>CM067083.1:77438879-78638879 GCA_034008185.1 Gorsachius magnificus
ATTCTTCTAAAAACACATACTAATCAATTTAGAACTATGACAGACAAGAATAAACAGACAGTGCTGTTTTCTTTTAAATCAATTTATAATCTGTGAAAGAACATTCCTTGGTGACAAGTTTGTATTGGGAAGGAATTCACATTTGAAAAGCTCTAACAAAAAGAGATGCTTACAAATGTTTTTAAGCATCACAGTCAAGAAATTTTAATAGGGGAATAATTTTTCCCATGTACTGAGAGCACCGGTATTCTCCAATGAGAGCAAGGGGTCTTCAGCAGACCACAAGCAAGATTCAGGTTCCACAACACTTACTATTGCTGTTCGTAAGAAACAGAGCTAATTAAGCGCATACAGACTGGATGATCAGATCCTGAATGATTATCCTAAAATTGTTGCACAAAAGCACTTAGTATACAAAATACATAGTGCGTTTATACTGAACAGGCATTATGTGTCTCCCAATAAAATAAAAAAAAAAATCTTCAGTGTTAATGTCCTCAAATAATATAAATTGCTTGCGTCAACAAACACAGTACAATTAGCTTGTTACCCTTAAACTGAGTTTAAAATAAGCAAATTGTTTGATGACTTTGATGTTTTCCACCCAAAATGTGCTGGCTAATTTTTCCATTCCAGTTCCCATTCCAATCTTTTAACTGCCTTAATCTCCTGCCCTCAGATGTTGACCTCCTAAGAACAGAGGTCATAGGTTAGCACAGACAGACCTCAAAAGATCTGGACTATCAATTCATGCCTGAAAGATTTCTCTTCCACAAAAGAACCACTAAAAAAGCAAATTCCAAAATCCAGCTCCACAGGCTGCATAAAATATAAACTTGTTGATATGTTACGTTCATAAATATTCTAAAAAGATTGGATCTAAACAGTATGAATTAATTTACATAGGATAAAAAAAGTAAATAAAACCAATGGCATCAACATGGAATAATGACTGAGCTTCGAAGATAAAAAAGGAAAGCTCTAGACAGCAGAGAATTAAGAGTCGGCATCTTTACCTACAGATACAAATGTTTTAAATGTTTCTAATCTCTACATTTCAAAGTAGCATTTTTCCACACTAGGCATTTTTAAACACTATTTGTTTTCTTATAAGGGTGAAAGTATGAGATTAGCTAACTCAGAAAATGAAAGAGCACCAGTTTATACAAATTTTACTGATTATTAGTGAGACTGCTACCTCATTTTCTTGCCATAATCAGCCATACAACAGATTCCTTGCTGCTTGTTTGGTCAATGAGCGTACAGCTCTCATTAAAAAAAATGCCAGATGTTTCTTTTCTATACATAAATGAAATGTATAGATTGTAAAGGAGAAAGATAACTTCATGAGGCTCCAGTGAGTTAGAAATACAGGGATAACAAGAATGAACTATTTGATATAATTATTTCTGAGCTCCAAGTAAAATTTGTACTTTATACAATGTACATAAGGACAAAAATTCTAAAAGTGGAATGATTAATGATACTCCCACATTTAATAACATAAAATCCCACCGAACTATTTAACAAAAGGTAAATTAAAACACTCTGTGGATGCTTTTTTGACTTAGAAAACTGAAGTGCTTAGCACATTTTAAATAATTATTAAAAGGAGATGTAGGCACATATTCCTAGCAATTAGCATGTAAGCAGCTAACCATGATTCTCCAAAAATACATCAAAGCATATCAAAAACATGGAAAGTGAGCCTGATCAACAGGAGAGTAAAATTTTTCATATACTTACTAGAAAGAAGTGATTTACAACAACAAACTCAGGAAAAAGAATGTAAATAAAATCAATCCTTTAAAAGGGTAAATAAATAACTTACATCTGAGCTAGATATAATTTCTAATCCTATTGCCAACTACTGATGATTCCCTTCCATTGATGAAAGAAGTAACACTGCATGATATTATAGAACAACTCGTCACATTATGCAGACACAGACTGACACACACACACTCTATTGTTTTGTTTTACATTATTAGCTTAGCACAACAAAAAGGCAGAGGCACTAATTTTAAACACTAGCAAATCTGAAGCTGAATTTGAAACACTGAAACACAGCTTGTTATATTGGTCAAAAGATACCCATTTATCTTTGAGGAAATCAAAGCATTCTGGTTAAACTCTGACGCAAAGGCTGTTGCAACATTAATTGCAGACAATGATATAAGAGCAGTCTGTGGTTTGCTATTGTTTTCAGAGCTGTCTGAAGTAAATTAAATGCTTAGCATTTGTACTGTCCAACAGCTAAGAGTAAAACTCCAAGTAACTTCTAGGGTAAAGAAAACCATTCAGCACAAGACCAGAGCAATTTAAATCAATTTTTGTACTTTCAACTATTCATTGTAAAACCTCTGGTGCCAGGAGACTCAACACCAATAAGATTGTAAATGAATGAAGATCAAAGAAAAGAAATTGTTTAGCTCACTCCCATATTTCATAGTGACCCCTCACAACTCTTTCCTCCTCAACCATTCCATGGGTCTGTTACTGAGCAAACCCAGCTCCCTCTACTCCATCAATAACACTGCCCTTGGCTCGCTATTCCTCCAGCTTGGCCACAGACACCTTTGTTCTCTCTTGAACATGCATGTGCAATTTCTTCTGCAAAACCAGTCCCTTCATCCTCGTCCTACAGTGTCACAGTATGGTTTCAAAGAGAAACCAGTCCAAATCCCCAAGCCTAGCTGCTAGGCAGAGGAGTGTTCAGACTAATTTCTACCTACAATTTCAGCGTTCAAAAAAGAAGGAAACAATTTACACTGTAGTAACAGCCTGTGAACTGTATGATAACACGTGAGTTCTCCTACATCATCTTTTCCTCATTTGCTGCATGAAATATAAGGTAGTTATTGTATACTACTTCTTTAGTCTACTCAATTCAGTGCCTAGACTCACCACTGAATTTAGCTAAATCTTGAACATGATACAGAAGTACTGATTTCGGGGCTCTCACCAAGATACCTTCATGCATTACAAATATTAATTACTTTGTAATGGCTATACAAAATTGTGTGGTTTAATTGGTCTCAAGGAAATGCATGGGATTCTGGAGCAGAAGAAAAAAGCCAAAGTTGTTTTCAGAGGAGCCTTATTCTAGGTGCCCAATTTGAAATATTAGAGCCCGTAAAGCACTTACTATTTTATAGCACCCGATATGTTTAGGACAAAGCTGAAACTGAGCAACTGTTACAGCTAGGAGCATTTGGTGGTTCTGCAAAACAAACTGCAGATGTGCCATGTTTGTCACCTGGTAAATGAGGAACACACAATAAACAGACTATGCAAAAAATCCCATTTCAGATCAACCCTCCCAGATCCACTGGAATCACCTCAGTCTTTGCAGGGCTGCAAAGCAGGAGCTTAGCTCCCACTTACACTTCAGCTCCTTGTACGTTAGCTCTTGACTTGCAGCAATCTTTGAAAATGGAAGAAATTTTTATTCGATCCTTGTTTGTGCCTGAGGGGATTCGGGATTCTCCACACTCCCTGAAGAGTGCCTGAACTACCAGCTTTGAGGTGATCATTTGAAGACTGGGAAAACCCTCTACTTCTCATACTGACACCATTTTCAATGGTCTGTCCTCCCCTCCCCAGGGCCTTCCCTCTCCTTCCTGATCTCCCACGTCTGTGTTTTCAAATTCTTGCTCCTTCCTAATCGACTCCCTGTCCGTTGCCCGTTGAAGTATCTTCCTGTCTCCCTGCCTGAGGAATCATGGACACCACAGGAGCATTTCTACTTAAGCTCCACTGTCTTGTCTCTGAACAGCTTCCCATAACCAGAAGAAGCAATTGCAAAGTCCCACTTGGTCCTGCTACTTCTGGATGGAGGATGCCACACCGCTGTGCAAGGGTGGCTTAAACCAGTACTTTTTTTCCCCAAATAAGCCTACCTTTCCTGGTGTAAATATGCCCTTAAACCCATTATTTCTTTCAGTACATAGCCTATGTCTTATTACCTGCTTGAGAAGTGCTCTAGCATGCTGTAGGTGCACTTGGGAGTGTGTGGGGTGTGCACAGTGGGAATAGCAGTAGCGTGCCTGCACCACCATTACAGAGATGACTACCTCCGTGACACATTCCTCTTATATAATGAGCTGCTGAGCTTCCTGACAAAATAAGATATTGAAGTAAATTCACATTTTTAAATGATTCATGTGTAAGTAGGTTTCATCTTGAAGTGTCAAGGACAGAAACATGAAGCCACAGCTAATAAAAGAAACAGCTGTAGCGATTTGGAATTATATTACTGCACAGACTTTATTAATTTGAAGTTAAAGGGCTCCAGAACTTTTATTCCTTCTGAAGAACTTGAGATTCATCAACAGCGGTAAATCAAAGGCAACTATGGTATAATTCCATTTTCTCCAACTTTCGAGTTCTTGGTATCTTTTTCAACAGGCCAAGATATATGGCAATTTTTTCCATCATCTGGAATCGCCACTCTAATCTTTCCTTAGTGTTATATATTTATTATGTGCTTTGAGTATGTTTGCTAGGTGATGCTGGAGTGCAACACATCAAGAAAAGCATGAGAATGCAACTGCTTTTCTAAAATAAAAGGGATTTGGGGTTTAAGTATTTACACTGAACATTTTTGTAGTAAAATATAGCACAGACCGTGTGTGTATTTTTAAAAGACAATTCATCCTGTGAGCAGTTCTGTTCCCGGTTCATTGATAGCTATAGCTTGTCTGTGAGCAAAAATCAGCACAGTCTGTCATCAGGGTCAACATCAGCTTAAAAAGAAATTTCCACAGTCAGGGAAATCTTTTCAAATAATGCCCCCTTCCCTACTACTTTCAAATACAGGCTTAAGTATTTACTGAGTTGGGCCCTGAAAACGTATGCACTTTGTTTATTCTTGTCAACTTGAAAGTAGTATATTCGTATAGTAGTAAGAAATAAAACAGCAAGACAGAAATTTGAATTAAGGAATATGCCAGTTATGTTAGGAAGAATTTTAGATACAGAAACAATGTTTCATAAATTATTTACTGAAATACTTTTAACATACACTCTCCTGAAGTTATGCATAATCTTTGTTAAATTGCACAAAGTTCTCAATTCTTTCTTGCTTCTAAATTCCTTCAGATATGGGGAATCATTACTACAGGTAAGCCTCCAGTGTGATCATTAGGCATACCAGTACACCATAGCAAAGGCCTGAATATATATTGGTACTTTACTGTAAATGAGAGCTCATCCCTTGATGAAAGGGGGTGAAATACTCAGAACACGAGGCCTGGGAAGACAACTGATAAAAGAAAAATATTCTGCATTCCAAAAACAGTGTATGTACTTAAGAAACCCATCTGCTGCACAGGGACAGCTTTTCTCTACATGAGACTGCATAAAAACGACACCTTCCTACTCACTTCATCTGTTCCTTGTACATTTTCAGAATTGTATCTACTTACTTTAGCATCCAATTTGGATTTCTTATTATAAACACTACGAAAAATTTGGGGCCTATCCCTTCTTAACTATATGCTCATACAAACAGATACCAAAGACAACTCTATTCAGACTTTACTCTGTTCTTAATATAAGCTTGCAATGAAGAAAATTAGGCTTCGATATCACTTTGTGATATTACTCCCATCAGGTTCCCAGCTCTTGCTTTAGCGCAGAAATTTGCATTCACTTGAAGTATGTGAACAGCCCTATCAGAAGGTACATCTGATAGAAAGGAAGCACGTATTTTCGTGTGTTTTGTTGATTCCTGCAGCTAACTGCAAAGCCCAGTTCCCACTCACACCTGAGCAAGCAGGCTGAAACCCTGCATGGTCGTGCAGGTTCACCAGCAACGTGGTATCTGAAATAAGTCCTTACCAAATTAACCACAAGGCAACTTGAAAGTAATTAAAAGCGTGTGAAACAAGCGAACGTCCCTTCATATGAATGAGGAAATGCCTGTCATCATCACCCAGCGTACTACAGTGTGCCTGGGTACCCCAAAATAACTCTTAACTGTTCTTGGTCTAAGAAGCAGTGCAGCTGGTAAGAGATGAGATGAAATTCTGTAGCCTGCATCTAACTATGGGCACTTGGCTTTGCAAATTAAACAATGTTATCTATGTTTGAGATTTGGAATGGGATTTCCTATGTGTCACCTAAAAGAAAAAACCTTTTATTCTAATATTACACATATTGTTATGTGCAACTGTAACCATGCCTATACCTAGCTCCAACATTCAAGTACTGATCTTCCAGCTCTGCATCCTGGCTTCTGACTGTTTGAGCTATGGAAATAGGCAGGAAGGGAAAGCCATTATCATCTGAGGAAGACAACTCCCAATGCTGTGTGCTGGATCTGGGGGTAGAAGCTAGGCTAGCCATGACTTGCTGTCTTCTGAGAGGTGAGGCTTTCCTTCATGTGGTCTTGCTCTGGGGCACTTATTCTACCATAGCTCTACACCTGGCATTTCCAGAAGACTGAAATTTAGCTACATTCTAGGATGAAATCATGCCAAATAGCATATGGTCCATAGATATTGGGCACTATACACAACAGTCAGTGGCAGTTGTTTTGTCTTTCCTTCCTTAAGCCACCTTCCTTTCATCTTTTGGTGAAGAAAATACCTGGTCTTAGAGATCTGATTCTGTTCTCATCAGGCTGGACAGTCCGAGTCCTGGAATCACGCTTTGTGTTTGGTACGCAGAAGGCTGTGGCTGCTGAGCTCCCTCAAACACAGATGAACGATGCAGAGATTTTAACAAGGGCTGGCTAATGAATATAGGCAGTAACACTCTTCAGAGGCTTCTAACTTAAACTTGGATGGGTCTGCACAAAGACAAGGAAAGATTAAGCCCCTGCACTAGAGATCCATCTCCAAGCCAGCTTTCAAGCCTCCTATACACAGCACTGAATGGCAGCTATTTTTAAATGTTACCTCTTTTTTAACCCTATTAATAAAGTGCTCTGGTTTTATCCCATGCTTAGAAAAACCTGAACTGTTACTAAACCTTCCAAAAAGTTGTCAGCCTGAAAAAAAGAGCAAGTACAGAAAACTTTGCCCCTAATGACTGCAGTCCAGCAAAGTTGTAACTGTAAGCCTAAGAGAGGTCTCAAACATCACTGGAAAGAGGAACTAAACACCTAACAGAATCACTGTGAAGCAAGGAAAAAGCAAACAGCAAAGAAAATGCCCTATGCTTAAAAAATGGGAAAAACAAGAAAGAAAACTGGAAATAAAGGAATTCTTACCATTTAAAACCAGGTGAAAGAGTGTCAGGGAGGAGGAGGTGTTCACATTTTACTTTCTGAAACACCACCCTTGAGTAAGGTCCTTTTGCAAGGCTGTATTTTTAAAAAAATCAGTGTAAAAGCCATGCAATTTCTGCATTACTTCTGTGCCAGCTTCCTCTTTGAAAATGGCAGAACTGTGCACATGATCTACCTCAGAGAAGAGCAGGAAAATTCAGCCCTTTGACAGTGACGCGCTGACACCGTTTTGTGCCAAGAGCTAGAACTCCCTGAACTTTTCATCTGTTTCTCTGGATGGCTGGGCACCCTTGCTTCGTCTGACCCCCATTTTACCCCAGTGCTGTTTGGGACCAGGTCCCCAGGGCAGGAGCGGACATGCCCCCTGTGTCGTATTGGTGTGTGGTGACCACCAGCCTGGCTCTTGCCTCCCAGCTCTTGGGCAAAGGGACTCTGACAGGCTTTCCCTATCCAACTTGGCCCCACCTGTCTCTTAAGCACAGTTTTTATGAGCTTCTCCCATTTCGGTACTAGTTCAGGGGTCTCCTTTCCAGCCCATACCACTCCCATTATTCACATCTCCTTCACAAAAAATCTGCTTGGCTTGAGCTGTAGGAGACTTTTTCTATGAAAATTAAATTATACACTTGAGCGTGATTCAGTCAATAGAGATGGAATTGATATGATCTCAAGTTTGAAGTGACTGTATATCATGTAACTTTGCTGTCCTAAACTAGCTCTCGTAGTCCAAATGTCCTCCACAGCACTCCACCATGACATCGTCTCTGCCTGCATCACACTGGTTTAGTGGCTGTTTGTGCAGATCATGAGCTTTCAAAGACAACTTCTAAGATTTTGTTATTATAGTCTGAGTTCAGATCATCCGCAGAATGTCTTCAGATATTAAATCAGTTTTCTGTTTGACTCAGACACAAACTAATTTTAAGTGACAGTTCATCATTCAGTATATTATTTAATTACAGCCCCCCTTCCATAAGTGGCTGTATTTCCACCCAGTCAGTGGTTTAGAGATAGGTTTTTCTTTATTTGAAAATTATGCTTTTGGTCATGTCCAAGAGTTACTGGCAAACACCATTTATTACATCTTAACATAAACCCACTTATTTTCTAGTTGTCTCTCCTTCGTAGATGTCTACATTGGAAAAAGGTTTTTGAAGTGTTACAGTGATGCTGCAGTGCTCATTATTATTTAGCCAACTGAGCTAGAAATACACAGCTATTTCCACCAGCCATATTCCAAGAACATAATTCAGCATCACTGTTTATCCAGTGGCAATGCTTCGTTAAGCTCCCTCATTTCCAGCAGCTCCCAACTCCCTCTCTCACAGTTTACTTGCAGGGCTGCACTATAAACCAAGTCAGTGAAATGTTTCACGTAAAACCCAAAAATGTCACAACGTACTGCTTACTTTTTACATGTTTAAATCTAAACCACTTACTGATACAAGTCACGCATGCTAGAAAGTTTCCCTGCCACAGGTGTAATGTTAGCAGAGGGTAGCATATAAATTAGAACTGGGAGATGGAGCTATACCCTTAATTATTTCTTCCTTGTACTTTCCTTCTTGCTTTATTTTATTGCTTCCATTTTGGTGTATAAACTTCAAAACCAAAAAAGAAAAAAAAAGTTGTCATCCTCCTTGTCTCCCCGAAACATTCTACTTGAAGCAAGTGCCAAGCAGATACAGCACTACAGACACTCTGCTGAAAAAAAATCCAACTTTGAGCTCCTACTAGGAATATTTGCAGATATTGGATAATACCTCTAGGTCCCAAAGATAACTCCAGGTTCTAGTCCTGTGAGCATCATGCATCTTCTTTGTTAATATTGTGCCAAAGGTCTGTGGGTCAAATTTATTTAAACATACACTGCACTAAAGAATATTTTCCCAGCTATATAAATTTATAAAAATTTTCTTAAATAAAAGATTACAACTGATAAAATGTTTTACCTGGTTTCATTTTGGTCACATAAAACTGGGAGTGTTTGATTTAAACAAACAAACAAAAAGAAAACCCAAACAAACAAAAGAGCATAATTTTTCTTCCTTCCTCCCTTTTCCCTCCTCCAAACCTTATTCTGAGATGGTGGGCTAGCTTCTGATTTCATTTATTCTACTCTAAACCAAGATTTCACTGACTTGTCTACAAGTTACTGAGCAGGTGATTAAGGTGTGAATTCAGAGTATTTTATCTTTTCTGCATCAGCTCCCTGCGGTCATTCCTAGAGAGCAGCATAGCGTGCTTTTTTGTCAGCTCACTGTCAAAGTTGAGCAAAATGCACTCTGTTCAGCATGTGTTAAGAGCCCCTACAAAGGGAGCCGCAATCTGCCGCGCTGTAATGTGTTGCAAATTCATCCCCTAGCATACCTAGGTAGAAACCAGCCCCAAGAACTGCCACTGTGCATCTCTGCCATAATACACCACTTCTGAACCCAGCACTTGTCAGATGGAAATCCCATCTGAGTCTTGTTTAGAAACCTCCCCTCTAGCCCAGATTACTCTAGAGACTATGAAAAAATATATACATAAGACACATGGGTATTGCAATAGCTTAAAGTAAGGTCTGGGAACTTAAAGCGTGCAGGCTGCTTAGAGCTGCAGCTTCATTTCACATGGACCACAAAAGACTTTCCCTTCCTCATATTGGCATGTGCTAGCACAGCCAACACCACCCACAGCAATTACAAAGCCTTCCCACACATGTTATAAAATTACTGTGGCCCACAGTAACGCTGAAGGGGAAATGTTATCATAGCAAGGTCCCCACAGCAACAAAACTCTGCAAATTACAGAGACTCCAAGTCTATTGTGGAAGCACCACAAAATCTACCAAAAAGCACCAATATTTGGCAACGTCAGTGTTGTGACTTCTTTTTTCCCCCTATCTGCACATATTGCTGCTTTTCCCTTTCTTTATCCCACTTTTGCTATCTCTAACTGTGTCAGTCTTCCCTTCTGCCTTAAAATCCCACCTGCGCCATTAATAGAATCATGGGATCCATTCAAATGGGATCCATTTAAAAAGATGCCATAAGGCTGGGCCCTCACACTGCTACACTGATAACGCAGAAAACAGATAAACACAAGAAGGTGGAATCAGCTCTCATAAAAGGAGGCAGTTCTCAGAGTACTACAGCAATCTTCAAGAAATTTTCCACTACACATGTTGGAGATGCACTTTTTTTAGTGGCTACGCATTCAATCAAAACCACTTTTCCTTTAAGCAAAGACACTGCTCCTCACTGAGTGATAATGTTAATGCTACTTTAGACATTTCAAGTTTCAGACTTTTTTGGTGTCTTATGACTTAAGCATAAGAATTTTGAGACAGAAGTGGGTAGATGTTTTTGCCCACATTTTCATATTCAAATTAATTAAATTTTAATTTTGAATTTTTCCTTCTTTAAAGGCAAGTGAACATGAAAGAGTACATTGTCTTATGGATCACCCTGTCTGCACTGTTTTTTAGGTTATATCTGTTCAATTTTTTCTATGCTTTAGCTACAAAAAACATCATTGAAAGTACGATTCATCTCACCTAACTTTAGAGACTTATAAGGAAAGTATCTACAGCACTGGAGCTAGACTCCCTTTGTAGTCCCTGAAGAGAAACAGCCACAAGGCAAGATTCATCCCCAATATTTTAGATGGCTCCCTAGGATGAAATGGATTGCACTCTGAAAGCACTGTTTCCTCTGCATTGACTATACTGTGCACTATATGTATCTACATTTGTTCAAATCCCTTTCTTCAAAATGTAGTTTTTCCTGGTCTACTTACAATCTGCCCATTTAAATGTCAAGGTTTTTGAAGCAAGGAGTGCCTTTCTCCACATTCATGTGCAACAAACGGGACAACGGTATCATGACTGCATGAGTGTGACCTTTATTTGCTGCCATAGTATGAAACATCAGTAACAATGGCAATGCTAGTACCCTAAACAGATTGGTAATTGCAGTCCATGGAAAACCAATGGCTTAAATAAAACAATACTGGAAGCCTACAAAAAAAAAAAAAAAAAAGATTTTTCACAGCCATTGCATGCAACACATGGCCAGATATGGTGAGCAATCAAAAAGAAACCTTTGTCTAGCTTACAAAGTCTCTCCTTGTTGTGGTTATGGACTCTGATCTGTTACAGCAGCAATAAATTTTGTTCATAGCCTTTAGCTTTTACAAAGAAGGTGAAAAAGGGACAAATATCATGTTGTCTCCAGTCCTTAATTAAAAAAAAAAAGAAAAAAGAGAAAAAAAAAAAAAGCAGCCTTTTAGCAGAGGTGGGGACAAGTGGAGTTCATCTGTAGCCAGCAAAGGCTTCTGATCCCTCCTTTCTCAAGGCTGGGCTACACTGCCTTTCCAGGTGACCCCCCCCTTTCCCAAGCTACTCTTTGCCTCAGAATTTGCAGTGGAAGAGAGCCACCTCTCAATCATGCCACACATCAAATACTGCAGGAAAAACTTGGCTGTTCAGATATTCTTACTAAGATCCTTCACAAACTATATATTCCCCTCGATCTCAGCCATTACAGCTACTGGGCTGGGAAATACCATGAGGAAAAAAGGGAGATTCACCTAAATAGAAGAGCTTTTGGGCAGGAAGGCTGTCCTTGGGAAACTAGGTGCAGGTGGCTTCATAGCGAAGAGGATTACAGAACTTCTTCAAGCCATCAGAGGCAGAAAGTAAAGTAAAACAAGCACAAGTCAGACTGCTGCTCTTGTGTATAAAGAAGTGCAGCTCTCAAGACTAACCTGGAATTTGTAAAACACTATTACAACAGTTCTTCAGACCACGAGGCATTAAAACTTTTGGAAGCACCTGATACTCTGTTCACTAAGTAAAAATATAATTAATCAAATTATGTACATCTCAACCCTGACTGCACCACCTACACTTTCTTCTGTATAAAACTACTGATGCACAGTTTAAAACCCCACTGCACACAATAGTCTCTTTAGCATGCACAATTCTCAGAGACATGGTGTTATTTCACCTGTATTCAGACTGACCTCCCTTTTTAGTCTAGTAGCAATATTTTCAAAATAATATTACGCTCCTTTGCAGGCTCCCTCTAATTCAATAGAACTTCCTCAAGTAAAACCAAGTGGATGATTTATGTAGTTGTACAGATACAGTTTAGTAAGTTTAATCAAACTACTAGGATACATGTAAAAGACAAATTTACGTAGCAGGGTTTCCTTTCACAAACAAATAAATGCTAAAATGTAATTTCAATAAAAACTCGCAAAGAAAAAAAAAAGGGGGGGGAGTAGCAAAGTAAGGTAATTACCTATCTCCCTTTGGTTTTCTTTTTTGTACTGTCTTCCCTTTGGGTCGTCTTTCACTTCCTAAACAGGGGCTCCCACCAGGGCCTGTTACCCGTATTGATTCAAGGCCTTTGGAAGATTTCTTAAAAGTAAATTCCACTGGTTCTCCTTCTTTTAGGCTTCTAAATCCTTCCATGTAAAGCTTGCTCTGTAAATAGGAAAAATACTCTTGGTTACCATTGCCTTAAAAACAATATTTACATTCATAATCAACACGACAGATTATCCTATCTGCTATCCTAGAACACGTAAAGGTTGAGTAACAGTTTCCTCTGGGCAACCTATAGCAGACAGTACTACAAATTATAGTCCTGGATACACTGAAAATACTATTCAACACTTAACAAGCGACAAGAACGTATTTTCAGTGTTGACAAAACTGAAGTAACATTTTCCTTTTCTGTGATGAATGCTACAGATGTAAGCAGCAGAGAAAATGCTGTATTCTTAAAACCCCTGTTTAACAGGCATTGTGAACTGAAAAGGCTTTTTTAGCAAAATGGAAAGAGAGCAAACATTCACTTCAGAGCTAATTCATTTATTATCAAAATTACCGTAATTCATATTCCTCGTTTCTGGGACATGGCTCTGCTGCTCTGAAAATGAATCAAAGATACAAGAAGCACAAGAGGCAGGAGGAAGGCACTCTGAAAGAAGTCCACTGAAAAGGACAATTCAAATATCTCTAGTGAGCTGCTAAATTTCTGTTCACTACCCCAAAAATCTTATCTAGTTAGCATGATTTAGGTATGGATTTGTATTTTCACTCACAGAAAAGGAAATTATTATCATCAGGGCAAGTGAAATAAATACCGATAAATCTTTTGATAGTACACTGTAGCAGCACAATCTCCCACAAGCTGAAGTCAAGAGGAGTTCACCGTTGATTTTGATGCCATGAAAATTTTTATCTCAATTCCTAATAAATTATGTACATTAGTGAGTCTACATCCCAGGACAAATCTGATGAATCAAACTCTTAAATAAAATTATCATCAAATGAGACAATTTTTTGGGGAAAAAGATACAATGACAGACACTGGTTTTTTTAAACGTTTATTTTAGAAGTTACACATTACATGAATGAGATCAGTTGGACTCACAGAGAATATTACAAAATTTCCAAACACTTGTAGTTTTTGCAGGAGAATTATGAAACATGTTTTCTTCCTTTGCTCATGAACTCTTCATAGCAAAGAGAAAAATGTATCCTGACTGATTCTTACTCTGTTCTCCAGCATTCACTTGGCCAAACCATGGAGTTAAGAAGGGAATCTTCACTGCAGGTGCCATCCCACTCAGTCATGTCAAAAAGAACCGAGCGACAGTCTACTCATCTACTACGCCACCAGTGCAACTAGGTAATGTGTTCAATTCAGATGGCAATCCCCAAGATGGGCTCCCTGTATTCATGTTACGGGTATGAGAGGTCTGCAGCACCAAGACACTATTTTAGCAGAGCACAAGAACTCACACCTACAGAGTTCACAGTTCATACACAAAGGGGGAGCTGGTCTGTTCACATGGATGCATGGAGAACAGGACACGAGACAACAGGCCCGAGCTGCTTCAGGGGAAACTCCACCCAGACATGAGGAGAAGTTGCTCACTATGAGAAGAATTAAACAGAGAAGCCCAGAGAAATATTTTTCTTTGCTGGAAATAGCTAAGAATCAACTTAGCAGGGCACTGAATAACCTAATCCAAGGCCCTGCTTTCAGCAGAAGGTTGGACCAGATGATCTCAAGAGGTCCCTTCCAACCTAGACTTTTCTGTGATTCATGTGTCTTAATCCAGAGCTGAATCACACTGGGTGAGACTGGAAAATGGGATTCCAGTTCCTAGTTCTGCAGCAAAGTTACCTTGGGGAACTCGTGTCACTTAACTCCTCCCTGTTCTTCTAAAGAGGGACACCACTGCAAAGTCCCACAGCACTAATAGACGAAGTTAAAAATCATAAAATAATTGGTAATACTTATTTTAATGAAACCATGAAAAAGCACACACACCTTTGCTTCCAAAAACCCCCAGGTACCAGACCAGCTGAATTCGCAGAGTCTACCCAGCAGCAACCACCCATAACACAGCAAGACACTGCCCATGCCAGTCTGACAGAGGGACACAGTTGCTTATAATTTTTCCAGCAGCCAAAAGTAAGCAAGAACACAGCTCCACTGGTTAGGACGAAGGCTGGTTTTGCTTATCTAGTTGTGCAGCGCTAGTACACGTGGCTCTTCCACCCAATGTTGTAACAGTGTGAAGCACGAGACAGAATTGACTTTCTAGGTGAGAGGTTGAGTACTATTTAAAAAGGCAGGGGGAGCACAGTACGGGACACACACACACACACACAAAATATATAGTATCTGTTCCCTGAATCATAAGCTTGGCTGTTTTTTGAAATGAAAATATAAGGTATGAAAAAGGAAATATGCAAATTTTCTCACTAATACAACTGGACGATAGTCATTTTACATCAACCAGTGAAACAAACCATTCAGGAAGGCAGTATTATTTCAAGCAAGCCCTCCACTTTGAAATGTCTGTATAGCTTTAAGGGGATCTTTGTCACAATGAAGAAACATCCAAGTTCAGAATATGCCCAAAGAAGACACCACCACTCATCAACTGAAATAAAAGATGCTGCCTGTGGTGTGAATCCACCCCTACCTAGGTCCATCCAAACCTCTTCAGTCTTCAGCAGCCACCAGAAAAAAATCTTGTTAAAAGGAAAGATCTGGACAACACGTATTTTGTCCCGAACTAAAACATACAGTTAAATGTTCCAAAACTAGATAATCATGACAGCACAGATGGGTGCTAATCACAAGGGGAACCTCAAGCAGATAAACATAACCCCTTATCTCTCAGTAATACTTGAACACAGCGTGGATGATCTTGTCTTTTTGTTGAATTACAACTTAATGAAGATATAGTTAAGTCTCCACAAGACTTATGTGTTTTTCCTTTCTGAGTTTCACTGTTGTAAAACAAACGCCAAAAGGTTGACATCTGATACGCACATAACATTATGTCTCCTACTTTACTTCAAAAGAAAGAAAATGCAACCTAAATTTACACAAATTTAAAATGCAACCTAAACCAGGGCATTATCAGTACTCTAAAATGTTTTTATTTTTCTCGTTTCACTTTGAGCAACAGGACTTTTATTTCCAAACAAAGCACTACATTTACAAGTGGGTTTTTTAAAATATATTTAAAAGCCAAAGTAATGAAACAATTATGCTTTCATAAATCACATCTTCTACACATGTACCTTTTTTGGCTTTTTTTTTCCCCACGCACTTTTAACAACAGAAAATGCTGAAAAAAACACAGCAAATTACTTGCACAGTACTCTCCTTTAATACACCTCAACAGCTTTTCAATGTTATAGATGGATTTGGTGCCGTCTGACTTACTGTGTAAATGAATATTACCATGCTGCCAGCCAGCTCACGTTGAGATTCTCTGAGGGTGCAACAACAATTCAAAGCCATAGTGAAAAAATGGCATTTGGAAACCAGCAAAACAAATCTAAAACCTGAATCCCTCTTAACTTGTCTGAAGAGTTGGACAAAAACGTCTGTGAAGTTGATAGTTTAATGTTGAGAGACCTAACTCAGTATTTTCCTCACATTACTTAAACAAATAAAACCCACACAATTAAAAGCAGCCAGAGTTTCAAGTCAGTGAACCATTTCTAGAGCCCCAAATGGGATGTATGGGCACACCGCCAACGAACAAAGGGAAAAACTTAAAAGCAACATGCTTTTCCTTCTTTCTCTTTCAGCTGTCAGAGACTTTGCTGTTATTTTTACCAGCAGTCAATACAGTGATTTCAGACTAGAGGTTTATTCTTTTCCTTTTTTAACTTGACAGTGCCATTTCTAATTTTTTATAGGTATCCTATTATTTCTTGGTATTTTAGCCTATAACGTAAAGTCTCTGTCACAAGCAATGGTTTGGTCCAAAATGCTGGCAATTTCCTAAGAGTATTAGCAACAACAAAAAATAAGAGTGGAAAAACCCATGATCAGAAGTTCTTGGAAAGCATTTCCTACTATGAAACAAAAATCAAAACATAACAAATATAAACTGTATTAGCAAGATGGTCCTGAAGAAAAGTACCACTTCCTGGGCAGTGTCAGGGAGTGCTTACAACTCTCACCAGGCTCTACAAAAGAAAGGAAGTTTGGAATTAAGGTTCATTACAGGGGCCCGATCGCCTCTGATAAGTGTGCATTACTTTTATTAACGTGTCAGGAGGGAAGGAAGAACAGGGTCCCAGTAAGCCCCTTCTCACAACTTCTTTTCCATTTCTAGTCCAGTTCACAGGGCTGTGAACAACTGCTACCTCAGACATTAAATTCTTTAGGGGCCGGGGGGGGGGGGGGGAAGTTATTCAGTGGCATTCTGCTTAGGCAATTTATTTTCTGTATCTTTCATTTCTCCCCCTTTTTATCTAGTGATTGATTGATTGCTCAGTACAATGACCAGATGCCACCAGTACGCAGGGTTTCCTAAAGTAAGGAAAAGGTTTTCCCTCCAAAATTATCTACAATTAAGTCCAGACATGAAGGAAAGCATATCCTGAAGCCCAACCGCACTGAAGAGCGTAAGAAATTCTCTCTAAAACAACCTTGTACAGTTCTGTCAAGAGCTAGCAAACTTTGAGTAAAGCAAGAGTACAGAGTAAGAGGACACGGCAGTAAAACAATTTATACTGGATCTGTACTAGTGCTCTTACCTGCATTAGGTCAAAACCAGAATTTAATTTGAACATTGCAAAGGTTAGGGGAAGCGCTGCAAAATAGTATCAGTTGCATGATACAACTCCTGCTGCAAGGATTTTTGCTGTCCACCAAACGTTCATTTTAAGGAGGTTTGTGAAGGTCATGTATTTTTGCAGACAGAATGCTAAACCAAACAAAAAATCCATTACACTGAACAACAGCCCCTCCGAGAGCAACGCGTAAGCTCTGCTGCACTAACACGGAATTCAAAGGCCAGGCGCCCGTAAGACAACTCGCCACTGCTCCTGCTGACCTCAAGGGCTTTTTCCTGCTCCTAGAGGCTTATCTTGCACCAAATCTGGCACGTCTTGGTCCTCACCATAAGCCAGTTTAACTCACTAATCTGACAGGAAACAAATGCAGTTTAAAAAGGTGGGGGAGGATAAGAGGAAGAGGAAGCAGGGATAGATTTTTTTTTTTTTCCAGTGAGCTAAATCTACTCACAGAAAGGTTCAGTGAGCTCCAGGGCATACACAGTGGAAACAGCAACTTCTGGGATCAGAATGTGTTCCTTAATATTTTATGTAAAAAAGAAAAATCTACAGTATTAATTTTTTTTTTTTTAAGTTCAACGTAATATAAATTAACTTTACTTTAAAAATAAAGCTATAAACCAGTCTGTTTCTCAAAGATTTGTACTTCACCTCTTAGGCAATGAAGAGCCAAGTACACTACATGTATACAATGTTTATTAGATATGGCAAGCTTTTGCAAGTAACTTTACAGTAGGGAAAGAACTGGTACATAGTCAGTTACTCCAGTGGAGCTGGTACACTGCAAATTCACTTGGAATTTGTTTCTGTCTTGAATTTCCACCTCAACCATAGTCATGTTCCCATCACCTTGTTCCCATTCATCATCCTGTTGCTGTCCCCACTCTGCTACTTTTCTTACTGAGAAGTGTACAAAGGTATTTATTTAGCTTTTAACCAAAAGGCGCCGCTCTAATTCAAAGCCACCCTCGCTATACAACAGAAGAATTTCTTTTTTCTCAACTTATTCATATGTCTAAAGAAACTTTCACTAACTGCTTTAACTCTTAAGAACTTTTAAGTAAATTCTAATCTGGTTTAATACTTTCAGTTCTTGTTCCACCACAACTTCCAAGAAGTGACTTCCTTTGATAACCTACCTTTTCTCTACCAATATCCCTCACAGGAAAAGGTTCTCTGCTAGAAGGATTCGGTAATTTCCCACAATTCTTATTTTCCTTTACTTGGAATTCAAGTCGAAGCTTTTTTATGTTTAAACCTCCAGTAGATCTCACCTATGTTCACTAACCAGTTGTCCTAATTTAACAAATGCTTGCCTTAAAAAAAAATTGTTACTGACTTTTTATCATCCCATTTAACTTAAACCAAATTAACCCAGTTCATGTTTTGTCTTCACTTTTTAAACAATCAGGTTTTCTATAAGGTCAGCAATTCCTTCCAAGTCCAAAATAACACAATTTCTGTTCTGAATTACTCTTTTGGTAAGAAAAGTATTGACTGTCATGTACAGAAATATCACATCATTATAATATCATTTGTGCTAAATATAGATCTGGCCTAATACGTAGCCTACCTATAATATTATTCCTACAGTATTCCTCTCTCATATTATTGTTATTACATTGTCTGTATACAAATCCTAAGTTAGAGGTCTACAACAGGTCTTCTGTAATTCCTTCCCAAACTGATTTTGACCAAACAAATTCTACTGTGTCCATGCTAGTTTGTTTCTTTACATGGTGCTACTTCGCTCACGACACCTTACTAATTTTCTGCATAATTTTCAGTATTTGTGTTCAGGCCATGAATGCTATTTGACTATGCTTCCGCTGCCTCTGTATCTGGTTACACATTCAGCACCAGCTGTTCTAGTTTTGTATACTAATGAAAAGAGCCTGGATTATAAACATCTCATTTGCTTTTCCTCCCTGACTTCACCCTCTTTTCTGGCTAAAATAAGTGTATTTTTTTGCTAGTGTAGCACCTACACAACTAGTCTGCTACTACTAGCTTTTGCCCTTCCTTTGCTCCTTTGCATACACCATCTGTGTTACTGCATGTGCACTTCTCATTTACCCAATTTTCCTTCTTCTGTGCTCTAATACCAGGCATAAAAATCAAGCCAGCTTCTTCTCCCATTTCTTAAAGTATTTTCTCACCAGTCATGCTAGGCACAAGATAAGAGTTTTAGGACTCAGTTCAGTCAATTCAAAATGATAGTTCCTCTTCCTCCACTTCATTCTCACATTGACTCAGGAAGAAAACCGTTTACCTCTTCTTGGTAATATCAGGTTTTCTGCTATGTTTCAGAAACAGAGTCAAAAAAACCACCAGCACACCTCAAAAGCAGCCATGCGAGTGTGCAACCATGGCAGGTAAGGCTGTTGTGTGCAGCACTTTGCCAACTTAGATTGCCTCAGTGATCTCCTGAAACAACACTGTTAATTCCAGACAGTTTATAATACCCTCTGAAGTCCACCCATTGGGAGACCGTCAAGAGAAGATGCTTCTCAATTGTCAAACACCTCCAAGCTCTCTCCTCACAAGTGCTCCCTCACTACTGGCTGACCACACTGCCTTTGCGAGGCCCACGGAACCCCCCAGGATGGAGGCCCTTCCCTTCCTTCACTTGCCACTGAGCTATTTCACCCACAGGCAAGCACAGGTGCTTCACACAACTGAAGCCACCTAATTTTCTGTTCCAAATAGTCATCTGCTATAAGGCAGTTTTGCAGAAATCCAAAGGCTCTTTCTACAAAAGTTAGGAACAAACGAACACCTTTTATACAATCAATAAATAGGGCAGATTATCCTCTTTCTATTTTGTTGGGAGGAGGCACCTTCCCCCCCCCCCCCCCCCCATTTCTTCTTCTTTGATAAGACAAGGGCCTGAGGTCCAGATGGACAGGCTCTCCAAGGCACCCCAATACCCAGTTCATCTTAGTGAAGTGTCAAGTGCAAAACTTCCTGACGGGGGAGAAAACTAACATGGCTAGACTGTGGGCACAGTGTACCTCTTCCCCTGATGACATGCCATACACTGAAAAATTCACAACAATGGTGAGCTGTGTGCTTTTGTAGTGTCCACCTAGGGAGAGTATTTTTCAAGCCTCCTTGCAGTTAAAAACCCAAACAAGCCATTCTTGCAGCTTGTCTTCTATTACCTATTACCTGAAGAAGGGAGGTGCCACACAGTCCTAGACCTTCTTTTCCCCCCTTCTGGGTAAAAAAAAAAAAAAAAAAAAAAAAGGAAAAAACCAAGAAAAAAGTAAGAAAAAAAGTGTGGGTCACCAGAAAATCCATGAATGCCATCAAGTTCGGTTCTTTCATTTCTTCTACAGGGGATACAAATACACTGAAACCTGCATGAGGGATGTGGCTGAGCTGTCTGCTGTCTGGCATCTCTCCTGTGAGTTTAATGGTGAGGACAGAACACAGTATGGCTATGATTCACTCATTTTAAAAGCACACTGAATATACTGGAACATAGTTCTCCTCTAACAGATCAAAAAATCAGCCGATTTCAATGTAGATCGCCCCATAAGCACAGGTGGAAGAGCAAAAGCACAGGAAGGCACAGCGTACAACCCACACAGTTTGCTGCGTTTTTCAAGTACTGAAAACATACTCTGGTAGAAAGCACAGACTCAATGGTAGAGTTATTTCACCTAAAACTAAACCACAATTTCCTCCAGATTTATTACATCTCTTGATGTCGTTAACCACATTTTCAGAAACAACTGCAGCACCTCTATTTTCCACGCCTGCCCTATGATGTCTATAAGCTTCATTTCTGTGCTCCTCTATATACCGCCATGCATGGGAATGACAATCCCCTATGCCAGGAGATGTTTTAGCTATATAAAGGTTTCCTATCCACCTACCTCTCCACCTCCTACGATCCCAAGAGACTGCATATAATTAAAAAGAATTAGGCTCAGATTTTGCTCTGCTAATTCAGGTGTAGCAGGATCTCTTGCTGCACATGCACCTTTCCCTCCCCCTGCATAAAAGTGGCCTGAAAGAGAGTTGTGTTTTCTTACTGCAGGCCCTTAACATGCATCCCTGGGAAGCTGTCCTTAACCTTTAAATTGGATACCAATAGTGAAAAATAGTACCAGGAAAATACTGAGGAAGCAGTTCATCCACCTTTTTGCATCCCAGCTTTACATGAGAAAATTCCTGTCTCACCAGTAAGCAGAGGAGTGGCTAATGCTGCGGACAACTACAGAAGCCACAGGCTGACACTGAAGAAAGGCATTTCATACAAATGATTCAGCAAGTCAGCAGTACAGAGAGAGTCCTGAACCTGTTAAGACAGTTCAGCTCACCCTACTCTCATAGCAGAATATATCCCGATTATACAAACCCGCCTCTTTCTTCACAAAGCATAGCCTAACAGGTAGCTACCAACTCTGCAGACCACCAGGGGACCAGCACCTGGGGAGAGGGTAGCTGGGTTGTGTTGTAAGATATAAGCTACTCCATACCCAGGACAGAAAGGATCTTACTTGTGAGCAGTAAATTGAGGTAGGACTGTGGGGTGGGAAGAATGGAGGTAAGAGAGAGGATGGTGGTTGGATCATGCTGGAACTCAGCAACTTGACTTCCCTCAAGGGGCAGAGTACAGGGTGGTGGATGGGCTGGGCCATGCTGAAAGACATGGTAGTAGCCTATAAGGAATGGGCAAGGGCAATAGCTTGAATTGTCAGCCAGGCCAAAACTGATCTGTGGAAAAGAAGTGGCTGACAGTAACAGTGACTACAGGTTCTCAAAGCCACAGAAGAGTCAAGTCCCCTCTCTTCCCAGGCTCCGAAGGTACAGGAGCAGCTCAAAGTCCTGGAAGCAGAATGAATGTTTACAGCCCAATCCCGACTTAGACTGTGCTAGCAGTCCACCCCTGACACTACCTCCTTTTCTTTGTCTTTTTCCTCTGGTTGGTCCCAGCAACGTATAGGCTAGAGCCGAAAGAACTGTCCTCACACCACCACTGCCTCCTTTCCCAGGCCCCGGGCTGAGAAATGGAGCCCACCGGCCCAGCACAGTGCCACAATTGCAACCTCACCTCGCCGCTGTGGAGGATGCCTTCTGAAAACTACCATCAGCTGCATTAGCAAAAAGCCCCTCCATGCTTCAGTGACCTCTTCTAATTCTTCAGAGAGAGAAAAGCTCTCTGCTTGAAAGCTACTGCAAGCTGGGGAGCAAGGGAGTAAGTGAGCATGGACAGTATTTTAGCCAACTGGGAATAACTATGCCCTAAGGAATCACAAGATTAAAATTCATTATCTTTTTAACAGGAACCTCTCTTGAACTATTCTCAAGCTTTTGGGCAAATATTGTTTTAACTTTTATGGTACAGGTGTCCTTGGTTCCCACTCAGGACTCATGTTGCGCTGTGCAAGGTCCTGCACAAATGATACAAGAAGGCATGGTTTATCAACAGGCAATACACCAATGCTGCTAAACCATTTGGAGGTCAGAACCTATATTTACTATTTATTTTTTAATTCAATTTATTTAACATGCCAACATGTAAGTGAAACACAAAAATAAAATACTGGTCAGAATATCTGTTTGCTAAAATCCAAGTCACCTTGCATACAAAAATTAGACAATATCTGACAAAATTGGTGGGGTTCAAATGCCATTGCTCCTAAAGGAAGTAAGTGATAAATAGGCTGAATTTTTAATTGGGGCTGCTATATTTTTAAGTTGTAGTTATTTTCACAACATTATTGTCATGGTTTAACCCCAGCTGGCAACTCAGCCCCACACAGCTGCTCACTTGTACCCCCCACAATGGAATGGGGGACAGAATCAGAAGAGTAAAAGTGAGAAAACTCGTGGGTTGAGATAAAGACAGGTTAATGGCGAAAGCAAAAGCCACATACACAAGCAAAGCAAAGCAAAGACTTAATTCCCTGCTTCCCATGGGCAGGCAGTTGCTCGGCCATCTCCAGGAAAGCAGGGCTCTATCACACCTAACGGTGACTTGGGAAGACAAATGCCTCTGCTCTGAAAGTCCCCCCCTTTTTCTTCCCCCAGTTCATACATTGAGCATGACGTCATATGGTGTGGGATACCCCTTTGGGCAGTTGGGGTCAGCTGTCACGGCCGGGCCCCCTCCCAGCTGCTTGTGCACCTGGCAAAGCATGGGAAGCTGAAAAGTCCTTGACTGGTGTAAGCACTGCTCAGCAACAGCTAAACCAGCAGTGTGTTATCAACATTATTCCCATACTAAGTCCAAAACACAGCACTATGCCAGCTACTAGGAAGAAAATTAACTCTATCCCAGCCAAAACCAGGGCAATTATCTATACTGTAAAAATAAAACACTTTTTTCCTTTACTATAAAAGCAAAATGAGACAGCAACATTTATATTGTTCTAATAATTCCTGACTTATGATTCAAGTTCTTTATGCTTTTTTATTGGTTAATCCTTCTTCTTTCTTTATGTAGAATATACATTTATAATTTTTTCACTTTTTTAATCTAGTATTAGATCTATGATCCCATCAGTTCTGTCAACTTATAGTAAGCTATATCTTAATTTTATCAGAATTACAAATATTGATTAGACATTCAGATATTTGAATAAAAGAATGCTTTCATCTTGGAGGAAGAATGAACACATGGTTATTTTATACTTCAAACCTTTATCACTTTTTTTGGATGGAAGAGAGTTGCAGATCATCTAAATACATGACAGTTAAGGTATTAGAGAGCTGTGAAACTGCTAATAATAATGAAATAAATATAATAATAAATAAATGTCTGGCAGGGTCTGGACATAACAGGAAATGAGTGGGTAACTTCAAATTAAGTTATTTTTTAGAAACACCTTAGCAGTAGAAGGAAATAGTGTTGATGATTCAAAAAGTAACTTGAACCTAGCAGCACCTTTAAATTACTATTTGGGAGAGTGTTTAATCTGTAACTTTACTGTGAGCTAGTTCTCTAAAATTTTTTTAAAATCTTTTAAAAGTTGACAGAGCCATTTCTGTTATCAAAGCATAAGCCACGTGCTGTTACAAAGGACACGTCCCATGTTTCAACGGAACACCTCTGTATTTACAGGGATACAAATGAGAAAACAGCATTTAAGGCAAAGCCCTTCTAAAGTAAACAGAAGAATAAAGTGATTTTTATGGAAGAGGACAAAAGATTTTAACTATAAAATATAAACTATCTAAATTTATTAGCATAGGTATTGGGGGAAATACTCAGAAATGCCTGAAAAACTTTACTTTTAAAATAGTAGCTTATTACTAAGTTACAACCATATCTATTGATACAACCATATCTATCTATTATATTCACAATATAATTGTGAAACTGGAATATCACACATACAACTGCACTAATCAAATGACAGCAATGTTGGCTTCTGCTCAGCTTACACAACGCAAGACTACTTGAATAATATTTAAGACTCCAATATTGAATCTGTCATTTTTATGCCCTAATTTTAGCATGCTCTGCCAAAGAATGTAAATGTTTTCTGATGCCTCCTGGAAGAGGGTCAGACCAGCTGCAGCAGGAAGACACAAAGGGGTTCCTTAAGGACAAGTCCTTCCTCTTACCGTCTGCTGACCCAGCTCCCATCAACACTCATAGGGGACAGCAGACCCAGTAGTATGAGCCTGTTAACTCTGAATTTGTTTGCTTTTGTGGGCTGGTTATGCCTCAGACATGCCAGACATCTCATTATGAAATGTAGGCAGGTAACTAGTTCTGATGCAGTTATAAGGCAAATATCCCACAGGAGAAGTCCTTCCAAACACATGTTTACGGTTTAGCTGCATCACCTAGTAACATCCTCTCATGATTTGAGCTGTAGACTCTCCCCCATCCTTCTTTCAATACTAAAAGCACACTGTTTCGTAGGGCACCGGTGGTGTACGTAGCACGCTCAGGTTTCCACTGCTTGTTGGGGATACAGATCCTGGCTGACAAAGGGAGAGCAAACAACGAACAAGTATCTTCTCTTCCAAATATCCTTTCCAGGCCAAGGTATCACAAGACCAGGGACACTGGCTTTGCATTAGTTACGTTTTCTTAGCTTCCGAGTTTATTTCTATCGTACCTGTCTGTAGTAACTTTAAAACAGTTCTCCATGTAATGATTTTATTCCTCTCATTTCTGGCTGAGGACTTTTCCTCCTCATAACATTAAGCTCTATATGGGAGAAAAACCAGAACTGTATAAAAATTGAAGTCTTTTCGCTACAACACATTTATGTTTCCACTCAGTCTTTTTTGCCACATTAATGCAGTGGTCTGGTCTCACAGACATGCTTAACATCAGTGAAAGCTGCCAACCCTTCCCACACCAACAGCTCACTACCCCCAAAAAACTGAAACTCATGATAAACAAAATAGAACGTGAAATCTCTACCATCTGTATTACTCCTTTACAGGTCCAATAAAAGTTGCCTGCTCCCTGAGCTGTTTGCTTTTAATACTAGAAGTAAACAAATTCCAGGCTCTGTTTTTATTGGACTGTTTGAAAGAGAAAACTCCAAAGGCTAAAATCAGAGGTACATCACATAGTAACTAAGATGCGAGAAACACAGCTGTGGGAAACAATAAATTCTGTGTATTACTTATTTAGACTCTTTTCAGTGACATATGACCATTTTCACACCAACATTTGTTTTCTGGCTGCTATGCAAGATGAAGCCTTTTATAGCTGAAAGCACAACCATTATGTTGGGGGGCTAGTAGGTGATCATAAAATCAAGTACAAATTAAAGTGAGAAAAATAAAAAGACGTTAGACTTGCAGCTGTATGTGCAACTTCAGCTGCAGTATTTTCTAAATTTTTTTCCTCCTCAACTGTACAAACTCAGTTTTCACTTATCACAGTTTATATCCACGTGTGTGCATGTGCAAACACATGTGTAATTTAAAGCCAAGTCCATAACCTAGCTTGATCAAACAGATAAATCAGAGGCCAAATTAAACACTAGGCCACACAAGGTGCCCATTACAAAGTATAATAAAAAGTTAGCTAGAAAGCTCTTGCTGGCAGAAAAACTTACTTGCCAGTAACTTGAGTTCTGCAAATGCCTCTTGCACACATTATGCTACGGGGGAACAGATATGTTGCAGTATTTAACTAAAAAGGATTTTTTTAATCCAGGCAGTACCTACACTGGATGCACATGCCCAGCAGTTCTTGCACCAGCAGCTTCCACAGAGACATCTCATTGGGAAAAGAAACGAGCAGAATCAGGAGAAGAGGCACAGGAGAAGGAAGGCTACTGAGCAATTGCTCAGGCTCTGGTTAAATAGACTCTAATGATTACCAGTAGATTCACCTGAGCATGGGTCAACATCCATCTGTGCAGTCTTTGACTCTCAGTTATAGCTACAAATAGCTGTGGAGATGCAGCGAAGTAAACTTAGCAGGAAAAACTACGTATGAGAATGACTCAGCTTTTGGTAAATGTGGTTTTGGAAGATGGTAGATGAAATTGTTATGTGAAATAACTTGAAAACTTTGAGTAGGAACATGGTGAATCCTCAGGGAAGATTTGTTACTACTGTCCTCTGCAACCCCCAAAATACCACACCACTTTCCAAGAATATAACAGTAGCAAACAGATTGTCATCAACACAAGTGGCAGTCCCACCTGAAAGGCTGTTCATGATCCACCTTAATTAGACTCCTGAAAGTACTGTAACATAGAATTAGAGAACATTTAAGTACCAGTGGTGAGAACAGAGAGTAGATGCTGTGCTCTGTTTCCACCAGGCTTGGATAGCTGGAGAGCACGCTCACTCTAAGCCGAGTCAGATTTTGCTTACTCAATCAAAAACTATCTTCATGTGGAGACTCAAAACCTCTACAGATAAGAAAGGGGATGAGCAGGATCTACCAGTTGTCCGGAGTCATCCAGGCTCCATACAAGGACAGGGAGGAAACACAGATTTGCATTGCGCATCCTGCTCCTGCCATGAGGGAGGAGGCGGGAGCGCCCTGGGGTTGTACAGGGGGTGCACAAGGATGAGCTGGGGAGCAGACCTGACTGCCTTGGCTGGATAGGAACATGAACAGTGGAGAGTCTCGTTTGCTCTTATAAAACACATGTAAGGATTAAAGGCATAAATAGATGAGCAGAGAAGAACTTCATTGACTGAAGGACAAAGAAGGTACTGATGCCCAAGTGAGGACAAGATCTCCTCCGGATAAAACGTTCCAGCAATTTTGGATAATGCAATAAACGTGTCTCTAGACAGGCGCAGTCTAAGAAAATGTTCTATGGTAGAGCTCTTGCATTTCTGTTCACTACGCTGACAAATTTAAACCTGATTGTTTGGTATTCTAAAGGCTGAAAAAATACACTACTAATGGCTACATACACAAAGTAGTGGTGCACTAATTCCAGAAGCTGATCACCACCTTATGCAGCAGGGAGAAGATGACAAAGCTTTTGCACCCCCTTTTCAGTGTCAGAGAACACAATGATTATCCAAGTGTGGATACGAGGCTGCATAAAGTACTGCACGAAGACTCGGCAGGCTGTGCAGCAACGCGCCCAGCAGGCACCGTGACATGATCGCAGCTGGTCAAAGAGACTGGGCACCATGAGCTTGAAGCGTACTCAGAGTGTGCTTCCACACCCCAGGGAAAAGCTTGCACAGGACAGCTCTGACAGACGAACAACCACCTCTTCCAAGATACAGTAATGTGGTCTACACGGCTGTGTAGGCTCAGTAAACATTCTGCTCATGAGCAAATTGTGCTTCGGGACAGACACATAGGACAAAAAAAACCCCAACAACACAAAACTTAGGAGACTTTCCTACATCTGTTCAGGTGAACAGATTGTTATGGTTTAACCCGGCAGGCAGCTGAACACCACACAGCCACTTGCTCACTTCCTTCCCCACCTCAGTGGGTCAGAACTGGAAAAAAGGTAAAACCCATGGGTTGAGATAAAGACAGTTTAACGAAACAGCAGAGGAGGATAATAATAATAATAATAATTTAAAAATATACAGAATATACAAAACAAGTGATGCCCAATGCAATTGCTCATCACCTGCTGACCAATGCCCAGCCCATCCCGGAGCAGCAATTGCTGTCTCCTGGCGCGCTCCCCCAGCATACTGAGCATGACTTCATATGGTATGGAGTACCACCCCTTTAGGCAGTTGGGTTCAGCTGTCCTGGCTGTGCCCCCTCCCAGCTTTTTGTGCACCTGGCAGAGCATGGGAAGCTGAAAACGTCCTTGAATAGTGTAAGCACTGCTCAGCAACAACTAAACCATCAGTGTGTTACCAACATTCTTCTCATCCTAAATCCAAAACACAGCACTATGCCAGCTACTAGGAAGAAAATTAACTATCCCAGCCGAAACCAGGACACAGATGTAAATCACTTTGAGGCCAATCCTACATAATCTCTCACTTTCTTAAACACATACCCCTTCAATTCAATGTATTTTAAGGACAAATTAGTAAAACAGCTTTTTTCTATATAGCTACACAGTACTTCTGCACCTCTTAGACCACTTAGACATGACCACTATGTCATGTGAATAGTTATTTTAAAAATGCAAGGAAAGCGTAAGATTATGTTCATGTGAAGTTTCTGCAGTTCATGTATCATTTGGGATTTCTTATGGCTGGCTTTGTTCTGTGGACACAGGAATATTGTTCAGAGTAATCAGGTGCATAAATGTTTGTTATGCAGACAGGCAAGATATTTTTGAGATAAGAAATTCCCCCCGAAATGTTAACAAGAAAATAGAAAGTCAAGACTACACAAAATTAAAGTCAGATTGATTGGTTTTTTTTAAAGTTAACACAAATTAGCTTGATTAATAACCCTTGATGTTTCTAGCAAATTAAGCCCCTGAGGCTAACAAGCAGCATGAGAAACTTAAAAGAGGGGGGGGGGGACAGCTCCTGGCAGAGTTAAGATATTTAAATGCATAGAAAAGAAACACAATAACAACAGATACAGAGCTGGGGGATGCATGATTCTCCACAAAGGCAAGACCTCAGGCCTCACTCCTGTAAGCAACTAAAACTAGGAACAGCTGAAGATGCAAGAATTAGTCTTGAATCAGTAAAATGTTCGTATTTTCAGTTCAGGTGTTGATTTAGAAGATAGTTTAAAAAGTACAAGCCACCAAAAGGATACCCCAGCACAGCTTAAGACCTGTTTTTTTTTCCCTCAAATTACATAACCTAAAGTGAATTAAAAGCTTTCTTAGAGAGTAAAAATGGGGATTGACTGCTGTCCTGTGGATGCAGCTTTAAAAACTAACAATCCCTCTGCCCTGTCTTCCAAAGGGCGCAAAAGGAAAATGGGCATTAAAAAACTTCTGTTTCTCAAAGAAAACACATACTCTGAATGTACTCACAGACACCTAAGCCACAGGTATCTCTCCTGGGAAATAGCACACTTATCCAATCCATTTTTCATTGCCTGATATGATACAGAATGAAGGCCTATCACATATAAAATGAAACCCAGTAGCAAGTAATTTGTTGTCTGGTGAAAGGGACACAGAACTGGCAACGTATGATCAGTCAAGTAAGCACATGGCCAGAGCAGTGACAGAAAGCTCTCCAGCAGCGTTTCACGCAAGAAGAGCCCAGCAAAGCAGCAAGTGACAACTTGGACAAATGCTAGGATCCAGGGTGAAGTAACATGGATATTCTGCTTGGAAATTAAAAACAAACACTGAAGAGTTAGAAAGGCCCTTCTCAATGGAAAGGGCAGGGTCACTGTTCAGAAACTAGAGAGATGCACTGGCCCAAAGAGACTCCACCACATCCATCTAGAGAAACTGGGTGTTACTTAGCCCAGGAAATTACATAGCATAGCACTTCATTCACATGTTCTCTGGCTTACGAATTTTAAGATCCTTTTCTCTCTGTTACTGTTCCTTCTATAAAAATTATACTTCTGTTTGAAGGTAATTTCTGGTCACCGATTACCATATCACTGTTCTTAAGGAAATGAAATGGCAGTTTATGAGCCCAGGTGCACTTGCTGGGATTGATACCGAGCAGGAGCATCACAGGATCCTTTCACAATAGCCAGGATGACTCAAGACCAGGAGGCAGCTGGGTTGAAGCTTCACCCCTTAAGAGGCTGGTTTAGGCTAGCAAGGCAGCTTGCCTCAATGCTTGTAGCACGTGATACTTCCCTGTTTTGGGAGCAAAAATTTGGCTAGGAGGACAGGGATTTGAGTATTGTTAAAAGAGTTTGCCTGCTGGAGGTCCAGACTGCTTGCACTGCAAATGTCACTCGTCCATTTTAACACACAGTCCCCTTCCTTGCATTGGTCCCTAAGGTTTTCTGCCCCTCCCCCCGAGAATAAGACATAAAGGCAGAAACATGGGTTTTGTCTAGACAAAGATTCCCACAAGGCTTGGGCTCAATTACAGTTAATGATGTTCGAACAACCTTAGGTGTCCAAGCCTTTGACTTCTATGAACAGCTAATTTTTTCACTAGTCAGAATGCCTCCTGCTTCAAACCAACTCAAGCTGAGCCAACAGGAGCTTCACTCACCAAGTTCAAACTATCACTATATTATACAGATGGCCATCAATGGCGTTTTTCTGAAATTTGAAAAACTCTCACCCACCAGGATGCATCTGTTTTGTGTTCCTTTTGCTACATCAAATAGTAACACTGCATCATTTCTGATACAGCCTGCCCCCAAGTCTTGAAAACCTTCTGACTCAGTCATATGCTATCTAAACATCAGGAATGTTTTTAGCTTCCTTAACATGCTTCAACTTCAGGGCTTAACTGGTATTTCCAATAAAGAAATGGTAATATACTTAATAATGTGCTTAGATTTATAACATATACCAATTGTGTTTTATGCTGTAACAACCTGTACTCACAATTGCATATAATATTTTGGTTTTGTCCCCGTTGTTTTCTGCTCCAGTACACTTAATTTAAGAAGCTATCCAGGCAAGTTTTTGGCCAAATATGGCATTTTGATTCCTAAAACCAAAACAAACCAACCAACCGTAACAAAACATTACAAACGAACTATTTGTAAAATACAAATATCTGGGTCTTTAAATAGAAGCTTGAATCTACAATACTAAATTCCTAAGAATATATGTGGACAAAGACAGGGATCGGGATATCTCTATATAGATACATACAGAGTGTCCTATTTTCAGAAACTGAGTATTTCTGGAATGACAACAAAACTAAAATGTTAGAATTACTCATATAAACTTGTTAACATCATTTTAAATGTATATGATGGCCTTTTCAGGGAAATGGAGCAGCTCCCTCCTGCCCTTCCCAACTGCAGATTCCTCCCTCCCTCCACCCTGTGCACCAGGTTTGACATTCATCTGAGTCATCACATCTGAGTCAGCACAAAATTAATTCTACAAAAAAAAAGGGTGGGGGTTTTTTGGGTGAGATGTTTGTTTTGTTTTTAAAACAGGTTTAGCTTGCTGAACTGACCCATGCTGGAGCCTGGAACAGTGCAGAAAGAGCAAAGCAGATAAGACTGCTCCTTTTGATGCAGCTAACCTAAATTGGCTAAACTGTGATGTCGAATCAGACCGAGAGTACCAGTCACCTAAACCTTTAAAACATAAATTAAGTTTAGTAAACAACAGTCATTTCAAAATATTTTTCTTTGTGGGAAGTTGAAGTAGTCACACACTATGGTCAGAACTCATGACACACATGAACTCTTCATGGAAAATTTAGAATTTGTGACAAAACCTTTCTATCAATAACTACAGGACCAGTACAGACCTCTACATAAAAAAAGAAAAATTTTTCAAAGTGAAAAAAACCACTTCACTGGGAAGTAAAACTGTTTGTATTAACATAATATACCAAATATATACAATTAATATCTGATAAACTCATTAGTTGATGAGCCAATGAAGATACTAATTTTTTTCAACCCCTTTCTCATGTCATGTTCACACATCCATTGCCTCCAAAATCACGGATTAGAAAAAGCTAACATACTGAATTAGAGATGGCAACTACTGTTGGAGTAAGTCTGGGCAAACAGCTGAGCTTCTTAGTAACTGGGAACTAACATAAAGCAGGAATGAAAAACATTTCTGCAGAAAGATCAAGCTTGTGGAGCAGTGAACCACAAGGCTTTAAAAATTATTGCCACCAGATCCCCCCCAAAAGCAATTAAGTGACAATTAAATGTATTTCTACCTTAGTATCGGAACTCAGCCTACAGAACAGCTAATCCAAATAAAACGGTGCTGCGCACAATGTGCTAATACCGCACACCACCACCCCCACCAAAAGGTGTATATCCATAGCTCACACAGTATTTGGAAAATACATGCAAGGAAACAAAAACTACCACCCTGGGTAAGTTCCACTCGTACTGTGGATATGGCTAAAGTTAAGCACATTCTTAATTCACTGTATTATGAAGAAAATTTTCAACCTCCTTCAAGAATCAGTAACCCTGACAATCAAATATGAACTCACATTTTAGACTGTAACTGTGGGCTCATCTTCACTACTGTTAAATCAATTGTACTTAACTCAATTACAGTGAGGTAATTACATTAACATGAGTCAGTGCATCCACACATGGCATTTGCACGTGTGCTTAGTGAATTGCTGTTACCTCCCACATGGCACAAGTACTTCACTCAATCACATTAAACAGTATGCAGCTCAGGACACTTTCACCTGCGGTTCAGGCCAACACAAAACCACGCTGCTGCCAAATGCCTCTATCCCATTTGCACAGGGTAGATCTATTGCAAAGCTGTCCTTAACCAGGTACAAACTAACCCCTGTGTGGGTTTACCTACCCACTGTAGGGCCTCTCATCTTCTAAAATTTACTATGTCCTAATCCTTTTGAAAAGGGAACAAAAATACCCGTCTTTGCAATCTGTTATTATTAAACAGAAAGGTGAGGAGAAAATTAGTAGCAGTAGTAATAATAATAATAAAATTCAACAAAACTGTGTGGGCTACAAAAATTTTACCGTTACCACAAACACTGTGATTCACAGGCTCCTGACTACATCTGCTGACAGCCACATATGCACCCATTTCAAAGTCTCTCCTGCCTCTCTATCCCTCTGTGCTGCATACATGTTGCTCCTTAAACAGCTCGGGCATCATTCCCTGGCTCTGAAGCAAAGTGGCACAGCATAATTTAAGATCCATCTGGCAAAATTCTTCCCTTCCCCATCTCCACCCCATTCCCAAAAGATAGGGTAGCTGTGCTCAGACTGCTGACCAGAGCCAGCATGCACCCTTCTGCCAGATGTGCCAGATGCAGTAGCAGTTGCTGTGGGGAAAAAAACCAATAGGGAACATGCTACCTCTGACACAGCACAGAGGATCACACTCCACTGCCTCAGCCTGCTCCTGACCCTGGTTTATTTATCACTAGATGCAGTCTTAAAGCTCACAAAGGGAGTAATACTGCTTCGGTTAATAAGGGAGAAATACTGGTTCGGTTAATAAGGGAGACTTTCTGCTACTGATCAGGCAGGTGTTTGCAGCAATTATGTTTAGCTAGCCCATGCCTTAATTTAAGCAAGAACCTGTACCCTGGTACCTGTGAGCACAGCCCAGCAGCAGTCTTCTCCTCTAGATCCTGACAGAAATCTCTGCACAACTTTTTAATATAATCAACAAGCAGTTGCCAAGAAACTGAATCCATAGTCAGATGTGTAAAAAGCAGACCCGCGGGTACAGAAAATAGCAAACTAATGCAACACGTATTTTCTCTTAAAAGACTGTTTAAAGTCACAGAACACAGTATTCACGAGATTCTGTAATCAGATACTGTACCTATTTCACATAACTTGTGAATGCCTCCCCTCATTGTACGTGGAGAATCACGACTGATAAACATGGAAATGCAATACTGACTTGCAGAATATGCTCCCTGGTGTTCAGGTGTATGCCACAGTTAACAAATGGTAGTGCTAAAATCCTATCAAAGGAAAGATGAAAATCAAACTAAAGATGGATATGATTTTGGAGACATAAGGACAAGAAGAACGTACGTTTCTCATGCTTGTCTAAAGAAGCACTTTTTAAAACACTTAAACAGCTTCATCGCCTACTCAACCAGCCACATATAAGCATACTGTATCACAAAAGTACAAGTATTTTCTGCTTATATTCTGTAAATGAATACACTGTTCTACAGAACACTGAGCCCAGAATACTAATGCCAAGAAATAGGTTAAATATATTAATATAAGGTTTTAAAATATCATTATTACAAACCACTACGTTAAGGTCACTTTCTGAATGAAAAAAAGTATATTTATGGACAGATCAGAGATGTAATTTCTTAGGAATAAATAAAAGGCATTAATTTCACAAATGGACTGATTAATATTTAAATTGTGTCACATGGTTTTCAAGGTTTTCTCTTAGGGAAACTTGTTTGAAACACAGAAAACGGGAAAGGAAATAATCATTCTATTTGGAGCTTGCTTGCCTTTTTAGACTGAGAGTGCTTTTAACTATTCTTATTTTTTCTGAATTGTGATAATGAATCACAATAGAAAAACAGATCTTAACGAAATCTATTTAGGGATTTTTTGAAAATAGCCATGCTATCTTTAGTATTAAATGTTGAACAATCTGTACAAAACCTCAAGTTCTGTCTTAAGACTACTGCATTATTTTGTAGATAAAACTGTAGACGTTCACTTTCCTTTTGCTGCCTTTGCAGTCTTTTTCCTGACTTGTGCACTCACACTTTAATCCAACAGTGGTATTCTCTGATCTTACCAGTGTCCTGCGTGGCTACAAGCTCACACAGTGGGGTCAAGAGAGAGCACAACCAGAAAACCTGTGAAAAGGAAAACAAAATGGAGGAGGGGCACCCACAGAAGATGAAGGAAAGCCAGCAGAAATGTCTACAGCGTACACTGCATTTTGCTCAGCTCTACTGAAGTAGTGTTTCCTTATCATTACTTGAGAACTAAAAAAAGGTGTTAAAGAAAAACCTCTTTCTTGGTCAACCTCCTCAGATTTCCAGGGGGAATTCTGAAATTATTTATTTACTACAGATTATATCCTATTTTTAAGGAAATCAAGAGTTTATGGTAAAATGCTAAGCCACAAATACTAAGCTGATGGGAGAGAAAATAGTTTAGAAAGTTTCCTCTTTGTGAAATTAGAGATTTATGTATTTTTGCTCAGAAAAGGTTTTTTTGTAAAATAAAGAAAATCCCGTGCTATGCAAATACCTTTAAATGGAAATTAAATTTACATTTTATAGTCATTTTTCAAATATTACTTTCACAGCTAATACTCCCTTTAAAATATTTTCTCATGTGCAGCTTGTACGTTCTTATATTAAAATTTCTATTTGTTTGCAACACACCCTCCCCCCAACCACTGAAAAAAAGATAAATTACTTACTATTAATGTCACTGTGGTAGCTTATTATAACTACCTGAAATTTGGAAATCAATAATGACCCAAAGAACAACCTACAAATAAAGATAAATGGTGTTTTGTTCACTTAACTCAGTCTTTGCTAGAATAATGTGCCAAATAATTCAATTTTTTATAATATACCCAATATTGATATCCTCCTTATTCTTATCTATGTGTCAGGAACAGACATACCTACTCTGGCCAGTCTTTATATTAAGGCACCTGTGTACAGGCATGATCCACTTAAAGCATGAACGCAGTATCAGTGCACAAGGTCTGCAAATTATTATTTGCAAGAGAAAGTGCCAAATTAATTTAATTCACCATTAATTTATGCAATTAATGAAGGTTACTGAGCAGTGTAATGATTTCCTCACAGTTACATGGTGCAGTCGAACACAATTTTTTTAGTGGCATTTGGCAATTTTTTTTTCTAAAATAAATACTTAGATGCATTTACAAGAAAAGCAGCTACAAATTCAAATCATATATAATTTTATATATGAAAGATAACTTTATTGTGAAGATCCTGATCAAATGCTATTAAACACGGAGCTTTACTAATGGATAGGCTCCATTCATCAGTGGAAATCTATCTGTACAAGAGAAATATTTCCCAAAATTCCAGCACATACTTTTTTCTCAATTAAAACCAGACGCACGCAGCAGTTTCTCCCAAACCACACTGACCCTGCCCAGCATAGGTTGTCAGCAGTGCCCTGAAAAGCTGCCAGATCTCTTACATGCCTACTCTGCCCATCCTCAGCTGCCCGAGTCTACTCCCCCTTGCCAGAAATTACATATATATATATATATATAAAAATAAAGGCTCCTTCAATTTACTTACATCTATATTACCTCCTCACCAAACACTCTGCTGTGAGAAGGATGCACTCCAGTGTACAGTAGCAACGTACTGTACCTGTAGTAGAGTGCACCTTCGCCAGCCACAGCACAACTTGTGTCAACAAACAATTTCCAGATAGTCACTCTTGCTTTTTATTAACAACAACATCCTTCTGACTTTATGTTAAATTAGCAGCAACCAGACCTCAACATTTTCAACGTATCTACTAAATCTGCCCAGGTTATGCGTGTGCAGCACCCGGCATGATTTCATTGACCCCACAGAGAAAATTCAGTCCTAACTGAGAGCCCATCCTGCAACTTGCTGCGCAAGGGAGTCCTGCACAGAGCTCAGTTTGGGACGTCAACCATCAACAGCCAAGTCCAGTGAGGTCCAAGTGACTTCTTAACTCTGTAGGTATGGCACAGGTAACCAGCACTTTGCAGCGCTGAACAAATACCATGAATGACAAACACATGCATGAGAAGAAGGATTTCTTTAAAACCACTTCTCAGTTCATTCAGGACACTTCAGTAGTTTATGTCTGTGAAAACATTTTTCAAGTGTCCTTAAAAGAGAAACAAAAATTACTGCTACAGCCTGCTTCGAAGCAGAGCTTGGGCACCAGGAGAGAAGCTGTTTATGGCTTATTTGATGTAGCACTGGTTGGCCCTGAACCTTAGTCAAAGTAAGCCAGCAAGTTCAGCTAACACGTATGTAGGGTCTGCTAAGAAACTTTAAATCATGGAGATTCTTCAAGGGGGCTTAACTTGATCCTCCTGTAATACTGAGTAAAAGGTGTGCCAGACAAAGGAGACAGCTCAATTATATGTGCTAGTTACACACCAACACGGCAGTCACGACTTAAATGTTGCCAATGGCAATGGGAAACTCACTCCCAAATACTTCTATTTTAAAAAAAGTTACAGAAATAGGCACATCTACTATTTGCAGGACTGGACTGTTAACATCTCTTCCAAGGAAATGAATGGCAGACCAAGCACAGCACTGGTACAAGGCGCAGTCATGATGAGCGTATGCCAGCAAAGACAGAGGTTCTACGAGATGCAGTCATGCAAAGTCTCGCTCTGCCATTTTTCCCTAGCTAGGGAGTCAAATCAATGAGACCAAAGGGACATTCAGGGAACAAGACCCCCCCATTTTATTTTGGCTCAGTTGCTCAAAAATTACATGCTACTGCTGCCCTGACACCAAAGGGAGCGGTCGTATTCTGCATTTCCTCAGGCTGCACACTTCCAGTGCTTTCCTCAAGTTAGCTCCGATTTTCACGTAGCAAAACCAAAGTCCTTTGAGCTTGCTCATACAAATGAAATTCAACCACGCAAAATACTAGTTTTCAGCTCAAACAGCAAGGGATTGTAATTCCTCCTGCAGCTACAAGGCAGCAGAATTGACACAGGAGTCTGTGTGGGAACAGGTGGCCAGGGTGGAGAGGCAGGGGTGGGTGGGATTGCCTCCTTCCAGCAAGTCTACGGTTAGGTGGCTTAAGGCAATAATGAAGGCTGCTTAAGGCAGCATTATAACAAACAAGTATTTTGTCCAAAAAAAACCCCAATCAAGAAACCTAGAGTGGTACCACATCTTCAGCAAACAGTTTTTTCTTCAACATTAACAGAGATGCTTACTTATTTTAAAAACAACCACGCAGCATAATTCTGGGGCTCACAAAAACAGCAACGAGAAGTTTGATGTGTATCAACCAAAATGTCATTAAAAGCACTGGCGTATGGAATGACAATGCTTGGGCTCATAGGGATTTGTGACTTTTGAAAAGCATTTCTACCACTTGGGATTGTAAAAGCAACATTTAACATTAACCTTAAAAACAGACAAAGAATTTTACATAGGAAGGTTAAAACAAGTCGCCAACCCCAACAGAAACATTATCTAAATTTTCCAATTATCTGACATGTACAGTAAAAAACCTGTATATTTTGTAAAACAATGCTGTGTTTAATTGAAAATCCACAGCTAGACAGCACATGTGAATTAACACGAGACAGCTATCTGTATTTGAGACATGAGTACTTCTGCTTGACAAACACTTTAAAAAAAACATGTCACCTATTTTGAAGCTAAGAATACAAGTAGTAGACTTTAATCCCTGCATTATTTTATTTTGAAACAACCAAAGCAAGCCAAGGGTTCTGTCAGTACAAATTCCCTCCACAACATATGCATCTCAAAAACTGTTTGCAAGTAAAAATGTTATCAGAAGAAAACAATGAGATTCCAGTGAGCTGGATGCTGATGAGGGAGGAAGGGGCAACTGACACAATTGTATCGAAGTCAACAGAATTAAACCAAACTCATCCCATAGGAGACTGTCCCAGAGTAGCGAATCGTTAAACACCACTCACAGCCTAAAAGCATATTTTGTATTTTCAAATGTGAAAAAAAAACCAACAACAAAAACAAATTCTATTTTTGTATTATATGTTAAAAGCTGAGAACTTGTAGAAACAGTTTTATACAACTCACCCACATAGCCATTTCCTTTGCAACAGAACTGCTATTGTGGAAGAAATATATGTATTCCTTACATAGCATAGAATTTTTTTTTTCATTTTTAAAAAGAAAACAAAAAAATGCAGACTATCAATCCTTTCCTCAATTAAAAAATATTTTAAGCACTGAAACTATAGTTCTTACACAAGGAAAAAAAATTCCCATCGAGTCCAAGGGGAACTTTGCCCAAGGCCAGACTAAAGCAGAAGACCATTTTTAAGGGGTGAACAGTTATAAAAGTCGCATATTTAAGGTCCTAATCTTCAAACCTTTATTTACATGAGTAGTTCTTACTTTAAAGAACAAGAGTTTGCAAGATCGGAATCCTACACTCATTAATCTTTTTGAATGACTTTTTAGCATGAAGGACTATGCTCTCCTTCAAAACAAACAAAAGCAGATAATTCTGCTGAATATATTGCAAAGCCTTTCTTTGTGTTGTCACGTTACAACACTCAGAAGTTAAAGAGAAATTGTAAGCCATAAGGTAAAACGCCGATTAACAGTTCTAACAAGTTTAAGAAAAAATATTGGTTGTTGGTAAAAATGTATTCACTGTAACTACAACTACTTCAACACAGTGTGTTATTTAGTAGCATGTTTTGCTTGATCATTAAGAGCGGAAGCTTAGCTGTTTACTGAGAGCTCTAAGGAAAAAAAAAAAAAAAAAATCACTAAATGTTTTAACTTTCTATCACACCCACATTTAATTCTCCACTCGGTATTCTTTCTCCTCTAAGCATCAACGAAGCAAACAACAAATGCAACACTTAGCTCAGGTCTCCTGTGCTCCGTTAAAAAAGGTTGCATTTGTTTTAAAAGTCGACTTCAACGCGAAGCGGGGGGAAGACACCACCACCGCCCCCCACCCCCAAGCTCTGCAACCCCTCCATTGTAAGGCGAGCACCGCCGCTGCGGGCGGGGCGGGCTCGCAGGCTGGGGAAGGGCCTCCCGGGGCGCCCCGAGGTGACCGAGCACCCGCCGGGCGAGGCAGCGGTGCCCCCGGGCCCCGCGCCGCGGAGGGGCAGGGCGGGCGGGGAGATCCCCTCGGCGGCTGCGTCCCTCCAACCCCGTTAAAAGGGAAGGCGCGAGCGAAGCACCGCGCCTCGAGGCACCGCCGTGGCTGCCAGAGCGCCTCCCAGGCCGCCCACGTGTGGCGGCCCCCTTGCCATCCGCCTTCCCGCCGCCGCGTTTTCCTCCTGTGGGGCGGAGGAAGGGGCAGGACCCCGCGGCCGCAGAACAAAGGGTGGCATCGGCCGCCCGCCGCCTGCCCGGGGTGGGGCCCTGGCCCGCGGCGAATCGTAACGAGAGCCCCTGCCTGCGCCTGAAGGCGCCGGGGCCGCAGGCGGGGGGCCGCCGCCCCGCCGCCATCTTGATGGGCAGCCCCCGCGCCGCCTGGGGCCTGGGGCGGCGACGGCTGGTGCCGCGGGCCGGGCCAGGCCGGGCCCCCCGAGGGGGATGGCGAGATAAGAGCAACGCCTTGGGTGCTCGCTTTAACCCCGGCTCAGTTTAAAAGCGTTTACGTCTTCAGCAGCCCCCGTATAAACCTGCGCTACCACGGCGCCAAGCGAACCGCCGGGAAAAAATGGAAGTACGCACGGGCGCCCTGCTGTTTTTTTGCCCGTGCTTTAATTTGCGTTTGCGGTGGCTGAGGGTAAACCGGCCCTCCGGCACGGGCATCGGTGTCCATCCCCACAGCACCGCGCGGGCACCTCCAGCGGGCGGCGGGGAGGCGCCCGAGGGCCGGGCCAGGAAGGCGCGGCGCAGCCTTGAGCCCATTCGCCTCAGAGGTACTGCCCCCTCCGACCAGCGGGCCCTCGGCTGGCGGGCATCTATCATCGCTTCCATTCTCAACGATCAGCTCTGCGCTGTCTGCTAAATTAACTTATCCTCTAAGAAAAACAAACAAATAAATAAAGGGTATTAAAGAGCGTAATAAACCGCACATCTTGGAATCTTCCGCATCAGCCGCTTCCTTGGGCCACAGTTAACTGCCAGGGGACGACTGGGTTATAAATGGCCCGAGGAAGCGATAGGCAGCCAACAGCCCTGACCCTGCCTTCCCCGCTCCGGCCGGGGGCCTGCAACCCGAGCCGGAGGGGCAGATTCCTCCCGCGCCGGCGGCGGGGGGGAGGCCGCCCTTAAGGAGGCTCCCGCGGCCCCTCGGCCCGGCCGCCGAGCCCCGCGCCCTCGGGCTTACCGCCCTCCCAAGTACCGGGCTTGCCGGAAAAAAGAAACCCGAAAGAGCCACGTTCCTCGCTTTCAAACTGCCCACCCAAATCCATCTACCGGCATTCTCTTGGGTGAAGCGTTAAAACCGGTTATGGGTTTATGCTGCTACATTAAAAATATAAAAGCCCACAGCCTTCCCGCCCGTTTTACCACTGGCATGAAAAAGAGCAGAATTGAGTCATCTGTCTTTACATCAGCCAGTAGATTAATCCAAGTTTTATAAATTTGTAACTGAGAACAAGATTTCAAATGTTTTGTTCACTGTAGTGGTAATGTTTTGCTGTTTAAGTTCGCAGTGATGACCTTAGATAAAAATAGGTGTAAGAACAACAATAAAAAAATTTTGCAGTGATTCCATTCATGCATGTTTTAAATGGAGAGAGGTGTGGACAGCCACTACCAGGGCGGTCCAAGACAACTTTTATAGTGGAAGCAACCTGCACTACTTGAACATTACCAGCTGAACGTACAATAAATACAACATCTATACAGGAAAATTCATGCCTCATTCCTTGCAAGACCAGAGGTTTTCCTCCATCCACACCAACTGAAGACAACAGCCGACTGGCAAATCTTGTCAGCAAGTGGAAAAATTAAGACCCAGAATCTTTACTTTTGCCCCTTTCTAGATACTAATTAATATGGATTTGCAATGCACTGATCCAGAAGGGGACTGACAAAGATAAAAACCATGGTGACAACTGGCATCCGTCTCTGCCATTCCTTTATGCAGCAGAATCCAAACTGACCTAGATTGTTAAACATATTTCCTGAAATAGGCATGAACACTGTAGAAGATGCATGCTTGTGTGCAAGTATTTAAGAGATCTTGTGTTAATTCATAATGAATATTTCATTGCGGGTTTTTTTACATGCTATCTAAATTAATTTTGTTAATTTAATTTCTTAATGCTTGAACGTAGCTCTTTAACGGTAACATTTTAAATAGCAACATTGTTACCAGAAAGCTCTTTATAAAATTAGTTAAATTCATGGAAACTGGACATTTCAAAATCTGTCTTTGGCAAGAAAATATTTTGTCTAGTAAATGTGTCAAAATTATTTTACAATAATGTAATCAAACCAATTTTTAAAGGAAGCAAGGATTACTGTCTTTCATCTATATTTAGCATGTACCCTTATTTTCTGATAATTTATTTCCACACAGATTTACTAAAAGGAAATAATTTACTTTTTTTGTCCATCACCTTAAAATAATTGGCAATGAGATGTGAGTGTGCCCAGAAGAACAATGTGCTAGGCAAGACAGAGATCCAGATTAATTTTGTTAAACTGTTGGAATTAAACAACAACAAAAAACCACTATACTAAACTTTCTACATGTTAACTTACGTGGAGAAAGCCATAGATCGGTACACATTTTTATTCTCTTACATATTATCAGCAAATAATTATCTGCCAAGTTAGTCCTCTTTCAGACCTGAAATGCCAAGAATTTCAAGCTTGTCCACAAAAGGGCAAAGCTACACTTAAGCTAAGGAAGACCCTGGTGAAAATGAACAAAGGAAGCCAATGGAGTATTTTCCGCCACATAAGATGTAAATAAAGAGGAGTCACATTTCTCTTAGGTACAGCTGAATGCATTCGCTGCAAGAAATTTAGATGAACATTCATATACGATAACTTCATACAAATAATACTGTTATATAATTAGTTTGGGGGGCATTTTAAAGGTTGTAAAGCACTCAGAAACATAGTAAAAACAAGTATACTGAATGATAGTTTATACACACAAACCCCCCTTACACTTATTTAATCAAACTTTTTTTGTTTGAAGTATCTAAGCTCCCAAATGAAACAATCACACACAAAAAAAAAAAATCCTCAAGAGAAATTGTGCATACCTATTGAAACTTCTTGATGACTATTTCACTGATTTCACCTGGCTCAACATTTCATCTCTTAGTAACATTTGGTCGTGGAAGTGTAGCTAAAATATACTGTACTTTTAAAATGCAGGTCAAATGGATGGAGAAAACAGAAACTAAGCTAAGGTTTACCATTTTTTAAAAATTTAACAAATATATTATATTCACTATCCTAAAGCCAGAAATATTTCAACAAAATCAATAATTTTATGCCAATTACCTCAATACTTCTCAAGAGAATATAATATACTATAGGTGCATTTCATGACACCTATTGTGATCAGTGCTGGTTTAGCTCCCTTGTAATGGACATACTATTAATAAAGAAGCAATACTAAATTACATATGGATTCAAGGAAAACAAACGGTAAGTATAAAAGCATAGTATCGCTTCATATATAATTAAAAACAATTACTGATTCCCATATGAAAAAGCTTATATTAATATGTAGGAGATCAGAAAATGTTAAAACATTGATTATACTATTGAATAATGAACACTAAAAATAATTAATCTTTGTCAAAAAGATAATGCTTCAACTGTAGCCATTTTAACAGTCTAATCTTGGTCCATTTACAGTTGTCACCAGCTAAAGAAATGATCATGCAAGGAAGTGTGAAGTGGATTAACAATAAACCCACATAAGCATGGAATGGACTATCACTTTCCAATAAACTATCAGTAATTGTCAGTAAAAAAGAAACTGCTGTATTACAAAAATAATCTGCTATTTTAAAGAATATGTAATTGCTTAATGAAAATAAATTAATAAAGATTAATGTAAAAGTTCTGTGGGGAAACTAAATCCATCAATTACATTATTAAAGATCAAGAGATTTTGTTGCTCAAAGCAGACTGCGGATTAATTTTGAAAGTATTTGCTGTCTTGCAAAAGTCTTATGTAGTCATTAAATGAAAACATTATACAAAATTTTATTTTTTCCAAAGTCTTTGCTGATTTCTACTGAAGACAATGTAGGCATAGATCAAATTTAAAGGAACGTTCTCAACCACACTGTTTTGAATTTAAATTATTTTAAACATTTTCAAACCTGATAGATCAGATTTTAGCATGTTTAGTAGATTTTTTCTTAAATTCTTGAGGAAAAGAAGGCATTACTAACAGGAGAATCTGATAGCCTGCTTTCTTAGTGTAGATAACAGACTATAGTCCAGGAGAGTGAAAGATTTGGTATTTACCGCTGCACTAAGTGTTTGCAAAAGCATGAATTAACACTAACAAAATCCTATTCCAATTAGTCTAAGCAAAGATTTTATCTTCAGGTGTACTATATGTTTCTGCCTGAAAATCTTGACTATTATTTTCATCTTGAAAACACACCTTTAAAATCTTTTTCTCTCTTATCACTTACAGTTCAATCCCACAGTCCTCTCCTTGTGACTGGTCCTTTAAAGTCAATGGTGACGTGTAGAGTTCTCTATAAAGAAACTCTTCGTTTCTGACATTGTTTATTCATGCATCTGCTTCACACCCAGATCAATCACCTTACAAGTAATGCCTGTCTTTAACAATTACCACTAATCCCTGGAGCAAATTTAAAACACTTTAAAAAATTATTTTACTTTTTTCTTTGTTTCTAGGTTTCTAAACTAGAATCACACACAACGAACAGGAGGCCCTGCTGAATGTCCTCTTAGTTAAAATCAGCGTGCGGGCTACAGCCACACAGACCCCTATACGAGAAGCCATGCATTACTTACAGAGTTAACTTCTACCCTACATTTCCCATCCTTCAAACAGTTTTTGCAAAACATGCTACATGAAAACATTAAACAAATGGTATTTTGACTCATATAAAACAGCTATTACAAATGTAACATGCTTTCTTTAATTAGCACACACACACAAACATCTCCAAAACCAAACAACAAAGCAGACAAAGCAGGTTTGGCACAGCCAAACAAGAATTTAATCACAGTAGTGAAGAGCTATTAAGCACTGCAGCGATATGGAAACTTTTTGACTAACTACATTTACAAATAAATAATTAGGACCATTTTATGCCTCCAAATCTGCGAACTGTCCACCTCCTCCTGTCTGGACAGAGGGTTCAGGTACTTCCCCCTCCCCATAAGTGTGTGCTCCCCCTTGTATCTGGGTAGGGTCTCTACATCCCTAACATAGGGGCCTGGGAAGAAGGCAGATGGTGAAGGACTCTGCCAGGAGGATTCCCAACCTTCCCCCTGTGAACACAGATACACAATACTGTAGGTACAAAGTTTTTCAGAAGTTTTCCCAATACCTACTGCATCCTATTACCCCTGCCAGAAATCAAAGGCCCTGTACAGGCAGCCCCAACTGTCTCTAGATCACCCAAATAGCTGTTCAAGATCCTGAGGTGCTTTCACTGCCAGGGTGAACTTCATTCCCCCCTCAACAGAACCTGCCTGCGAGGTGTCTTTTTCACACTGGGAGCATTTCACATGTTTCTTTTCTACTGCTCTTTCCTCCTGTGAGGGAATTATTTGGGACTGAGCAATTTTTCAACAGGAACATGAAAAAACCCACAACGTTATCAGCTCAAGAGCTTTGCATCAAAGCAGCCTAGCAGATTAGCAGTCAGGTGAATTTAGGTAAGACATTAAATAATCTACAGTCACAGTACAAAAAAAGTAGCATACCGTGAAAAGTATATACAAGTTACATAAATGTCACATTCACGCAGACACATCATGTTAAGTTGTATCATTTTAAGTTAACTTTTAATTCAGCACTGCCCCAAACCCTAGTCTACTACTCCACATTTTAGGTACTGTACAGGGAACAAATCAGATGGTAACATGGCCTTCAAGTTCTTGAGCACAAAAAGCACACTTACAAAAACAAAGGGACATGAACATACTTTCAGTAGGGACACTCATATATAAGAGACTTGAAATCCACTCCCTAATGCTGTCCAGCTTACTGGAACAAGTTTCACAGGTGAGTGGGACCAGCTTAAATGAGAAGACTGAGCAGAATTTGGCCCACCAGGTCTGTAATATCTACAAGAAAAGAAGGGACATCGTGGTTTCATTATGTTAAGGGTAAGTTTCTGTTTACTGTTGAAATAATTCTCAAATTTCCATTCCCCTGATGTACTATTGTATTTAATATCTGGGGGACAGGGTAGAAAACAGGTTTGTGAATAATTCTTTGATCTTATTCCACTTTAACATCAACAATGACTAATTCTCAAAATGTGCAATCTTCCTGTCCCAGGCCAGATGATTAAACAGGGTAAGGAAGCAATATATATCTGTTAAATACAGGGGGCAGTTGGGGGTCAAATCCAAAGCCTACAGAAGTCAGCTTCGGTCTATTAGGTACGTTCTAGATTAAAACTTCTATATACTTCTTGTATTTCCAATATAACAAGTCTAAGAATATTCAGAAATTACTACACATGGTCAGCAGAGGCTTTTTAAAACCCCGTATTTCCACTAAGATTGTGTTATTACAAATAGCCCATAAAACCAACCAAGATTTTGATTACTAGCTTGCAAAACACAGTTGTAAAAATTAAATAAAACATTTTAAAAATTATAGCACACATGCAGTATTAAGAGATTTTAAAGACACCTGTACTTTGAAAAAATACAAGTTCATGCTTGTTCTAGTCTATTGGAAGTACATAAGGGCTATCACTTTTGCTCTGAATTTCAGCCCAGGGATTATTTTGGTGCATGTATTTATATGACCATAAACAAAGAAAGTTACAATGCAAACGTTAAAGTAGCCTCAGTGGCACGATAGTAAAAGCAATCTAGGGGAAAAAAAAAAATCCCTCAATGCTGCATACCTATAAATTACCATGACGAATTAGAAGAGGGCCTCTCTGGGAACAGATTATCTTTGATGGGAAAGCCACTATCAGCTATGTTCATGAGAAGTGTGCACTTGTGAATGTAATAACATTAGTGTTTTCTAGCAGAGCATCGTAAGATCTGTAGTGGTCACAGAATATTCCTTTGATTTGGTAGACAAATTCATACACTCCAAATATTGATTATACATGCATTCACTCAGCTTTTACCTGTTAAACAATTTTAACAGGTGAAAATACTAACCTATAATGCTAACAAAACCAAAACAAACCTTTCGGCCTCCCTCCTTCCAAAAAATGTAATTCTAGCACTAGATTAGAACTTTGGAATAGAAGGTATCTGTGTGATTTTCTTGGCTCCTGCACTAATAATAGAACAAGGATATTCCACATACTCTCAGACAAATAACTTTTCAAATGCATTGATGTATTTAATTTTCAAAGTTATACATACGGAATAATGAGGGGGCTATACTTTTCAGATTATCAACTCATTTCACTAAACTCTCACCTATTAGATAAGAAGATATATCCAAGTTATTATGAACATGCCCTGTAAACATGCCCTTACTTCTGTTCTGTAGAAGAAACACATTATTGTCATGAATCAAAAATTCCTCCTCCTTTTTTTTGTTTTGTTTTATAAATAGTACTGTTTTAAAACTACAGCTCAATATATTTCAATGCCACAGCTTAACTGCAATGAATAAAACAAGAAAAAAAAGAGAAAAATAGAAAAGTATAAAATGGAACTGAAGTGTGACCCAAAAAAAGATTCCTGAAACATTCCACTTCCAAGGAGAGCTCAGATGCTTGTATTCATTCCAATAGCCACAAGTGCCCTTTTACTTGAGAAGTCTTTCAAGTCTGTCTTTTTGTGAAAACACTTTCGTTGTCTCTCCGTCCCCAGCTGAACTAACAGCACTATTCTATTTTGCACCAGAGGAGGCTGCAGTTTCATTCACATTCCTGCAACAGCAGCTTCCAGCTCTATTTCCTTCTATACTCTCACCTCACCCTGACAGCTGCTTGTTTGCATCTTTGGCCACCCTTCCATGGTGCCCACCCTTATTTGTGGGTATCATGAGGTTTCTCCGATATGAAAAATGATAAAAATCAGATATGAAACCCAAAATTTCCCCAGCTGGGTTTGCCATGCAGCTTCACAAGCACTTCTGCTATCTAGCCCAACAGGGAGAGTGCTATAAAAGCTCTTGACACTTACTTAAGCAGCAGCACTGCTGCCAAATGTAAAAGTAAAATCTTGGCTGCAGGACTCCCACCAAGAACGGTGGCTGTACAAGTTTCAACCTCCACCTGTTCACCATGCTGCTACTGCAAAGCCAACTCAGCTGCTTGCAGAGCAGCTGCTGACCTGCTGCATGTTACAGCTTTGCATGCTGGGGGGGGCGGGAGGGGGGTAGAAATCAGTGCCACTTTTCCTTAATACAGCAGACTGTAAAACTTGCAGCAGTTTCCACAGCTGCTCTGCAAGCAGCTGAGCCATCTCTGGAGTGGGGATCTGGAATTCCCTCTAGCCATCTCCCAAGGAGTTCACCCCCCATTTTAAGTCAGGACCAGCCAGAATAATTTGAGGAAAGGGCTGGACACTAATTTCTCCAACTAAATATGCTCGAGCAACCAGAAGCACTTCCCTACCTTCCATGCAGAGGTGTTTACTGATATTCTGATGATGTAAAAGCAGTTTAAGGATTCACTGCTTTCACCAGTGATATCCAGCAAGCAAAAGCTAGTCCAGACCTGTCCTGAGTACTGTCCCTTAGGAAGAGCTAAGTATCACATGATACCTTTCTATCAGTCATAACTTTCAGCTGATTTAACAAAAGGGGGGAAAAAGCACCCTTAAATACAGGGAATGAAAACCGTAAATGGTACGTCCTTGTTTCTTTGTGTTCATTTGAGAAACATCATAAACCGTCTTTACCTTCCAGTTTCTAGGTTCCTAGCATCTCACTTAAATTACGCCTTTATGGCCACTTTTATACATTTTGGGGTCTAATTTTGTTTCTGTTGGTAACTAGTGGGAAAGATGATAGGCCTTTACTGAGATGGGTTACATAAGGAAGATGAATTAATATTTATATGGGAGTATACTTTGTAATGAGTCTAAAACAAAACTCTGGATGGGTCTAGATATACTTACTACCTCCATAATGTAGCTGCAAACCAGGACAAGCAACAATAACAACATTTTTCCCCAATTTGACAATTCATTTCCTTTTAGCTTTGGTTCATATATCTGCTTTGATATCTTATGTTTGTGCCCCAGACAAAATATCCTCTTCCTTCCAGTATCCCAACTCCTGTGCACAACTTCCTCAGTCTTGGAGAAAAGGAGGATAGTATGCTCTGGAAAAGGGTGTACTTACTGCTCTGCCAAAGAGGGAAATCTCTCTTTAAGACAAAACAGTCCCATTGCAGGCCTCTCTCTCTGGGCCGCTTGTGATTTTTGCTTGTCAACATTTAATGTTTAGCAAAATCTGATCTGATTCAACACCGTTTAGGTTTAATGGGACTTGCCATTCACTTAAATACTACATATGTCTATCGATAAAAATGCACTGTAATGTTGGGCTTAGATGTAAATAGATTAAATCTGGAAGGTATTTCCACAGCTGGCGGCTCCATAACTTAAACACCAAATGACAAGTTTCTTCAGACAACCATCTTAAACCATCAAGCTCTCAGTGAAGTATTTTGCCAGCTCTCTATGCGCCCATAGGTAGGACTTGAAATGTGGGACTGGGCCTAATTAGTAGCCAAAATTAAGTAAAAACCAACCAACCAAAACCTACAAATCCAAACAAGGCTGTACCGCTCCACACCACAAATCCATGGTCCCCATAATTTAAAATCAATTTTCTCGGTATGCTCCAACACAACCAGTGAGTGCCAAAGCTATGATCCGGATACAGATTCCCGTTACAGATTCTACACACATTGAGGCTGCTGAGCAGACATTGACAGCCACATCTTTAGCGCAGGTCTGATCTCTGCCGGATCTCTGATACACATGCTCACTTCAGACACACATTTACTCCCCATTCACTTCCTTCCTTAGCTTCCCTCTCTAAATCCTGCTAGCCACTTTTGTTTTGATTAGGACTGGGCTTGCCTGGTCCCCAGCAGAAGTCAAAGATGACAAGTTTGTAATAGCATACTCTTCACGGAGACTTCTGTACTTCAAAGGGGCATTACTATGTCATATTTAACAATCAGGAGCAATGTAATACTGACCCCACTTGCAGATACCCTGAGCAATTTAAGTAGCTTTTTACAGGCTTCTAATAATACAGAAATGGAAAAGATGTGCTAGATGAATGAATATATCCTTGCGAAAGCAGAGGATCACATGCGTCACAATATTAGAAAGTCAGCATTCAGTGTATCATGCCAGGACCAACTTCATCCTAGAAAAAGTTCAACTAATGGCTAAAATACTAGGCATTTAAAGAATAGGCATCTGATTCATCATCAAAAAGGATGGTCGGTCAGATTAAGGGAAAAGACTTCTCAGATGCTGCTTACATGTCTAATTTTTCATTCATGCTTCTGTTTACAATCATAACTGCATAGTCTCAGTGATTTTACCTCTTCTTGTTATAGGTACTTGCAACAATAAGAGCAAAATTTATAATATACAAATGATAGCACAGTGCGGAAGGACTTAATGAAAGAAAACAGGCTCTTCCATTTTTATCAAATATTGTAATAACAGTAACTTGCAGCAACAGTAAAAGTTCAGATGAAAGTGAAAAATTTCAAACCAACCATGTTCCTTTTAATGAGAAAGCAAAATACGCCAACTCCTGCATGCTGCTCCTCCCTTCCTTCCTCTCCCCATCTCATAAAAGAGGATCCCAAAGAAGGATCATGTTTAAGGTCCCAGTTCAGAAATCCTGTATCAATCCCTTAACATGGTAAGAATTTTGGAGTACAGGGCCAGGTCCCAACAAACAACAACTTCTAAACTGAACAATCCTTCTCATCCTGAAAGAACACATTACTCAGAAACAGAACATAAAATTATAACCCTTGATATTCACAAACATGTATTTAATTGCATCTGTTTACATCCAGCACCCTACTCCATCATAATTTTTAACATCGGGGCTTCACGCTAAGCAAAGGAAAATAAACACGTTTCTAACAAAGTCCATACAAAATGTCTGCAAAGAAGAATCTGCAGCATTTTTGTCGTACTGCCAGCATCCAAAAAAGTTGTATATATCTAAGTTGTGTGCAAAAAATTTAACAAATGTCATCCTTTTCTCTGATTTTATGAAAGCTTGAGCTTTTCTTACCATTGAAGACCTTTCTTCATGGGCACCACAAAAGGTTTCACTCACTTCACCTCTCCAGTCTGTTTTACCTTTCGACAAACAGATCTTTTTCTAAAATTTAACAAGAGCTGTTCACACATATGCGCAGAATTCACATCAGAAAAGAGAAGCAAACTATATTATTCATTCCATGCTAACCTATTATAAGTCCAAATGACAATACTGAACCAAATTCAGTAAGGTGCACATTCCTTGGATTTAACAGAGTTGCACAGGACTAACATTGCTGCTATTCATTTTTTTTGTAAAAGAAACACAGGGGACTTGGCACATTTGTGCACTGGACATGGCTTATATTTAAAAAATTAAAGACTTTTTAGGACTTGTAATTTTTATATGACACTGAATGACTCAAACACATGACTTATAAGATATAAGCAGTACCAGAACAAAGCTAAAAAAGGACAAGGGTGTAGATTGTAAGTGTACCCTATTTACGTTGTACACACACAGATGGACATACATAATGGCTGATGTGTTTCTACCTTAAATAATGCATCTATCTCTAGGTACCTCATTACCAGAAGGGTAACAACAACCTGAAAGTAGTTCAGAGAAGATCAATCAAAATGATTAGTGCTGAAGGAAGGACTTAAAAGGTAGAGTTAAAAACTCAATACTGCATCTGTTTCATGAACAGAGCTTTCATTGGGTGAAAGGGAAGAGAAGGCCAAACAAAAGCATCTTCCTCTAAAAATGTATCAATATATACAATTAGTGAGGCACTGACTTTAGAAAAACATTACTATAATCTGCAAACAACCAAGGGAGAACTCCAAGAAGAAAGCAAAATTATTTATTACAAGCTCGAAAATCTAGGTATAATGAGCTTAAACTATTACAAGAATTTTGACTCAACATCCAGTAAGTTTCTGCAAGATCTCATAAATGGGGCATAACCTCACCAAGAAAAGGTAAGATAAGGCAGTAAAAATATTGTTGCAAGGTTCAAGCTAGTTTTGACAGGACTCGGACTAAATAAGATAGAAGCTTCTTTCTTTTGCTTAGACTGTCTGATTCTATAAAATTATACTAGCAGCTATAAAGACTGCAGAACAAGCGAATGCATGCAACAGTACATGCACACAAATAAATGGTGAAAGTGTTCTCAAAGCAGTTTTGAACAGCAGTATTTTGTTTCAACAGAATAATAAACTAATATCTTTGCCTTGAAAAGGCCTTTTCACAGGACTGAATTTTTCAAATTAATGAAACTAATAGGAATAGGGTCCAATCACTGTTCAGGCAATGGACTGTTGTACAAGCAGTACTGTTAAATAACATTACCGATTTAAAGACATTTTTATGCTCTGGCTGCCACTGTTACCACTGGTCAGCTAGTCAGCTAACACAAAGCATTCTATATAGTAATATAAATTATCTAAAATGTACTCTGAAACGAAATAGATAATGCTTCTCCCCATTACATTAAGCAGAAAAATTCTACTGTTGACTGATGGAAGGAAGATTCAGGTCACCGTTAAGTTTAGGTATATCCTAGATTTCAACAGAAGGAAAAAGTGGAGAAACTTACTTTCTTTGTTGTAAGAGCAATCCATTGCACAATACTAATAAATACACTCAGTAAGACATTTATCTAAGTAATACTCAAAATGACTGGGGTGTATAGTTTATGTGCAATGAAACATGCTATTTTTTTACTGTATTTTACACTGTCATATGTCTTAGAAACCTAAGGATATCGATAAATTGTAGATTATTAAAGTGTAAACAAACATGTCTAACATTTCCTTCTTGTCCCCTTCTTTAGAGGGCACAACTGAATAGCAACTTCCAAATTTACTACATACTTTGTATAATTTTCTGTGATTATGGACAGCACACCTTGTCTAGTATTACTTAAATGTATCACAGTATCATGCAGTTCAACACTTCTCTATTTCCACAGCTCTGAGAATATCTTTGTTTCCAAATGCATTTTTTAACAACACTGCTATGCTTTAAATGTTTGTCTTCTATTATTTGAGAAGCAAAAAGAATGACGTGTGTTAACACAAAATGAGATGAACAAGTTTTTTATCTATAAATTTATAGAACTGTAAAGAGCAAACACGACTTAAAAAGGTACAAGGAAAGGAAGAAAGGGGGAAAATCGGGAGGAAGACTGCTCCTTTCTTTGGTATTTCATTCATTCAGTTCTAAAAATTAAAAGCAGCAGCAAAGAGGGGGGCACCTCATATGCCAGTACAAAGCAGGAAGTCTAAGAATTTAATAATTCTTTGGATTCTACGCTTTGTACATAATTGCAAATGCAAACAGCTAATATTGACGTGCAGGTCCTTAGGCATAGGGTACATGTAAGACAGCAAGATCAGAAATCCACTCCACCACTGCAAGGAGCAAGGCAACACACCACAGCAGCGGCACTCTTTCTACGTTTCAGTCACCTTTTCATTCACCTAATGAAAGATGTACTCTTTAAAAAAAGCCTGATGAAGGTTACCACAAAATATGGCTGGGCCATAAAACGGAACATTAAAAGGGAATCACTATACAGTCATGGAACATCCCCCTGCACCGTCATTGCAAACGTCATAGAAAATGGACAACCACGTAAAAAGTTAAGAAGCCTTTTTGCCTTCCTAACATGGCCCTAGCCAAACCCAAAATGGTCTCTTTACCTGATAGCGCCCTTCTGTTCTCTGATTGCAGGGAGGATGGGGGAAATTCAAAATAGCATTGCTGCAACTGGAGACTAACTGAAGGACTAGGGAAAGTCTACACATGCTCCTTCTTCACAAACCACACTACAGACCTTGAGGAAAGTTCCCTTAACTTCATCATTTTGTACAGATCTTGCATCTGAAACTCCTTTGCGTGAAGGCATTCATACCAGCTTCCACGTTCAAACACCGTTCACACTGCTGTGCTTAAAAATAAGGACAACAGCCACACACGCCTTCTCTCCCAAACAGTCTTACAGAGACACTGCTTTTGGCCCGATTCCTTAATCGTCACATTTTTTTTTTTTTCCTAGGAAGGAATATTTCAAAATCAACCAACCAAACCACATACACGCTTTGGTGTATTACCACAGGGACGCTCTCAGGTCTGAATTACTGCAAAATAACACTGTAATTATGTCTTAATTTCACTAACTAATCTCAGATGAGCTTTTAAAAAGCAATTCGAGGTTTACAAGAAAAGCATTTAAGATTGTATTTAAGTGTTATCTGAATGAAACCCGACATTTATTTATCCTTTTCAGAGCTTAATTTTAATCACTTTCCAAAGAAAGGTATATCTGCTCCTGATCAGTCTGGTGACAAATGATAAACCTTGCTAAAAAGAAACGTGTAGCATTTGAGAATAAATAAAAAAGCACATAACTTTCTAACCAGGGAGGAAGATATGAAGAAACACATCACTTTGCACATATCTCCAGCCACAGAGACTAAGCGCAATCTAACGACCTTATTTACTCAAATTGTACGCTGCCAACAAGGCTACCACCTAAGGCAACTTTTTAATTTCAGATGTACCTAAATATCTAGGAAAACTAGGTTACTTCACTTCACATGAAACGAGAGTCCCACTGAACTCCACCAAATGTGGCAGGCTGAGACGGCAGACAAAAATGGGTCTTACTTGGTGTACAAAGACATCAACTGGAGACTCCAAGGGGCTTCCCTCTCGGTTGCTCATGGAGATGAACCCGAATCCCATTCTCACATTGAACCATTTGCAATGGCCGGTTCCGTGCAAAACCTGGGATTCCTCCTCTTCTTCCTGCTCCGGCAACTTCCCGGGCTCGTCTCCACCTTTACTCGCCCCTGCTGAAGGAGAGGGAAAGGCGGGGGGGGGGGGGGGGGGGGGGGGGGTGGGGGGGGGAAAGGAGGGGGGAAGGGGGGGACAAAAAGAAGGAAGGGGGGAACAAGATGCAAAGCAAAGAGTTAAATTCTGGTAACATCCTTTTGCCACTGTATAAATGAGTTACTACAGAAAAAAACAGGAAAAAAAAGGCGAACAAAACAAAATCCAAAAGCAGCGGCGAAAAGAGCTTATTTTTTCCTAAATCCTCACATAAACAACCTTTTCTCCAAAATACGTAAAAAACCTAAAATCACCGGCGGCTACAGAGAGGAAACACCGCGTACAGAGGCTCTCCCTCTCTCTTTGCCCATGGCAGCCCACGTTTCTGTACATACGTGCATTTTTCCATTTAACTCCATCTTTCAGCCACATTACAGCACGGAACGCGATACTTTACTTGAATATTGCTGGTTTAAGACCGATCCCATTCCTCAACAGAAATTCTCAGCCCAATTAGTCTCTCCTCGCAAGGCGCAGGACCGGTGGGCGAGGGGGGAGGCCGGCCGAGGAGGGGTGGAGGAGAGAGAATAAGCAAAATTGGGTAGATTGCACAACTGCTTATTGCACATGCGGCGCCGAAACCACTATTTTCCAACGTGTATCCATCCCTCCTCGGAATAAACTTCCGATTAAAGTTGGGACAGGTGTACGGCCGTTTTCTCATCCCACCACTGCAACTGTGCTTAATCAAACAGGAACAATTCAAACAATAGCCCCCTGAAAGCTTTTCAAGTTGTGAATCGGTGTGGGCGGTACGGAACAGTTTCTGAGCTGGGTAACAATGGGTTTGGAGAAAGCCCCCTTGCGCGAGCTGCTAAAAAAGGGTAATGCATAGTTGGGTTAAAAGGGGGGTGGGGGAGAGGGGGGGGGGGGGAGAAAGGGAGAGAGCGAGCGAGCGAAAATCATAGTAAAACAATAGAAAAAGAAAATTAACCTTCGGCCATGTTGCCCCACGGGCCCTCTGCTCCAAACTCGTGAGATGAAAACTTTCCCTGGGGATCGAAGTGGTCTTCTGCATTAATCTAACATCCTGATTTTGAACGATCGCAAATTTAGCTCGCATGGTCTAATGTGCTTTCCCTCTTTTGATTTTTCCCCTTCTCTCTCGCTCCGTTTCTGGCCCCCTGCGCACACGTGACTCGGTCAATTACATGCTTTCTTGCTACTAATTTCACATCGGATCCTTAAGGGGTTGGCAGGAGGCAGGAGTAGCCAATCGCCATTTCAACCAGGCTGACACACCACAATAATTTATGAATGAACAAGAAATTTCCAACGCGTCTTTTTTTTTTTTTTTTTTTTTTTTTTTCTCGACAGCTAATCTGCACGCGTCTTTACGGGAAATCGAGATGACGTATTATTCTGGGGTTTCTGCACTCCCGTGCATGCACAAATACGTAGGAAGATGCGTGTGTTTCTAGATGCAGCCCACAGAACAACAAGTAGAGGCAGAGGGGGGCGTGCAGATGAGATTATCGGGGTATCCGTGCACGCTGTAGGTGGGGTACGCGTGCAGGCACGGAGGCAAGATACTTACAAATGAGATACACGCGTGTGTATAGACACGCGCTAGGTATGTTGGGAGGCATCTGCGTTACCCTCTGCGCAAAAGCACGGGTGTTAAGTATAACCGGATCGCCCCTTCCACCTGGAGAAAAGCCGCCCGCAGCCCACGCAGCGTAGGGGCGTCCCGGGGGGGGCCGGGAAATCTGCCTCTCCCTGCGTGTGCTCCCGGGCGGCCGCCACCGCTCACGCCTTTGCTACACGTTACTAATTTCGCATTCAAATTAAAAGCGCGCCGGAAACGCGCTATCACCTTAATATGGCCCAGAATGTGCGGGGGTTTAGCGTTTCAAAACATTTCGGGAGGGGGATGGGGCGAGGAATTGTACTTCACAGGTTTCTCCGCCATCTCTTTCCGGGGGAGGGGATGTGATTAATGACTTCCTAAATAAGAGCCCAGTTTTCAAGCCTAGTATTGGAGTGAACCTCAATCAGCAGCGATTGTTCCCCAGGAGCGCGGGGGAGAGGGAGAGGAGGAGGAGGAGGACTGACAGAGAAAAGGATTTGCCAGAGAGGAGGAAGGCAAAAAAAAAAAAAAAAAAAAAAGGCGGAGGAAGAAGACAAAGGGGAGGAATAACGCTGACCGGGGGCTGCTGGTTTAAGCCCTGGCTGCCAGCGGGAGGGGGGATCCAACTCGGGAAAGAACCGTGTTCCGTGTAGGGGGCTCGGCACCAGCCCGAGCGCGCCCCTTTGCCGAGGCAGCCCCGGCCCCCGCCGGCTCTGGCAGGTACGCGGCTATCGACGCGCCCGCCAGCCCCCGCTGCACGCACGGCCAAAGGTTTATTTAAAAAAAAATATTTTTAGAAGCCTAACACCACCCCCCCCCCCCAATTAGGTGACATTCCGTTTTATGGTTCTGTCTCCTTCAGTGTAAAGGTACAGGTGAAGGTATGAAAACATCAGATTTTGCCTTTTCTGTCCTCACCGCCGCCAACGACCCTCACTTTACATCCAGTATTGTGTAACCTTTAAACGTCGCCAGTACCTTGTTAAAACCTGGGCTCAATTACTGTCTTATTAAAAGCCCTTCCCCCCCCCGGCATCCTCCCTTATCCCAAGGACACACGCAAACAAAAGCCAAAGCAACAAAACCGATCGGTGCAGAACCCGAATACAAGGGGTTTGCGCATTTACAAAGCACTTGCTGTTGTTTTGGAAGTGGCGTCGATCAGTCGGGGGGGGGGGGGGGGGGAGGTGCCTTTACCCCCCCGGGCCTGTTTACTCCTTTTGTTGCCTTTCAGGAAAGCGCGCATTCCCCCGCCAGCGCCTCATTCCCGCGTGGGAAACCCCGAGGCGCTCGCTCTGGTCGTCTGCTGGGAAGAAGCGAGGGTGGGCAACCACCACCAGCAGCCGGGCAAGTGGAGCAGAAGCTTTAAATCCTGAAATTCCTTTGCAGTCTTCAACCGTAAATTTCCTATAGGTTATTTCAACAGCGGAGGTCGACTTCCTACACTGACCTGCCCTACGCATTCGGGCGACGCACCACTCCTTTTTGCTCGTAGCCACCCTTCCCCCGTTACAGCAGCGGTCATTTTACTGATTCTATATGCTTGCATCTTATGACCGGGGCGATATCTAACGTATAGCAAACGTCCGAGATTCTAACACACGTGAAACCCCACCTATGAACAACAAATTAAGGTTACTGGATGGAAAAAAAAAAAAAAAAGTTTACACCACTTGACGTGCCCGAGACTACATTTCTTGCAGCAGAACGGAGCATTTATAAAATACGAGCTCGCCCTGTCCCTCCCTTCGAAAAGACAGAAAGTATCGTGTTTAATACCGTTTTAAAGGTCTTTTTTTTTGTTTGATTTATTCTACTGACATTTGGTATAAAAATTCCTTAGAGGCTCGAATATTGGTTAAACAGACACAAACGAGTTGATTGAGTTAATTAAATGGAAAAAAAAAGTCTTGTTAGCAAATTTCAGTTAAAAGTTCAGTGTATGTTCTTCAATGAACAAGTGAACGACTACAAAAACACGTCAATAAATGAACGTGAAGATACTAGTTGCAAAGTATTTCTTACACTGCAAAATAAATGCAGATTTTGTAAAATGGGGAGGGGGGGGATTTGCAAAGGGTCTTTACTGAGATTTTTCAGGCCTCCAGTATTAGTGGAATTAAGGTTGGGGTCACTGGACTGGTCACTGGTGTCAGATGTTATCGACTCATTCATTTCCTGCAAGGGACATCAGCCTTTCAAGTTTTGTGGAAGGTAGAGAGCTGTTGCCAGCTGGGAACTCTCCGGAAAAAAAAAAAAAAAAAAAAGGAGGAAAAAAAAAAAAAAAGAACCCAACCCACTAACACCCCTAGAAAATTAATTCGCAAAGATTCGGGGGAGGGGGAGCCAAGAGGATAAAGGGGGAGAAAGCCCTACAGAACAAGCCAGTTCGTGGAAAAAATAGTTAAATGGTAATAATAATAATTAAAAGAAAAGATATTTCTATCTTCATTTCGCTAGACGGATGCTAATTTTGGTAACGACAATTATAGGAAGCTGGAATCATTCACTGCCTTTCTAAACGCACAGTAAGAGCTCCCTTGAAACTATGTAACCAAAACCAGCGGTGTTGGATTTCCAATTTGTCACCTTCCTAAAACTTTTAAAGTCCTGGCGTTTTCTTTTTTTTTTTTTTTTTTTATATTAACCAAAACAAGACCCCGCCTCCAAAAAAAAAAAAAAAAAAAAAAGGCAACCTAAACAAGCCAAACGACCGACCCGACCCGCTTGCATTTGAAACAAAACGCGTCTTTTACACTTGAAAGCAGAGCTCCGGGTGCTGCCACGACTTCCCATTTCAAAGCACGGCCGACATTTCTCGCCGACGGTCAGGCAGGAAAAGCAGGACACCCTCCCCCCCCTTCACCCTCTTCTTCACTTCTTGGCGTTGGTTGCTTTGCGCCGCGGCCGCCCCACGCACGACAGCGCCGGCCCACGCTGGTGTTTGAGCGAGGAAGACGCCCGTCGTGCTTCCTAGGCGGTGTCTATCGAAACCGGCTCTTCCTAAGGCGGAGGGAAGGGGGGGGCTTTCCGGCTGCTTCCTCAGGGCAGAGACCCCCGGGCCAAGGGTCTCTGCCGGTGCTAAGCTCTTCCCGCCCAAACTCTCTCACCTACTGTTTGGGCGCCAAAATCGCCTTCCCCTTTCCGCCGCCGCCAAGCGCCCGGGTCGATAGGCGGGGGGTGCCAGCGGCCCGGCGGGCTTTCCCTTCGACAGCGCCCGGGTCGCTCTGAGGCGGGGCGGGGAGGTGGGGGGAAGCGGGGGGGGGGGGGAAGAGGGGGAACCGCTTCCAACCGCCCAGCTCTCCCCTTCTCCCTGCTTCGGTCTTATTACCGTGTTATTCCCGCGTGATGATATATTAAAAATATTTCACAACAAAACACTTTTGGGGAGGTTTTCTGAAAGTACGAGTTAGGCGAGCGCCGCTCCGACCCAGATGCGCGCTTCCCCTGGGTAGGGACGATGAGGGGAGCAGCCTTTGCTCGACGTGCCTCAGCGGGGGACGAAGTTCCCGGGTTTAGGACGGCGCCTTCGCACCGCGCCCGTCCCGAACGACGGCTCTTTTCGGGAAACGCCGTTTGCAAGGCGCAGAAGGCGCCTCTCGCCCGCCGTTTGCAACCGGAGCACGGTTTCAGGACCCCGCAACGGCTGCCCCGTTACACCTGAGGTAGGCGCCAGCCGCCGTCAGCTCCCCGCAGCCCGCCTCTGCCGTCATTACGGAGACGGGGCGGCCCTCGCCGAAGGGTCACGCCGCAGTTAATCGGCGGCCGGAGCGTGGTTTCAAACACGCGCTTCACTGACGTTTTCTGTCGAAATGAAACGCGTCGGCCGCCGGAGCCGCGGAGCCCTCTGGCGCGGTCCCGTTCCCCCCCCCCCCCCCGCCCCGCCCCGGGTCGTTGCCGGCAATGCGGGCGGCTTGCGAGGGGGCTTAGAAAACGCTGGAAACTGCTGTAATCCCGCGCGTGATCTGCGGGCTGGAGGCTCCCACTCGGGAGAGCTCTGCCGCAGGATGTGGTCTCACCTACACTAACAGCGCCTCGGCTGCGGATTTCCAACTGATAGCGACCGCTTCCCCGGCGGATTTAAGGAGGCTCTAGCCAGACGCCGTGGGAGCCCGTCCCACGGGGCTCAACCCCCGCGGGGAGGACCGGCCCTTGCAGAGGGGCCGGCGGCCCGGTCCCAGCGCCTCACCTCCCGGGCCCGGGACGGCAGCCGGGGCGCGGGCGCCTCACAAGCGCCTCCGGGACGAGCGCCGGCGCGGAGCGGAGCCAGCCTCCCCCCGCGGGCGCGTAGCGCCTCTCCGCGGGGGAGCTCCGCGCCCCCGGCCCGCCGCCCCGCGCATGCGCCGCCGCCGCCGGGCACGGCGGGCGCCCGGGAAGGGCCGCGCTCCGCCCCGCCGGGGGGTGAGCTGGGGCGGGCGGGCACCGCTGCCGGTTGAGCTGCGCTCAGAAGAAGCGGCATCGCGGTCGGGGGTGGGGGGCAGCTTGTCGGTACCGCCCGCCCGGCGCCGTGACTTGGGAGCGGCACGGAAATCACCGGAGGGGTGGAGTTGCAGTCAGCACCGGGGTGCGTGCGGCCGCCGGTAGGTACTCTGCGGGGCGAGTCCGGCAGCGGGCTTACAGGCGCGTGGGCTCCTACAGCAGGTATCTGACGGTGGGTTACTGTAAATAAACTTTCCCTATATAATTGTTTATTTGTCTTACAGAAGCAGAACGCTCAAACTGCATCAAGCAAGAACTCTGAACTTTGTGCACAAAATTAATGATTCCCGCCCCCCCTCTCCCCCGCAAGAATGAAGTTCACCGGAGTCGGGGGCACAAGCGCTCAGTACCTCAGTTTTATACATACAAAGTCAGCCATGTAGGACGCTATAGAGAAGACTGACCTGAGCCTGAGGAGACCTTCTTGAATGACCTCATCGTCTTCTGAGGAACCTAAAATCAGAGAGCTGGAGTCAGTACTGTGTACGCTGTACCAGAGCACGATATTCAATTACCTCTTCTCCAGTTTAACGGCTCATTAGAAGGCCATAAAATGCCAGGGCACCGACTCTGTGAAGTGACCTGTAAACTTAACTGTTGAAGACTTACCTAGCTCATCAGAACCACAGTGAGATAACCAAGGCATAAGATAAAAATCAGCCGCTGCTTTTTTCCCCCCCCCAAGTGTCCGTAAAGGCATTGCCCCTTTCATTGGTCTCTTACGAAAGCTACCCAGCTGATGACAACAGAGGGAAAAGACACAGATTTGCAGGATAGTGGAAGGTGTTTCTTTCCTTTATCAATATTTAATTGCAATAGGTAACCTAAGAACTAGCGAGTTGTCTTTACTATGCTTAAACGGTACAAATTAAATAATCGGTCATACCTTGTATATTATTTAAGAAAAAACAATAAAAATTATTCTTCAGGATTCTTTCATGTTCAAAATTGCAACTTGATGCCACTTTACAAGTACCAATAGAAAAATGCTTTCAGTTATATCAGTTATAAAATTGCAGAGCAGAATATATAATAGAATTTAAGTCTCAATCTGAACAAAATACAGATGGGTGACTTGACTGAAACTACGCCAAAGGTGTACTTCTGATCGAGTTGAGCAAGGTCTGGCTGATTTTGTGCAATGCCAATAAAAATATCACGCAGAAAATGAGTACCACAGAAGGTAGGAAGCACGATGGAAAAGACCTTGGTTTCAGAGCAAGCTTGTTACTTAGGCTGTCTGGTTTGTTTAATAAATGAAAGATGAATAGACAGGAGCATGCACAAACTCACCTGCTACAAGCCTGTCCTCTTGTCACCCTCTACTGTCTTTTGAATCATCTACTTTAACTAAAACCCATTCAAAACAAACAAGGAATTGCATTATCCTCCTGCTTAGATACAAGCCCGATTCTCTTCTCTTTTAGAGAAACCTGAGATTTGTCTTTTTCCAATTGAAGAGCACATCCTGACAGTTACGCTGCTCTCCTGCTAAAAAATGGGACATTCCACTAGGAGTGAGCAAAGCCAGGAGAATGACCAAAGACAAATGAGAATCAAATTTCTCTAACTTCTTCTCTACAGTCCATTATCCTGAGTCCTTTCCAACACCAGGAATCGGAAGAGGGGATGGTACAATCTTTCTTTTCAGCGCAAGAATACTGGCAAGCTGATTCAGTTCCTCTTCTTTTGTAGTAACTAAGTTTTCCACTGGAATTGTGTTGACTTTTGCCTTGTATTAAGCCTAGCTCTTGCTTTTACACCTTCAAGTACTGAAGCCCAATCTCTTGTGTCTGCTGCTTTGTTCTGCCAACCTGTGGCTATGTGGCTTTTGTGTCTTTCGGATTTACTTGCATTATTTATGCAACATAATGAAATATGCAAGCATAGAGTAAAGGATCCGTTCTTGGCTTTGGCACGTAGTCTGCTTTAGTTTATGAAGGGATTAAAAATATATATATTTGGGGGAGTGCTGCCAGGACTCAAAGGGGGAAAAAAAAGTACAGTTCTTAAAAATTGCAGCAGAAAACAGCACAAGCTCAAGTTTTTCTTGTTTCCAGTATTGCCATTTCACAACACATTTGTAAGCATCACAAATTTTAGTGTCACATAAACATATTAGATTATGAAGTAGAAAAAAGGAGATGTCATTTTTTAATAGTTATTATTAAAAGCTTCCCAATACGATACGCAAAACCACAAGGGACATTTGTATAGAAAAGCCTGGGCATTCCAATTCTATGAACTCATTTAAACCGTGTAGTTTCAGTAAGAAGCTAATTGGCATGGATTTTACTGCATCCTACTGAACACCATAAGAAATCAGTCCCTGACTTAAATGGAAGCAGGTCTGGGCTCTGAAACGGCTCATGGTGAACTCTCCTATGCCACCTCATGCTGTACAAACAGAAAAGTATTTTGGCATTTTAGTTCTGAAACTATCTTGGCATTTTTATGAACTTTGTAACTGCAAATAACCAAATAAATGCTGTTTAGGAATTATGTACTAGACAGCAAGATGTTCTCAGAGAGAAAGTTACAAGCTTTGAAAGCAATCCTTGTTTTACCTATGCGTTCACAGCATGTGGAAGGATACTGTAACAGTAGGCACAAAAAATAATGCAACAGAACACCATATGGAATTATTGCAGGATAAGAAATACAATGAAGAGAGTAGCATCAGTTAAAGACACACTGACAGACATCCAACAAAGGTAATCCACCTCTCTGTAATTCAATTTACTTAACAGCTTACATAGTTTATTTTTTGACTACTTACTGGTCAGTGGAAAATAATAGCAAGTTTATACCTATTTAAAAAGAAAAGAATTCTCTTTGATAAGCATTGTTTTGAAATCATTAGCTTAAGCAAGTTTGCTGCCAAAAGATTCACAAACACAATTTGCTTGGATGAAAGTAAAGCAGATGTACATAGTTACCCCATTTAAATAAGTTACACGCTTTCCTCCAAAAAGTTGAAAAGAAAAATTCAGACGTTAAACCTGTTTCTTTCACAGTCTGTGGCAGCCAGGGGAGTGATTTCTTCCAGCGAGTAAAGCCAGCAGTATTTTTTTGAAAGAACACTGTAAGTACAATCAGAGTGCAGAAGAAGTAGAAAACAAACCCCACCAATACTTTATTTTATAACAAACAGGTATGAAAGCGATGGGAGGGAATAGGGGAAAACATTCCGATGTTAAAGGAGCTCAATTAGTTAACTCATCAGGAGTGAAGACTTAAATGGAGGAATGCTGCAAAACATATCCAAAATTTTAAAACTCTGTGTACAGAACCCAAGCATAGGAAGAGCATAAAATATCAGCTTTTTAAATATACACACACAGAGGTCAGATATATTAACTTAGAAAATGCATTTTGTAATTAACAAACTTTGCCATCTATCTTTTGAACCAGTCAGTAAAAATTAGCTAACACTTGATTCGCATTTACAGTTCTTGACTGCTGGTAGAAGCACTATGCACACAGTATTTGGCTTTCAAACAACACATGTTGTCTTATACTCTGAATCAACTTGTTTTAGGAGTATGTACATGGATTCCTTAATGTACAATTCTAAATAATGGATTTCCTCCTGAGATGTTTTCATTGCCTTAACTCTCTTTTTCTTTTCGTTTCGTTCAGCAAAATACAGTTAGTTTGAAATGCCTATGAAAAATTAAAATTTCCTGAAAATGTACACTCAGGTGGCAGTGTCCTTGTGTAATTACAGGGGAAAAAGAAGTTGAAAGCTCTCACAATTTTATTCTTAGTCTAACCACAATTTTCTTTGCTTTTTTGTTCCATACTTCTTACACCATTACAGTATTTTTCTAGCATGTGAAGATAAAAGCAAGCACATGAGATGCTGAAACACTGAAAAAATGCTGAATCAAGAAAATTAGTTGAACAACTAGGGAATTAAAATTTAGTCTTTCTGTATTAATTTCACCTAATTAGGGAAGGTAATTACAGTTTGAAGAAAATAAAATAGCTTGGCAACAGTCCAAGTATGCTTTTCTCAGATATAAAAAAAGAGGCTAAGCATATCTTAGTTTTTAAGAAATGCAGTACACATTTCTGAAGATCAAACATCCAGTCTGCACCTTTTAACTACTTGTAAGATTGTCATTTGACTACAGTGAGAACAGGAACAGAGAAAGGTAAAACATGCTTCCACTGTTGTTACGAATCTGATTCTTTTGGGCGATAAAAAGGAGTAATAAACCCCACCATTATCAGAATCGGAGCCAATGAAAGCCTGCCAACTATTTAAATAGGATCAAAGTTTCTCTTCAAAATGAAATACTATTATCATATTAATATTGACAATTATATTACCATTAAAAACTATCTAGGATTTATTTAGGTTAAAACTTTAATAATATGTACTAAAGGAACGCGCTGAACAAGATTATTTTCATTTTAAGGATTGAAATTAAGGTATACACAATTCTCATATTTAGTGTATTTGATTTAGTATAACTGCAAATTCATATAGTCTGCATTTGAATGTACATATATTAAGCAACTATGATAATTATTTAATAAAAAGCAATATAAAAACCAAAAATATTTTGTAAAAGACATTTTTTTAAATACACAATTTAAAAATAAAATACATCACCCTCTACTACTACTACTACTATTTCTCTACTTCCTTCCTACTGAAAGTATTTTGTTCCCAGTTTACTGTTAGCATGAGCATATTGAAATTGCCACAAACTGATTTCCTATACAGCAAATGAAATTATGAAAAAACTACCTTGTGATCTTGTTACATTTGTTTTCAGACAGATTTTTCTTTGTATTTTTTAAAGTAATTAGTAGCAGTACTTTGTAAGGAAAAAACCTTTAAAAGCCACAATTCTCAAATCATAGATAGATCAATGTTTTTCAGAACTTGATCACTGATTTATTTTGTAGTTATTTCTATGAGAAAGTATATGTATTTATTTTGTAATTTTTTTTTTCCCCTACTTGAAAACTATTTGCAAACAAAACAATGCCTAATGAAGCCCCGAAAAGATCAACGTTAAAGGCCAAATTAAGAGCGAACCGTTTTGGCAACAAGGTGAATTCAATATTTAAGTTTTTAGTTTAAAAAAAAATGCGGTTTTTTCCCCATTCTCTCTGATTTCACTAAACTGAACATGTATTGTTCACATTCAGTGTAGAGATGTTACATTTTTAATCCAGAATTCTACATGCTTTTTCCAAAAAAAATGTTTTTGCAAAACCATTACTAAACCAAGATCAAATCTGTTCTATAAACAAATGGTGTAACTCACAACTTTCATTTAGGTTCTAAAAATACTCTAACCAATTAAGACTTTAACATCATCCCTTCAAAAGTGATGGCACTACAACAAATTTTATTTTTTTAAATATGTTCTGTAATTTTTATTTGTTTTTGTAACAACTTCAGTATGGTTCGTTCAGACCTCCTTTCTGAGATGTTTTACATTACTGCTTATTTTCATGGAATTTACACATCTTTCACATATCCTTTCCTATGTGTAGCATTTTTGCTTTATTTGTACATGCCATTTACCTACAAAACACAGAATCTTCTTTCTTGGCTTTGTTGGGGGGTTTTTTGGTGGTTTTTTTTTTTTAATCACTGAATTACTACTTGAGAGTGTTAATAAAGATGTAAATTTTTTTATAATTTTTATTTCATAACATGCTCACGAAATACTGCTATGGATATTGTGGATTAAAACAATCCAACCAAGGTTATAAAAGTAAAAGAAAAGATGAGTGTCTGTATTTTAAACACCATTATTCACTTTCCTAGAAGTATGGGCAGTACAGGGTGTGTGACATTTTTCTCATTTTAACTGGAGTGGACAGAAATCCTGCATGTTGCATCTTCTGACCGAGTCACTGTTTAAAACAACTGAACAAATAAAGTAACACAGTGGTCATTTTTTATAAGCTTTAGCACAGATAGGTCATTAAATCAAACCAGAAAAAAGTACACAGGAACATTGGTGATATATAACTAAAAATTCACAATCTCTAAAACCAAAGATGGAAATCTTTACAATCAGTGCACGCATCAGTATTTGAAGTGGGTACAGGAGATGCAGCGTCTAAAAGAAAAGCAAAAGCCTACTATGCGATACAAAAATACTAGTGAGCATACAAATTTTAAGAGTATAATTTGCGGGCATTATTCTTAGGTGTTGCAATACTGCACGTGGTCTAAATATATATCAGATGTTACCTATAGAATATTTATTAAGTACCTTTAGAATATTTATGAAAACACGGTCTAGTATAAATGTGGTATATTAATATAAACATTGAAACAATCCCTTTAAATTGTTAAGAACCCTGAATCTTAATCAGTGAAAGAATACTACACTGCATATAATAAAATGATAATCACATAGACATACCAGTTAAACAGTCAGGTTTTAGGTCTGTGTAATTACTGCACAGTGAAACAAGAGAATGCTCCAGATTGGAAGTAGGATTTTTGGGAAGGAAAGTGCTTTGCTGAAAGTAGTAAGTATGTGCACGAATGCCAAGATGCATGGACCTGCAAGTTAACTTTATTGAAATCATAGTATGTATCATCAGGAGAGACCTCTTTTTTCACTAAGATCACTGAAAAAAACAGAAAATGGCTACATGCTCTTATCTTAGTTTTCAAGTACAAATAATAAATACAGATTGTAGATTATTAAGTGTTAAATTAAGAAATGTATTTAAATGTTTAAATTTACAGACCTATTTTTAGATCACTAACAGTAGCACAAATAATTCCTGATTACAGCCACATTCGAGAAAAGAGGGAATTGTATAAAGCTACCTCTATTTCTGTTAAAATTGACTAGTTAAATATTACAGCCCTCGCTTTTCTGTATAATTAAGCTTTTGTTCAACCATGAAAAAACTAGAAACTGATTGCTTGAAAATGAGCTGCGTGACCTTTGTCCCGGTTTGTCACCTTTGACCTTTAATTTGAAGACCCTGCATGTCAATTCATTCTATTTTTAGAAGCAGAATGCTAAAAAGTCTGTATATTTTAAAAATTGTTATCCTCCCACATGAAACACATCAGGGGTTTTTTTGGTCTTTTTTTAGCCCCTACACATCAAACCAGAGTGGCGTATTTGCTTTTTGTTGTGGAACTGCATTCGAAACACCCAGTGTGCAATTACAGAAAATGAACACTTGTCTCTGTGGTGAAAAAAAAAAGCTTTTTTTATTTTTTTTAATGTACAAGAGATGCTAAAGCATGTTGAAGTGAACTGAGAAAAAAAAATCTTCTAGATTGCACGCCTTTTGAAATTTAACTGCCTTTTCTTAAAGAGAGGAAGACAGGCAACAAGCTCATGTCTGTGTTTGTATTGCTGCTAATGGATACCTGTTTTTTCTTCAACCTTCCCCACACTATCAGTGGCTATTTTGTCCTCGCTGACGACACGCTGTTTTGGTATTAGCTCTCAGAATGTCCTTTCATAAACCGAACCTGCGGCTAAATAGAGCAAACAGCAAGTTTCTGTCTATCTGTTGGTTTCGGCCATGCTTCCATTTTACATAGGTAACACCATGCTTTGCAAGTTGCCTACAGAAAGTCTTTACTGCCGGAAGGGCTCCGTGCCTAAGCAAGAAAGTGCTGTAGCATTTCTGTCGCTGGTTTTGCTACCAGCGCTCCACACCAAAGCGACACGGCGTGTTACGTAAAGGCTTTCGGTGTAAGCATTTCCCTGCCGTGACCCCTTGTGAACGACGCCAAACCACACGAGACGACCAAGAGCCCACGCTGCAGCCCTGCCGCTGCCCCCCGGGCCGGGGGGGGGCCCAGGGTCGCGGGCGGGTCCGGCCAGCAGCGGGGGGGCCGCCGCTGCCGCTGCCCCCCCCCCCCCCCCCGCCCGCGCTCGGTGCCCGCCGCCCCCCCCCCCGCCCCGGCAAGGCAGGGCGCTCCGGCTGCGGGGAAAATGGTTCCTTGGGGAACTGCCGCCCGCCCCGGCGCCCCGCTCGGCTTCCGCGCCGCCTACCACGGGTCTCGGCTGCCATCAAACGAAACGCTGCCACGGAGTTACCAAAACAGAAAAGAGAGAGGGAAAAAAAAAAAAAAAAAAAAAAAAAAAAAAAAAAAAGAGCTAGAAAGCGGAGGAACACGTGTTTCAGGCGCCGGGGCTTTACAATTCATTTCTGTGCGACCCTCCGCTGCAGCCGAGCAGCGGCTTAGGCGGCAGCTGCTCAGGCCTAGGAGGGAGAGGGTTTGGGGCTTCCCTCCTCATCTATTTATCACCACCTTTCCTCTTCCCAAGTTTTTGATATATGCCGGCTAATACGTTTTCAGATTTTTTTTTTTTTTAAAAAAAAGTTTTGATAAAACCGAGATGGCGGCACATGCCCTCCTCCCAGAACGTCTGGTTTTAACAGAGCAGAAGAGAGCCAGTTTTGTCACATGCACACAGGCAGGGTTTCTACCACAGCCGTGTTGTTCTAACTCCTACACGGGGCAGACGTCAGCTGCAATCACTACTTCTGCCATTAGGTACATGATTCGTTTCACTACAGCAAAGGAAACTTGGCTTCCTGGTGTATTAATAATTAAGGTAATAATTTAATTCAATATTGATTCTTACTACCCTTATATCAAAGGGAAAAAAAAACATCGTCATTCTTTAAAGAGCTATAGCTCAGCTGCATATCTGATAGTTATCCAAACAGGCTTGTCAGTGCCATCTCCTCCGAAGACTGAAGTTTTTTTTAGTGTCTTTTAAAAAATAAAGGACTTGTAGCTTTGTAAAACGAGGCACACAGGTATCAATCTAAGGACAAACATGCACTATTGCCTTCTAGTACAGTATTGTATCCAGACAGCGCTAAACCTACACACAACTATACTGAAATGAACCACAATCAAATTCAACTAGAATTATTTTCTTAGTATCTGATGACCTGTTTGTGACAGGACATTTCTCTGTACTTGCAATTATTAAATAGCGCTTCCAGGCAGGACGTGAAATTCTGAAACAGGCTATCAGATGGGGGGGGACAGGACACACACGACCCCAGCCCTGCATATGGCCTATTTAGAAAGAGCAGCAAGATCAGTTATACAAGGAAACGGCATGAAGTCCGTAAACAAATTGGTAGAGCGTACTACAATGTTGTCCCATCACTGTAAGAACGTCATACATAATTAACTCCCAACCACTAACAAGCTAACAACCGGTAAGAGAGAAACAAGTAAATGAATCAAATCTCTCTAGGTAATACGTTTATCAGATTAAAATGGGTAATTCCCTCGTGTTAAAAGCAAAAGAGAGATTTAAAATTAACCTAGAGTTTTCAGATTTATTTAGGTATGCCAATTTCGTATTTTGTAATAGCTCGGACGAAATACTGACGTGCGCTGCTGCCGAGTTGTTTGCCCATTTTTGGATGAATTTACAAGCTGTTTCCTCTGATCCACCGGGCGATTTACTGCAGCCCAACCACTGCAGCCCAGCGAAGTTGCCGGCGTTCAGCCGCAAGCGCCCACCGCGACACGGCCGCCGGAGCTCCGCCGCCAGCCAAGCCCCGGCGCTGCCGCCGCACCTCCCACCGGAGCAGCCGGCGGCGGGGCCCCGGGCCGCAGGCGGCCCGCCCAGCCTACGCCCACCGGCCAGCCCGACTCCGCCGCCTCTCCCCCCGCCACCCCGGGGCGTGAAACCAGGCGAGGAGAAAGCAGGCGCTCCGGGGGCACTTCTGCGCTTTATTTGTTCTGCCTCCGCCGCGTCCCGTCGGCACCGGCAACTCCGCCTCGGAGCCAGCCGTGAGGCCACACGTGACCATCCCGGGGGAGCCCGCGCGCTCCCCCGCCGCGGCCCTCTCCCCGCAGCCCCGGGGGCGGCCCCCGCCGAGGACGGGCAGCGCCCGGCCGCGACCCCGCGCTCCCTGCGGCGCGGCGGGGAACCGGCGCCGCCCCGGCCCCCCCCCCGCCCGCCTCGGCCCCAGCCGCTGCCGCGGCGCTCGGCGGGGCGCTACGCCCCGGTCGGCGGCGGGAGCAGGCTCCCTCCCCTCACCCTTCCTCTACTACCACCGCTGTCGTCGTTCGCGTTTGACGTGCGGAGCGGCCCAGCATCCCCTGTCCCCCGCCCTGGGCGGGGAGCCGCGGCGCAGGTGCTGACAGCCGAGCCGGCGGCGGCCCCGGCTCGGCTCGAGGGCAGCGGCGGAGGAGGGGGCGCCGACCGGCGGCGAAGGAAAAAAAGGTGCGAACCCGGAAGTACACCCGCCCCGCCGCCGCCCGCCGGGGAACACCCGGCCAACAATGCGGGGCCACCTCGCCTCCGCCGAACGCAACTTTTCCTCCGGCACGGGAGGAACCCGCCTGCCGCCCCCGCCCCACAGCCGCCCGCGGGCGGCAGGAGGCGCACCCGCCCCCGCCCCGGCAGGTGCGGCGCCAGTGGGAGGGCGAGACCCGGCGGCGGCCCCGCCGCGAAGGAGAGGTGAAGGGAGCTCGCTTACCTCCCGCGCGCCATGGTGGCCGGGCTAAGCGGGGCTGCGGCTGCCGCGGTGGGGAGGCGAGCGCAGGGGCTGGGGGCACGCACCCACCGCCGCGCACCTGCCCGCCGCCCTCCCCGCGGGCGGGCGGGCGCCCGGCGGCTGCGCGCGGGGGCGCTCGAGGGCAGCGCGAGCCGGCGGGCGGGGCGGGGCGGTGCCGCCCGCACCCCACGGGAGCCGCCCGCCGCGCCCCGGCGCCCGCGCGCAGCCCCGTCAGCGCCGCCCCGCCGGTGCCGCCTGCCCGCCCGCCCCCGCCCGGGCCGTCCGCAAGCCTCTTCCCGGCCCCTTCCCCGGCCCCCTCCCGCCGCGCCGGCACAGCGCGGGCCCGGGTCACCTCGCCGCGCCTCGGCCTGCCGCTCGCGGAGGTGGAGGACTGCTTCCTGCGGGCGCCCGCCTGGAGGGCCCCGGCCGCCGCATCCAACCAGCCACCTCCTACCCCGCCGTTCGACGGCGCCTCCTTGTCTGACGGCTGCGCGTGGTGGAGGCCATTCGGCTCCCGTGAGTGCGTCTGGCTCCACCGCCCCGAGGACCGGGCTCCGCTGGCGCTGCTGCCCACCCCCAGATCTGCCGCTGGCAGGTGGGCTTCGCTCTCCTGTGGGGGATCCCGCACGGCAAGATCTTAACCAGCCGCAGCCATGGCCTGCCGGCGGTGGGTCTCACCACGTGCTGTCCACATCCCCAAAGCAGGCAGGCTGCTAAGCTCTACAGCTGGCTTGTCCGGAACTTGTTGGTTCCCAGTTGTCTTGCACCACGATGGGGTTCCTTTCCTGGCACGCGAGACTTTTATTAATCCCAAACTTCCATTTTCCTAGCTCGTTCTGACTTATCCACAGAAGACCCCAATGGTAGTTTACATACCGGCATGAACACACTTCACCCAAGTCTATATAGCACATTGTTCTGGAAATAGCAGTGTTAAGAAAGCTTGGTTACCTATGGATTAACGTTCCACATCCTTTTTCTACTCGTCCCCTCTACACAGGCTCCAACAGTCCCCACTTCCCACGCGCACGGGCAACATGGAGATGGTTCCCAGGGGTGTGCACGCTGGCAGGCTCGCCAGGCCCTTGTGCTGAGGATTAGCCAGCTGGTCAGACAAGCGACAGGTAACCGGTGAAGTCACACCATCTTTCCTCTGGTGGGGACACTGATTAGCAGTCTCTTTTTATCTGACTGCTGGCTTTCCTGACACTTAGCATTTTTGGGGTCCTTTATGGTGAATTTGGCTGGGATTGTAAAAAGGGTTCAAAAGTTATTTGGGACGAAAGAGGTGCATTTTCTTAAGAGACCAAGATAAAAATGTGGCATGTGGAGAGGATGGCTTTTTGGAAGCGCTTGTTTCCTACTCCGTAGTCAGTCCAGTTCACATGGGTTTCTGTCATTAGGCATTAGTACTCACGCCTTGATCACAACTTCCCATTCTTGGGCTTTCCTTTGGGGATTTAATTTTCGAGGCTCCAGTCAGACTTTCAAGAATTTATCAGCACTTTTTGAGTGCAATTAACAGGCCACTCAGTGCTAAAATACTTTCCATGCGTAGCTCTTAACTTTCTTTTTCACAAAAAAAAAAAGCTTTATGCAGAGTTTTGTGATCTTAGCTGGTGATTAAAGAAGCTATGGAGCCTCTCGAGCCTTCAAATACTGTGCCTTACGTAGCTGAGAAAGGTTTTGCATTGGACAGAGAAATATTTTCAAGGCTCGGGAGAGAGTCTTGTGCAGGGAGTCACCAGAAGACACCGTTCCATTTAGACTTACCTAGGTGCAGCCCTAGCAAGTTATTTCATTCACATTTCCCAGATGAGATTTAAGTAGCCACATTTTTCTAGTACTCCTAACGTTTGACTCTTATTACCCAAAATTTAGTGTCCACTCTGTGTGTGTGTCTGTATATGTGTATATATATATATATATAAATCTAGCCCCATATGCATAGATGTATGACCCTAACACAGCTGTAGCTATGTTTTGCTAGTGGTTTGAGACTGCATGATCTTTTCTGAAAAAGAAACAAAACCAAACCATGGTCAGAACTTGATTTCTTACTTAATTTTTTAATTTCTAATATATGAGGAAGAGTTCCTTCCTGGTCCCTGGTATTTGTGCTGAGATACTTTTGCAGAAAAAGAACCTACCCACCTGCTTTGGTTTTGTACCCTCAGCATATGACATAGTCTAATTTTATAGCAAGTTTGTATAAAGCAAGTTATATACGGAACATAAGCAGAATTGAACTCTTTCAATAAGTAACTGAACTGCAAACAGTTTGAAAGGCTGTGAAAACACTGCACATTCTTTTCTATTACATTTCATTTCTCAGCTTTTTTTCACTGGGCTTGTTCATAGGGTTTCCCCAGAGAACTTGGTGAAAAATTTGTTCCTTCCTATGCAGATTAAAAAGTTCTAGGCATTTTCATGAGGTATGAGATTTTTTCCTAAGGTGACCTATTAGAGTGACCTGCCATCCCTGGTGAAAAAGAAAAAGCACTGAAGATATTTTGCAAAAAAAAAAAAAAAAGTAGTGCTTGAAAAAGCACTTTTAATTTTTCATGCTATATGTTCCACCCAAAGCAAAACAAAACATTTAGTCTATTTGTGTTGTGCTGCTATCAAAAATAGTTTCTGGGATAGTTCATGAAAATATGTCATAAAAACGTTATATAGAATATTTTTCTAGTGAGGTCTACTAAAGCTTTTTCACTTCAGTTAAAAAAAAAAAAGAAAAACATTCAGTAAATAGCCCTGTTTTCCATTCTGTAATGGTGTCTCCAACTGTGGGAAATATTCACTGAACGTTTGAAAAGGAGCTGAAATGTTGATCGTGGGGAGGGAATTTCTGAGGTTCCAGGTAACACCTTCTCCAGCACATTCGCGGCTTTTGGAAACCATTCCAGAGCCAGAGGTTTTAGACCAAGAGTATTTGCTCCTATTCCAACCCCACTGCTACTCAGACCATTTACTCATTTTATGCTGCAGAGAGAGTCTTCTGCTTCCACAGCTTTGTGCTGCCTCAGGTTCCCCGTCCTTCCACATTTATCCTCTTGGTGTTCTGTTTCCATCATGCTGTGTTTTCTTTCCTGACGGTATCATCTCCCAGTTGCCAGCCCCTCCATGAGTCTTGCTTTGTGGCAGCTTAATCAGGGTCTGAGTAGGCACTTCTGGAGACTGCATATAGGTTTATCTGCAATATTTCTAGCGACTGTTATTTGTTATAAGTGGGTGTGTTTGTGTCAGCTGTTACTAAAATTGTCTAGACACTTCCCATTATAAGACAGTTTTCCAGTTGCTTTTATCTTTGGCAAGCTAGCTCTTTGATATGAAACTTTTCATACCTCCTGTTACAGGCTGTTTACATTTTTTTCCCAGTCATCTTCAGGAAGAAGATTAAAAAATATGTATTTGGTCCATGTTAAGATGCTGTTTTCTTCAAAATGTTCTAGCGGTCCTGACATTTAGAGTAGGCACTTCAAATCCAGTGTAATGACAGAACAATGCCTTTCGTTGTTTGTGCAGGTACTCTGTCCAGATCTGGCTGAGCTACAAACCCTTGCCAAACTGCAGTGTACACACACTGAGAGACTTTCTTAACAGCTAAAATCTGCAAAGCCTTGGGTCCAACAAAAACCCAAGTCACTTCCAATACTGGCTGCCAAGCAGCCTCTGCGCACCGGGTCTTCAACAGTGAATGCATACGGTTTACGTACATGTTCTCCCTCCTCGTCCAGGCTACAGAATCTCAGGGAAAACTTTCCATGGATGCTTTTAGCTGCTCCTTTTCCCAAGCAGGTTCTTGTTTGGGAACTAAGAACAAGGAATTTCTCACTCTTGTCCTTTTAGTGACCCTACTGCTAACACCCTGGAATCATGAAGGAAGAAGCTGTCTGAGTCAAATGGAAAAAAGACAAATGCCAGGCCAGGATGAGGAAAAAAAAATACATTAAGAGGAAGAGTCTCTTGAGATCAGGACTGTTCAAGGGGCAAAAAGCTAAGTATAGAAACTGGGGAGCAGAGGCAGAGACTCACTGCCCATTTTACCTCGTGTCAGTGTTTTTATTTGCCAGCATAGCGTAATCCAGAATATGTGAAGTATGAGTTAATGAAGACCAATAGGGTTACTGTCGGCTGGAAGGCCTGTCATATGTATCTGTGGGAAGTAGCAGCAACTCCCAGTAGTTGTGAGGGGCAGGGACTGGGAGCATGTGTGTGGGAGACTGACTACAAAACCGTGAGGGAAGCATGGGAAGTTAGTGGGTGAATAGGAATGCTAGAAGAAGGAAGAGAAAAAGGGTCTGGGAACGCAGTGGAGAAAGAAAAAATGGTGTAGATGCTTGTCTGCAAAATGGGGATTATGAGAGTATGGAAATAGGTTTGATAAGGAACTGTGGTAGGTGAAGGCAGACCAGAAACATGGAAAAAACTTGAGAGGGAAACAATATATACAGCTAGGGGGGAGGGGTCCTGTGTGCATCCCCCTTCTGGGTGTATGGCTGCCGGGGCTCAGGGCCAGGTTAGAGATAGTGTAGCTGTTAACCTTGAAAGAAAGAGCTAAAAGAAATCTCAATGAGGGCCTCCTGCTTCTTCACCCAGGAGCTGTTTTTAAGCTGAGGCTCTCACCCTTGTTTCCAGCTTAAGTTCCATTGCAGCTGTGCTGCACCCATGCCCATGCTTGTTGATCTGGACCCTGACTGCTGACAGGGTTAACTTTGGACCTCCCTCATACCTGTGGGCTTGTCTGGCCATCTGGACTCTTGGCTGGCCTTGGTTGCCACCAACAGACCTGCTCTGCGCCCCTTGTCAGGGAGACCCTGCCTTGCTGCCCCTGCCATCACCCGTGGCTCCTGGCTCCTCTTTCTCTGTGGAGCAGCCTCTCCTTGCTGCCCCCAGCACTGCGGGTTTACCGTGGACCTTCTCCTACAGCTTCACTTTCCACCAGTGGTCTCAGGAGCAGTAACGTACAGGATTGCTCCTTCAGCTGTGGAAGGTGCATACCAGTTATAAACCCTAATGGTCTCAAGCCTGGTGATAAATCATATGACTACCATATACTCCATTTAACTCCCTTTTCATTTATTTTTTAAAAAACACATCAAGTTTACTGTAAAACTCAAAGGAAAATTACTGCAGTTGCAAAGCTAAGTGTTCTCTGCATGCTGGCAGAAAAACTGATATAAAATATGTTATAGAAGGACCCCGGTGAGGGTCTTGTTTTCTGTTTCCTGTTTTCTTTCCCCCAGAACTGCTCATACCTCATGGAAGTCCAAACTGTGCTCTGTTTCTTAGCTGGCAATGGCTGCATGCAGTTACAGAACTTTATTTTTTTTCCTTTTAGCTATTAGTCTCCTTCTTTGCCCTTTGGGATTGTTCTAATTTTTTAATGACCCAACGAAAAATGTTAGTAACAGGGAAGTTTCCTATTTTTCTTCTGTCTTCCTCCTATTTTATTTGCCTTTGCCAGTGGGGCCAAAGAAAGGAAGTGATTTTTTTTTTTTAAGTTAGTTTGGAAAAGCTGTGCCAAAATATGCTATTCTGCTTTATTTTGTGGCCTTGTGAAAATCATGCAGCATTTGATGAAGCTTTACATTTCAATATAAGATTCTCAAGAACATTCTGTTTGCAAACCTAGACAGATATCTAAGCACATGAACATTCAATATGATAATCAGAGAAAAGTATTTTATCACAAATGCCCTTTTAGACATTTATTTAGTTGCAGTGAAGCCAATTGCATTTCAGTCAGGCCTTTATTACAGTCACACGAAGAGCACTCTGCCAAGCCTCAACTTTTGACTTCTCCACACCTTTTCTAGACCAGTATTTAGCACCTTTACAAGGCTACATTTAACTCCAAACCAGTGCTATTTTGCCTTCTTCCAGCACGTGATCATTTCTGTCCTTGTTCAGCAGCTCAGGTATGCTAATACGAATGAAAGCTGAGGTTACGCTTGTCGTTTAAGCTGGTGGAGAAACTGAGTTGTGTGCATCCAGAAACCTGCCATGACATCAGCTGGTGATGGGTCGATCAGGAAGACCAAACCCAAAAGGAAGCTGTGGACCTCCTCAGCCAGCACAGATCCTGCTTTCTGTGTTCAACAGCCAGGCCACACATGCGACTCCCAGCAAAGCATTGTTGGCTTGGGCTTTCCTATTAATGCAAATGAGCGTGCCATGTGTGTGTCACACAGGCATTGGGTTTACATTAAGGAAAAAGACAAGTATTTTGCTCCCGGCAAAACAGAGTATATTGGACTACTGCTCTCGATCTGTCTGTTCCCCCCATCATGTTTTGTTTCATGGATGGAAAATCCTGTGCCTGGGTCCTCACTGCTGGTTTGCTCATTCAGGAATCTGAAGACATTTTGGCCACATCTGAATTAGCAAAATGAACAGGGCCAGGGCAAATGCCATTGGCTGTGCATGGTCCATGAAGTGGTTTTGTGCCAATCAGGCCTTGCCGAAAACAATTGGTGCCAGGCTGTGGCTGGGGAACTAGCATGGGCCAAAGCCAAGCCCTAATATGCAGATTGCTTTTAGCCTGGTTGCAGGGATAACTGGGTTAAACTCTTGTATGGTTGTGAGACGTGCCCAGCTGGTTGGCCACAGGGTCAGAAAATGAGCCCTGCAGTGGGCTATTTACCAGTGCAGACATGGCCTTTGGGTCTTGACCCCACGATGAGGTTGGTGGGAGGAGGGGAAGGAGGGGGTCTCTACTATGAGGACCCCTTTTGTAAGAGCCAGTTCCAAAAAGAGACTAATAATTGAGTTGTTCCTGGTCTGATTTGCTTCTATATTTTACATTTCACTATCACCAAAGAAAAAAAAAGATAGGAGGGAGGGAGTAAGAGCTCAGGTCTCCTTGTGTCCAGCTGACTACCCGAAGTGGTAGTCTGTGGCCAAGTTTTTAAATGTTTATTCCACTTCCTATCCCAGGATGCTGACTCCTGTTTGGTCCAGTTCAAACAGAAACGTTTGAGCGTGCTCCTCTACAGAATAATTATCAGAGTGGTGGTTGTGGCACTTTTTAAAAAGGAAAAATAGTATGTAGCTTTTCATCTGATGCTCATGAAAAGCAATAGCAACAGCAAAGAGTCTGGTGCAGGATGAGGGATTTATGGTAAAGCTGAATTAGTGCACAAGATCTTCAGATTTAAACTATTATTTCAGAAGGACCACAGTCATGTTCAAATACTTTTTTTAGGAATTCAGCAACATATACTTGGTTAACCATTAACATTTTAATGCTTTTAAAATCAATATGTATAGCCTTAAGAATAACAACCATAAGAAAATGTTAGCTTAACATTAGGAATACATTTTATTTTGTTCTAACCGAGACTGGTCTGTGGGTTTTATTGCATTACACTGTATGCAGTTTTCATCAGCTCAAACTGTCTGGTTCCTTATAGCAGCTTGATTTAAGGAGTTTGAACAAGTTTCCTTGGGGAACTGCAGCCTCAAAAAATTGAATTGTTAGCTGGTAGAGAAAAATTACAGAACGTTTTTCAAAGTATACAGTGGTGAAGAAAGGAAATGATTACTTGGAGTTGGGGGCGTAGAGTGAGAAAGTGCCTGCTTCATGCGTCTGTGGGTGGTAAGCCACAGTTGGTTTATACATTTACTTTGTTTCTTCATCTACCATCACTCCAATCACAAGAACTAATTACAGTCATTTAGGTCAGCATTTCTCTATTCTGCTGAATATTGAAAGAACAGGTAGAGAAGTTAATGTGATTTAGAATGAGCTTCTCTGCATCTCCACTGGACTACAGTAATGCGCAACTAGAAAACTAATTTCCAAGCTTTTATTTTCAGTGTCACTTTTATTGTTAATCACGAATTTTAAGAGTGAAACCTTAATTGATAAGCAAGGTTTAAAGTGCTCAAAAATACTGTCTCAAAAGGTTTTGTTTTACTCCTGGCTTACCTCTGCCACTTCAGTTTGAGTCAATAGAATTCACTTGTAGATTCATTGCAGAAGTAAACTGCATTGCTGAGAGGTGAACTGACTGAAAGCTAAGCGGATTCAAATGGAGACTGCTTTCCTACAGGAGAGCCTCCCTTCATTTTTCCCATACCCTTTTAAAGAAACAAAAAAAGAGACAATGGAAAAGGGTATTTTAATAGATTTTGAGTTATTTTCTGACTTTCTTTAAAAGTCAGTATTGCTTAAGTCCCATTGTAGTTGCTGTCAGAACTAATTTGGAAAACAATTAGGCAGACACAGTCCAAGTTAAAATGTGAGTGGGGAAGGAAGCATGAATGGAGATCTTAGCAAATCCTACTTATTTAACCTTTTAGATATGAAAAAAAAAAAAAAAGCAACAGATGATAACAACCAGAGATAAAAACCAGGGAACGAAAAGGGAAAAAGAAATGCTCCTTGGCCAAAGTAAAAGCTGAGCTAGGAAGTGGAGGATCAGCTTGCTGTGGGAACAGAAATATCTCAGGACTTTTCCCAACAGATTCTGGAGTATGAATAACAAAGGCATGTCTGCAGCTCAAAATAAAGCGAACAAATCGGTTAGCTGCAGAATGGCGATGGAGGCAAAGAGTCTCCGTGCAATCAGGGAACAATTACTGATGATGAAAAGGAGGGCTGAGAAACTGGAGCATCAAAAATCTGGCAATCACTGAAGGACACTGAAGTAGCGTGAGCACTGGCAATATTTGGCTGGTTAATGAAGCCACTGAAGAGAAGACTCCGTGTCAGAGCCAGGTGGACATGAGGGAAGGAGGGAGGCAGGGCTGACGGAAAGCTGGGTGACAAACTGTGAGTATATAAGAAGCCATCCAGGGGTCTGGCATTTTTCTCTCTCAGGATCAGAGCACTGGCATCATCTGATCATCACTCTGAAGCTACTAGGCTTAGGAATATAGGCTACTAAAGTGCAGAGCTAAATCCATTGCCAGAAAAAACTCCACTGCAGGCAATGGAAGTATCAAAGAAATTATTCTAAACCACCAGTACTGCAATTTATGTGGACTGATGCGTACTTAAGTAACCAAGTGTGTAACTTCTAGCTTTAAACCCTGTCCTTTTCCCCAAACTGTTTGTCTGTACTTCAGCTACACATCCTTCATCTAAAGAGCCGAAAGCTGCTCTTTTTGTGCGTTTCTTTCAGTACCATGCTTCAGTTTTCATGTGATAAAGTATCCCTTCCTAATCCTAGCTCTATTTTAATTTATCAAAACACATGGACCCGAGGGTCCCATTCCTCTCTTGTTACTAAGAGATGAAAATGGAAGTGACACAAATCAGTGGAGAGACTTTTCCACCCTTACACATATGATTGATTATTCGTACTGGGAAATTTTACCCAATAAGCAAGTGTGGAAGAATCTATTTTCTGTGAATTATTCTGATGAAAGTACGTTCATAGCTCTATTCATATATCATTTTTCAGGTTATTTATTAGCAGAGGCTGCTTGTGACCCTAATTAAAGGAATAGTTGCAGGTGACCCAAAAGTAACGAAAGAACGATAATTTCCTGTGGCCCAGTTTCGTGAATGCATTATCTTCCTTTAAACGTAGATTTCTGCATTGGGAACAATAACATACCAACACTGTCTAATGAAATCAGCCTCAATTGCCATGACCTTTGGTTTACTCAACCTTTTGCTTCCATTGTTAATTATATGTATGTTATAGTTTGGGTAGAGGAGATTATTTGATCGTTATTAAAAGCCTATCATCAAGCTTGCTTTCTTCTGGAGAAAAGGGAAAAGCTAACAAACAAGCCTGGAAAGAAATAAAGAGATAAAGCGTTCATGAGAGAAATGAAAACTGAACTCTCTTCACCCTGGAACAGCAAGTAGCAGGTAAGACATTCTTGGAAAAGGCAGAAGATATTTGCTGATACACATAGGGTTTGTACTTGCTTTGTTTTTTTCCTTGCACAATCAAGTGTAACGCCAATAAAAAATTAGAAACTGATGTTCCTCTGAAAGATAATCAGATATACAGCAGTTGCAGCATGGGTAGCTGGGTTCTTGCAAGACACCATCATCCTTTGGTCCTGATTTCACAAATAAGGGGTCTGTTTCCACAAATAAGAGTACAATTTGGAAGAGAGTGTAGTCCAGATGGCACGATACCTGTCTCAGAGGTTGCTCTTTGTTCTTTTTTCCAGGCCTGGTCTCTTTTAACGGAGATACCTTCTCATGCATCATACTTTGAGCCATTCACTAAGCTGGAAAGGCCACTGAAAAAACTACTCTGCCTCAAGCTGATTCTGGCACAAATGGTGCCTTTCCTCACTGGGAACTAGCCTGGGAAATGGGCATGGCTGAAGTAAATTATTTTTCAGCTAGATACTTTTTACAGAGGGGTGATTTTTTCAGCTAGATAAATCCCATGGTTGTGGTTCACTATGCAAGTGAACGAGAGCGAGTTGGGTGGGAAGAGAGGGAAAACAACCCCACCTGTCATGTCTGATTTAGTGCCTGACTTGCCATGTTCATAAGGCAGGAACAGAACTATCGAAGGCTGCTGTGGACATAGCAGGCTCTGAGCTATGACAACAGCATGATGAGACAAAGACTTGGGTGAGAGAGCGTCACAGATCTCTCACTTCATTCTGTCATGATGCAGCTGCTACTCAGTTTCCCTTTCAAGTAAGACAGTGTCGCTCTAGCTGAAAGAGGAGGGGTCTTTAGGATACCTTAAGATTGTGCTTCAGTGCTCATTCAACAAAACAGTCCCCAAACAGGCTCACAGAATGGTTGAGTTTGGAAGGGACCTCTGGAAATCACCTTTGAGCTCCTCCGCTCAAAGCAGGGTCACCTATAGCAGGGTGCTCAGTCAGGGCCATGTCCAGTCAGGTTTTGACATCTCCAGTGATGGAAACGCCACAACCTCACTAGGCAACCTGCACCAGCATTCAACCATCCTCACGGTAAAAACAGTTTTTATGTGTAAATGTAATCTGATGTATTTCATTCTGTGCACGTTGGTTCTTGTCCTGTCAATGGATGCCACTGAGAAGAGCCTTCTCCAAGCTAAACAACCCCAGCTCTCAGCCTCTCCCTGCATGATAGGTGCTGCAATCCCTTGATCATCTTAGGGACACTTTGTTGGACCTGCTCAACTTATATAGATATACAGAACTATAACACCACAGTGAATAGTCACAGCTGACAAGGACTTTTTAGAAACATGTGCCTTTCCCAGGTGACAATCACCTGGTCTAAGTGCATACTTCAAGTATGTGACATTGTTTAGTAGCTTGCAGTGCCCTTCTTACCCTTTCAAATGTACTGATAACCTTCATTGCTTCAGGACCTGCCATATATAGAAGTTACCTAGGGTATTGCCTTTTCCAGCTTCTCTTCAAACACTGATTGTTTCTAGGAAAACCTAAAAAACTCTGCAAATATCTCTTCCAAGATCTTGGTCCCTACCAAGATCCTTTGAACCTGCAGGATTTTATCAAAGATTCAGTTTTACTTTTGAAAGGAGAGTTACTAAGAGAAAAGACTTTATTTCCTGGCATCAGCTAGCTCCTCTGTGCAACGGAAGACCCTTTAAGGCAGATTTATAGCTTGCAACAATCTTGTTTGAAGAACAGGTCATTCTAGGAGTGTATCCCAGGACTGACCGATGTGAGTTGTAAACTTGAGATGCATTCTACAAAAAGGGACAGACATAAAGAAAAAACAACAACAAAGTCTATCCCTCTTCTTAAAAGTCGTGCTAGCTTTGACACGGGTTTTCACAGGGAGAAACCTGGGTTTCTCTATGCTTTCTGTGAGATGAACCCCAGAAAGAGTCTGCACAAAGACTAAAAAGTGTCTTAGTGAAATGAGAGGCTTCATAAAGATGAATTTCAGATATAAGAGTGTTGTAAGAGCTTTTTCTTTGCTCTTAGTGCAAAAGTGTGAGGAGTGGCTGGTAGATTAGATAGTTACACTGCCATTCTGAGGGACCCGGACGGACTGGAGAAATGGGCTGAGAGGCATCCTCTAAGTTCCACAAAGAGAAGTGACAAGTCCTGCACTTGGGAAGGAGCAACCCCATGTGCCAGCACATGCTGGGGGGTGATTAGCTGGAGAAGGAGAGAAGACAGAGCCAGGCTTTTCTCAGTGGTGCTCAGTGAAAGGACAAGAGGTGATGGGCACAAGCAGAAATACTGGCAATTCCATTTAAACACACTTTGAAGATGATCAAGTCCTGGCACAGGTTACCCAGAGAGGTTGTGCAGTCTCCATCCTTAGACATCACCATCAAATTTTGACTGGACTCAGCCCTGAACACCCTGCTGTAGGTGATTTGTTTTACTCCCCGCTGTAGGTGACCTTGTTTTGAGCAGAGGAGTTGGACTAGATGATTTCCAGATGTCCCTTCCCACCCCAGCGATTCTGTGATTCTGTGATCTATGAAATGAGGCAAGCTGTGTACAAGATATCACAGTCGTTATGGTAAAAATACTAACCTAAGTGAAAGACTGGATATTGGGAGAGATTAGTTTGGCTCTGAAAAGATTCATGGATTAATTTAACATTAAAGAGAAAGGAAAGGAAGATGTTAGCAAATGGAGAGAAAGAGGGAAATGTATCAAGGTGGAAACAACTAGCAAGGCAATGTAGTATGTTCTGTAATAAACATGGGGTAAAACTAAATAAAAGGGTTCTACAGAGAATGGACAGCAGAAAAATGTGTGTTACAAACCCAGAAATACATAATCACCAACTCAAGGTAAGAGTTTAATAATGAAATAGTAACACAAGTACTTAACTTAGAGGGTCCCTGTCTTCCATAGGTCTCAAAGCACTTTCACGGAAAGAAAACCCAAGCATAAACACACAGGGAAGAGGCTTGATGCAGAAACAGAGCATTTTGCTAAAGGAAGCTCTATTACAGACCAGGTTTAGTGCTGGAAATAATACATAAGCAAAAAGTGAATTGCCAGCTAGAAAATGGAGCTAAGCACAAACATAATCAGAGCCAGCATAAATGGCATAATGATTCAATATTAAAAATGAAACAAAAACTCAAACTCTGCCCCCAGGGCAGGTATGTGCAGCTCAGCTGGAGCTGTATGTAGCTGCATGGGCTCATCTGGGTGGAAGAACTTGCAAGATTGGTGCTCAGGCAAGGCTGTGTCAAAATTAAGAAAAGTGAGAAAAACTTAAGTTCTTCATAACCTAGATTAAGAATTTACCTGGCCAAGTCACTTGGGTAACTCCATGCTGTCTGACTACAGTTTGTAATGGTGGAATATGATACAGAGTTAGTGCAATTAAAGTGCATTGGGCAGATCGGAGCTGATCAAGTAAGTAAAAAATCGTCTGCTGAATTCAGACCATAGTTTTAATTTGCCTCTCAAGCATATTTTTGGGCGAAGAGGCAACCAGCATGGCTATCTTGCTCTCTGTCTTTCAATTAAGAAAATAAAGGAAAGTGGGAAAGTCCTTTGTTTTCTACACAGTGCAGAGCAGAGAGCTTTCAAAAACTGAATGTCATGGAATGGGAAACTCTTTCCTCAAATCTGCTCACATGAAACAGTGACATACCATATGTTGTGGTATGTAGATCTAATTTTGTCACCAGGAAACATATTGATCATTTAAGTCCTATTAGAACTGAGAAAGCAGCATATCTCAGGACCCCCTGGCTCCATGTCTTCTCATGGATGAAGACCTTTCTCTGCCTCTTGGCCAGTTGGCTTGGGGTAACCAAGCCAAGGGTCTGTATTATCAAACTCTCTAGATTTCAAACAGTTGCCAGATACAACCACATAATTGGAAATGGTGTCACCCTTCTCCCCGCTAACTCCTGAGCTGTGCCCTAAAATTGCTGAGGAAAGAGCTAATTGGTTCAGCGCTTGTGTAGATGAGTAAGTTCCATCTTCTGGCACCGTTTAGTTTACTACTGTATGTGTATCCATATGTTCCTCATCATGGCACCTGAATGCCTCATAGCCATTAATGGACTTTATTTCTTACAACAGCCATGAAACTAGAAGAAGGTTGGTTTTTTTTTTTTTAATTTTACAGATAGGAGATATAAACTAAAAAAACCCCAAACATATTTTGTTGTTGTTGCTGATGGCTATATGCCTGAGTTGGAAAGTGAACTACTGTCACTTAATTTTTAGCCTAGTAGCCTACTCATGAGGCTATTTTTTCTTACAAAGTAAAACCTTAGAAAGTTAAGCAAATTACATTTGATTGTACAAATGCAGATGTTAATTACGTCATTAGCAAAGCTGAAACAAGTGAACATTTGAAGATTTACTATAGATCACAGAGTGAATAAATAAAACATCAGCTTTGAATGCTGCTCCGAGAGAACATCTGAGCACGCCATGCGTAGAATTTTATGTTTAAGAAAGTGTTCAGTTTTGCATTAAGCCATGGGAGAAACACAGATCTGACCTGATAAAATAAGCACAAGTTTCTGCAGCTTTCATCACCTTTCAGTTAAAAAAAAATGTGTACATACGTTTACACATTTTGTTAAAATTTCTGTGCCACTGATTTACTAAGTCATCATATGCTAGTTCTCTGGGTTCTCTATAGGGATATTGTGACATCCAATTATGATCTGATTTGAGGTAAAACCCCTGACAGTATGATAAAAATTTTTAAAAATTATAAAATTTACCGTGCACTAAAGAGAAACGTTTCAAACACAGGATATCTTAAATGAACAGGAGTGAGCATCACTGTAATTACATGAAATAAATATCCTACATCAAGAAAAAATGGGGTGAGTATTTGACCAGTTTTGAAGAAAAATGTCAATTTTAAAACCAGAACATATTCCAAAGTTATAGACTAGGTGTAACATAACAGATACACTCACTTTTACTTACTAAAAGTAAATTCACCACTCTAAGTTCATCACAATTAAGTGTTCATTTGGAGTAGTTCTTAGAGTAGTTCAAAAGTCCTTGAATGACTGAAGAATTTTTCTGATGGCTTGATAAGTTCTTTTTTATTAATTGGTTACTGCTGTAAGATGATAATCAGATAAGATCAGTGCTCTCCTAACTGTGTGTGCTACACTGTGTAGCAATCCTACTTGTCACTTAGCATCCTCTAGTGAGTTACTTTTGGTACTTACAAAGATATTAGCCTCACTCTAGGGATACAGAAATTAAGACATAAAAGAGTAAATTGTACAGTAGCACTCAGTGAATCACTGACAATATTAAATGTAGAACCAAATGGAATTTGGGGGATCCATTCTGCCTGTTAAAAATTCTCATTCCCATGGGGATCAGATTCCCTCACTGTTCCCTTTTTATAGCACAAGAATAAAAAACATCCCTTCATTAAAGGCTTTAGAGAAAAGAATTTTTCACAAAGTTTTTTAGCCACAACTCCCACTGCCTTTTGAGAAAAATAATTGCCAATCTTAGGAAGAGTCGAGAAAGTCCAGAGAGCTGTCTCCCTCTGCATGCTGTTTTCTTAGCCTAGGTGACAAACACTGGGATTCACATACTCCAGCTTGGTGACATGCTGTGTGTGCTACGTAACAGCTAATAGTGGAACCCTCAGAGGAAAATTATGTGGAAACCAAGCCACAATGAGGAGTTTTCTGTAACTCTTTAATAGATACAGATGCAGAACACTTCCTACCTTTCATTATAGCCCTTCCCAGGTCTGGATATCTAACTCTGCTTATAAATTCCTCTGCCATTCAACCATAAACTGACACTTAATAAGGGGAGACAAGTTGCACACAGCTCTGCAGAGTCATCCCATTGTGCTGCCCCAGACCTGGGAACATCTAAGTAACAGATAGGCTAACACAGCTGGAAGTCTGAAGAGAAAAGGATTCCTTTTTTTTTTCTTTTGTTTAACTAACCAGTCAGCAACTAGGAGGGGGGAAATAGCAAAAGTAAGGAAAAGAGGAGATAAAGGATTTATCCCTTCATTATCTCTACGGTCAGGGAAAAAAAAAAAGGGTCTGTTAAAACCAGAATTTTCAACTGAGCCTGCATGCTCCTGCACTGATTCATTCTTCTGGCTCCGTTCATGAAAGCTGAACTGTAGCCATGCAAGTCTTCCGCAACTTTCGTTTATTCAAGAGGACCTACATCTTAAAAAGTGAGTGGGGCAGGCAGAGAATAGCTGAATTAGACTGTGTGGGGTGAATTATTTTTCTTGCTTGTTTTCTTCCTACGTGACAGATATCCAAGTGTCAAGTCTATTTGTGTAAGGGTTCATGCAAATAGAGAGAAAAGAAAAGACAGTATCTTCAGTAAAGAGTTTACAATTCAAAATAAGAATGAAGATGGATAAGAAGGTAATAGGAGACAATGAGGTAACAGGGATCACAGCACACCAGTAATTTTAACTGTTGTCATATTTTCTGCAGGCATTATGGAAGAAGGGTAAGGAACTATCTGAAAAAGGGTAATGAAATGGCCTTGCAGTAGAGAGCTCCTATGAAGTGTGAGGAACAGCACGGGAAGAATCACAAAGTTTTGGGTTTGGTTTTTTTTTTTTCAGTTTTCACAAACAGGCGAAGTAGAGCCTGACCTGAGACAGGAACTGCCATCTTACTAACAAATGACTTCATCACCACAAATCGAGTTCGGCGGGGAGCGGTGTGTGGAATGGCAGTCAGAGATGTGACAGTCCTGCCCTCTCCCAGAGCCCTCAGTCCTGTCACCGGCTCTCTCCTGCATGAATGCTCCTGCTGAATCCCTGCTGACACAGAAGAAAGTAGACTGGGAGCAAATCAAACTCTTTGAAATGAAGCTGCTCTCTCATTCTCCCTTCCTCCCCCACCCCGAGGCACTCCTGATATCCCCCAAATTTTGTGTAAAGCTAATTGTCCCTCCCCTCCAGGGACTCCATTAAACAATGCTGCTATTGTCTCAGCCTTCCAGCATGCCTTCCCCAGGACTTGGCAAGGCAAGTGAAGAGCCTTTCTTCAATACACTTTGAAGAAACTAAATAATTTTTTTATCCCCTTCCTACTTATATTTTGTGTTAAATGAAATTGGACACTCTTTCCACGGACTTTTGCCGGTATTCACCAAATAAGTCCGTTATTTGAAAAAAACAGCAGGGCATCATGCAAGCGGTGTGCAAGTTACGTAACACCTGCTAATCAATTCACTTTTGTCCAAAAAACTCTACCTCACCAGGAGGGGTCTAGGAGGCAGACCTACTCTCCTGTCCTCTTGGAACCTCAAACAAAACCACAACAGAGCATGAAGTAAATGAAACTTGGGACAACAATTTGCTGTGTGTGTGAAAGACACCAAAGTACTTAGAGGCAAAATTTCATGGAGTAAAGGACCGTTGTTCTGCTGACTTCTGAACCAATTCATCTATCAAGTGTGACCTACATTACAGATTATGTCCTGACCTTTGAAGTATCACCAACGCTGTGCTCCTCTTGGACAATTCAAAGCTCTGGTTGAAGTAAGGAAGGGCTGTAGACAAAACTGTCTGTGGAAGAGATACAGGTAGACCAAACTTCTGGAGAAGAGGCTGATCCAGAGTAGAAAATGTCACCAAGCCTTCTCTTTTAAAGACACCTTTCCATCGTTTGTGACACTGATCAATGCTACCTTCAATTATTTTTTTCTTCAAAGGGAGTGTTAAAGAACTTTTTGTTCTGCTGTTGCCTGATAACTGTTTCACCTATGTCACGATCCACTGTTGGGTTGAACAATTTGGCAGAGGTTAAACCCCCTTGCTTTCCAACCGACCTCAGATAATTCTGGGAGGTTGTGGGCGGCTGGGCTTAACTTCTGATTAACTCCAATGTTTTATTGTGACTAGGTTCATAGAATCATAGAATCACTTTGGTTGGAAAAGACCTTTAAGATCATCGAGTCCAATCTTTAACCTAACCCTGCCATCCCACCACTAAACCATGTCCCTAAGCACCTCATCTATCCTTCTTTTAAATACCTCCAGGGATGAGGACTCCACCACCTCCCTGGGCAGCCCATTCCAGAGCCTGACAACCCTTTCGGTGAAGAAGTTTTTCCTAATGTCTAGCCTAAACCTGCCCTGGCGCAGCTTCAAGCCATTCCCCCTCGTCCTATCGTCTGTTACCAGGGAGAAGAGGCTGACCCCCACCTCGCTACAGCCTCCTTTCGGGTAGTTGTAGAGGGCGACCAGGTCTCCCCTCAGCCTCCTCTTCTCCAGACTAAACAACCCCAGTTCCCTCAGCCATTCCTCATATGACTTGTGCTCCAGACCCCTCACCAGCTTGGTTGCTCTCCTCTGGACCTGTTCCAGCAAGGCAACATCTTTCTTGTAGTGAGGGGCCCAAAACTGAACACAGTATTCGAGGTGCGGCCTCACCAGCACCGAGTACAGGGGCACAATCGCTTCCCTACTCCTGCTGCTCACACTATTCCTGATAGAGGCCAGGATGCCATTGGCCTTCTTGGCCACCTGGGCACACTGCTGGCTCATATTCAGCTGGCTGTCAACCAGTACCCCCAGGTCTTTTTCCACCAGGCAGCTTTCCAGCCACTCTTCCCCAAGCCTGTAGCGCTGCATGGGGTTGTTGTGACCCAAGTGCAGGACCCGGCACTTGGCCTTGTTGAACCTCATACAGTTGGCCTCAGCCCATCGATCCAGCCTGTCCAGGTCTCTCTGCAGAGCCCTCCTCCCCTCCAGCAGATCAACACTACCACCCAGTTTGGTGTCATCTGCAAATTTACTGAGGGCACACTCAATCCCCTCATCCAGGTCATTGATAAAGATATTAAACAAGACTGGTTCCTTTCACATTCTCGGGAACAGAATTAAGACTCAAAACAGAGTCAAGTGCCAAGTCACTTTATTTGGCCAACAACAAATGCGCGAGAGAAAAGCAGAGAAAGAGGGGAAAAGTGAGAAAGGGAAAGAGAGGGGGAGAAACAAATGGTACAGGAGTGTTGCGATAGCTACTACCATGGGTCTATGTGCTGTCTGTGTGGCCTGAGCGGTCCGCACGGTCCATGTGGCCGGTGCAGCCCGAGTGGTCCAATGCGCCTGATGTATCTTTGAATCTGGTGGAGTGTAGATGTTCCCAGACACTCTTGGTCTCTGCTGGTTTCCCCTTTCTACAGGGTTGTCCTCTTGCATAGTCAATAAGTGTTTTGCATACCCAGGCCACCCCCTTGGCAGTGAGGTGCATGCCCAGTACCGTCACTAGATGGTGCTCGAAAATCCCAGAGGGTCCGAGCCCCCTCCCCATTGTCAGTCAACCCTGGGCCCTGGTGTGGACATGTCTGCCTTGGTGATTAAACTGTCCCGCTCAGTTGTCGTGGTGATTAGGCTTCAGTAGTTAAACTTGCCTGCCACCAATGTTGAGACAAGTTTTTAGTCCCTTACTACCTATCAATAAAATGCTGCAGGAATTAGATTTTCCAACTACCAAATTGTTAATATCGACAGGAGAGGAATTTGTGAGCAGTAATATGTTCTGTAAGTGTGCAGTTGCTTTCTTGCCCTTTCTATAGTGTCAGATTTTTGCATATTCTTGAAGCTGGTCATCAGCTCTCCTTCATGAAAAACAAACAGAAAAGCCCTCCTCAAAATTTTTTTGAACTTACAAGGTTGGAGGTTTGCTGAAATTTACTGACAATTCTCCTTTTTTTACAAAACATTTTATGTGGAAAGTCACTTTCAAATTCACATTAGCAAACCTCCTAAGCTTCCTGCTTACATCTTCTGCACTACACCAGTGTGTTGCTTCAGCAGTTAGCCAGTGCAACTTTCATTAATGGACCTGTCTGAAAGGTAGGCCCATAAAATCAGCCAGAAAAGCAAAACCAATTTTAACCTGTATTATGTCTGCAATTAAGCCTATCAGTTATCTGGACTTATGTGGGAAAATGTTGAAAAACATGTAACTTAAATACCAAGTGTAGGATGAGTTTTCTTCCTCAGCTAAACTGTGTCTCATCTCAGTCCCCTCGAAGAAACTCATATGTCTACAAGATGCCACCTGGAGGTCTTCTTACTCTGGTCTTTGAGACATAAAAAAGGATATAAAAAATTATTCACAGACAGCTCTTTTCTGACCGCATATTTCAGAGATTCAGTTGTGCTGTTGAGCTCACCACCTGCACAGACTCATGCACACACAAGCACTTAGGGATGGCTACTGATTTACACACTATGGAAGATGAAGGGAGGAGGAAGCAGTGTGTGCTCTAGGGAGATGCAAGGGAATTGAAAGCTTAATGCCTTTAGGATGTCAAGGCAATGTGCTTGGAGGTCTGCACATGTTTGCAAGACACAGTGCTTGTCTTGCTGCCCTCTGGTAATTCTATGTTAGTTGTCCTCTCAGGCAATTCTGCCAGTTCCACTGTTTTCCCTCCATCTCTGAATTAGCCAGCATTTTCACCTCACTGATGGTAAATTGCACTGCCCTCAGCGCCTGTGGGCACATAATTTGGCACATACATATTTTTGTAATATAATTATATTACGTTATATGTTGTATATGGTTATATAAATACCTGAAAGGAGGTTGTGGTGAGGTGGGTGTTAGTCTCTTCTCCCAAGTAACAAGCAATAGGATGAGAGGAAGTGGCCTCAAGTTGTGTCAGGGGAAGTTTTGATTGGATATTGGGGAAAATTTCTTTACTGAAAGAGTGGTCAAACATTGGAACAGGCTGCTCAGAGAGGTGGTGGAGTCACAGTCCCTGGAGGTGTTCAAAAAACCTGTAGATGTGGCACTTCGGGACATGGTCCAGTAAGCATGGTGGTGTTGGCTTGACGGTTAGACTTGATGATCTTGGAGGTCTTTTCCAACCTTAATGATTCTATGATTATTTAAGAATGGAATAAACTGCAGGACTCATTTCTAGGATAGCATTTCTAGGAACACTTTTAGTGCCATATTTGGAAACCAAAATCTCATAGGACTACATTTAAGATACTCTTTTTCCCTTTAATCAGGAGATTACTTCTTCCATCAAGGTATCTTCCACTAATACACATTATAACAACTCTATGCATACATCCCAGGCTATTCCACTGTGGGCTGGGGATTCAGTAATTGCACAGATTTGTTTAAAAGAAATTGAGGCAGTAAAGCCTAGCTGACTGAGAGCTGGTGTAGACCTTTAACTAAGTCTAAGTTAACTAAGCAATATTACTTATAGCTTCAAACTTGAAACTTATATCCTACAGAGGGGAAAATAATTAAGAACTACAGATCTGCACTATCTCATTGGCCAAGCTCTCAGGTGGTCACAAAGTAAAAATGACTCCTTTGCCTTGTATAGTTTTAGATAGCGTAGTGCTTTTCTTGTCAGACTCAGTAAGATATGTGCTTTGGCAGGGCTTGAAGGAAGGAAGGAAAAATATGAAAAAAGAAAAATATATGTATGATGAACAGATGGAGAGATAGGGCGAACTTGTTCTCACTGGTCAGCTTATAGGTCTGTCAGGATATTAAATAAATAAACTTTGTATGACTGCCCAGAACTTGCTACGTTGATGCCCACTCCTCTGTAACTCACTTACTAAGGGTCTAATTTAGCAGAAATAGGGTCCAGAGTGAAGTGATTTATCAGCTTAGTTGGCCTGACTTCAGAACTCTTAATTCCTGAGATGTGGTTGTGAGTAAGAGACTTTGTTAGAATACCTTTTCTTCCTGTGAAACACTGATCTCCAGAGTCACAACTTACCTTATACAGCTGCTGAAGCTGGTTTTGTACATCCAAAACTAATCCAGCTCTGAGCTACAGTAATGATGATAATATATCCCTTTAACAGCAGGCATGGAAGATTTAATGCGTTCTTTTAAAACTGTCCCTAGCACGTATTCAATTGCACATCTTGGATATCTGACAGACAAGTATTGGATAGAGTGCTATCATTCTTCCTCAAAGTTCTCCAGTAGTTTAAATAAGGCAAAGATCCAAACCAAAGATTTTTTTTGGCTAAGGTCAACTTGAATTTTCATTTGTGTTTAAGCTCTAGTTAATGAACATTAATTGACTAAGATGATTATATTATAGACTGGACACATACATTTTTGATTAACCATGTTTGAGGAGCAAATGTTTGAGTCATGGGACAAATATGTAAACAGTGTTTGCACTATGATTTGTAATTGCATTAATTAACACACATTAAAACAGACTGACAGTTTATGATACTGCCAGTGGAAAGTCATTATATAATAGGCAATGCAAATTATGGCCTGGCAGTAATTAACAATTAACTCTGGCAGTAATTAACAATTAACTCTGTGATTAACTAAGTAACTAACTCTGTTGGTGAATAGAAAATAAGAATGATTTTACTAATTTAAATGTAAAGCCCAATATTCGAATCTCCAGTAATGAGCAGGATGATTCATTAAAGCATGTTAAAGCATACAGTGATATTCTCCCAATCAGTATATGCTCATGGTCTTGTCCACTGGCATTTTAGAGCCAGAGTTGTATCCAGGACTTTAACAGCCTTTAATGAACTTTTTTCTAGGAACTTCCCTAGCTGTTTTTTGAACTCATCCATACTCTGGGCTACTGCAATGTCCTGTGGCAATTAGTTCCAGTTTCCTATGTGCTGTATGAAATAATCCTTCTTTTCATTCATATTCAGCTTGCTGCCTGGAAATTTCACTTGATGTTCCATAGCCAGTTTGTGTGTGCCTTTTCAGCGCTATTCCTGACTTTACAGAGCTCTGTTACAACTTCCTCCTCACCCCCGGCTTTGAGTATTTAGAAACTCGTCAAATGGGAGCGGTTCCATAATTTCAACCATCCCTGACATCCTTTTATACTCTTTCTGACCTGGGGGAGGGGGCAGAACTGCCCACAGTATTCAGTGGTGCAATGACATTTTCTATTTGTTCTTCCTTCTCTGTTGATTTACCCAGGAAAATGGATCATTCTCCCACGCAGATGCCACAGGGCATCGTTGCTGCCTGCCCTTGGAAGAGATGGTGCCTGTGTGGAGATTGAGCTTTGTGGGAGGCTTGGGATTCCTTCTATCAGACCTAGCGTGGGACTTTTTTAGGAACCATCATCAGCCTTCAGAATAAAATGAACTCATCCATGAAGGAATGGGCTCGCTAATCAATTAATTAAACAAACTAGTAGTTATCTGGGGCTGACAAAAACAGCCAGTGTTGGCCCTCATTTCTAAATGACGGTGTCCATATGCATGCCCTGTTGGAAGTGGTCCCTGGCCTTGGCCAATTCCCGAGCTACGACTGGAAAAATTGCTTGGGAGAGGCGTGCCTGGGCAAAACTCTTCCAAGGACTCCTTCAACCATTTAGCAATAGAGACACTTCAGTTCCAGTGCCTGGCAACAGCCCCAGGCACCGATTTACTCGTGCAGAGAGAAGCTCAGGGGTGGATAATATCGACACAGGGGTGTGCATGCTGAGTGGGTGCAGGTCCTCCCAAATATGTAACATTGTATTTGCTCTGTATTTGGACCAGAAGAAAAATGTGCAGAAATTAGATGAGTCCAGCTGTTTTCTTCTATAATATACCTAGAAGACCTAGGAGATATAATAGCATAAGAAAGCAATGCTCAGGATTGAGAAAATGAAAGATACGCCCTATTTATATAGAATATATATTTAAAGAAGGAGATGATTCATATAAATAAGAAATTAAGTATTTATAAGGTAATCCAGAAATCAAGATCAGGTGACTGCAGAGGGGAGGATTGCCTCCAATTTAAGGATTAGACACAGACATTAAGCTGTTGGAGTACACAAGTTCTGCAGAGTTGGCATATCCAGAAATCAGATTTTGCTTAATAACACGTTAAAGAGTTTTTAACATACATATCCATAATACAAATCTGTCCTTGCATGGGGATAGATATCTTCCTAATGCTCTATTTAAATATTTAAGTAAGGGCATAAGTTATATGTAGATAGAAAGTTATTAATTCCTTTATGACTGGATTCTGACTCCCTTACTCACAAGGAAGAATATTCTGTTCATTATCTGATGCCCTTGCTATAAATACAAAACTGACAAAAAATATTATTCAACCTCTGTTCCAGTTTTTTTGAGGGGATTTTTTTAAGGACAGAAACAACCACCCCCCCCCCATATTTCTCTTGTATGTATATGGCTGCATGTACCTTTGTAGATTAATATGTTTAGATGATCATTTTTGATGCTTGATTAATTATTTAGGTATGGTATGAAAATCAAAGTTTCAGATTAAAATATCTATTGTCTGCTTTTATGAACAGTCAGAAAGTAGGTCACTGCAAGAATGGAAAACAACCCAGTGGTCTGTCATAGGTCTGTCATATTCTGTATTTTTATGTGTAGGTAATACAGGATATTGTTAATGTGAGATCTGGCATGTCTTATTCTAGCACAGCCTATTTTAAGTTGTGTCAGCTGTGAAACTTGCCAAGGAAAGTAGAAGCCAAGCACAGTTGGTGGGTGCTAGGCTGCCTTAGCCATTTTTATGTGACAGCTCAGTAGGCTCTTGACCTCATGCCCTAAACCTCCTTGCACAGGCACATGGAAGTTTCAAAACTCAAGGTTTCTGCTCTGTTCCAGGGTCTCAAGGTTTCTGCTGTTCTGGGTGAGCTCTGCAGAGCAGTGCTCCATGCAGCTCTGCAACGTAGCCAGGACGCATGGCCTGAGCATGGGGCCCTGCTGGTAGTGTTTTGTTCACAGGAAACTCATTCCAGTCCCTGGGAAGACAGTGGTAGGCAATAAATTAAACTACTCTGTAGTACTCATCTCCCTGTAGCCTTCGGCTGTTTCTGTTTCCTATGCACTCCTGTCCTCTTGTCCCATGCCACCGATAACATCATGGGCATACCGTGCCCTTGCTCTTTGCCGTCAGGTGCCCTCTCTGGCATCCCACGCATATTGCAGGCAGCAGCTTGCTGGCGAGTGTCACTTTTCCTTGCTTCTGTAACTCAAGTTACAAATAACCAATGTATGAGAAAACTTTACCAAATGGTGTGCCACTTTTTGGTTGTGGTTACATCTTCTAGCACTTTACCATAGCTGCTTTTGTCATAGCTTCATCTTCCATGGGTTAATCTTCCTACACATACATTGTCTTTGGAAGAACTGACCTATAAACAGGGAGGGTTTTTCCAAAGTGTACGAAGTAGACCATTCATCTCACTGATTTCTCTTAGGTGGCCCTGAAGAGCCTGAAAAGGGAAATGAGTAGCAGTCTAAAATAATAGCTCAGAGTCTTGTCCTGTGCTTCTTGTCCTGAAGGCTCCTTCCTCTCTTCCCAGGATCCACACCCCCTCCTTGTTTTAGATGATAAACTCTTCACTTACAAAGTTGCTTTTACTCATAAAATTGAATTTTTTGGCAACAGACACAACCCAACAACAAACCTCTCTGAATAACAATAGATAAGACAGAAAAAATACTATAATAAGAAATAATAATAAAGTTACCATTTATTACCATTATTACTTGTGTTCTGGTGCTCAAGGTTTGTCAGGTGTTTAGAGACTAACAGAGAAGGAATGACCTTCTGTCTCAAGTCTAGATATGTCACATCATTGTTTAAAATCGACGCTTGCTTAACCTCCCCCTGTCCCATGTTTCCAAGCCATGGTACCAAACAATCAGCTACCTCTGGGACGTATCCCCAAGCTAACTTGCATCTGTTTTCTGGGTCCAGGGTCCCATAGGCCCCATGCAGCTAAAAGGCCAACTGACCAGCTGCGTATGGCAAGGAGGACAAGGGTGGCCACAAGGTTGAGGAGCAATCAGCAGTATGTGCTCAAAAGCAGACTCCCCAGCTACAATTTTGCCCCTCAGCAGGTCCCTTGTTGTATGATCCAGTGCTTCAAGGAGGGAGCAAGCCATGGGAACTTTGTCACGTGTCCAAATTCAGGGAGAAAAAAAGTGGGTGATGAAAATGTCAAGAGGTCTGAAAATTTCAAAATCCAAATATGGGTTTGACTAATACAGGAGAAAAAAAAAAAAGAAATCTGGAAAAACAGCTTTTTATTGATTTTTGGAAGATGAAGCCAGGATAATGCCAAGAATCCTATCCTTCCACAGCCTTGCCATGAGCTGTTGAAAAGAAACCTTATCTTAATGTGCACATCATCCCCATTTGGCTGGCTAGCTCTTTAGATATGCTACTAAAGCATATCCTGCCTTCTGGGAAATACTCTAGCGCAAGGAAGAAAACAAGACTGGAACAGAAAACTGGTAACTGTGCATGTCTCACTGGACTTGGGTTGGTTCATTTTCTGCCCGTAAGTGCATGTTCTGAGGTCCCGAAGTGATATTGGAAGCTGATGCAGAGAAGGCCCAGTCAGCATGGGTTCACGAAAGGCAGGTCTTGCCTAACCAACCTGATTTCCTTCTACGACCAGGTGACCCGCCTGGTAGATGAGGGAAAGGCTGTGGATGTTGTCTACCTGGACTTCAGCAAAGCCCTTGACACAGTCTCCCATAGCATTCTCCTGGAGAAGCTGGCAGTTCATGGCCTAGATGGATGTACTCTTCGCTGGGTTAAAAACTGGCTGCGTGGCCGAGCCCAGAGAGTCGTGGTGAATGGAGCTAAATCCAGTTGGCGGCCGGTCACAAGTGGTGTCCCCCAGGGCTCAGTTTTAGGGCTGGTCTTGTTTAATATCTTTATCAATGACCTGGATGAGGGGATTGAGTGTGCCCTCAGTAAATTTGCAGATGACACCAAACTGGGTGGTAGTGTTGATCTGCTGGAGGGGAGGAGGGCTCTGCAGAGGGACCTGGACAGGCTGGATCGATGGGCCGAGGCCAACTGTATGAGGTTCAACAAGGCCAAGTGCCAGGTCCTGCACTTGGGTCACAACAACCCCATGCAGCGCTACAGGCTTGGGGAAGAGTGGCTGGAAAGCTGCCTGGTGGAAAAAGACCTGGGGGTACTGGTTGACAGCCAGCTGAATATGAGCCAGCAGTGTGCCCAGGTGGCCAAGAAGGCCAATGGCATCCTGGCCTCTATCAGGAATAGTGTGAGCAGCAGGAGTAGGGAAGTGATCGTGCCCCTGTACTCGGTGCTGGTGAGGCCGCACCTCGAATACTGTGTTCAGTTTTGGGCCCCTCACTACAAGAAAGATGTTGCCTTGCTGGAACAGGTCCAGAGGAGAGCAACCAAGCTGGTGAGGGGTCTGGAACACAAGTCATACGAGGAACGGCTGAGGGAACTGGGGTTGTTTAGTCTGGGGAAGAGGAGGCTGAGGGGAGACCTGGTCACCCTCTACAGCTACCTGAAAGGAGGCTGTAGTGAGGTGGGGGTCGGCCTCTTCTCCCTGGTAACAGATGATAGGACGAGGGGGAATGGCTTGAAGCTGCGCCAGGGCAGGTTTAGGCTAGACATTAGGAAAAACTTCTTCACTGAAAGGGTTGTCAGGCTCTGGAATGGGCTGCCCAGGGAGGTGGTGGAGTCCTCATCCCTGGAGGTATTTAAAAGAAGGATAGATGAGGTGCTTAGGGACATGGTTTAGTGGTGGGATGGCAGTGCTAGGTTAAAGATTGGACTCGATGATCTTAAAGGTCTTTTCCAACCAAGGTGATTCTATGATTCTATGATTCTAAGGATAAGGGTTGTGGTTGTGGGTGGGCAAGTTTTTAAAATCAAAATAAAGTGGCAGAATAGGCAGATAAGGGAAGTGGTGGGTATGCTTAGGAATGCAGGGCAGGAAATGGATGGAGAATCAGCATCTTGCCATGGGGGGCAGGTGTCATCATCACTGTCAATGGTAAAAAGTGGTGTTGAAAGGAACACTGATCTATAACTTTGTTTTAAAATGTTAAACCTAGAAAATCACATACTTAGAAGGTGAACAAGTGAGTAACATTTAAGAAGCTGATTAAGCATCAGGCAAGGAAAGAAAACTCTTTAATGGAATACAGTAACTCTATTAGCTGCCTTCAATGAAACTTAAGCTCAGGTTGTACTGACTAATGCAAAGTTACTCATGAAACCAAGTGCTCTGGGAGCTTCTGGAGTAAAAGCTGGGGAGCTACAGTAATCAATTTTGTGACACAAACAAGCTCTTTAAATAGCAAATTCTAGTAGACTGTGTTTAGAAATGTTGAAAAATATAAACACAATTAACTGGCTGGTCTGAAAATTTGATTTTTGTATGTTGGAAGCATTGGACTTTCTGCAGAAACTATGTCAGATATATTTTTAGGTAAGTTCTGGTATTTCATTGTGTTGCTGACATTTTATATTTCTCCAGTGGTACTCATTACAAAATAATTGATGAGTGCTAAATCAATGTATGTTAACTCCTGACTCTATGATTGCATATCCCTTGTGACTGTGGTAATGGTCAATATGTCTACTTGCTTTTCAGAGAAGAAAGTACACACGAAGCAACTGATTTTGTACCAAAACGCAGACAGATTCCAGACAAATTACAACATAGAAGTTGAGAGAAACAAAAACCAACAGCTTTTCATCCTTTACCTTTTTACTTTCAACATTTGCAAAGGATTACTATAAGTAAAGGATACTGTTATAATAAATGATGTATCAGGAAGAAGCTTTAACACCCCAAATAATTTTCTGTCCTAAATTTTGAATCACCCTACCATAGCACATAATTTTTCAAAGCACAGAACAGATCTCAGCAGAACACAAGTCATCTTTCAGTCAGGCATGCAAATAACCTACGTTTGCAGAAGCGCTTGTCCCAGATGGCAGGTGACTTTCAGCCAGGGGATGCAGATTCAGACTGCTAGAGGCTCTGTACAAGTGCATCTCCCTCCTTGCCTTGTAGGAGTGCATTTTGGCTGTCCCTGATTTGGGGGTAGTATTAGGCAGTCACAGGGTGGTATCTCTGCTCTCTGTAGGCTTCTTACCACTGGACAGCGCAGAGCTGAGCTCCACAGCACCTTTCATCTGTGTGTTAGGACGCCTGCTCTCTCCAGAAAGCAGAAGCAAATGCCCCAAGGGAGACTGGCAACCATCAAACAGTGCATTATGAAACCTGAAGACACAGCAGGTGAATTAGATTTTAAGGCCAAAGTACCTGTAATAAAAGTGCTTCCACTTAATAGCTGAATGACGTGAGTTGGTCAACTTTGGTTAGGTGGTTTATAAGGCTGGAGGTGTGAGGTGCAGGGGAGGACGATGGCCGGTGTGAGAATCCTGTAAGATGGGAGCATAGTGCCTTGCCTGCCTGCAGCAAGCTGAGAGGCAGTGAAGGAACTAAAGGTTCAGGGCTTAAGTGTTGTGGTGCCTCGGGGTATTTCAGCTACAAATTGATGCGTATGGGTTTTAGTTGTGTTCTGGGCAACCTATCTGTGATTGCTTCTAACAATGAAGGAACAAAAATCTGGGTCGAAGCATCTTTTGGTGTTTTGTCTGTTTTTCCAGAGCATGGGTAAGATCCTGCTGGGAAATTTGCCTGTTGTGGCAAGGTCTCTGTGTTGATCCTGGGTATCACATTGACTTTTGCAGTGCAACTGAAAGCCTCTATGGACTGCAGAAAGAAAGGGTTGAGCAGAGACACCGAAGCAGTCAGCAGCTTTGCTGCAGAACAGAGCAGAGCAAAGCAGAACAGGGTGAACAACCAGCAGAAACAACAAGAGGTCATGACTAATGGCAGCAGCTAATGGCAAACCTGGCTAGTGTGAGCAGCCAGTACCGAACACAAGAACGTTGCTTGTGAGAGTACCTAGAGGCAAACAAAGCCTCCCTCAAAAAAAGCAACTGAGAGCACAACTCCTTCGTCAGCTTTCAAATGGCGAACTATGGGGGAATAGATTGCAAAGTATTCCAGGAACAACAATCAATATCTGTCACTTGGATGTCTCCAAACCTGAACTGGAAATGGAAATTGGACTTTGTCATTATCTTACAAGCACTCAGAACTGTAGAATGAGAACATGGTCAAGAATATTAGGAAAGTGAAAATAGCTGTACAGGAAAAAGCCAAAAGTCCATTTAGTCTGATACCTCAGCTCTGACAGCAGATGCTTAGAGAAAGTGTAAAAAAAGGGCAAGTGAGGAGTGACAAATCCCTGCTACATCCTTTCTGTGTGTCTCAAGCAGAAGGCTTAAATCTTCAGCTTTTTTTCTAGTGAAACAAATGTGCACAGGGACTATATTTGGAGCTGATAATTCATTTTTCTGAATATGTTTATGACTAGGAATATTATTCTTCAATTACTTTCTTCACAATTTTTTCAATATGGTAAATAGTTTTTCCCTACCTAGTTACTTATCGGGAAGGAGCCAATCAGAATAATCCACTGTAATTCATTGAGGCTGACATCTTGTGGTTGGTTTTTATATGCTGCCATCTGCTCAAGTTTCTTGGAAAAGACTGAATTTCTTCCTTGGCTTAAATAGCTATTGTACATCTTCTCTATGTCACTGATTGTGTATTAGCTACATGATTCTGAAAATTATTCAGTAACCTCAACAGGGAACTGAGAAAAGAAGTAATGCTGGTATCAAAATTTACTTCCTTTTTTTTTTTTCAGAGCTTTATGGTTTTGAATTGCTAATGTGCGAAAGCGTTCTTACCACTGCAGTCACAGCCCTCTTTAACATGTCTCTCTGTTCACACACTGATATTTATCAGCTTAAATATTTTTAGAAATAATCCTACCCTAGCACACTAAACAAACTTAAAGGCATTGGCTAGAGTAACAAGGAACTATACTTTAGTCTGAAAATCTCTCCAACAAAGTTCTGTCTTTTGTGAGTTAAAAGCTACCAGCATCCAGCTGGAGCAGCAGAATGTGCGTGGCAAGGCCTACCTTTTGCAGGCATTTAGCCAAAATAGTTACTGGGAACACTGCTGTGCTCCCCAAGGTTTCATCGTGTCTTTTATTGTGGTGCAAGCGTGAAAGACACACCACCAATGTCTGCAAAGCAGGATCCATTTCAGAGCATGAAATACTATTATTGCCAGTCCAAACAGTATAGCAATTGCCACATTATTTTTTTAATCTCAGAGTTGGCATAGGAGTAAGAGGCCGTATCTTCATATTCGTCAAATTTAAAGGTAGAAGTTTCTTTCTTAGATGGCAGTTTGCAACTTGCAATATATTGATACAAAGCTGGGAATTAATTTGGACATTTGTCTGAAACTTTCTGATCTTCTGTTGGTACTTCATTAGCTTGTTCACGGGCATCAACAACTTCTGAAGCAAAACGTTACAGGAGGCTTGGGATACCAAGGGGAGTCCACCTGTATAGCATCAGCACCAAGCAGCAGAGAAACAACAGATCAGCTATCACCGATTATTATTGTGTTAAGTAAGGATGGAACAACCCAGTATTTTCTGATGTGTATATGTCATTCATTTATTTATTTGCTTGAAAAAAGAAAGGAGACTGCCTTCCTTTGAACTTTTCTGAGTGACAGAATGCTCCCTTGACTCCCAACAACTAAAAATAGCCCTGTTTTAATACACTTTGAAGAAGGAAATTAGTTGATCAGGAACAAAATTAATAGATTTCGCTTGTCCTTCAAAATAGAATCAGTTCTAGAATGACAGAAAACAGTGTCAGCCTGAATGCAATTTTTACATGGTTAACAAGGACCCGGAACGGGGATAGATAATGAAAATCTCAGTATATTGTAAACTCTAAATTTGCAGCAAATTCAACAAAATAATTAGTTCCACTGTTCATTTAATATGTCTAGGTTGTTGTTCAGGATGTAATACAGTATTTCAGCATTGTTCACCTTTCAGTTTTCCTTACTGTGACCTTTGATGAGTACAGAGATAATTACTTACAAGACCTTAAGTCACGATTACCACTGGAGAACTGTAAAATTGCATGTTCTAGAAACATGACAGAATATAAAGAAATTGCCGTAATTATCTGGAGGAAAAAAAAGGCCTCACATCTGCAAAGAGCTGCAGCTGCACAGAATAAAGTTGCAATACAACTAACTGAAGAAGTGGTAGGGAAAACATGACAGCCAGCAAGACTGTTACATTAACAGCATCACCAAAGTTAGAGAGACAAGGACAGAATAATTATTGACTTCTTATTGCCCAAGCGTATGTTTAAATAGTCAGCTCCTCACTGATTCCACCTAGGCTGATATATAGAGAGAAGCATAACAATTAGCAAAACAAAGGCTTGTGTCTATGTCTTACTCACCATTTCATATTTTCTGCTCAAAAATGCTTTGTGCAGAAGGTGGGTTTTACTAAAAGAAGAGTGATGCTGTTGTTTTTTTTTTAATAAGGCATAGTTGTAAGCTTTTCAAACTCCAGTGAAGATCTTGTGAAGTTAAGGGATATGACATTATGGAAATAGTTCAAAGTATCTTCACTCTAATCTTTGAGCACCGTGGATTTGTTTCAAGGCACAGTAAAACTTCCTTTTGGGAAATTAATAGGGAGCAATATAACAGAACTGACAGAGTTGCTTCAGACCAGGAACATAGATGTGTTAGACAGAGAGTTAAAAATATATCTCTGAGCCTGGACGCTTTATTACTGAGAAATTTCAGCAACTCAGCTTTAAGGCAATGTAGGTAGGTGTCAAGTAGCACTAACTGCTCTACAGAGACTAGAAATGGATGCTGCACAAACTGTAATTGATGGTACTTCGGTTTAGAAATGTTGTTGAGAGTCAGTGTAAATCATGTGGGTCATAAAAATAGACAATAACATTAGGTTCTAATTAGAATTAAAACATTTAAAAAAGATCTGTACCTCTTTTGCAGCACTGTGGTAAGTCACAGAAAGAGAATTCGAGATTTAGTATAGTTAATATAACAAAGCGGGACAGAAAAAGAAGACTTCAATAGTTCAACAATGCAGATAAAATAAAACCAGAAAAAGTGATGGGGAGTTTCTCTGACATCCTGACCCACAGCTACTCACCTGCCAACTGACAGAATCAAAGCAACTGCAGTGCTTTCAGACCTTTCTCTGAGTGAATTCCTCCCCCCCCCTGCCCCCTTCATAGTACACTGAAAAGAAGCCCAGTATACACGATTTGTACTTTCTAGAACACGGCCTTCAGTATTACTTGGGGAACTAAGTTCATGCATTAAAAGATGTTAAAATGGGTTTAAGTGGTTATAAAATCAGCATTTTTATATAGGATAATACTCTTCAGAAATAAGAGGACATATAGAAATAATGTCTTATTTTGTGAGATATACTCTATTAGATTTGCTTTGTCACCTACAGCACAAATAATGAGGCTCAGACTCAAATCTGAATACAGCCAAGTCCACCTTTCATTTGGCAATAGAAATAAATGCGGACATAATCCATATTATTATTATTACCATCTTATAAATCCCATTGACAACAAAGTAAGGTTGCATTCATTGTTTTTAAGATGGATATGCAAATGAAACAATTGATTTCCAGTCTGGATGACAGATAAAAGTGAAACAGCTTAATGCTACTTTTTCTTACCCTCAATACTATTGACAACAAGGCTAAAGATAGATTTTTGGAACCCAAAAAGCATCTGGAAAAACAAGGATTCATGTTTATATGTATAAGGCCTATCTATCCAATGATACACAGCTAATGTATCCTGAAAAGGTTACTGTAAGTCTAACTGCAGTAGCATTTTACAGATGTACTAGAACACAGCTGTGTGAATTAGTGTATAGCGCAGACATGCAGCTGCGTTAGCTGTGGAATTCAGAGAGACGTGTATAGATCCTTCACCATTGTTTTCACTGGGATTATGCATGATTCTGTCTGGAGTGGCTTGATCTGATCTTCTCAGTCCCTGAGAGCATCTATCCAGCAGTAAGAGCAGAGGGAAAGCAGCACGGACTTGGTGTCTGTGACTGTCTTATGTTCTTTGATGGTAACATAGGGAAGAGGAAGGTCGCTGAAGCAGGTCTCTGTGAATTGAAGTTGATCTCTACCATAGTTCTGCAAAGGTCCTGTGTTGAATAGCCTCATCTTCAGCACAGACAACTTCCCACCCAGAAGATGCAGGCAGTTTCCAGCCTCAGTCTGCTGGTGTGTCCAGAAGAAGCTGGCTCAGCCCACAAAGGAGCATGTGGCTGTCGGGAAAAATGGCTCCCAGCCACACATCCGAAGATGTGCTGACTCCTAACACTGCAATGCAGTGGAGAAAAAAAATCTCTGCTGGCAGAGCAGCTTCCAGGAAGAACTTAAATTGCACTTGTGAGTCCACTGCTAGGGAAGGGAATCAAGGCTAATAGAATTGCAGGGGGAAGCACATTGGATCATGCCTGCCTAACTGGAGTATCCCATAAAAATATCATACCATGCTATCTGCTCCTTCAGGATGAGTGGCAGACAAAAAAAAAAGATACTCTTTTACCTATTTGTAAATATTTTATGATATTTTTCCTTTCTGAAGAGATTTGATGTTTTTTTCAGGTAGCCCTGTCTCATAGTTTGCCAGTAACTGAACAGGACCAGCTAAAGTGAATCTGAACTTCAGCAGAATCTCTTTTTTTTTGGTAAAAGGAGACAACAGAATATAGCTGAAATGCGCTTTCCCACACACTGAATTCGTTCCTGTATTTTGGCATCCAGTGATGCCAAAAAGGTCCAGTTTAGGACTGGATGCTTGGGCTCAGCACTGTCTGGAGAAGACTCTTTGTGAAGACCTAGCAATCCAATGACAGACAAGATACAACAAAAAATGAGATCCAAAGTTCACTGAAGTCTTTATGCCACAAATTTCTCTGGGGATTTAAAACCAGAAGTATCAGTATCAATTCCTCTCTTTCTTCTGTGCTGTAGGCTAACTAGCTTAAAGTTCTTAAAATTTTGTGTGTGTGAAGAATGTACAGAGGAAAAACAGTGAAAGAGCTGAAGGTTTTTACTTTTACTTAGTACTGCATTCCCTTTCTGACAACAATCTGCATTCCTCCAAATCCTGAAAATAAAATAGTTTTTATCTCTGAAGAAGACTTTGCTGGCAGCAAAATAAATGCCATGAGCTCCACAGTTTTAATTGTTTTGATGGTATTATCTTTTTGAAAAGAAACACAGTCTATCTCTGGTCTCCCCTGAGAATGCTCGGGGCAATGAACTTCCTGTAAAATCCAGGGACAGCGTTGCTCTTGTAGGACTGATAATTGATTTGATTTAATTCACTGCGAAAGACAAATTTGACCAACTGCTCTTAGGCAGTTGAACATGACATCTCCAGATATGTGAGTGCAATGGATAGATATATTGCTGTCTGTTTATCTCAGTACCAAAGAGAACTCTGCTGGCTGCATTCAATCATCAAATGACTTAAAAGCTGTACGTGCTAAGTTGGGAATCTTAGTCCTCCCTTGGGTGACATTTTTTTCCTTGACACCAAGGAAGTTAATAAAATTTGGAAGCATTATTGATGGCACCTGTCAGGGTGTAACTAATTTTAGCTATTTTTACTACATTCAACTGCTGTTAGTCACTTAAAAGTTTTCAGTTTGAGACCTAGCCTTACTAAAGGTTTCTTATAGACACCTCAGAAGGTGTTTCATCCCTGTGTAACATGGATTTCTAAACTAGATGGAATTAATTACCACCTGGAGGTGCCTAACTCTCCATGACAGTCAATATAGGCATGGACAGTAGCAATACCACTGGTAAAACACACTGTTCAAGCAGGAATTTCCCAGGATGTACTAACAGCTCACAGGGTTGAGCTGAGGTGGTTTTGGATGATGAAGTCTACTATAAAGTAGTCTACTAAAAAGAAAGACCCTTAACCATTTATGCAGCCCTCAAACCAGCTGGGTGGATCTGGAGTTTAAGTCAGCCTCTGAAAGTGATGCTGAAATATGTGTCCACTGACACTGACCACTGAGATCACGTTACCACTACCTGGTTTGCTTTTGGGCTTCCACTGGATTTTCCTTCCTTGAATTTTTATACAGTCATCAACCAAAGGAATTGTTAGACTTCAGGAGATGCTTTTCCTTGTAGACTTCTTCCTGCTACAGTGGAAAGAATAAGGCTTCAAAGCTGCAAATGCTCATCAATATGTCCTATCTGTTTGGGAACGTCTTGGCAAGTAGAATGAGTTTGTGCAAGAAAATCTAAAATAGGGTCAAAAAATGCAGGAGCAAAATTAGTCAAGGGGCTTGGCTGATGATCTTCCCTTATGAGTCAGGGAAAAGGGTCCTATTTTTTGTACCCTGACGAAGCCCAAGCTGTTTGGCTGGATAGCAGAACCCATGAGATTGGTAGTGGAAGACCCTGTATTTACATTGAGGAAGACCTTGTACTTAGGCTTGGGAGACTGTGTAGCTCAATGCTAAGGAAAGGCGTCAGGTGGTGGGTATCTTCCTTCCTTTCTTTCCTGAGCAGTCTGTGACAAAATGGAAGGTAATAACCATTGTATCTATCCATTCTGTGTCCCAAGAAGAATTAAGAAAAATCTTAAAACCACAATAAACTCAAGCAACTCTGGCTGAAGTAAGAGCAAGAACTTGTTGTTCTCCACTGTCTGCCTGCTCTCTAGTAGTATTTCTGCCCTGCCGACTGCAGATCACAGTGCATCCAGTGTTTGAATGTAAAACATTCTCTATCTAAAATGAAATGTACTAAGGATTTTATATCACAGCTGTAACAATCCTTTAACTTTTGAAAATGCATCCCTGAGTATATTTTGCATTTAGCTAAATACCTAAGAACTTATAACATTTTGCAACTGATCGCATACCCTTAACGCTTTTGTTTTGTTTCAGCCCTTTATTTTGATGCCCTTAAAAGATGCCACTAAAGACGTCCTGTGGCAGTGGTGCACCCTTGAAATATGACTGCACTCACAGAGGGTCTCAAAAGACATTCATTTAGAAAGGACATATTTCTTCAAGTTTCCTTGCTTTTCTCTTTGATTGCTATGATAAGCAAAGGCAAACAATAGTTGGGTTGTTGTTCACACATGTTGTGGTTCTACTATTAGGTGTATACAGAGTCATACACATGCAGAAGTAAAGTGACCCCAAGAGGTCATTTAATTCATCCTCTACCCTAGTGAGGCCATTTAGAAATTGGAGTAAGCTCTGATCTTAGACCCTGAACAACCTTAGTTCATCAAACCTTGGAATGAAAGGAAAAAGCTCTCGATATGCTCCCAGATTGTCACTGTTTAACAAGCATGCTAATACTGTATGCTTCTATTAGCAGCATCAGCAGCCTTTGGCGAAGCCGAATGTGAAGTGTTGCTGACTCGCCTACAGAAGTGACCAGGGAGGGGAGAATTGCATTATACTGTTTATTTTACTGAAATAGAACTCACATACAAATTTTTCTAAGGAACACTTAAGTGTGGAGACATTCTGTAGTTGGTCCTTTTTCTTTCTTAATACCAATGAAATAAGAAAAAGACAACTTTGGACCAGTAGAGGTAGACTATGGCACAGGATGGACTTCAAAATCATGAATAACATGATGACAGCTCATTTATATCCTATTGCTTGTTCCATTATCTGCCAGAAGAAACATGTGATAAACTCAAGTTGGGCTAACATTCTTGCTGAAAGGGCTCCTCTACTCCATCAAGTATTTGCAGTAAAATACATCACATTTTCCGCATAATATTTTAAAAAGTATTTAACTTTTGTGCTCTGAAAAGAGCGTATAGGACCCATTTTTCATCTTACACCCAAGCCTCCACACTTAAAGAAAGTGTTCTGTACAAGTGCTGCAGGTGAACATTGTCCTGGCAACAATATCATGCAGGTCTGCAAAGGAAGGAAGAAAATGTGGCAAGATCCAGGTAGCAGAACCCTGTGAACAAGAGAAGGAGAGAGCATTGTTTTGGCAACACGTTTGCTCTCCTGCGGAGATCAGCAAAGGCATCTGCATGGTTTTAAAAATGCCTGACCAGAGCACATGATGTTCCAGGCAGGAACTGTCATACCACATACGGCCAGCCTGGCTTCTTGCGTCTGACCATGATGGGTGATGAACACGCCCTCTTACATCTCTTGCCTACTCACAGAGTTTATGGAAAAGGCGTGCACAGTGCCATTATTTAGCTGGTTTCCACACCCTGTTGTGGAAGTCTGTCATTCAGCGACTGAGTCAGATTGCACCTACACCCATCATGCTTAAAATCTGCTGATGACCCAGTACTCCATGAACCGTTTAATTTTTGTTGGAACACACTTTGCACACCGTCCTCCGCAACACATTTGTTTTAAGCTTGTTGCCTATTAACTTCATTTCCTAGTCACCTTCTCCACACTGATAAGATTTTAAGATTTTATAAATCTTTATCATGTCCACTTGAATCCACCCTTTTCACGTGCAAGGGTCCTAATAATTTGCTTTTATCTTATAGACAAACCATTCCACATCATTGACCACTCTTCTTGCTTCACTTTGTAACTTTCCAGAGGTAATAAACCCTTTTTTTCTGAGGCAGGTTGACCATACATGTGCCCATAATATTCAAAATATGTAATTTTTTTCTGCTCTTAATTCCTTTTACATGTTACAGAACTATAAAACCAACAGCCTTAAATACTGTAATTCATAGTTAAAACTAAAAAATACTCTTCAATCACCAATAAAACAAGGGCTTGAGAAAACATATGGGCTTTGCAACATTCTTGAAAGGTGATATTCTAACTATCAGACCAATGGAGACAACAAATTCCAGCACTGAAGGTCTTTCAGCATGTATGCCCTCTTAGCATATATACCTTATTCTCCAGATATTTTAATCAACTGACTTGTAGATGGAATACCTCAGCTGCTATCATCTACCAAGGGAGTTCAGGCTGTCATCTGGGTACCTGGGAGCTTTTTGAAAATCAGGCAGTGTTATATGTTGGTTTGGTTTTTTTTTTAAAGATACACAGGCAGGTTAGCAACCTGTTTTCCTCTTCTGAACCTCCATTTATTTCTGTTCTTTTTTTTTCTCTCTTGTTAGAGACTGTCTTAGAATTTAAACAACTACTCTGGTTTTATCTGCTATCTGTAAACTAAGTCTGATCCCTAGGAAGCACAAACTCCTTTCATTCATCATCGGGGTGTGTTAAATTCACAAGTCTTGCCTGCATAATCAACATCTCAATTACCTTTTAAAAAACACTGTGAAAAATAAATCTGATAAAAGGACTGGAAGCCATCTGATAATTTCTTAGAGAAGATGGGAGTCTAGCCACCACATGCCTAGCAGGCATTAGTTTGAGACAAGATCTTCTTGACACTGGACATTAATCTTTCTTTTCTCTCTTTTTTGGCAGATTAAAAAAAAAAAACAACCTTAAGCAGTTAGGTATTTAAATTTGTCACATGGAACTAGGTATTGTGGTACACCAGATCATTTCTAGTACACTATGGTATTCCATGTAATGCTAACCAGTAGAAACATACATCTAACAAACCAACAGTTACTAAAATTTTATTCAAATAATTAATTTTGCTGAGAAAAGAAAGTTGTTAGCTGGTATCTCACTTATACATTAATGGTAAAGCTTCATTTCTTGTTAAGCTTATTAGCATTTTCAAAACAGAAAATCTGCATATCACGAATTAACTTAGAGTTCTTTTTTACAATGCCGTGGGTATTTGGAACATTTATTTTTGAAATATGGAACAGTTTTTCTGACATTTTCACAGCACCCTTTCACATCACCCTTTGCTACAACATTAAAACTCACTGTACAATTTTACTCCTCTTCAATAATTCTGTATTTTCACTCAAAATTACCTTCCTTGCATTTTTGATTTTTTTATATTATGTAAATTGCTTATTTTTGTGATTGGGGATTCTTGTTCAAAGAATGTTCAGCATCACTGTGGTATAAGTAATAAATATCTAGTATTTTCCACAGAATTTTAGGAAGGGACTTCAAGGTCACTTCTTCATCCCAAAGCAAAATGAATGGATCTACATCACTCCTACTACATGCTTCTCTTGCAAACTATCTAATCATATGTCTCCTCAGACAACCTATTCTACTACCACTATGGCTATCAGGAAATATTTTTCTAGTATCAAGGCTAAATCTAAGCTCCAAATAATTTGAGGACAGTTGGGGGCTTCCTGAAGCAGATATGACTTTTATGTATTTAGTTGCCTTCTGTGGATGTCTGTGCTGTGAACTTACTAAATCAGTTTTCAGCAATCATCACATCATTTGGCCAGTATTTCTTTTCCAGGTAGCAGAGGTCCAACTCCACTTATGTGGAAGCCAATCCACATCTCTTTTGTCCTTGTTGTCCTTTGTGAACCTTTTCCAATTCTTAGATCTCTTTTCTCCAATTTGTCCTTCCAGGTTGGAGTCATTGGAACATGTCATGGCATTATCTCACAGAAGCACTGTACAGAATGCAACCATTACACAGAATCCCTGTGGATTCCCACATGCTTTCTTGCATTTGGAAGAAGGTGATTAATAACAACTTGTTGGGGTATGATTATCCCACCATTTATACTCTCTCACTTTACAGCATTTTCAGGTAACTCACACTTCCCTGGCTTCCCAAGTTTACATTATATAACACCTGAAGCACCATTAAGGCCAAATTACCTGACACTGAATGCTTCTTCACGCTTGACATGTATTATCCTGCCAGAAGAAGAAATGAATTGACAGGGTCATTCTGGCAGCTGTTCCCTTGTCGACTTCTAGGCATCTACGGTTTTTGTTCTGGCACTTTTGCTGGAATTTAAGTTATACGGACGTGCCGATAAATCCCTGGGTTTTCCTCCCCCACACTGGCAGGTACTGTGCCTGCTCTTTTTGAACCCCACCTGCCCTCCATGAATCCATTTCAGCTAGGTCTTGACAAGTCTTAGGAGGGAGTTCATGAGGTGCAGCTGACTTGGGAGCACCTAACTGATCTTTCCTTAGACTGTTCTTAGAGTATAACAATTTATCCTTGGATTCAAGTGCTTTATCTGCTTTGTTGTAGTTGGGAGTGGCAACTGAAACATAAAAAATCTTGTTGAATAATTTATGAGCATTTGTTCTTTGCTTCTTGTGTCTTACCCTATTATTAAAAGCTATTATTAAAAGCTGCTTGTATTTTTTTTTAGGTTGCAAGTCCTAAATCTTCTTTTTCCTGTGCTTACTTTGAAGCGCTAGTTAAGTCCATCACACTTTTCATCCTTGCCACGCGCTTCCCTCTTCATTTTCAGTAACTTCTCAGGTTTAAAGCTCTCAGAGTTTGGCTGGTAAAAACCCATTCCCCTCCGGCCTGGGACTTTTCTGATGGGCCTGGCTGCAATTCCATGGCAAGGATTGCAGCAGAGCTGCCCCACGCCGCTCGGGTGCGTTCGCCAGGTGCCATTACCCCCCGTAGCTCTGGGGAAACGAAGGCCCCGAGCCCACACCGCCAGGAGCGCTCAGGAGCGGCGATTTCAAAAGGCAGGAAGTTTTGGGTTTTTTTTTTGTTTTGTTTTGTTTTGTTTTTTTAAAAAGGGTAACAAGCAGATGTTAAAATACTCGTATTCCAAGGGTTCTGAACATTTATCCCTATTATTTTGTTCCCTAGGAAAAAACTAAACCGATCTGACCCGCACCGCCCCGCCACAAGCACCGCCTATACCGGTGCGCGACTCCCGCCCCCCCCCCCGCCCCGCTCCGCCCCGCCCGCCGCGCATGCGCGCAGCCCTCTGGCCGCCGAGCGTGCGCAGAGCGTCGGGGGCCGGCGGCGGCCTGGGGAGGCTCCGCGCCGCCACCGCGGCCATGGGCTGAGGGGCGCGGCGGCGGCTCCGGAGGGTATCAGCGGCTCCGGGCTGCGTGCCCCGAGGATGGAGAGAGCCATGGAGCAGCTCAACCGGCTGACGAGGTCCCTGCGCCGCGCCCGCACCGTGGAGCTGCCGGAAGGTAGGAGAGGGGCGGCGGGGCGGCGGTCTGCTCCGGGGCCGCGGCGGCCTCCCCGGCTCGGCCCGGCCCGGCCCGGCCCGGTGAGGGTGAGCCGAGCCGGGGGATGTTGCGTAGCCCCGACCGGCGAGGCGGCTCGGGAGAATGGAATGGAAACCCGTCCGCTTCTTTCCCCGGTGTCTGGCCGCCGGAGGGCGGCGGTGCCTGCCACGGGGCGCGGGGTGCCCCTGGGCCCGGGCGAGAGGGTGGCCTGGGGTGCTGGGCCCCCTTTTTATCCCGTTTTAAATCCTTCGTTGGGTGCTTCGTCGGTGACACGCTAGTGATGGCAAATCTCTGGTTTTTGTTTGTTTGTTTTTATCGTGCCGAATTTTGTCTGAAAAGGTGGTGTAAGTCAATGTCACTTGTCATAGCCTAAGTTTTTTGGCTCTAAACTGCTTCTCATGGGTGCAAGCCACCTGATATTGGAATGGAGTGCAAAATACAGCTTCAGGCTCCTATGGCAAGTAGTTCAAAGTTCCAGCCGGGTCCAGCCTTTGGGAAGACTACCCCTGCAAAAGGTTTTGGATATGCAAAAGTTTCTGTTGTTGTGAGTCATGTGCTGTCGTTATACTTTCTTCAGGGTTTATTTTTATGGACGAGTCTTTGGCTGTATGTCTGCCAGCTTTCATTTCCAGTCTTGGAGGAAAATGAGTAATATTCTGTTTTCTCTGTGCGTTCCATGTTCGGACTTCCTGGCTGGTCCATATGGACTTCCCCCTACGCTGAGCTGCTACACCCTTTCCTTATTGTCACCCATCAACAGTTTCAGTGTCTGCCAGTGCAGTTGCTCATAAATTTCACAAAATGACAGACTAGTTTCAGACAGATTTTGCTGCTTTGTGTAAGCTCTCGAATGGCAGCAGTGAAAACTGATGCAATAGTGTTAATGTAAGCTCAGACTCACAGAAATAATGTAGTAGCACCAGTTTAATTGATGATGGTAATATGAATAATGCTTAGCACAACCTGTGCTGGTTGGAGCTGCTTTAAATTTAGTCTAGTACTAGTGTAGGCAAATTCATTCTGAATTTGAGTTCAGCTGTTTTCTTCCTATCTTTAGCATTATCATACACTTCGGAGGTAATCATGTCTGTGATAGTGCAAATGCAACCCCTGTGAGCTCCAGAACAAGTACTTGTTTTGCCCTGTAGTGCAGAAGGAATGTCAATCCTCTGTAGTTACGAGTTATGTGAAACAAATCACAGCTAGACTGAAGTAAGGAGATAAATGGACTTCAGGCACCAAAGGCTCAAACTACATTCCAAGAAAACCTCCATTCAATGGCCATTTAACTTCGGGTACTTCTTAGCTCATTACGTATCTTCTTTCTTGACCTTGGTGTTCCCTAGGTTCATGCAGGTCTCCCCAAACTCTTCTTGAGAAGCAGGTTTGGGCTGTAGTGTTTTGCTCCAAACATGTACTGACAGGATCAGCTTAGAAAATACCAACACCAGTCTAGGATGGCATGTGGTTTGGTGGCTTCTTGTGTGCTGTGTCCAGCCTCTTGAATTATGATTTTTTTTTTTTTTCCCCCCACATATATTTGAATAGCTTTAACTTGAAAGATATATGGTTAACCTCTGTATCATTAAAGTAAGAGTCATAGTACTCTCTTAGGAAATGAAGATGTATGTTTGAACTTCCTTATGCTGAAGAAGGCACTAAATCCAGATATTTAATGTCCTTTGCATGTGCTGTAGCCATTAGGGTATTATATGGATGGTGCTGACAGTTCCTTAAGACTGTGATCTCTGCCAAATTCAAGCCAGTATCTCTTATGAAATAAAATATTAAGTGTATCTTGTCAGGGCAGGATTTTAGATGATGAATTTCAAGTGATTTTTTTTTTTTTTAAGTAAGTATTAACACCTGAGTCCAGTGCCAGTGAATACCCTGAGCTGACCTTGCCAATAGGAAATAGTATTTTTTTTTTTTTTTCATCACTCTTCTGCAGTATCCTTCAGCAGGCATTTTCTGGGCACTTAAAAGCTTGACACAAATTTCCAGATTGTACTGTTAAGGCTCAGTGCCTGAAAATTAGGCCTTGCAGCCTGAAGTTGTAGGTTTTAGGCCCTTTGTTAGCTCTGACTCTGCATTTTGGGTGATTTTTTGTCTTTAGATATTCATGACTTGAAATGCAAGCAAGTTAGATAACAAGTTCTGTAAGTGCATGAGGTCTATAATGCTTTTTCTCTCCCTGGTGTCATGTACTTTTACTTTAACTCAGTAGGAGTTTGTTTATGAATAGGGATAATATTTACCAAAAATAGGCACAAAAGCTCCTTAGTATGACACCCTTTTAGTTATTTCTGTACAGAACAACTCTGGGAAAATCTGCATATGCTCCACAGTGTAGATTCTGTTAATAGAATAGCAAAGGGCTTAGTTTTGTAACTATACCACAAACTCCCTTTACGGCCCAGCTACACTCATATTTGTCTTTTTCTAGATCACTGTTCTTGAAATAGTTACATTTAATTAGGATCAGTATTAAGCATTTCACTTAAGCTAGCATATTCAAAGCTTTTTGTGTGTGTGTCTCTTTAATAGGGCATAAGTGTGAGATGTTATAGGATGTCATGTTCAGATTTAGCTGGTGTTCTCAAGTTCTGGTTTTTGTTTCAATTGGAGAGCTTTATCTTCCTGCCAAGAGGTCTGTGGGACAGAGCTCAAGCAAGCATTTTTCTTTTTTTCATTTGTGTATACTGGGGGCTAATCATGGGTACATTTTTAAAAAGTGATCAAATCTTTTCCACAATTGATATCTTTATTTAGCATCTATTTAATTTTATTTCCAAGACTCTCCCTCCAGCCTGCCCCCACTCAAATTCTAGTGGTGCCTGTTGGGGATGGAGTTATCTGAGGTTCGTGGAGCTCTGCCATAAGAACAATATATAGACAGTTCAGACTCTTGAACTTGGTGATGGTTAGAATGACTCTGCAGCTTTGAAATGTCATTTGGTGTTTTGAGAGACTTGTGTCTCTTCTACCATGCATTCACTGTTAGCAACATTTTTTTTTTAAATAAATAACAGAATTAATGTGATTTAGATTTGAATACAACTTATCTCTCTTCAGTGTTCAAAGATAGTAGATTAGCGTTGCTTTCTTTTTTTAGCTACAGACTGCTTCAAATACTGGGTAGCAGCTCTAATCTTGGAGCACTGTAGAGGAATAATGATGAATAGCATAGCTGCAGCATGATAAGTTTTTCTTTGATGCCACTTGATAAGTCTGAAGAATTCTTTAATATTTGGTAAAATGTCAGCTTGCCTATCTAGTGGAAGTAGTGAACGTATAGAGGCATGGTATGTAAAAGATATGAGAAGATACACTTCTTTGGGTCTGTTTTAATTCTTTCTGTTCCGATTGCTTTGTAACTTTGGCATTTGGATCAATTAAGATGATGAGGAAAAAGTTAAAAATAAAAGTTTTATGAGAACAGTCCTGTGTTTCCGTATCCTGGAACCGTATACCTGGGTTCTGAGAAAGTGTCGTCCCTTCTGTGATACGCCATCATCTATGGGAACAGTCTGTGGAGATTGTACTCCCAACAATGGGTAGTTGGCTTCAAGCTAGAAAATATAATAATTATACATCAATAACAATAATACAACAACATTAATTTTATTAATAATTATTATACATTAAAGCCTTTTAAGTTTTGTCAAATTCATTCTTTAAAAATAATATTTTTACTCCAGAAAGTCTGTAAGTCACCAAACAGGCATCTCATACCCATACAAGATGTGCAGCGGTAGTACTGACAGAGACTGTATAGCTGAATGTCGTTGTATTCCCACTGTTGCCTTCGATCTTTGTGTTCTGGCCTTTTTTCATTGCCTTCAAATGTGGAATATGAAACTCATGAGAAATTAAACTGAAATTTCTTGCATTCAGGTATTCAAGTTTAGAGACAAAAATGAGTAGTTATGGAGTAACTTAGTTTAAAGAAATCACTTTTACAATAGGTATCAGGACTATGGAAGTCACCTTGGAATGCAGGAAATTTCCTTCTTTTTAAAATAAGCTATTTACTTTTTTGTTAATGCACATTTCTTAAATACTTTGATTTAATTAACAGAATTCTCAATTTAAAGAAATTGATACTCCATTGAAAATTCTGTAATTGTTACTTTGTAAAAGAAAAAAAGCCACATTGCAATTTCCTGTATCACAGTCCTGTTAATTAACTCTTCTAAGTATGGTGGCTTTTTCTTTATAATGAAACTTTAGGTACATATAACCTGTGTAAAAAGAATGATCTATTCATCAGTGGACCCTTCAAAAGGTAAATAAGTGTTGCTAGATGAATTTATTTTACATAAAAGATTTCTTTATGATAATGGAGTAATTTAATTTTTTCACAGATAATGAAACTGCTGTCTATACACTAATGCCGATTTGCACTATTGCTTACACATATTCATACTGCTAGAGCACTCTCAGGAGCTGTGCTGCTGAATTGCTGAGATCGCTTTTGTAGCTGAAGTTAGTCACTGACTGTGTGCATCCCAGCATATTCATACCTGAGAGATCTGGAGCTGGGACTTACTCTGCTGATGCACATAGAGAACTTTCTCCTAGGATAAGAACAAAAGCATTGTTTTGTAACTGGGATGTAGCTCTGAGTGTGTATTTCTTGATGACACAGAAGCTCTTAGTCTCATTAGATGTCTTGGAAAGAGGTGGAATAAGAGTTGGACAATACAATACTTCTGGCATTCCTCAGATGAGCAACTGTTTCCCTTACCCAGTGCCTGGGAGCTGTATAGTGCCAGCTAAGTGCTGCTGCCTTCCACCGAGTTTTGTAGGCAAGCAGGTAGTAACTCTTAGTGAAACTGTAACTGTTTACCTAATTAGGATAAACATTTATTCTGCTACATAATATCTTGTTGATATTGTGTGCAAGGGTTTTAAATTACATGATCAGCTCATTACTGGAGGTTGAAATCAGCAGTTCACTTGCAGTTCTGCCTATTTTGAAATATTTTATCTTAACTAATATTTTATCTTTACCAATTATTGGGGCTTGAAGGGTCCTATTTAAATTTCTTATCCTATTGGCCTATCATGTGTCCTTCTACTTCATCATCATGATTTCACATACCAGGCTTCCTTCTGAACTTTGCCTATGCTTGGGAAAGCTGCTGGATATCTGGTTAGGGTGTCTGTGTTGAGATGAGGAAAATGACAATTTATTATTTTTCGAACCAAAGATATTAATATGCTTGTTTTCCATATTTGTAAAGTGCTTTGGCTGCCTGGTGTAATTCTTACTAGTTTACATTTTAACAGCCGCTCAGTGTCACAGTTCATTTTTTAATGTACAAGTAAGAAGTGAAAAAGTACTATTAATATGCAGATGCTTGAAAGCTGTTGGATCTCTTGTTCAGAAATTAGTTGGAGGGAAAAGAAATAGTGAACAAGTAAGAAATAGTGTACTTCTGTACAAGTTACAGTATATACTTTGCTTGGATATTGTGAGCTTTTTTTAAAATTGAAATTATATTTCTGTTTGAAGGTCTGTCTCAGAGCTGCTATCAAATTCAAAATTTGATGTGAATTATGCATTTGGACGTGTGAAGAGAAGTTTGCTTCATATTGCAGCAAAGTAAGACTTACTTGAGTCCAGTCCAGAAGTTAACAATGAAAGTATTACCGCAAATCTAAGGCACCAATGTAAGCTGGAAAACTCTGCAGTATCAGTTAAAATTTTGTTTTTACACTTTTTTGTATTTTGTTTGTTCTTTTAGCAATGTGTCTGCCTCATTGAGAGGACAGGCTTTACACATGAGATCAAATGGCTTTCCAAATTCTAGTGAAGGAAGTCTTGGTGGATACTTTTCTTCCTTTCTGTGAAACCTCAGTCTGTGAAGAAGCGTAGCGATTATGTGTATCCTGTATAGCTGGGCTACTCTTGCTTTTTTAGATTTAGAGAAACCTTGTCTGCAGGTGATACTTGTTTCTGAAGTATTCTAAAATACCAAAATGGGTGTTCATTGGAAAGCAGCTGTTCCAAACTACTTCCAGTGACCATAACTGAAGGGGATATAACTCAGCCAATCACTTTTAATTTTTGTATCCTTGATAAAGGATTCAAGTGCAAATTTCAAATCTGTGATCTAGATTATTTATTATTTATGTGGCTCTATATTGCCAAGAAACAGCCAGATTAATATAACCTCAATAGAAATGAACCAGATGTTTCCTGAAAGGCCATTTCAGAAACTTAAAATTTAAACTAATGAATCAGTTTTCTGTATTTGGATCCCATTTTAAATATCTTGAAATTAAAATTAAAACTAAAATAGTAGTAATATTGCATATAAATAGCAGGTATTTGGGCACAATAGAGGTAGAAGTTCCAGCTTTCTAAGCAGACTGTTTTAGAAATTTGTTTCCCAAACATTTCGTCTCGGAGTTACATGCTGCTTATATAAAATTTACTTAAGAAAGTACTTGAAGAAAAACATGCAAGCAAATTTTTAGCATGCATCTTGGAAGTATCTTTGAAAAGCTGATTTACTAATCATAAAACCCGAGAAATTGTGTTAAACTTAGCTTCTGGATTCTCTTTTAACTTGGCTAGTTGTTGTGTCATTAAGAGGTTTTTGCAACTTACTTACAGCTGGTCTTCAGTTTCTTTGGGTTGTTGTGTAGCAGTTCTGTCATTGGGAAGACTAGTAACAATGGATAAGCTGGTTGTGACTGATACAAACATACTATATGTTTATCCTCCCAATCAGCTTTTTCTCCTCAAGAGTTCAGGAGTAAGATAAACATATAATGAAAAGTTTGTGTTCTTGGTGGCATAGATTGCCCTGAAGAGCTGCAATGTTATGAAAAGTAGAAGGGAGTTACAGGTTCAAAACAAATAGCAAATAAATATTTGTATGAGTTTTAGAATTTTTCTGATATTTAAACTTTTAAAAATAACTTCCAGACACTGAAGTGTAACAAAGTGATATTGGAGTTATTTAATGGAAAATTCAGTCCCGTGAATAGATTAAAGATGAGGGAGGTGAGAGGAAATAGTAAGCAGAGCATTTTTAGCAGTTTACACTTTAAACAACTGGCAGTCTTAAAGATTCACTGGTTTTGAAGTCGCTAAAATCATATAGAAGGCTAGCACCTTTATTCATACAAGTTATGATCAGTCAGTTCTTACTGCATTTAAGTGTCTTCCCTTTAGCTTTGTGTAACTCGAACTATGAGGGTGTAAAAATGGTTTTATGTTAAGATTTTCCTACTGAATGTAATCTGTACATAGTATTGCTGTTGTCTTTATGTCAATATAGATTTGGTTTGTAAATATCCTTGTTACAGTTTTTTCTTTCCTTATTTTGTTTTTAGCTGTGGATCAGTTGAATGCCTTGTTCTATTATTAAAAAAGGGGGCAAATCCAAACTATCAGGACATCTCAGGATGCACACCTCTCCATTTAGCAGCAAGGAATGGGTAAGAAAAAAGTTTTTAAAATTCTTAAAAAGGTTTTGTGCATAATGATAATGTCTTCAGCTGACATGTTCTGTAAAAATTTTGCATAGTTTCAGACAAGATGCTTTGGTTTTCACTTTTGAAAATAGGAATGGCACATTTAGAGGAAATGTGGAGGTTAAAACCCATACTTTGAATATTTGGAAAATAATTTTATATAAACAGGAAGCTATGTCTGAAGTGCCAATTTCAGTACCAGTCAATTTAGTGTTTTCTGTTAACCAGGAGCTTAATGATTCTTACAACAGTGATCAAACAAGGGATGTGTTCACCTTCCAGTTAACTAAGAAAAGATTTCAAAGAGGACACTGGAGGGTTTGGGGGGTTCAGAGATTTTATTTTTTTTCTCAGATAGTGTCTCCAAGGAAATTTTTACTACAAGGAAAGGAATACAAAGTTTGCCTGCACCATATTAGGAGAGTGTGTGTGTGGAACCCTAAACCAGTGTGCAAGCACCTTTTAAAGATTTTTTTTAAGATTTTATTTCTTGAATTGTAGTATGTGGAAACACACGGCTGATAATGTTAACATTGTCTTTTTCTTTTTAGAGTGTGCATGTGTTACAGTAACCGAATTGTATCACGGCTGGTACTTCAAATGAGGAGGAGGTAGAGTTTAGTGGGTTTTAGGTATGTGGGAGGAGTATTGTAGCAGAAGGGAGAAAGAAGCAGCCAAGTGGTACACGATGAAATGCAGAAGTACACACAGGAGACAGTTATGTGGAAAGGAGGCATGAGAAAGGTGTGAGAGGTACCAAATAAAGAGGAAAAGTAAGGATAAACTCTTAAGGATAAAGCACTTGGAGTATTAGAGAGTGTTGAAAGACCAAACAAAACATTGAGTAGGAAAAATGCCCCTACTTTCATTAAGGCAGTTATTGTACTTGTCAAAGATTTACATAGTGTTACTATGAGTGTTGCATTAAATAATGATTTAGTGGTGTACAGTAAATGTGTTCACCGAAGTGTACAGACTATGATGAACTTCATGGATTAGCTGAACTCTAGCTTCTTGTCTTGAGAGCGTAGTTCATGCTGAGCTAAAGCTGTTAGTCATGGTGAAGTAATTCTACACTTTCCACAAAAACATTCAGCTACACAACTGTGTTTTCAGCCCTGTGCTGTTATGTGCTACGCTTGCACTGTATGAGTTTCTTGTGCTACTGATGATCACTTCTCTTTTTCACATGCTCAGTACCATACTCCTTATAGAGTAAAACTGCCTGCTATGGTTTGTGCAATCATGAACTGGAATGAGTGGAGCTCTAAGAGGACACTGGCTGCCTTTTAATGTATTCCTTTGTTTGTAGCCAGAAGAAATGTATGAGCAAGCTGCTGGAATACAGTGCAGATGTCAACATTTGTAATAATGAAGGCTTGACTGCAGTAAGTGCTATTTATTCTCATGGTGCTCTTAAAATGAATGAAGAACTTGAAGAGTCTCATTTCTTAAGCTTCTTCTGTCTTACATGTAAATAAAAAAAGCCTGCTGTGTGTCCAGTGCACTTAAGAATCAAAAGAAGTGATCAAAGTACCTGAGTATGATAGTATTGTTCAAAGCTTCTCTTGGTGAAAATGTTGACAGTAGTACAGTTGGGTTTAAAATCTTATTTATGAAATACTTACATCATTGCTAAAGGAAACATATATGTTATCATTTTGTACTTAGATTCATTGGTTGGCTGTCAATGGACGAACAGAATTGCTTCATGATCTTGTTCAGCATGTCAGTAATGTAGATGTTGAAGATGCAATGGGACAGACAGCCCTTCATGTAGCTTGTCAAAACGGACACAAGACAGTAAGTTTCTAAATTTTATTAACACATTGGATTTGTGAAGAATTGGGTAAAGCCTCAGTGTTGTGTGTGGGTTTTTTATAAACTTCAGGCTAGTAGTCATGCACATGATAATGATTTGAAGTGTGAAGAACTCTGTTGTTTGTCTCAGTATTGACTGCATACACTCCCATGGGAACAACTAATTTATTCTTTTGGAGATGATTGATCTCAGTGTTTATGGGACTGTAAGTGAATTCCTGTATACTATTTTGTTGATTGCAGGTTTCGATGTAATGTTAAACATTTGAAAATGTTCTTCCTTACTTTTTAGAATGTATTTGATTCATAATTGTACCAGTTATTATGTGCTTTAGAAATCTGAAATGGTCTTTATATACTGTGAATAAAAAATGAGCACAAAGTAGTGTCAGTCAGACATTTAACAAGTAAACAAGTTCACATAGACTCTTCTTTTATTGATCTCTGTGAATAATTTTTAGACCTGGCCTTGTGTTAGGGCTGACTATTTGCTTTCAGAGTACAGGTCTGGGTGCTTTACTTGAACTGCATTACAGCCATGTAGAGTAGTGATCTTGAATTACACAGATTGTCTCCAGGACTACTTACTCTTCAAAAGAAGATTATCTTTCTACCCAGATCCTTTCTGTTGTCATTGTCGGAGCTCAACTTTGGAAGACCAAATTCTGAGAAACTGTTATCTATAGACTTACCTACTTTATGCAACTGGAATACAGCAAAAGTTGTTTGAGAGTCTGCTCAATGTTTTTATATTTTAGAATTTGCTTACTTATTTCTTCTATTCTAGTGTGCTTTGAAAACTTCAGCTTGTGATAAGGCTGTTTATGGCTGTCACTGACTTGAGGTTTACTTCTCTAAAAAGTGTCATTTTCCTTTTTAAATGGCTTGTAGTTCCAGGGATCTTTGGGATTAGCTGAAGTTCAATAAAAGGCATTGTTACTAAAATGGGAAGTTCAAAGGAAGCTTTTTGAGCTGACAGCCATGATTTTCCATGTAGTGTTTGGGAATTTTGCTTTTGAGATTTGTTACTGAAAATGTGTAATTAGACACTAAATAGTTGCAAGTAGACTTTTCTGTTGATTTTCTTCTAATGCTGATATTTTCTTCTGTTCTAGACGGTGCAGTGTTTGCTAGACAGTGGTGCAGATATAAACAGGCCAAATGTGTCAGGGGCGACTCCACTCTATTTTGCTTGCAGGTATCTATTCTTAACTTTTGAATACTGTGCTAAAAGTGAAATTGATCCCCCCCCCGCTTCTGCAATAACAATGATTAGAAAGCACAACATTCAGAAAACATAAAAGCTGACTGTTATTTAATCTTGCCTCATGTTTGAACGTAGCTTGGTGACTCATCTAAATACTTATCTTAGCACAGCAGGCTTATATACCTCTTTCTATGTTAAACACATAGCTGTGCCTGTTCTAGCATGAGTCGTAAATCAATGACTGCTGAACTTTTTTTCTGGAAAAATGAGATCTACTAACTTAGGTTATTTTGAGTGAACTAAAAATGCAGCCTTTCATAAGGCAAGTCTGACTTCTTTAATGTACATTATGGTATTACAATGTACATGAAATGTGCATATGTGCCTTAAAGTTACAATGTTGAATTGAAATTATATTGTTGCTTTGATCAGTTCTGTTTTTTTCACAGTTTAGTTTTATTTCAAAACTAATCACATATGATAAATGATCTTTTGTTTTAATTGGAACACTTCTGCTATTTGGTAGAACATTTACAATTTTATAATCCTTGTGTTTTGGTTACAGGTTAAATAGTTCACCTATGATTAAAAGTTAATATAAACAAAAGGAGAAATGGACTCACCTGGTGGCCTGCCAGGAATTATGTTGTGGGAGCCCTGGTCTCTGGAGCTAGTGTATGCTGTCTTTTTGGCAGTTGAAAAGAAGGGAAGTGGAGAATGAATAGCTTCTAGTTAATTGAATGCCTTGGTACTTGATTTAGGGATGGGTATTGGCATCTGCTTTGAAAGTAAGCAACTTGCCTCAGCTTGGAGGTTTTCCATGAGAAGGGAATGTGTTGCAAGTGTGGTGGTGATGTGCTTTTAGAAATTAACAACTGGAGCAGCTGGCAGAGTAGAATGAACAGGGTGCTTAGCGGAAGTCATGTGGCAGCAGTGCCTGGTAATGGCTGGAGAAAGGATATTGGTGCTCAAAGTCTGACTCTGAAACCCCTGTTTTTTCAAGGTGTTGGGTTGTGCACTTAGTTTAGAGAATTACAGTGAAGAGATGCTTCAATTAGGCCATTAGTCTTAGGTCCTTTCTGAGATCTGGTAGCTGACTCTGCATTGGGAGAAAGGGTGGTATGTTACTTAACCTGTTGGTTTCCTGGCTGGAAGGACATGAAGAACAACTCAGCTGGGAACTATTGAGAGACCAGTGAAGCTACCTCTTGCCCCTCAGCTGTTAATTGTCACTTTTCCTGTGCCCTTCCTGAACTGTTAGTGCAGGCAGACTTGGCGTGTTCCAGGACAGCAATTACCCATATATATTTATGTAAAGGGGACACTGCAAACTAGCTTGCAATGTAAAACTTCATTGAAAAACTTGTATCCGTAACCTTCATTGCTATGTGTTTTGTATCAGTTTTTTGTTTCACCTTTTAGATACTTCTGTATTACATTTGTCAGTATACGCACTAAATATCGACGAAGGCAATAGTCAGCTAGTCTTTCAATGTGCTTTTAATGAAGTCAACATTTAATCGCTGGTACCCAATTTCTCATTTTCTTCAGAAGAAAGGGTTTTAGAAAGTAGATGCTCTAGGTGTTGAGGGATATAAATAATCCTTGGTCTTACTTTTTTCTAGGCAATGATGGCCTGTTGGAATAGTTATTTAAGAAATTCTTGACTCAAGGAAACATAAGTGTCCTATACAACCTATAAGTAGATGAGTGAGACTGTGAAATAAACTGAATGGAAAAGTAAAACTCATCACACTTCACATTTAAAGGCTAGTCAAAACATTCACATGTATCCGTTAAAAGAGATTGGAGCCAAGAGTGATGTATTAAACTCTTGTGCAAAAAAGGATGTTTTATTAATAAAAATCCCCACCTTGCTAATTTTTATTGATGATTAAAACACAATTAGATTACTTTTTACCCAAATCTGGTAGCAGTGAGCAAAGAACTCAGTGAAAAGAAAACTTTATCTGTGAAGTATATTAAGGTGTAAATTGAGAAAGAGCTCTTTTTTTGCAGGAAATGCAGCTCATACATATTTATGAGGCTAGGCTAAGATGAATCATTTCTGAAGGATGAGGGTGACTCTGGCTTGATAAATGGCCCATACCTAATTTTGCACTGTACTTCTGCACTGGCCTTGAAAGGCAGTAGAAGAATATAAGTGGCATTATCTTCCATCCTGTGTTTCTGCTTGGTTTCATAGCACGACTGTTTGTTTTCTCCTAGCTTATGTTGGTTTTGTTTGTTAGATGCAATCAAGTCTGATTTATCACTCACTGTAGAGCGTAAGTGCTGCATTAACTCTTTCTTCTCTTCTTTTGAATAGCCATGGTCAGAGAGACACTGCACAAATTCTTTTGATGAGAGGAGCCAAATATTTACCAGACAAAAATGGTATTACTCCACTGGATCTCTGTGTACAGGTATTTCACTTTTTCTGTGAACTTCTGTCACTTTACACTCATCAGGCAGCACTATAGTATCTTTTTTATTTTTAAGGCCTATGAAAGATGGTAGTCCTTTGGCTAAACATAAGTGCAAAAATAATTGTTTTGCAATTAAATTGATCCTACAGGCAGGTTCCCAATTTGTATCCTTTGCAAAAGTCTTTAACGTCTTTAAAGACCTTGCAAGATTGGAGATCATGAGAAGCAAAGAATTTGCAGAACTCCATTTGAATAGAAAGTTTGGGAAACCTTGGTATAATGGCAACAGACCTTCTTTAGGTGCTTGACTGTTAACAACTAAGAGGTAAAGGCATGCAGAAAGGAGTGATTTTTTTTTTTTTTTTTTAATCTTAACTAATAGATTTTTCTTTTCAAAAACTTACATGGTGCTAACTCTGCTACTTTTCAAGGGTATTCCAAATACTCTATCTGGATGAAGGAAAAAAGTCTTAAGCATTTTCAACTGTTGTGCAAAACAGTCTTTCTTGTTTGATACCAAATATTGTTTGTACAGCTTGCTAGGTTGTCTTGTCTTGATTTGTGAACAGCTACACATTTTTTGTGGATTAATTTAAGGTCAGTGTGTAAATAACACGCAATGAATGAATGGAAGCTTTTGAACCTTTGCTGGTAGTCAGCAGACTAGAAAACTGTGAACTGGAGGCTAAAAAAAAAAACCAAAAAACACACTTAGTGGACATCACATTACCTTGGTGCATGTCATGAGTTTCTGAGGATAAAGCTGAAATGTTGAAATCTTTTGTTGTACTAGCAGATTATTTTAATCTCAAGTTACTTAATTTCTGAAGATTCCTCATGTGCCTGAGACCTCCAGGTGAAGCAGCTGTATGTGGTAGAAACTGCTGTCTCCGGTACCTGTGGGATATTTTTGGAATGTTTAACTCTGAAAGATTTATTTCATAGACTATCTGGGGAAGGTCTTGATCAAGTTAGGTTACTTACAGCATTTCTTTTCCCATAGAAGAAATCCTAACAAGTACTCAGCTCTGGTTGCTCAGATGTGCCAGATCACTATGCTGCCTCAGTACTGACTCAACTGTGAAGCTCAGTTAGACTTTTTTTCTTTATTATAGCAAAATGGTTCAACATTACCATAAAACCACACAAAGTCTAGTCAGTTTTGAGGCTTTCTGCAGCCACAGACCTGTAAGACTGTATACCAGTGTGTACTTAGTAGTACTATTCTTAGTTGTTATGATTAGTGTTTTGAATGTCTGCTTCAGTCTCTGGTCTTACAGTTCCTAGGGCACTGCTTTGTACACGGAAATTCTGTCAACTCTTTTTAGGTGTGAGTAGTGACACCTAGTGTTTGCTGTTTTGTAGTGAAAATTTTACTGTGAGATAATCTAGTTTACAAGTTCATGATACTAAGTAAAACAGGAGAAAACAAAATACTTTCTTTCCTTTTACATCAAGGATTTTATTCTTTGCTTACAGGTTTGCATTTCAGAGTAGGTAGATGTTTTTAGAAGACTGAAATTATAGATTCATATACTTCATGCCAACATGGTATTACCTTGATTTTGAAGAGCTGACTTTAATTGTCTTGTGGATTCTGGGTGGTTTTAATTTTAATATTTAATTTCTTGGCACCAGGAGCAATTAAATGAATCTGTTTAATGAATCTGTTATCACTGAAGCAAGTTATAAACTGTCATGCAAAGAGAAGGAGCCTCTGAAGTTGCAGTGTTTAATACATTACATGGACATCTTTCCACTGTAGAATTTGATGTGTATTCAGGTGTTAGGTGCCTGCTTAAAAATGCAGCTGTGTTAAATGAGAGTTGATACAAGTAAACCATGAATTCAAGTTCTGTTCTTTCAAAAAAACCCATTTTTCTCAAAAGGTTGTGAAGTTAGTCTGAGCTGTTGGTATAAGGCACAAGTGGAATCATATTTATGTATTGATTTTAAAGTTAAGCCACCATTTTATGGGTTTATCCTGTTTCTTCCTTTAACAAGTCAGATTTGTGCTTTGTGAACCTTTAGGAAAATACTTGTTTTGAAGGCTTGGGTTCTGGGTTTAGTTAGGTAGATGTGTATCATCCATCAGCAATGTAAAGAGAAGCTAAATATTGCACTGTTTTTAATCTCTGGTAAATTGTTAGGTGAAGTGTTGTTCAAATGTAACTTTGGCTTTCTAAGTAGGAAAGTGTTTCAAAAAACAGAAGAAGGGGAGTGGATGTATGTGAACTGCTATACTGAAAGAATTTGATTCCTTCTTCTCCCAAAAGTTTTGTAGTATCTGACTTTGATACATTATTGAATTTTGGTTTATTTTAGGATTGGATTTCTCCATTCAGCATTTAAAAAAAAATTGTAATCCTCAATAGGTTTTAATGCCTATGATAGTATAAACCCCAATTCTAATGTTTCTTTTAATTAAAATGGTTTTTGAACTATTGTTTTTTAGGGTGGTTATGGAGAGACTTGTGAAGTCTTAATACAATACCATCCTCGACTTTTCCAGACAATAATTCAAATGACACAGAATGAAGATCTACGGGAAAACATGGTAATACGGTATTATATGTTTTACAGTTACTGATCTGTCTGTGTTGTGGAGATCCGACTGCTTAATATGAGTGTCCTGATTAGAAGACACTAGCAGCAGTTGACTGTCAATGCCACAATAGTTGACTACTATGTACTTTTCTTTCCTCCATGGAAAATGTACAGTCTTCACATAGTTTTTAACACAAGAATTTGGGATTAAATGCGGGATCTATTTTAATTTGGTGTTCTCACTTTGCATATTTGGCAAAGTGATCTAGACAGCTTAAGAATTGAAACAGCAGGCTTGTTGCAAGCATCAATACAAAACTGCTGGTAGAGCATTCTATATATACAATTACTTTGAGTAATGGGGCGTATTTTCCTTCATTTAGTGGTTATCTGGAGATATCCATTCTAGGATGTGTCTCGAGGCTTGAATCATCATGAACTTGAACATTTGGAGTATGAGCACTCATCTGTATGAAGTTGCCTTGCACAATTAGAGTGTAAAAGATTGCAGCCGCAATTTTATTTGGTTATTACTGCTGTAGATGAATCTGTTCTGTTCCTTTTTCAGTGGTTCTTCTATACCGTGTTTCTTTTATTCTTGTGGGGTAGTGCAATCTAAAGCAAAGAAAAAGGAAGGAAGAGAATTTTTGTTCCTTCATTGTGTAGGGGGAAGGAAGCATGGGCTGCTTTTTTTCCACTTCCAAATCTAGCTAGTTGTGGGTTTTTAATATATCGTTTGCTTGAAAATAACTGCAAACAAGTTTACAGACTGTAAATAATAAAAAAAAAAAAGAATGGATTCAGTAAGGTATTGGCTACCACTTCAATGAACTTGGTTTGCTAGATTTTTTAAGTTTTTATTCTCTGTAATCCCCTTACTTCCACTAGAAGACTGGGGATTTATGAGATATAGAAACAGTGTTTAAATTTCTGAGACAGAGTTGAGTTTTACACAGTAAAATGACAGAGAGGTGAGAATTCTCAAAGTGCGTGTTAGAAGCATGATGAGATGGTGTAGGTGATTTCAAATAAGAGCCAGTTAAAGAACTAAAACCACGGAATGAAAATAACTTTCTACACAAAGGTAAATGGAAAAGCATATTATTGTATATTGAAGAAGTGAAGACAGTAAGTGAGAAAAATGAATGTTTCATCTGTCTGAGTAACAGTGGAAGTGTGTGCAAAAACAAGATCTCAGTGAGAGGGTATGCAAAATATATTGGATAATACATGGTATTGTTATGCTTCATTGCCAAAATGGAAGCATATTTTAAGTGTGGTTTTCTATGGCCAAGTCTGAGCTGTTCTGCCCGAAGTCTTGCATAATGACTGGTTTATATTATCTGAAAGTGATGATATGAAGAGACTGGATGTATGTTAGAAGCCAGGACTCTCATTTTAAATGCTCTTGACAAACTGGAAAAATGATCAACAGACTGTCGGGAGAAGGATATTGCCTTAACCATTTGTAGCTAGAGGTTCAGCTGAACCTTGAGAAAAACTTTCACATAGTCAAGGACAGTGAAGTATTAGGAGAGATCAGTTAGTGAAACTGCAGGGCTTCCAGGGTAGAAGACATCTGAAAACCAGGCAGGTGAGTTAGGCAAGCCAGTTTGGATCACAGGTACAAGTGCTCCTGCCTTGGGGCAGAGTGTTGGACTAGCTGACCTTTAGGAGATTCCTTTTCATTCCACCTTTCCACAGGAGAAGGTGAGAAGGATTACTGAACTTTCTGAAAGTGAGAGAGAAAGGAATAAATGAGGATACAATAAGAATGCATGAAGAGCAGTGCCACTGAAGAGTGAGTTTATCTGTAGAAAAATGTGTAGGGTAGAGAAAAGTGGAGAACAAAGGGGCTGAAGACAGGGCAGTGTCTGGGCATTTGCAACATGTAGTCTTTGTGAGTCAAGTGATGGTATTAGCAAGGAAAAGGACAATTTTGAGAAGAGAGTAATCATAATTATTGATTAGCAGCGTATGACTTCTTATCCAAGGAAGGACATTCAGTATCTTGAGCAAAAATGAAGGTAGTGAGAGCAAAGTCTAGGATCCAAGGTTCATTTACACTGTGTTGTAAACTGAGGAGTGAACTGGGAGGACAGGTAAATTATGAATTAAACTAAAAATATGCTCAGCTTTCAGAAGTTGAAAGTGTATCTCACTATTTTTTCAGATGAAAATAAGTTGTTCTTATGAATTAACAACACATGCTTAAGCATTCAGCATTCATAGCATTCTATAATATTATATATCCTGTAGTACATATATTGACACTAGAATGTATACCTTTTCAGTAATATTTGTAAAATATAATGAAATGTTAACTGAGTTTAGAGCAGACATTGGACAATATAGACATACACTAATATTGCGGGAAATTAAATTTATTGTCCATGACACTATGCAATTTATTTTGTTTTAATGTATTAGTTGCGGCAAGTTCTGGAACATTTGTCTCAGCAGAGTGAAAGCCAGTATCTTAAAATCCTAACAAGTCTTGCTGAAGTTGCTACAACAAATGGTCACAAACTGCTTAGGTAAGTGTGAGAGGATCATAAGTAGGTGCTGGTCGTTAGTGGCACTTAGTAGTTTTAATAATCTAAATTATCTGATGCTGGGCACATGCTGGAGTAGATGGATCTTAAATGTGAATCTGTATGACAGTGCCTGTTTAGATCACTGTCTTGATGAGGACTTCAGGAGAGAAAGTTGGTGTCCTTGTATAGCTGCTGGTGCCTAGAAGCTTGAGTGGCAGAGAAGTGTATTTTTTGTTTGATTAATTTGACTGCATCAGCTCTAGGGAGGGAAGCTTTTTAGCCAACTATCAATCATTCCTTTTTTCTCTTTGTCCTGGTTTCGGCTGGGATAGAGTTAATTTTCTTCACAGAAGCTAGCATAGTGCTGTGTTTTGGATTCAGTGCTAGAAGAATGTTGATAACACGCTGATGTTTTTAGTTGTTGCCAAGTAGTGCTCAGACTGCTCAAGGACTTTTTGAGCTTTTCCTGCTCGGCCAGGGGCATAACAAGCTGGGAGTACAGCACATCTAGGACCCAAACTGTCCAAAGAGCTATTCCATACCATAGAACGTCATGCTCGGGGGGGTTAGTCAGTCGGGTCGGTCGAGTCGGTCGGTCGGTCGCGGGCAGAGTGGTCGCAGCTCGGGCTGTGTGATCGCGGCCCGGGGGGAGTGATCGCTGCTCGGGACGGGCTGGGCATCGGTCAGCGGGTGGTGAGCAATTGCATTGTGCATCACTTGTTTTATATATTCTGTATATTTTCTTACTATTATTATTATTATTATTGTTATTCTTCTCTCTTATAAAACTGTCTCTATCTCAACCCACGGGTCTTACTTTTTTTTTTCTTTTCTCCGATTCTCTCCCCCATCCCACTGAGGGAGGGGGGGGAGTGAGCGAGCGGCTGCGTGGTGCTTAGTTGCCAGCCGGGTTAAACCACGACAGTCCTATTTTGGCGCCCAACGTGGGGCCTGAAGGGTTGAGATAACGACAGATCTGAACATTTTTAAAACGCATTTGTGATAAGCATTCGTTATATTAGTCTAATAGTCGCTGATCGCAATGTTGTTTTATTTGCTCTCAGAGTTGTTGTCCTTGTTCATGGAGTTCTTTTATATATCACCTTACCTGCTGTATGCACTCCCTGTGCTGCTGGTTGTCACTTTTCGCAAGTGGATTAAAGCTACTGTTCTGCTGTACTGTGTAATACTGGCTTATGCTATGATAAAACTATTGATCATCAGATTAAGCTCATATTTGTACTCAGTATTGCTGTCACCTCTGTATTTTGGGAACCATCTATTGGGAATTATGAATAATTATACATTTTACTTTTTATCCTCGGAGAGCCAGCCTGTGGGGGAGTCACCTTACTCCATCTTCCCCTTTTTCTCTGAGCTAATTACAACAGTTCTTGAGAATGTTGAATATCCTTGGGATGTTCCAACTAGCATGGCCCTATTGCTAGGTCTCCTGAATATAGTTCAGCTTTTACTCAGGGTTAGACTCCTACGTAAATTATATACCATCCAAAGATTGATTCCTGCAGCAGGCCCTGCAGCTACTCCAACCTCAGTGTGCAGGCCCTGCGCTACTCCACCCCAGTGACACCCACTGTAGCTCCTCCAGCCGTAGCCACAGGCACCGCTGCTACTCCAACCCCTGCAACCTGCACTGCAGCTACTCAAACCCCAGCAACAGGCATTGCAGCTGAAGCAGGGAGCGAACCTGTGCTGGTATCAGTTGCCCCTATACACAAGAAGAAATCTTGGAAGCGAAAGTCAACTCGTTTAGAAAGGGAGGATGAATCAGGGCCATCACAAAAGGAGGAGGAAGAGGAAGAGCTCATAAATGAGACAGAAACTACACGGTCTCTATCCTTGGGTGAGCTGCGAGATATGAGAAAAGATTTCAGCCGTCGTGCAGGAGAGCATCTTGTCACCTGGTTGCTCCGATGCTGGGATAATGGGGCCAGTAGCCTGGAACTGGAGGGTAAGGAAGCCAAACAGCTGGGATCCCTTTCTAGGGAAGGTGGCATTGACAAAGCGATTGGAAAAGGGACACAAGTCCTCAGCCTCTGGAGGCGACTACTGTCAGCCATGAAGGAAAGATATCCCTTCAAGGAAGATGTCATACATCGCCCAGGCAAATGGACCACCGTGGAGAAAGGCATCCAGTACCTGAGGGAATTGGCTGTCCTGGAAGTGATTTATAGTGACCTGGACAATGACCAGTTGCCTAAAGATCCAGATAGTGTCCAGTGCACACGACCCATGTGGCGGAAGTTGTTACGGAGCGCACCAACATCATATGCCAACACATGGGCAATGCTGAACTGGGAAGCTGGACGGGGACCAACAGTGGATGAAATGGCTAGCCAGCTCCGGGAATACGAAGAAAGTATCTCTTCTTCCCTTGTCTCTGCTGTGGAGAAACTGTCCCAAAAGGTTGAACGACTCGAAAAGCGTATACCCTACACCTCTCCTGTACAGACCAGTATCTCAGCCATTAGAAGTAAGCGCCCTTCTGCTCAAGGAAAAGAATATCGAGGGTACACACCACGGGGCACTCTATGGTTTTACCTGCGTGACCATGGAGAGGACATGAGGAAATGGGATGGAAAACCTACCTCAACCCTAGAGGCACGAGTCCGCGAGTTGCAAAGGAAAACAAGCACAAAAGGGGGCTCTTCCAAGAAACTTGTTGCTCCAATTTCCAAAGACGGGGTAGATCATCATTTTTTCAGACAGGATAGAAGAGCTGATCTTAATTCTGATTGTGATGAAGGAACTTCTGACTCATATACACAAACCATGAGCAACAGTGATCAGAATTAGAGGGGCCCTGCCTCCAGCCAGGTGGAGGAAAGGGACAACCGGGTCTACTGGACTGTGTGGATTCGATGGCCTGGCACGTCAGACCCACAGAAGTATAGAGCTCTAGTAGACACCGGTGCACAGTGTACTCTAATGCCATCAAGCCATATAGGGGCAGAATCCATTTGTATTTCTGGAGTGACAGGGGGATCTCAAGAGCTGACTGTATTGGAGGCCGAAGTGAGCCTAACCGGGAATGAGTGGCAAAAGCACCCCATTGTGACTGGGCCAGATGCTCCGTGCATCCTTGGCATAGACTACCTCAGGAGAGGGTATTTCAAGGACCCAAAAGGGTACCGGTGGGCTTTTGGTATAGCTGCATTGGAGGCAGAAGAAATTAAGCAGCTGTCTACCTTGCCTGGTCTCTCAAAGGACCCTTCGGTTGTGGGGTTGCTGAGTGTTGAAGAACAACAAGTGCCGATTGCCACCACAACAGTGCACAGGCGGCAATATCGCACCAACCGAGACTCCCTGATTCCCATCCATAAGCTGATTCGTCGACTGGAGAGCCAAGGAGTGATCAGCAAGACTCGATCACCCTTTAACAGTCCCATATGGCCAGTGAGAAAGTCTGATGGAGAGTGGAGACTGACAGTAGACTATCGTGGCCTGAATGAAGTTACGCCACCGCTGAGTGCTGCCGTGCCGGACATGTTAGAACTTCAATACGAACTGGAGTCAAAGGCAGCCAAGTGGTATGCCACAATTGATATTGCAAATGCTTTCTTTTCAATCCCTTTGGCAGCAGACTGCAGGCCACAGTTTGCTTTCACTTGGAAGGGCATCCAGTATACCTGGAATCGACTGCCCCAGGGGTGGAAACACAGCCCTACCATTTGCCATGGACTGATCCAGACAGCACTGGAACAGGGTAATGCTCCAGAACACCTGCAATACATTGATGACATCATTGTGTGGGGCAATACAGCAGAAGAAGTTTTTGAGAAAGGGAAGAAAATAGTCCAAATCCTTCTGAAGGCCGGTTTTGCCATAAAACAAAGTAAGGTCAAAGGACCTGCACAGGAGATCCAGTTCTTAGGAATCAAATGGCAAGATGGACGTCGTCAGATTCCAATGGATGTGATCAACAAAATAACAGCTATGTCTCCACCAACTAGCAAAAAGGAAACACAAGCTTTCTTGGGCGTTGTGGGTTTTTGGAGAATGCATATTCCAAATTATAGCCAGATTGTAAGCCCTCTCTACCAAGTGACCCGGAAGAAGAACGATTTCAAACCTACAAAAAAAAAACGCTTTTGTTTTAAACTTTTAACTCTTCTCTTCCACATGTTTACTTTTCTGCATGCTTTCTTAGTATGTTTGAAGAGAATGTTGTTACTGCAGACACTTGTCTCGTGTTTGCTGGCTCTGATTGCCTTCCATGGCTACTAATTCTATGAGACCAAAAATTTCATCTACTGGTGTGCTGTCTCAGCAGCGCAAGAAGTGGTTACTTGGGAAAACACACAAAACAGGCAAGAGTGTTCTCCTAGTTTGTGGTATCTGTTTGAGAGAGTTTGTGCAAAACGCCTCGTCTGTAATCTGTTGGAACACCAGTAACATTCTACTGTTTTCAAAAGCTAGCAGAATTTGCTCAAACCTTTACGTTTTACTTGAAGCAAAGAAAAATATTTACTGAAAGAGGTCAAGAGCCTGAAAGCATGAATGGAAGTTCCTTACTAACATGTTCTGGATAGCTTTTTGGAAAAGAGATATTTAAGAGTGTTACGTAACCGGAGAGGCCTGTCAGCATAGTTGTGGAGGAATAAGACTTGGAATGCTTCTTTTCAACTGAGGCCGGGGCACGAGGAGCCTATCAGTTAGATAGAGACTAAATAATATATTGTTAGCTCTAGGTGCTTTTTTCTTTCCCATCAGTCATGTTAAATTTGGATGGAACTTGTAGATAGCAGCTCAGAACTCCTAGATAATGCTAGGAAATTCATGACATCATTAATCACAGTCTTGTTCCAATGGGTGTTTGCCTTGATGAATGAGCATAAGACTTAAACTCCTCAAACATTTGGGGTTAAAGTGCATAGACATATTAATGACATTTTGTTGCTGCAAAGAGAACTTTTTGAAGAACTTTAGCTGGTTTTGGGCTTCAGTGTGTAATCAGCTTAACTTGTACCACTCTCCTTTTGTCTCCGGACTTCATTAGAGCCCATGGATCTCCCCCAAATAAACTGTGATAAAGTGTAAAACCATTTTGCATGAAAGGGTTTCAAACTTGCTTTGTATGGGGACATTATCAGAAGTCATGGTAGCTGGATTAGATCATATGAAGCAGCATTTGTTTCTATTTCAGTATCTTCAGAGATAAATTTAACAGACTGTGTGTTTAGATTTGATTTATTACTGTTATTGCTCCTCTGTATTGAGCAACGCTCCCCAGTATGGCTGTAGAAACAGTATCTATGTGCCTCTACTGTCTCTGAACTTGAGCCAGTATGTACTCCTGCTGCATGTGGGTTGACTAGCAGAGGCTGAAGACAAGTCGGAAGCTTTGCATTGCTTTGGATGAGCAGGCATTTCCAGAGATGCCTGTACTTAAGGTGCCCTGTGGACTCTTACTGGCCCATGGCCCACTTCTGTTTAGAGAATCCAATGAGGGTGAAGGTAGTACTTGGTGAATATAAACCCTCTGAGCTTGGGCCTATTTTCTTTCCCTCCTCCTTCCAACAAATAGCGTGTAAAATGCAATCTGTACATGAAAACCTCCAATAATGATACTCTTGCATGGCTGAACCATGCCTGAGGACTTCTGCTGTGAATACCAGAAAGGAGCCTGTTCAGTTACGTTACCTCCATTGCATATTTCCTCTTTCCAAGAAATAATTGTAGTGTAATGTGATTTGGTCTTCCTGGTGCAGATTGGGCCTAGCTGAATGTTTACGAACATGCTAGTAAAGGCTTCAGTAAACTATTAAAAGAACTTTAAAGTTGTCTTATATATGTTGGTTCTCTTCCTGGAGACAAGGAGATTTGAACTGAAATTTCACCAGGAAAACACTGATGCTGGGGGGTGATAAACCTCAATCAAAATGGTTTGGGTTTTTCTTTTTTTTTGGGTGTTTTTTTTTTTTTTTTCAGTACTTGTTAGCTTCTTAGGTCCTAGTATTCGTAGATTCTTCTGGTACATAAGCAAAGATTTTACAAATACTAATTTGTGTCTGTGACCAGAGCTTCTAGTAATACAATTACAGCCTGCTAGTCAGGGACATTTCTTTACCTGGTTAAAAACTTTACATTCCTACTGTTGCACTGTTTACTCTTTGTGTTCCTTTCTTATCTCAATTTACTGAAAAGTTCTCTGGTTAAAGTCTACATTGTGACAAGAAAGTCATACTTTGTATGTCAGTTTGGTAAAATTCTTAGTACGTAGCTTTTTAAAACTTAACACCTCGCTGGCAGTCACTAAAATGTAGTGCTGAAAACAAGTAAGTTCTTTTGCATTTACCCATGCCATATGGAGAGAGGTCATGATAAAGGTGCTGTGATGTTACAACTAGCTGTGTTTCAGATTCGTCGATTAACAGATTATTAATTGCATCAGAGGTTTACAGCATCCTCTAAGATGTCAGTTTTCTGGTGTATGCTGATCTTGTAGTTAGAAAGCATGCTTTTAAGTTGCAAGTACTTTAAGGATAGAATCCATATGTGCTCACTTTATATAATATTTATAAGTGAGTAGAGTTCAGTAGAAAAAGTTTTAATTTCTTGCAGTTTTTGTTATGTGTTCAAGACAAGAATTCTTACTACTTGGGACTTAAGGAAAGAAAACTAAGTTGAATTTGGTGGAGAATGTTCTCCTTGTGCGTGAACTCATTAATATCTCCTATTCTACACCGTATTGGTACAGAGTTTAGTATTGGCCAGTTCAGCTAAGAAGACGTAAACCTTTTAACTTATTTATTAGATAAATAAATAACAGTGATGCTTTTGTGTAGTATCTTTTAGATGATGTTTCTCTTGAGTAGAAATAGTGGCATCTTTACCATCCTGATCCCTTGTCTGATTGAGGTTAATGGGCATTTAGGGTAATAGCTAGGTGAGGATGTGTTGTGGCAGCATATCTGATTATTAGTACACTTTTACTATTGGATGCTATCTTTTCTGGATTGAAAAACATTTTCATCTGGATATCCCAATTTGTTTCATACATCAAGATCCTTACTGTAGTAAGTTGAATTTCTTACCAGCAGTTCATGAGAAGCGTACATGTGTGTTTAAAAAAAAAAAAAAGTCTTTTGCAAGGTCCGGAATTTGCTGTTTTTATTTCACTGTAGTTAAAATTATGAGTACATGTTGGTAAAATTATAGTGTTTATATTTGATTTGGGGCTGGTGCAGGAAATGAAAGTTAAAATTCACAAGGGTTTAAAGATTAGGGTTTTTTCAGCATGTGTGTCAGACCCTACCATTAGATTGCTTACTCCTTAATATACTGAATTGTTTAATCTAGGAAAAGAAACTTAAATATTCCATTTTTTCCCCCAGCTTGTCAAGTAATTATGAAGCTCAAATGAAGAGTCTCTTAAGGATCGTGAGGATATTTTGCCACGTCTTTCGCATTGGCCCATCCTCTCCCAGTAATGGAAATGACATGGGCTACAATGGAAATAAAACTCCAAGAAGTCAGGTGTTCAAGGTCAGAAAAGTATATGATGTTGTTAGGAAGATAGACGTTAAAGAGATGAATTTCACAAAGCATGCATTCATTAATCAGACATCTCATGAACAGGAAGTAAGTTTGGTTGATGTCCCTATCCCTTCTTAAGTTAAGCCTACCTCTTTCCTTCTCCTTATTTTTATTTTTCCCCACTGGGTTAATTTAACCACTGATGCACATCTCATGTTATAATTTCTGTTCATTTCTCATTTAATATACTGTTTATTAGATGTTGAAAGTTTAGTTACCCAGCTTTTTTAAACTTCGTTTTTGTTTCTGTTATGTTATTTAAGAGTGCAGTAATCTCAAAATGTGGTAATATTAGTATAATAGATCTATATTAATGTAATTTCAAAATTATATTTGGAGATTCATTGGGGGTTTTGATAGTTCAGTATTTATTGAGCTTCACAAGATGAATGAAAATAATTGAATTCTTAATCTGTTCATTGTTTTCACTGTGACTATGAAGTTTTCTCGCACCCTGTTCTTGAATTTTATTATTACATGCTTTGAAACATACCAGCTTACTACTGCCCTCACAAGGTTATTGGTTTGTAGCTGTTTTCAAACACTTGCTTTAGGTGCTTGCCTGTGTAGAAAATCATAGCTTGCCTTTCTGTAAAGAAGTCCTGGTTTCCTGCATGCCACTCAGTCTGCATTGGGTATATAACTGACATACTATTCAGAGCACCTAAATAATGAGAACTGAAGGGTAGTGTCTTTTTTTTTTTTTCCCCCGTCTTCCTCCATGCTCTTACATGGCAAGTTAATATCACCAAATTTTTTTATTGCCAATGGTTACATGAGAATTTTCCTTAACCTTCACATTTCTTCCAGAGTGTTGTGAAAACAATATTTTAAAATTACTGCATTTATTTGATGATAGGTGTTCATCAGGAGACTTGGAATGACTTTTAAGACAGAGCTATATTGATAAGGTTATGAAAGATGATACTTTTGATTCCAGCTATATTTATTAAGTAGCTCAGGTTTTGTTTAAATTTTGTCTTGGAAAGAAGGAAAACATTAGACTGTTTAAAAAACAAGCACAAGTATTTCTTTTTCTGATAGCAAAATAGTTTTAATAACAAATTGATTTATATAATAAATATAAAATTAGTGGCTGAGTATGAAAAATACTGTGTGCAAAATGTAATGCAGTGTACAGTATGCAATGTAATAATTGTCCTTTAGAGTTGATCACTAAAATATGTTGAGCTAAATTGGCACATTGTGACTTTAACCAGATTTCCATTTTAGAAAAACAAAAGCCCTACCCAAATCACAAGAATAATTTTATTAAAGACATTCTTTTCTAACAGTTTTAATGAAAATTAGTTTAAATATACCGGATTAAATAACAAGCAGACGTTAAACACACTTAATACAGGAACTATCTGCAGTGAGGTATTCTGTTACCTTTCTGTGTAGATATTCTGCTACCTCTTTTTCTTCAAGATTTTAGGAGTAGCTGACCTCATCTCCTTGTATTTGATGTTTGTTCATAGTCCAAAAAGGAAAAAGAAGGTTTCATACTTTTGAGTTTCAGAATGCACTATAAACCAAACAAAAATGTTCAATTGCAGTTTGCAAAGGAAATTGTATTTCAGCTGAATCACCTGTGTGCCCAAACTACGTGTATGATGAAAGAATTGTTTCTCATTTTAGTATGGAGTTAAGTCTTGTGCAGTAGACTTACATTACATAACTGGCATGGTTGTCCGAGAAAATATCAGTTATTCTTAATTGTGTAAAAACAACATTTATGTTCTTTAAAACCTATACTACTGTTGTATTAGCTAACAAAACAAAAATTTGAGGATGATTTAAAAATGATTATTGCTATTACTTGAAATTATTTATTTTAGAAGTGTTAAAAGTGAGGGAGCCCTTCATTAGAGCCACTGTTGTCTCCGTGATATTTCTAAGGTTGATTTAAATTTCAACTCAAAAATACAAAACTGCTGATGAAAATTTATTCTTGTCTGGGAATGGGGCACACAGGTCTGGCAACGCTAAGTTAATCTTCAGTTGTGGTTGGATTAGTCTGTTCTTCCCCAAATTTACAATGTCTGGGTAGTGGGAGATTAGACATAGTGCTGAGTCAATTGAGTGACTGCCTGTTCTCTCTTATTCCTACCTTCCCTTTCCTTTTTCTTTTTTGTCCTTTTCTTGAAAATGTGGTTGTGATGATCCCTTTCACCTTTTGGGAGAAGGGAAAGAAGCCCACTATATCTCTAGATTATTACAATGATTTGGAGGCTACTTGAAGACCTGGCAGTTGTATGTCTCCATTGGTACCAGTACTTGCATGTGGGACATGCAGGTCAGTGACAAAGAACTCCTTTTATGGTTTTTGTTTTATTTGAGTTTTCTTGAATGTAGGCTGTTTAGCTGTTTAGTACAGACTATTAAGGAAACGACAGAGGTTGCTGCTCCAAACCGGGAGTTAAATCTGTATTAAAAAAGTCAACATGGAACTTAAAGATTTTAAATTTGAGATCAGTATCGAAAATTTTACAGGCAAGTAGCTTTAAATTGGAATTTGCTGCTGATCTTAAAATTCAGTTGTGCAGATAAATGTAGATAATTTGAATTTTGATACAGGGTTTTTTATGAAAAATAAGTGTCTCAGACTGCTGAGTCACATCCCATCTAAGGTCTTGAGTACTTTCCAGAGCAGGAGAAAATTACACAGGTCACCACCCGCTTCTCTGAATGCTGTTTATTTGAGTGAGTGAAGACTTCTAGATACTGTCTGTCTTTACTACGCGGGAAGCTAGTCTGTTGTTCAATACTGGTTTTTTTCAAAAATGGACCTAGAAACTTTTGTCTGGGCAGGATTAAGGGTAGTAGTGGCAGGAGTTCCGTCTTGTAGTACCCTTGTGGGATATGCGGAGGAACATTATCAGGCCTTGCTGCATGGTCTAAGGGTTTGTTTCCTTTCCTTCTGAATGCACTCCTGTTGGGTCCAAATAGATCTGTACCTGATGAACTTTAAAGATGTACTTCATAAGTCCTTTTAAAAAGCTGGTGCAAAACTATATTTTATCCAGTATAAGAAATGAAGAAAAACTTTCTTCTGACTTTTTTTTAATTAATATTGTGTTAAAGTTTTCAGTATTAGTACACTGATGATTGTACATATTTTGAAGAATTGTCACTAATCTAGCTTGGAAGGGATTGAAAATGTGAGTGTATCTTCATCTGAGGCTATTGAGGAATGTTTCTGCTTGACAAGGACAAGAAAATCACAGGGTCATCTTTGCTTTACTGAAGTTCCCTGTATGTAATACATTACAGACCTGGTCAATTCAGGCCTTTGCACATGCTTTAAAATGGAAACACTAGCTAATCAAGACACACTCTTGTACTGATGTTGTAAGAAACAAAATAGTAATTGAATTTACACACTCAGTCTTGAAACAAACTACTGCTAACTAAAATGAGATCTTCCAGTGAGAAACTTTATGAACAGTAATTTTGACCAGGTTTACATTCATTACTTTCTCATGTATTGCTCTTCCAATTGCTGTTCAGTATGATCACATATTAGGGAAACTTGCAGCAAAATCTCCCTGTCTAGTTGAACAAAGTTGGGAAGCCCCTAACTTTTTCCCTCATTTCAGATGCTATTCTTTTCTAGAATTTACTTTTCTCTGCTGTGACACAGTCACTTCATGAATTAGTGATCTCCTGCTCCCTCTGTCTTAAAAGAGTAACTATCTGTCACCCAGAAAAAGATTTTGCTCCAGTGTCCTAGCTTGAATATGGGTTTGATTTCTAGTGTCTTGCTTTCTAGATGGATAAAGAGGAAGGCATTGCATGGCTAAATTCTTGCATTTGAGAGATGAGGTGTGTAGCTGTAAAAGCTTCATACCCGATCAGACTCAGATGTATAACTCCAAAGAAACTTTCCTGGAATGTGAGATATGAAAACTAAAGGTTGAGTAGAGGTTTGTGTTTAACATGCGTTTCATGGTAAGAATTGGCTGAAGAATGCTGACTTGTAGTTTTGAAAAAATGTTGCTAATGATTTGACTGAATATGTCCATATTACGCTTGAAAAGGTCTGAATGCTATCATAAAATGCTGACACCCATGGATATGGAGGAGTGGGCAATATTTAGAGGATTGCTTTACATCCTGAAGTTAGACTAGAAAAAAAGAAAGTGAAATGCTGAAGTTACTATGCTTGACTACACTTCTGAATCCATTTGTGATCAGAATCTGAAAAACTAGCTTTGGAAAAACAAATCAATTGCAAGAGTTCTGAAAGGCATGCTAAGTCTGTGGGAAAGAAAAGGTAAACGACAAGATATCAGTGGAAAAATGGTGTCTAGCAAGCTAAGCATTGAAAAGTTTAGGAGAAGAAAACTACATTTTAGTATTCTAGTAAATAACTACCTAGTTTCTTGTGAGTTCCATGTTAAGAACACAGCTGCATTTTAATTCTTCCATATATTCAATGAATCCTATTTTTCATCAGGAAGTTTTTCTACATGATGTTTTGTGGTGAAGGTCTGCCAGGTAGGTCTTGGAAAGAAGCTAACCTGATCCTATATGCAGACATTTATGTAGAAAATGGTACCTACACTGGAGGTATTCAGATCACCATCTAGAGAAATGTGTGGTCACTAGGAGTACAAGGATTAAGTGGACATCATACCGTATGTTGGGCAAAGCCTACCAGTCTTAGAGATCGGGCAGGTTATCCCCAAACTTCTTATTGGGGAAAAAATGGAAGCATAATGGTAAATTTGTTAATTGTAAATTTCAACAGAATTTTTTAATACACAGCTTTTATGAGAAGTAATTAATTGTATATTGAGAGCATGTTGCTATTGGGTGTACTGACAGTGCTCCAGATTGTGTAGACTTCTGGTACGGTGTGCTGCAAATAGCTCTTAATCTTTAAAGGCAACTTTAGAAGATGAGAACATAATTTTCAGTATCTGCTAAGTCTTTGAATGCTGTAATTGGTGAAAAGTGTTGATGCAACAGTAATAGATGGATAAAGGAGTGCATTTAGAACTTTGATCTCGCTTTTGGAATGCTATGAAAGACTTGAGTCAAAATTGCCCCCTGTAAGATACACATCCCTGTGTTCACTAGGCTGTATGCTTGCAAAACATCCCCTTAAACACCATGAAAGGACAGCACAGTCAGCCCTCATGTTGTTTTGAAGTGTTCTTGAGAAAGCTGCAGGTCTCTCAACCCTTTCCTCTGTAGTATGCCTGCACCTCAGACCAAATGTGTAATGGTGGAATTGTACCAGGTTTCAGTTACATTGGTTTTAAGCTGGTGGTAGTGAATAAAGAATGACTTTGTTAAAATCAAGCAAGATTTTATAGCTTTAAAAATTGATATGTGATTCTACTGATACTTGTTTCTATTTCATAAAGCTAGGTATTAGTGACCCTTACTCTTAAGACATCCGAGATGCTGCCCAAAATGAGCTGTATGAGCTCATGCTATACAGAAAGCACATCTATACATACGTGCATGAGTCTGAATCTCAGTAGCATTGTCTGGGGTTTGCTCCATGTACCTGGTAGAAGGAGCTTCTTTGATCAGGGCCTTAACAAAACCTGACACATGCTTATTCTGGAAACTCAACATGTGTATTACTGTGTCTCTGCTTGGCTGCAGCAGTTGGGCAGTACTGTGCTGTGTAACAACTGTGAGGCCAAATTCTGTCAAATAGTTCAGTGTTTCACCCTTTCTAAATGATTTCATCTTTATTCCATCTGCTGCTTGATTGTTTTTCTTCTGTATGAAATTTTCTTTGTGCTCTGTGGCTAGAAGTACAGAATTTTTTATGAGTGTTTGACTCTTATCTCTAACATGACTTCTGAAAGATCACTTAAAGCTTTTAACTGTGCATGATATTTATTTGCCTTAAGAGGATTATCACATAATTAATATTATCTAATGTCAACACGTTCCTTTTTTGTCTGTTTTTGCATGTGTTTATTGCAGCCACTGGAACTGCTCTGGCATTCTCTAGACGAATGGCTCGTTCTTATAGCCACGGAGCTGATGAAAAACAAAAGGGACTCTGCCAACATTACTTCCATTTTACTGAAGCAAAAAGGACCAGATCACCAGGATGCTACTCCTACGCCTGCCTTTGCTGCTGCAGGAACTGAGGGCAGAAATGAGCTATCCACTGACGATGGCGAACTGAAAGCATATGATGTTGCTGGGAAGCAGGAAGCTTGTGCTGATTGCCAGGATGTTATCTCCATGACAGCAAACAGGCTAAGTGCTGTCATTCAAGCCTTTTATATGTGCTGCTCCTGTCAGATGCCTCAGGGGTAAGGAGGGGATCCTGTTTGTTATGTTTCAGTAACAAACCATGTTACCATTTTAAAACCATATATGCTTTCTTGGAAGAATGTTGGTGCCAACCAGATGATTTTAGTGATAGTCAGGGGTATTCTTTTTAATGCTTTCATTAAATTATTCAATTTTTTTGAATTATTTGAATACTTTTTTGGTTTTGGCTTTAATGGCAGCAGACAGCACAGCAAATTTCAAATTTTCGATAGTGCTGCTACCTTGAATGTAATTGCGTTGGGGTAGATTTCGTATTGAATGTCTAATGGTTCTTTTTAATTGTGTGGGATACTTGCAGGAAATGTAATTCTGATCTCTTGAAACTTAGCTGTTTCTGCTGTTGGTTCTTAATGTGAAATTATCCCTAAATTTAATGTGATTATCCAACAACAGCTATAAGCTCAGAAAAAAAGTCAGCTATCTTTGTGCATGAAAATGACAGCTGGGGCAAAACTTGTTTGGCTATATTGCAGAAGTTTATAACAAGGAGAGTTCAATCTCAAAGTAACACTCACTTGGAGTCCTGTCCTGGGTTGGCAAACATAGTTTTGTGTGGAACAGGCGCTACAACTTAGGTAAATTTGTATCATCAGTGTCTGGTTTAAAAAGAAAAAAAAGCGTGTTCAACTGTAACTGAGGTTTTAGTCTGTCCAAGATTGTTATGGATTGTATTTGTGAACTTGCAAGGAAAGGATCCTTTGACCCTCTTGAGTGGAGGATTAGGCAAGTATGATGGTATTGCAAGCTCCCTGAGGAATCTGGAAGCAAGATTTCCACTACATGACAATTCTTGCTTATTCCTAGCGACTGGAAGGGTTTTTCTTTTTCTGCCAAACGTAGTGGAGTAAAAGCTTTCAATTCAGCTGGTAGTTTTTCCGGGCACACTCTATGGACAGTCTGGAAGATGATCAGGAGATCAGCATGTTCCGCAAGCACCTCAGTACTTTCCCTTTTAATTTTACTCCACCTTGAAAAAGGAACTGCTGGTTAGCCATTTCTCTTGAAATCTCCATCAAACCTTGCTAAGATAAAATGCCAGTAAAGTATTATTTACAGAAGCCAAATGAAAAGCAAATGTTTATAGAAGTGATGAAATACATTTCCCCCCACCAATTAATCTCTTTATACCAAAATTCAGTTGGAGAGGTGACTGTCTCCCTGTGTCCAGGTGACTTGCTTATGGACCTTGCCCAATGGGTCTGTGCCTATGCATAATTTACACTTCAGGTTAGGGAGGACTCCTGTGGATACTGCATAACTTTAATTGAGAGTTACCATAGAAGCCAGAAGAGTAAGAGCCAGTGGCAACTGGGAGAACTCCCTGGGATGCAGAAAAGTAAGGCAGAGCACACCTGAATTCTGTGCTCTTTTGGGCTTTTCAGACTGCGTAGAGAAGTACAAAGATCTGAGACTTACTCTGTTTTACTGAAGTTTTCGTATTAGTAGAAGTAAATGGCATAATGATGTAACTCACTACCGCTGCCATCTTCAAATAACATTTGAAATTATAAAAAATGACATTTCCAGACAAAATAATTTAAAATGGCTCTAATTTTAGATTTGTCTGTCTTTATGTTTAATGGAGAAGAGTAAACAGAGCTCATAGTTTTCCATTATTCCTAATATTCATACAATAAAGATGGCATTTCGTGCTTAAATGGAAAATTAGCTGGTTAACATTTGAAATGTTTTCTTTTACTTGCCATGACTGCTTTTCTTCTGCAAATGCTGATATTGAATCTAGGCATTCTTTGTTAATAAACTGAAATACAATGTTCCAAGTTTTCATTATCAAAACTGACGAGTGTATGCTAAGTTTTTTTTCCCTTCTCTGTGTGTTGCATCTTACAGCTTGTGTGGCAATTTACAGGTAGATAGTGTTAATTTCCTTTTAGGGAAGAATATTCTAGTTGTTTAATACTTTCAGATAATCTCTCAGACCAGAAGTGTGTTTAAAATGTTCATATTTGGTACCTGGAAGATTTTATTTGCTTATTTGCTTGTGGAAGAGGGGAAGGATATGGTGGATTTATTTCTTCAAAACAGAGTAAGGGAGAGAAGGGAAATAGCTCAGTTTTATATAAAATGAGCAGCTCTTGTCTAAACTGGTGTGGGAAACAGCAACAGTTCTAGAATTGTTATCCTGGACTTTAAAGTACTATTTTTCACAACCTTGCAAGGCACTTGATGAGGGGGTTTTATTCTTGTTTGCAAGTATTCGTTAGCTTTTGCTGAAGCTAAAGGATACAGTTAAGAATTTATCTTTTTAAAAAATGCAGAACACTGATGTAAATAAATGCAGTAAAATTTGCACCCATGTTAACCCTTCCCTTGTTCTCCAGTTATTTATAGGAGAAAAAATAAAATTCCATACTAGTGTATGACATGCTTGCCTAGCAAGTAGTTTTGTTGTTTCATGAAGCCCTTAAATACCACATTGCCCCCCCATTATTACGTTTTCTAAGTTTGTAATGTTATTTCTTCCTGGCTCTTTTCCTCACCACAATTTATGAGGTGCGTGGTGGGAATGTTATACTATGAACAAGAATATAAAACGATGTGCATATCATGTATATTGTGCATATAATATCAGTCCTTCCTCCCGTAGCTGGAAGGATTCAATAGAAAAATGTGTGTTTCCATTAGTTTGAGCTTTTTTTGTTCATATTGTTAATAACATTTAGTGGTTAGGTTGCTTGACCACCTCATTATTGGCATTTTTGCCTTTTCTATTGTTTATTATGAAATGTTAATGCTGCTGAGTATTTAATTTTATGATTGACTAGTTAAACATCGGTTTCTATTTGCATAGTTTTTTATTTAAAAAGTGCAATGATTTATGTAATTAAAATTCTTCTCAATTTCATTAAAACCAAAAACATCTTATGATTTTCTTTGAACAGGATGACATCGCCTCGTTTTATAGAATTTGTCTGTAAACATGATGATGTCCTTAAGTGTTTTGTTAACCGGTAAGCTTCAAGAAATACAGAATTTCTAATTTCTTTTTTTTTTCCCCAAGGTAAATCAGACTCGTATTTATCTTCTTACTGAGTTGTATTTTTAGGTTTTTGTTGTGACATATGTACCGTATTCACTTTAATGGTCCTGCCAGATTTAAGGAAGTGTATATTAATGATTCAGAGGCTTAAATGAACTCTTCCGCATATGTAAGTGATCCTTTTGTAAGATTCGGTGAGATTTTGTGAACAAAATCTTTTTCACAGAGGAACAGAATAATTTCCTTAACGGATTCTTTCTTCATCTTTGTTCCAAATAAAGCCTTCTCTGTTGAGGCAGATGAAAACTTTCATTCTTCCTCAAACATGTTATACTTGGTGACTTCTTAAAGGAGCCTAAACCATCTTTGTACGCTTGGTTCTTTCTAGAGTTTTTCTGGGACGGCCCAGTTTATAGCCTTGCTTTTGTCTGGAAAGCTGCTTATATCCTTCATGCTCAGAGGATGAGGTAGTATAAGCCATTTGGAAACAATAATTAGGAAAACATTATGAAATAGAAGAGTCTGTTGGAACTTTTCTATATGACTAATTGCAGTCTCTTTATGTAGACTTTGTGCATCATGAAGCATTATTATTAGATCTCCGACTAACAGCCTTCTAACCTATTTTTCTTTCAGAAATCCCAAAATAATTTTTGATCACTTTCATTTTCTTCTTGAGTGTCCTGAACTAATGTCCAGATTTATGCACATCATAAAAGCTCAGGTAAATGTCAGGAGATGCTTAGTTACAGCTTCTATGAAAGAGTGTTGTGTTTAAAAATAATATTGGGGGAAAAAAAATCCATTTGGGGAGGATGGAAGAACTCAGTGTGGCCTCCAGTGCTTTCTGAATCTGGGATGTTGAAAGAAACAGACATGGCAGCCAGATTTCTGTACTTTTAAGTCTTTAAAATTCATGTGTAAGTTCATTTGAGATGACCAATGTAAATTATGTCTTACAAGTCCAACTTTCACTTAAACAGAGTTAACTTTCTATTATTAAATGTATTTGTGCACATCTAATAGATTGAGCTTTAAAATGCTGTGCTTTTTCTTCACTGGCTTGCATTTTGAGACAAACCAGATTGTCTCAATGTTGATTTGGTCATAGTTAATTAGTGGCGCCTCCTTCAGTGAAACATCATATTGTCTTGTTACCCTTTGCTCTGTTTCCTACCGTTTCCTTTTATTTGTTTGGAGTTTTTTTGAGTAAAATTCTAATGTCTTGTGTAACCTAAACTCACTTCTCAGTTTAACATGGGACATGAATTCAAGACTGAAGAGTTACTCTAGGGAAGACCAGTGTAGTTAAGTGGAAAAATTAGCAAGCAAACCTCTCTATGGAAGTCTGCTGCTTTACATAACACTGCTTATGTAAATTCCTTCCCCCGATGCTCTGGAAGAAGTTTTGTGCTATTTTTCTCCTGCGTGGTGAACTCCGATAGCTATTTCTAGTGCTGGTGGTCCAGCCTTTTTGCATACCAGACTTCTGCAAGCACTCGAGGGCATGTCTAGTCCTTTCCTCTTCCCAAATTACTTCATAGTGTATTGAGGTAGCACTGAGTAATTCTCTGCATATCTCAAAAATGAATTGAGAAGTTTGCATAACCATTTTGCAGTCACACTTACGAGAAAGGAATTTAGTTGAATTCATCTATATGATATGGTTTACCTCTTGTTTTGTAGCCATTTAAAGACCGCTGTGAATGGTTCTATGAACATCTGCATGCTGGGCAGCCGGATTCAGACATGGTGCACAGGCCTGTCAATGAAAATGACATCCTTTTGGTTCACAGAGGTATTGTGTTATAAACAGAATTAGTATATCTTTGAAATGCATTGAAATATAATTAATTAAGATACAAAAATTAATTGGTGCTTTGTATTTAGATTCTATTTTTAGGAGTAGCTGTGAAGTTGTGTCTAAAGCAAATTGTGCAAAACTAAAGCAGGGGATTGCTGTGAGATTTCATGGAGAAGAAGGCATGGTGGGTAAAATTGCATGGTTTTCCTTTATGGTATTTATATATGGAAATATTAATTCTCTTTCACAAGTATTGTTTTGAACTAAATCCTAATTTAAAATAACTTTTATACTTTATCAAGAAACATGTAGTTACCCAGTGTAACTGTGCAGTGAAAGGTCTATGTACTAATACGTTTTATTCTTTTGACATGCAGGGACAGGGTGTGGTTCGTGAGTGGTTTGATATCTTATCCAGTGAAATAGTTAATCCAGATTATGCCTTATTTACCCAGTCAGCTGATGGTATGTCTCTGCCTTTTTTTTAAAAGTAATTTTAGAGTGTCTTCTTTTTATAAAAGTATTTTAATAATCCAAGAAAAAAGTCACTTAATTGGCTTCAGAATAAAGATTGGTACTTTTTAAAAGCAACGCTGAGAGAATTGATCTCCTATATATGAAGTAACGTATTAATTGTACATTTATATAACTAAAAATGAAATACCTTAATTTGAAATTTCCTTGATTTTGTTCTCCCTTTCTGTAAGAGGAGAGTTGTTGGTTTTAATGACTCCATGTTATTTCTGCCTGGTAGTAGAAGGACGTAATACCTTGAGAGCAGTATAGAAAGTGTTTTCCTTTCTTCTGCATCAGCAAGGGAACTGTGGAGGGTATTCCTTTACTTCCTTGTAGAAATCTACAAATTCAATCTGTTAATTTTTGTGGCAAAACCAGTTGTTGATCTCCACAGGTCTACCTTGTATTTGACTTTGTCTTTTGGGTGCTTCCTATAAAGCAAGTCTTTATCACTAATGGATTTCACATCATCAATGATAAATGTTTTACTTTCTACCTTACAAATTCTTGGGAAGTGTCAAGGAATTCAGTCAACAGCAGAGGCATAGATTGGTTCCTGAAAGTTACAAGGAAAAGTTCAAGGATGTCTGAGATGGTCTTTTTTAAAGAGACCAGGACTGGACTGTCTCCAGTCTGTATCATCCTGGAGCCAGGTGAAAGGAAATGGATGCGTTCTGATCCTTTGAGCATGCTCACAAGATGGTAGAAGCGTGGCCCATTAGAGTGAGCAAAAAATGCACATGGCAATATAGTAAGATGGAGGACCAAATTTAGCAGATCGTGATTACCCTTATGTTGATGATAATTATTTCAGTGGTGCCTTGGAGAGTAGCTAAGCAGTATCATTGTAATAATAGGATGCCATTACATTCTAATACATTTCTTTCTGATGTCTTTGTGGTGTAAACAGCCCCAAACAATCTTCCAGATCTCCAAAATAAAACTCTCAGTGGTTTCAGATGCTTAGTGTATTTGACAAATACGAACTTCACTTAAAAAGAAAAAATAAAAGTCATGAAACATGATCATCTTTTTGTTTTTTTAGGAACAACTTTCCAGCCCAACAGCAACTCTTCTGTAAACCCAGATCATTTGAACTACTTCCGTTTTGCAGGCCAGATCCTGGGGCTAGCTCTGAATCACAGGCAGTTGGTGAACATTTACTTCACAAGGTCATTCTACAAACACATTCTTGGTATGGTTTTATTAAAATTCTGTGTATTAGTCATAACAGTTGCTGAGCAGTAAACCTTTTCCTTTTGTACTTTTGTGTGTGTTTAAAAGTGAAAAAGTCTTGGAAATTAATATCTTGCTAATCTTTTATGTACATCAGAGTTAGAACATAATATGGCAGTAATTGCTCTTCCAGTCTGAGCCTGTCTTAGGATTTGTTATAGTTGCAAAATACAGAAATACATTAGCAAAACTATGTGGGAATTCTATACAGTTAGCAACTTTTAATAAAATAGCTAATTTTCAGTTTATATTTGAATATGAATCTTAAATTAAAAGCAAGGCAGGCATCATTAATTTGTCTAGAGCATGATCATATAATGTAGTTGTCTTTTAAGGCTGGTGACTAGGAATGCCTGAAAGGCAGAATAGTGCAGCCAGTTGTTTTTGTGGTATATGTAATTCTTTGCATCACAGTTGTGAAACTCATCTGTCCTGTCATGTAGTGTCATTCTTGAGAAATGAAAATAATCATTCCCTAGTTAACTTAGGACAGACTTAAAAAGTTGGTGATGTTTATGAACTCTGGCAAAAATCTATTGGGCATTCTTTATTATGTCTGCAGTTCTTCAGTTGTGTAAAACACGATGAATCCATGCTGTTGTAAACCTCCTGGTCTAGCCATTCAACAAATACTAGTTATTTCCTGAAATAGTGGTTCAGAACTGTCTCCTTTCTGAGGAAAGTTAATTCATACACTTACTGTAGCATTCAAGAGGATTGGTCAGAAGTCTTTATAAAGATGTAACTTTTCTTTTTCATAGAGGAGGATTGCTGTTAGCTGGTGGTATCTGTGGTCTAAGGCTCTTCTCTGCTCCTCTTTGAGAACCTTTGTGCCTCTTGATTGTGGAACATGATGACCCTGTTCTGCATTGTCGTGAAAAACTTTTCCTCTTGCCTGAAGATGTAGTGGATAAATTCCCTTTACATTCCTGTTACTCCTTTAAGTACATAAACGCCTTTGCCACTGCATGCAGAATTTCCTTTGTGTTTAAGTGCTATTCTTTAATCTTTTTTAGAAGTATAAGATAGCTTGATGTCAGAAGTTTTACTTTTCCTCCATAACGGCTCCTTACTTTAAGACCTAGCAAGGTTTTCAAGGGATCGTTTGCATCTCATTCTGGTTTTTGGTAATCAGTCTACCTACAGTCTTCCTGTGATGTTTGCTGAGTCCAGGAGAGATCAACTTCAAATTTACTGTTTCTCGTCCCTGAAACTGTTCAGAGAATACTGTTCCACTTCATTGATGGTGCAGGCTCAGTCATCTTTGTCAAGATCTTCCTGACAAAGGGATGCATTTTACTTCTCTTCTTCAGTACTGCTTTCTGCTGCAGGAGAGTGACTGTGTACTGGGCAAGAGGCAATGGAGGACAGCCAATCTGAAGCAGCACCATGTTGGCAATGCCTCATCAGGCTTCCCTAGTCATTGATCTTCACATACGAAAGCAGTTTCAAAGTAGACATATCTTTGTGTGGCACAATTTGACACTGACTTAATGGTTGGCCTCTGATATCAATGGATTCCTCTGTGTGAGAAGAAGAATGGCCTAATCTCCATGTGATACATTCACAAATGAGAAAAACATTTTTCTGCTGTTCAATGACACCTTGAGAATAGTCAAGTGTTGCTCTTTCACCTCTTTTTGGAAAAGACTACTAATTAATTTGGGTTCTTTTCTAGTTTGAATTGTGATTATATACTGGATTTGTTGGTTTCTGAATTGACAAGATGGCCTATTGTTTACTTTTTTCTTTTTCTTTTTTTTTTTTTTTTTTTTTTGCTAGAGGAACTATTGTAAACCAAACAGCCGTGAGTAGTCTGTTAGTAAGATCTCACCAGTCCCTCTTAGTAAGGTCTTGTCATTCTGCTGAAGAGGCATCCTGGAACTCTAATGGTTTGTGCATATTCAATTTCTTGAATTTCAAAAGGTTCCCAGGTTTTTATCACTTCTTGTTACTTATCAGACTCAGAGAACTGGAAAAATTACACCTCCACTTCCCAAAGTAGTTGCTTTTTTCTGACTCATAGTGGTTTATTTAAACCTTTCCAAGGCCTTTTCCCTCATCTTTGTGCATTTCCTCTCTTCTTGCTTAAGGAACCCGAGTTGCACAGCAGCAGATGCTCCTAGGTGTTTTTGTTTTATTTTTGTTTCAGGTTCAGCTATAGGTTGTGCTAACTGTTGTTTATGACAAATACAAGTTACCAGGTTACAAACATAGAGATTCCCTTCAGCTACTTGTCAGGCCTTAAGTAATGAAGCCTGAGACAGTTTCCATCCCTTTGGTTTATCAGCTTGCATGGAGATCCTTGTTTTCTGTAGCCTTTCCTGTTGATGGCACTGAATCCACCAGTTATGTGGTAAAACCTCCTGTATCTGAGGAACAGTGTGAACATCTTTCAAAGGAACTCTTCTCTTCAGTCAACAGACATGACGTGTAAGTCCCTTAATTAAAACCTGAAACCTGTGTTAACAAATATGGCTATTTTTTTGAGACTCAGGTGGATGCATCACTTTTTTTCACTGATAAACAGAGATCTTTCTGCAACAATATCTAGTAGGCGAGGAAAGATCACCAACTTAAGTGATGACCCAGCTAACACACAACTAAAGTGCTAATAAGATGTTACATGTATAGCTTACATGATTTTTTTTGTGTGTTGTGCAATCAATCGTTATTCCATAGGTCTTCATGTTTGTCTTCATGTTTGAGGGCTGCACTCTATTATGGATGTAGAACTGAGGCAGAAATATAGTCAGAAATTAGTAAGACCTCTTAGGTATGTTTTTCTCAAACTGCCTGTCTTTGCTTAAACAGGGGTGTAGATGATAGTTTCTCTAGTTGTGTTGTCCAGTTACTTTGTATTTTTTCTAATGAGCCAATTATTTTTCTGCTTGGAAAAGGAAACTTCTACCTCCTACCCACAAAGACACACAGCAGATAAATTCCTAGCTGTCCTATTTGCTGTTAGACTTAAGTTTCCTCTTTCACAGTGTAATAGAAAACAATCCTTGAAATGGCATAAACAAAAGTGAAAATTAATTTCTGGGTCAGTGTATATTGAGCTGGAGGCCTTAAATCTTTGAATAGTTACTGAACTCGTCTCAGAGCTTACCTGTAGTATCTTCTTTAAGTTCTGTGTTGCACAGAAATACATGTTTATCACGATTATGCTAAGACAGATTTCTCTTCCTTTTTAAACTACAGCTGCCTTAAGGGTATAGCAAGAGAAAGATACGTGGTATTTCATGGGATTCAAATTTTGGCCTGATAAATCTGGCAGAGTTTCTTTATAACTGCCTGGGTCGAGTCTATTGATTAGTAAAATATCTGTCAAGCAAATGAACGAGCTTAGTGCTTTGGCCTCACAACATGCCGACTGTGAGTGCAGTCTCATCATAATGTTCTAGTTCAGTTTCTTCTCTAAAGGAGTCTGTGTTTCCTACTTTTCAGTCTGCTCCTTTTCCCACGTGTTTTGCTTATATCCCTCAGAGACATCATTATTTCCACATTTCATATGTGAAATGCACATATGCTTACTGGTTGGGAAAACTGAAAGTCCTCTAGAAACTACTAGACAGCTGTTAGAAGATGGCAGTGAAAATTCATTAGTAAATTATCTATCCCTTTCTTAAACTGGAGTCTTGCTTGATCTTACTAGAAAAACAATGCCTTACAGCTTGTGTATGCACCATTTCAGCACTAGTCAGCTCTTCCAGGGAAATACTGTAACAGTTTTTGCACTTACATGTTTGCACTGGCTGCTAACCTTTGAATGTTGTGTTACACTGGGGTAATGCTTCTGCAGTCCATAGCCTGCTAAGACCTCTACTAATGGGCACCCTTGTGACACTTCACAATGTACAGAAGATGGTGAAGCAAAGAGAGTACTTCCCGATAACTTGCTTTTCTCTAAACCTACTACCACCCTCATCCCCTGCCCCTTTTCCCAGGTATTCGTCTGACTTGGTAGCGTTAAAATATCTATCATGACAGAATTAAAGTAATTGGGGTTTACTTTCTTGTATAGTGAAGAGGGTAGCTCTCTTGAGCAAACTCAGGGTCAATTTGTTCTGGGCACCTTTGCTCAAATGCCGTTTCTGCAAAGGGGCTGCAAATAGGCAGTTTTTATACTTCTATGAAAGTCAAATTTACAGCAACTCTCCTCTTAATGCTTCTAAATTACTTGCAAGTCCAGTTTGCAAATGTAAAATTCTTATAAATTTTTTTCAACTGTATAGTAGGTCTCATAGAAATAATGATTAAAAAGAAGAAAAATGAAGAATAAGAGTTTTCTAAATACAGAAAGGTTGTCTTCCTCTCCCCCGCCCCAGTTCTAAATAATTTTCCGAGGGAAAAGATATTGTTGTATAGAGAAATATGATATTTGGGTTTCTAAGTTATGTAGAAAACTCTTTAAGATTTTTTTTTAGGAAACTCATTTAACATTGTGTTCTGTATGGTTAGATGCTCTTGCTTAAATCCATTAGTGAGCTAAAATTGTGTAAATTGTGGTTCAAGTGGTATGCCATTTGCTTTACTGGGAAGAAAAACATACAGAGGAAACGACTTTCATACTTCTAAAGTGTAGTAAGTACAGTTCTGCTGTAAGTAGTAATGGTGAATCCCTTTTTCCATTTTCCTCTTATTGCATTATTCAGGTTTCTCTCTAGAGGGCAATCTTCTACCGTATATTAAGTTAGAACCCTTTTTGCTTTATCCTTTTTATTTGAGAGGCTTTGTCTCTTTTTTCCAGGTATACCTGTAAATTATCAGGATGTAGCATCTATTGATCCAGAGTATGCAAAGAACTTGCAGTGGATTTTAGATAATGATATCAGTGATCTGGGTTTAGAGCTGACCTTCTCTGTTGAGACTGATGTGTTTGGAGCAATGGAAGAAGTGCCATTGAAGCCAGGGGGTGCCAGTATACTTGTTACACAGGAAAACAAGGTGAGTATACAGGTTTATTCAGAAGTTGATAGTATAAGAAAAGCAATTGGATTAACTTTCTGAATAACTGGAAGCATGAATTGTAGACCCATTTTGAAGGAAATACACAAAATAAAAAAGGCACTCTTCCCCCTTTTTTTGAGCTTAGCATGTTATGGAAATAGTACTATTTAAAATCATTGTAAGTGTTCAGGTTTGAGGTTCTTTCTGACAGAACTTTTGGAAGGAAAATAGGATCAACTTTAAATGAATGGCTTACTTTGAGTTACAAATATTCCTAAATTTAAGTCCTGGGTATATATACTGGGAAGGTAAAACAGTAGCAATTGCTGAAAGTAAAATGGTAGGTAATGTTGCATAGTGTGCTGTCTGCTAGGGCAGTCTGTGGCACTGGATTGCTCTACAGTAACATACGGGTAATTGATATGGTAGAAGGCTGCAGGAAGCTTTTTCAGCCATTTGCAAGTCACTCGTGTATGGAAATAATCTACCTTTTTAATTTACTTTAATAGTAACAGCTTGGAAAGTCCCTGAATTCTCTGCAGCATTGGTTCAAAAATGAATGTGGAAAAATGCAGCCAGATTTTGAAAATCATCTAGAAATTAAGATAGACATCAGTCTAATTGAATTCTGTAGTTACACATGAGATAGTTTTGAGTAACTGCACGAGTGTCATGGGTAGACCTGCAATCTTTTTGTATCATTGACTCTTTTGATCACTATGTCTGCTTTGTGTTTTGATTTTCATTTGTGTTGAGCTAGTCTAACTTGCTTTGTGTACACAGTATTCATTCAGCAATACCAGTTGCGTAGACAGCTGCTGTGTTGGTAAATGGCCACTTGGTGTCAGCATTTGTTCTAACAAAATTTTAATTTGTGTTGGAGTGATTGGCACTGGATTCTTGAATGCTTAATCCTCATTTTCATTAAGGCAGAGTGTCATTCCAATAATAGGAATACATATTATTAGTCTGATTCTGCACTGTTTCCTGCAATATAGTCATTCATGAAACAATACAGATGGTAAAACATGTCTAATTGTGAAAGCAGTGGATGATTAATTTCTTTATTACCTTGTCAGAGAAAGCAAGGACGTTCATTCTTGTTTCTGGGCAGTCTTAGCTTCTCAATGTATAAAATAGATGTACTTGACATAGATTGTTGTTTCATAACAGCTATTCAAAAAACTGTTATCAGTTAGCATGAAATTAGAAGTTTGCCCACATGAGGATATCCTCAGTCATTAGTAGCTGGCATTGCTCTGTTAACTTCTGACTTGGGGCACAGACTAAAAAGGGTGATTGAACATGTGTAGAACAGATGCATCCATTCTAGCTCATCAGCTGTCCTCAGCTGTGGCAGGAGGGGACAAGAGTTTGTGTAGCTTTTATCTGAAAGGTGGTAAGGAACAGATGACTGTTATGGTAGCTTTGACACTGTTAATATCAATTGATTTTTTTAATTTGAAGTTGCAAAATGTGAAGTCAAACATTTTTAAGGTGGCACTGTCTCTTGTTCATTGATTTTGACAGTGGAGAACCAAGTTGTTGAAAACTGTAGGTCTGTGTTTTAGTGGTGTTTTGGGGATTTTTCCCAATTTCTTTAAAGTGAAGTGGTTTTGCACTGTGCTTTAGCTTAGCAGTTCTAACAGGTTAAACAGGAAAGTGTCTACTTTACTTTATAAAACATCTTTTTTTCCTGCAAGAAATATCTATCTTTTTTTCTGCCTTTACCTGAGGAATAAAAGATTGCTGTTTAAAACTTGTATTTGCTATACCTCTGGGAGAAGAAAATTCAGCTTCTAAAGGAATTTTCTATGTATGCACACTAGCAGATTACCTGTTTAAAGCATAGCGTGTTTTTTAAATTAAATGGAGTGAGTCTTTTATTCCTTAAAAAAACCCCACAACCAAACCAACAAATGCATAATTCCCCCATGCCAAACCAACTCCCCCCCCTCCAAACCCACCCCCCCCCCCCCCCCCCCCCCCCCCATCACTCACCATCTCTTGTTGAAAAGCAAAATAAAAGAGTGAATGCCCCATTGAGGATGTGGTAATAGCTGTTTGTAAAAACTTGTTTTCTTTGAAGGAGGGAACTTTCTTTTTTTACATCAACTGTGTAAGAGGTTGTCTTGATTTCTGCTGGGATAGAGTTAATCTTCTTCCTAGTAGCCGGCATAGCGCTGTTTTGGATTTAGTACTAGCAGAATGTTGATACCACACTGATGTTTTCGGTGTTGCTGAGCAGTGCTTACACCAGCCAAGGACTCTTAAGCTTCCCGTGCTCTGCCAGGTGCACAAGAAGCTGGGAGGGGATATGGCCAGGACAGCTGACCCCAAGTGGCCAAAGGGCTGTTCTATACTATATGACATCATGCTCAGTATATAAGCTGGGAGGAGTTTGCCCTGGGGGCAATGACCACTGCCTGGAGATGGGCTGGGCATTGGTGGTGAGCAATTGCATTGTGCATCACTTCTCCTGTATGTTCTTTTATCATCATTATTATTATTTTCTCTTCCTTTGTTCTATTAAACCGTCTTTACCCAATTCTCTCCCCCATCCCAGGGCAGGGGGGAAGCGTGAGCAAGTGGCTATGTGGTACCTAGTTGCCAACTAGGGTTAAACTGTTACATAGGTGAATGGTTGTGGGACCATAGGTTGCAAATGTTCTAGTCTTGCAATTGGACACGTGTACCTCTGAAGTATCCATTATAGCAGTGGTTTAATGCAATGCTTTTTGTCGTGGTAATGGAGAGACTTCAAAGGGAAAAGTCAGGCTTTTTCAGGTGTCCATGCTGTGCGTTTCTCTTTGTTCTTTGCTGCCTATATTTTTGTGGCTTTCTACTTAATTTTTAGGAAAAAAATAAAATTAAAGTTAGACAAAATTTTACCATATGCTATTTTAAAAAATGGTGCAAATCTCTACAATCCTATGGCTTTCTCTGTCCTCCTAGGACTTGTCTGTCTGTGAGCTGGCTGTGCTGTTTGGCAGTAAAAAATGACATATTTTTTTCAGCCAGCTTTGGAGTGGAGCTGCTTTCTGAATCTGAACATCATAATGAACATTGATCTTGCAGTATATGGGGTTGTGAAATCAGGGAAGCATGATCTCTGATTGATTTACCTCAAAGGAAAATACCCCTCACCCAAACCAGACTTTGTCATCATATTTGTGACGCCTGTTTCATGTGTGTTCAATGAAATCTCCCCTTTTAAGAAGGCTCGATTGTACCTTTTATGTGCTATGTAGGAATGCATATATAGATAGGAAATTATGTAGATATTTCTGGTTTGTAACGTGGTCTTAAGGCTTCTGGGAGGGGACAAATTGTAAATGAAGTGAACAGAGGGAAAACCAAATTGAGCAGTTTTTTCTACTGGCATATATTACATAAATTCTGTGGTACAGATCTTTCAGCATGTGCCAGTGCTGATAGTCAGGATGCTTGGCTGTTCCAGGCAATTTAAAACATTTCTTGTTATACCTAAAGCACAGCAACTGTTTTCTCTCATAATGAAAGTGTTCAATGCAAATATTTTTGTAACGCAGAAAATAAGTGTTTGTCGTATTTTTTTTTCTAATGAATTTTTTTAGAATAAGATTGTGAATTTTTCTTTCTACTGCCCTGTTTCCTGAATAGCTAACTTATGTAACAGGAACTTCAAAGATGTGAAACAAATATTTCTGATTATTGAAGACCAGTGTTAACACTACCACTAATCCTGACATTGCTACAGTTTCTGATTTCTTCCTAAAGCTCATAAGATGTATTCACAGAGACTGACTTTTCTCAAGGGCAGTTAATCTCCTTTGGCTACCCCTCTAGTTCCTTTAGAGAAGGGAGGTGTCTTCAGTTCCATTGACAGTAGAAGCAACCTAGGGAGACTGCTAGATTGAAACTGGATTTTTGGGCACAGCTCTGCATTTAAAAATATCTTCCAGTTGCAAAGCAAATGACAGCCCCTCTATACTTACATGAACGTAAGGAATTGCCTTTGAAAAATATTCTTCTGTTTAAAAATGTTTCATACTTCATTCTGTTTTTCAGGAAGAGAGGAAAGAAAGAATACTTGGTTGCTTTTGTGCAGGTTCAGAACCTAAAGGTTTAGGTTAATTTTTTTTCAAGTTAAAAATCAAGGTAGTAATTTCATAAGATTATTGTCTTGAAGGAAGATGATAGTTGAGATGGTTTAATTGGGAGGTATGTTTCACGATTTCATTATTAACAATCATGATTAGTAAGTCAAAGCATTACTTTGAAACGGAATACCTTAAATAATCTAGGAATAAAATTTGTTCTCAAGTAGAAATCTCTCTTCTTGAGTTTCTTGTGGAGTTTTGTCAGGGTAGATGAGACATGTTTATACAGCTTTAATGTAGGCACTTTTGTCTGTCTCATTCTAAAAGCCATCCTCCATTAACCGCCTCCTAGGCTTTTGTGTTTTCAACAGAAGCAAAGTTCTGGTGCATTCCTTCTTCTAACTGGCATCTTTTAAAGGGGAGCCCCACAAATCTGTAAGACATGCAAACTATGATACTGTGTATTCGCATGGTTATGGTATAAATGCTTTTCTGTCTTTTTTTCCTTTTTAAAGTTGAAGTGACTTTCAAGACTTTCTTAAAAAATTGAAATTATTATTAAGACAACAAAGCTTGCAGGGATAAGTAATACATTCTGTTACACTTCCAGAGATAGGGGGAAAGCAAGAAAGCTTTTTGGCTCACAAATATTCCTTCAGAAGTTTACCCTTTTTCCTCAGTTATGTCAGTTTGCTTAATAGAATATTTTTCTTTATGAACATTGCCTTGTTTCTGTCCTTAAATGATCACAGTGGTTGTTGTATTAGGTGCAGTCACGACAAACCAAGTTTTATTCGCTTCCTTTGTCTTAGTCCAAGTCCCTGGGGTTTTTTTGCCTGGTTTGTGTTATGATTTAAACATTTCTGTTTGGGAGTTGTCTTTGGAAGGAAGGAAAGGGAGAAGGAAGGAAAGCAGAAGGAGCTCTGAACTCTGAGGGGCCTTCTGAAATATTTTGGGTTGCTTCCGTGTGCGAAAAGTGCATAGGGATTCTTAACATCTTGCAGTAGATGAGATTTATAATGTATTGAGGACTGCATTTATGTGTGTCAGTGTGCATGAGCACTATGTATTTTTGCTATTGTGTGTCTTAATGTAATTTTCTGTGTTGCAGGCTGAGTATGTCCAGCTTGTCACAGAGCTTAGAATGACAAGAGCCATTCAGCCTCAGATAAATGCCTTCTTACAAGGCTTCCATATGTTCATTCCACCATCTTTGATCCAGCTTTTTGATGAATATGAACTGGTAAGCAGAAATACCTATACTTTTTTAAATGCTTTGTTCAGCACACTTCATCATTAGTGTAATGATGTAGAAGTAAAGCTCAGTACCCACCAAATAAACATTTTGTATCTTTCAGTTTGGTTTTGCTTCCTGGGCATCTATCAGTGAGGATCTCAATATCTATATTCCTGCTTATCCTAATTACTTAGAATGACCATCTTCCCGGAATGTGATAACTTCATGTGCCAGTGATAAATGCCTTAAATTGTAATTTCAGAATGGAATCAGGATGTTGTGGCCTTTAAGCCTTTTCATATTTTCTTATAGGAGGACAGAAGTTCTTTAAAAGTAAGGAGATGCTGTCTATTACTTTTTCTGAGTCACAGAATCAAATTCCAATAAGTTTTTGTGGTGGTTTGATCTTCTGTAAGCAAGGCATTTCAAGTTTTGTCTCAAGTCATGCCAAAGCTCAGAGCTTTTTTCTTTTAGCTGCTTTGGCAATAATTTCTATCTCTTGATACTGTGTGCTTAAATTAAACATCATATGAAGTTACCCGAATTCAGGAATCTTGTATTAAAAATATAGGTTCCATAAGGTTGCAACTAAACAGTAAAAGCACTGTAATTTTTATACTTTTTAAAGCATTAGTTTTTAAAATAGCATAAACACTTGAAGTCAATGGTTGGCCAGGAGGCCTAATCACAATCTGTGTGCTTCTTCTAAAGGAGCTTTTGTTGTCTGGTATGCCAGAAATTGATGTGAATGATTGGTTAAAAAATACAGAGTACACCAGTGGCTATGAGAGAGGAGACCAAGTTATTCAGGTAAAATTATTTTTTTAATAATGTAGAATATTGCATTTTAATCCAAAAAAAAAAGGTGCTGCTGTTGATGTCATTTTCTGTGTGTGTTTATGGAAGCTTATTTTGGCTGAAATTTATGGAGGTTTTTTATGCTGTATTCCTATATTAAGTGACTTAGTTATGTATGGATTTCATATGAAAACTTCCATTGCTTAAGTAACAAACACACAAATATTTAGCATTATCTTTTCAAGTAGTACGTGTATTTAATGGAAAATACAAACTAACTTATTTTTCATTTAGTGGTTCTGGGACGTTGTGGAAGAACTAACTCAGGAAGAGAGAGTATTACTATTACAGTTTGTTACTGGCAGGTGAGAAACTCTTCTGTCACAATAAATATATTATCTGGATACTCTGAAATAAGTCAAGAGACTTCAGATTACCATACAAGATCACATAATTAGAAGCTGTTTTGCATACTTCGGTGTTCTGTATGTTGATCAAAGTAGACAATTGTGTGTCAATACTTTTGCTGCCTGTGTTGCTGGCAAAATGATCGATTATTTATTGTACTTGACTACTTTGCAAGAGGCCTTTGTTGCTGTCCCAGGCAATTTTTAACAAGGCAATAGTGAATTTAACTGTGCTTTAAATTCTTCTTCCTATTGCATATTTATGTGGCTCTTGGCTTCTCCAGTAATCAATATAGGCTTTAATATATGAGATAACTAGGTATCACTTCAGTCAGTGTAAACAGAACATCCTTCTCCTATAGCTGAGTTGAATTTAACATTAGTGCAGTGTGTCAAGATCAAGTGAAGATGTAACAAAATTGTATTTGCTTTATATAGGATTTCTGTCCCAAATTCTAGTTGTTATTCAGGGAAGCCATTTTTATTTCCTTTATGGTTTGCAGGCAGCAGGGGAAGGTTTTGAGCAATAAATGCCCCTGTGAGCTGGGTGAGTTGCTGAGTTTGTGTATGCAGGCATTTTGCAAAGTGGATCCATAGACATACATGTGGCACCTGAGCTATGTAATCCATGTCTCTTTCTGGTGACAGGTAGAGATCGTACCATCTTCTTAATTTGATGTTCCCTTCGTATTCTAGAATGAGTAGAGTTGTCGATCTTTTGTTGTTAAGTTTTGTGGTTAAGATATGTTAAAATACAAATTAAGATCATCAAACCTTGTCTTTAATACCAAGGAATTTCACAGTCACGGGTGTATTGTCAAACAGCATGGTCTTCAAATTCTATTAGTTTCACTTGGTTTATTATGAATTTCATTGTTTTCAGGGATCGCATACAATTTAAGAAGCTAGTTCTGTGCACATCGATCTTTTTATCCTCAGCAGAAATGATTCCTGCAGTTCTAACTGCACATCTGTTGCACACCAGCTGCTGGTCTTTTATTTTTAGTGGACCAGTCCATTTCTAAATCTAGACAGCAAATAAGTATCTTTAAGATGTAAGGTCATGTTTCAAATGCTTCTTAAAACATTCCAAATGATACTGAAGTGGCATTCACTATTTTCATGGCATTTGGGATAGTCTACTGGATTCTGAGGGATGCTTTCTATCAAGTAAACAATTATGTTGTCTGATTAATACGTGCTTGAGTACCATTCATTTTGGTCACAAATCACATAGTGGCTTGTTCTTACCCATTTCTTGTTAGCAGGAGAGAAATATTTGGTATGTCTTTTAAGAACTCTGGGCTGGAATTTAAAAACAAATTGCTTAGGTTTATTTCTGTATCAGCTAGTAGGAACCCATTGTGTGTTTTCTCCAGTGATTGAAATGTAATAGGTGTATTTTTCCATAAAAATTTAACCTTTGAAAGTTACCTCTAATAGTGGTATGCAGCTGGTATTTTTGCACATAAATCCCCAGACAGCCCTAGTTTCTGGGCATGGAAGATTTAGATGCTGAGTTGTCTGTGAGCTAAAACACCAGCTAGTCTAGTACAGGCCAATATCTTAAGTAAAATTGTACACTCAAAGTATACCTGATTTCAAACTATGATCTTTTTCTGGTGTCATGTTTCCTTACTGAAGAATTTGTTTCTGTGTCTACTGGTTGACAAGCTGCATTCAAAATTTTCTTTTTTTTTTCTATTTCCCTTTAGTCTCTTCTGCATATTTGCTTACTTGATTTTTTTCTTTTTGGTGTCTGTGTGAAGTGGTGCCATTCTTTCTTTCCAGTCAAAGACTGTGTAATTAATTTAGTGAATGAAGTAAAGCAATTATATTTATGATTATGTCTTTAGTGTTTCTTTGACATCTCCAAGTATTTCTTAAACTTTGCCTTTTGCCTTCTTCCCCCATTCTTACACCTTTTTCTCTTCATTGTAATGAAGTCTTGCTTTGGTAGTTTCAGTGGAGTTACCATTGCATTCATCATTAATACCAATTCTGAGACATCTTTTAACAGTAAAGTAGTTGCTGTGAGTAGTGTTTGAATAGCAGATTCTGTGTGTTTGGAGGTCTTAGCCCACTCAAGAAAAAGCCTTGAATATTCTTGTGCCTTATGTTGGGGATCTGAAAATTTACTTATGCACCACCTACTTTCTCTCGGCTGACAGCTGCTTGAGATGGTATTGCCAATTCCACATGCTTTTACTACCTCCCCATTTCCCCTCCCTCCCCCTCCGATTTGTTTGGTGTTTATAATAGTATTTGGCTAAATTATTGTTACTTATCCATCGGCAACATTTGATCAGGTTTGATCAGGAAATGCAAGCCAAAACCGTGGTATAAAAGGGTACTGCTGTAAAATCATTACAACTGTTCTGAATTGTGTCTGTGAGCAAAATTCCGTCTGTGTGTCAGAAGCGGTATGCTGCAAATAATCAGTACTTCCCTCCATAGTGGTTGCCTTATGTGCCAGTGCTAGAACTATATGCCCAACACTGCTGTCATTAAGCTAGGTGATACAGATTTATGTGTTGGATACTGTAGCTAGCTCTCAAATGGGTGTTTAAAAAGCGTTACTGCGAGCTGTTCTAGCTCCTTAACATTTGGCAGTAGCAACCCTTACTCTTTCGCATTTCTGCCAGGTAGTTTTACTATGAGTGGCAACATGACTTCATTCTTATTTTCCATTCTGGCTCCTGGTTTTTACAGTCAATTTGATTTTGTGAATATGGGAGTATTGTTTTTAACCTCTGTACCTATAATCCAAAATTCTAACAGCTGTTAGGTACTGTGTTTTGTTTTATCAGGTTGTTTCTTTCATAGAATCGTTTAGGTTGGAAAAGACCTTTAAGATCATCAAGTCCAACCATTACCCTAACCCTGCCGTTCTTTGTTAGCTACAAAATCACAGAATAGCTGAGGTTGGAAGAGACCTCTGGAGATTGTCCAGTCCAACCCCATCCTCAGAGCAGGGTCAGTTAGAGCTGGATGCTCAAGGAGTTGTCCGGTCAGGTTTTGACTGTCTCCAGGGGTGCTGACCACTCAGTTTCTGTGGGTGGCTTGTTCCAGTGTTTGACTGCCTCACAGTAAAAAAGTTGTTTGTTTTTTCTCATGTTTAAATGGAATTTTCTAGATTTCAGTTTGTGCCTCCTGTGCTGTCGCTGGGCACCACTGGGTGCTCAATCTTATTTATTCCTCCCTTCAGGTAATTATATACATTGATCAGATTCTCCTGAGCCTTCTCTTCTCCAGGCTGAACAGTCCCAGCTTGCTCTCTTCCTGCTGGGTGCTCCAGTCCCATACCATCTTTGTGGCCCTTTGCTCAACGTGCTGCAGTTATATCCCTGTCCCTCCCGTAGTGAGGAACTCGGAGCTGAACTCCAGATGTTTCTCACTGAGTACAGGGAAAGGATCACCTCCCTTGACCTGCTGGTGATATTCTTCCTGATGCAGCCCAAGAGGCTGCTGGCTTTCTTTTGATGCTTGCATTGCTGGCTCACATTCAACTTTAGTCCTTATCCTTTCATTACAGTGGGGGTTTTTGGGAGGGGATTTTTTTTTTTTTGTGAGGGCTGTGCTAATAACCTGCTACCTTCTAATGTGTACAAACTTAAGCTGTTATAAAAATATCTAAATTTTATTCTGTTTGTATCAGTTTAAAACATAGGGAGGGACTCTGAAGACTCTAGGGCTATTGTCAATTTACACTTTGAGTAATCTTTGAATAATACATTGATAAAAGGAAAAAAATTATGAGCAATAGGATTAAGTGAGAATGCATTCCTGGAGATGCTAGTGATTTTTTTTTTTTAGCGTGTTCTGGTTTTGCCATAGGTTGTCACTAGGTGATAGTGTGACTGATGTAATGGTTTTATTAGTTATTTGAAATATTTGGTCTGAAGTAGTAAATGAAAAGACGTGTCAAGCACGCTTTGGTCGGTTGTTCCACAGATAGTAATTGGAGAATAAACCTTTTTATGGTGCAGTGTTTCTTAAACTGTAAATGTAAATAAGAGAGATGTTTGCCTAAACTGAGATAATGTTCTGTTATAAAAACTGGTTGTAGAAATTAGTCCTCTTTGCAAACAGAATTGTCTTAAACGCCATTCAAACAATTTGATGCCTAATGTAAATGGGCAAATGGTTACTCAATATTGTAATTAAAAGCATTTAGACAACGAGAATTTTGCTATGGGTAAGAAAAGGGGAACCTTGATAAAAGTATTAGTAACTGTTTAATTACTAGCCGTAAGAGATATTTGCAGTGTAGAGATTATATTTTTTGGCTTATAACATTCTTGTAATGGTCTAATTTCTATGAATTTTCTCAGTTCCAGGGTGCCTCATGGTGGCTTTGCCCATATAATGGGTGGCAGTGGATTGCAAAATTTTACAATTGCTGCTGTGCCATATACTGCAAATCTTTTACCAACATCAAGCACATGGTATGTTAACTAGTCTCATTGAAATATCTTAAATCCAGGTTTTTTTCATGTCAGTTGCAGTCAAAAGTACAGTTCTTTTGACTATTTTCATTATAAAAGGCCAAAAAAAATTTAGACAGTTTGTGGAGTATTCACCATCTAACATGAAAGTGGTGGATTTTAACCCAGATGCTATTACATTATGTTTGCTCATTGTTTTCTACTTCATTTTGCTTTACTAAAGGCAGTGGGATTAATAAGGTAATATTAAAGTTAAATTATTGTATTATGATTTACTGAAGTGGAAAAAACTTAATTTCCTGCAATATATTTGAATGCTCAGTGGTACTGTAATGCAGCAGAGGTTTGTTTTCTTTCATAAAAGTGATATCTTCAGGGTTTTCATTCAGAAAACTTTACTGTTGGGTTTCTTGCTCAACTGTGACGTGGCTGCTTTTTTTTTTTGTTTTTTTTCCCCTTCCCAGTATCAACATGCTCAAGTTACCTGAATACCCAAGTAAAGAAATCCTTAAGGACAGGCTTCTTGTGGCATTGCACTGTGGAAGCTATGGTTACACAATGGCATAATGAAGTCTAGAAAACTCATCTGGCTACTGATGTGCAGTTCAGAGTGGCAGAAGTAATTTTGGTAACTGTCAATAGAAAAGCAGCTTAGATGCTGCAGCCCGTTTGCAGGGCTGGGCTTCAGAATTCATACGGGATCATCAGCTTTTCCTCCATTATGTGTTGTCAAAGTAACTGATACTGTCACAATAGACTTCTCAGTATGCTCTGTTTTCATTTTTTAAAATAACAGGTCTGTATGGAAATAAGTTTACATGCTTTTCATTATTACTTCAGTCTGAATCAGAAAGTTTGTCAGAATCTCTTCCCACACTTTACTTTTGATTTTCAACTGTATGGTTGAATGACATTTGCATTTCAGTTTACTTTGCACTCAGATGGCATACTGCTAATGGACAGACTTGTACTTTATGCCTTGTTGCATGTGAAAGTGCCATTTATTTTTGCAGAGAATGCTATAGAAAGTTCAATTTAGATATTGTACAGTAAGACAGATCTGATGTATTTTCCTTTTTTGCATAGTAACAGAAACAAAATTTTATAACTTTTTAGTATTTTAATGTATATAGTATGTAAAGAATAGACTGTTATCACTGGAAAAAATAACAGATGAAGTTAATATCTAATTTATATTAGAATTTACACTATATTCTACTACATATTTAAAGTATTTGTGACTTTATAGTAATTAGTTTTTTGTAAATATTATTTAAGATCTATATCCATTTGTTTGAATTACTTTACTCTTTCCTTGACATAATTGTATGTTCAGAAGGTATCATTAAATTTTAATATTTTTACCAGAATCTGAATGTGACAAGTTTGTGTGTCTTTGTGGGTGGTTTGGGTTTTTTTGTTCCCCAGGATTTTATTCATCTTACTGCAATTTAAATTATCACAGAACCAGCATTTGAGAAGGCATTGTCAAAGTGTGTGGATGGACATAAGCAAATGCACAAGGAAGGAACTTGAGCTTATCGTGGTTAACTGGCAAGACTATAATAATTAGAATCTCATGTCAAAACTTATATAAAATTAGAATATGTTACTCAATATGTGAAACTACACAGCAGTGGCTCATCAGCATGTGTTTTCGATGATAAGTAGCTGCACATGTTAGGGTAGGTGATGTGTTTGCATAACTGCTTTTTAGGGCTTAATGTAGACCTAGGGTAGGTCTACATGATTGTTTTGGTTCAGGCTAGGAGTGGTGGTTTGGGTTTTTTCTTCAAAGTAATCTGGTCATCACTGCTTGTCATGCTTGTGCTTCAGAGAATGCAAACTGGATTCTCTCCAGGTAAAACTAAACAGAAAAACATGATCCAAAAATGTACCAAATGCTAACGGGTGAACATCTAATTATGTCTGCAAGACCTAACTGATCCGGAGAGGTGATCTGAAGAGGTTAGTAAATGAATTCAGGCATAGCGACCCCTCCAGACATGTAAATTTTAAGGTTCAGGTCCTCAGCACAAACTGTTTGCTACTAATCCATTCATGTTTTCCTACACTAAGTGCTAATACATGTGTAGCCCGAGTTCACCAGCTGATCTGTCTAGGCTGCCTACTTGGTGCTGGTTTTTTCAGATCTTATTTATTTATTTTAGTCTGAAACATACATAACCTCTCTGGGGGTGTGAGAGAGAAATATGTGGACCATCTGATTCAGTGGTGCCATGGTAATTTTCCTTTGGGCTAAGCTTTATACATAGACTTAGCAGTTTTATTTCCCTTCCCGTTCTCTTTGTGCACATGTATGCATAAATGTTGGTTTAAATGTTTATGCAGTGTCTGTGACTGCAGCTTATAGGAGAATACCGCTTTTAGTTAGCAGAAAGAGCAGACTCTTCTAGCACAGCAATCCAGTGAAAGCTGGTTAAACTCTTGCTTCAGTCAGAGGAGAGGTGCTGTTCCTCGCTGGCATGCTCTAGGAAGCTCAGACTGTTTAGACAGGTTAGATGTTTGAGGCTGTGGGGGGTTTTAGTGTTAAATCCCAGTTATCTTGGACCCTTCAGTTAGCAAAAATACGCTTTTCTGCACAGCTGGGCAGTGCTTGGTTCCCTGACTATAGAGCTTATTTCTTCGTGTGCCTCTGCAAGGTGGATTGACTGCAGGTCAGTGTTTGAGCAATACAAGGTATTTGTCAGGAATTATGTATTTTTGTTTTCTTTATGTAAGCTGGGATTTTATCTTTATCCAAGGGTTTTACTGTAAATACTGTTGTTCATTAACAACTACACAGTGTGATTTTTTTTTTTCTTTTTCTTATTTCACATGTTCTGTTTCACGTTGATGTACAGTGATTTGCAGGAAACTGAAACCTTGCGTACTCCAGCATCATGTCCAAAACATGTCACACCATAAGGCTGAGTGAAGGGGAAAGAAGAATCATTTATTTTTTTGTTCCTTTTCCCTTTACGCTTTTGTATTATGCAGTAGGTGACAGAGGTATCAACAAGCTGAATTTGGTCTAAAACAGTATTCTTAAAATCCTTGGTGACTAGTTTTGAAATGTAACGGAGTGCAGCATTTTAATGTTCTCAGTGGTTCCTGATGACAGATCTCCCTGTTACAGCCTCACAAATGGTTCAGAAGCAGATTACTCCTTCCTCCCCCGTACTGATGTTAGTCATGTCCCATATGAAGTATCTTGTAGTGGTTCTTGTAATGAAATACTCCCTTGATAAGTCACAATGAAATTTTGTTAAAATACTCCTGTAATAAAAAGCACGATGAAAATACTTAGAAAATGGGAATAGAGCTCTTGATACTGGGCTCTTGGTATAACAGCTTGTTTTGGACAGGGTTGGTTTTTTTTCCTGCTGAAATGCTAAACAGTACTGTCTGCTGCAGTTGACCATGTGAAGTTAGCAGGATTTAATTATTGCATTGAAAGGCTGGTTTTGGGACACCTGTGCCCTATTAGCAAGGGGGTATGAAAAGCCTGTTGAGAAACTATAACTTAATATAGCTTATAGTTTAGAATGATTAATTGGTTTATATTTGTTGTCTCCCACTGTGCCAGAACAAGGCAGGGTGAGTGTTTTATCTCGGAAAGAACAGAACAGATGTCTTGTCAGATCATAGATCATGAGTGCTCATTAACTTTTATTATCTTTATGAAATGTTAGATAGCAAAGCCTAGTTTTTGATGCTTGAAAATGTGTTGTGCATCTAATGTTGCGAAACCATTAAACCCATAAACTGTGAAATGTAGCTTAACGACTTCTACTGTATGTTCCATAGTCAGTAAGATTGAAAATGGAATGAGAGGGAGAAGGTGGTTGGCCTGAATTTTCCAGAGACTCGGAGACTTCCACATGTACAGGAGAAAAATGTTAGGACCACCTATGCTTTGGACGTGTGTCAACTTTCTGTTCAAGAACATAAACTCAAAATTGTAGTTTTAGTTTAGCTGGACTGTTCTTGAAGTCTAATGACCTGATTCAGCTCTGTAAGTATAGCTCAGTGGTGCCTCAGAAAAGCTTTGCTCTTCCCCTTCTAGACCTGAGCAGGAGTGGACACTCTTCAGTCATGTCCAACCCGGATGCATGGTGTATAGAGCAAGGAAGGAGGAGGAAGATTGCTCAGATTTCTTTTCTAAACCTTTTGAAGAAATAAACCCCCTTTTTTGTCCCTTACGATATGCAGACAAGCAATACTCCGTAGGTGTTCCTCCAAGTCTTAACATGTAGGTGATTTTCCTGTAATGCTTCTATGGTGTTGTGCAGGAACCGGGCGTCGAAATTGCACCCAGCGGTTGCCATTCCTCTTGCACACGCAGTGGGTTGATCTTTCACTCTGAGGGAAAGCAATCTTTGCAGTTCTGCTCTCTGGACACAAGAGGTCCTTTGCTGTTCAGGCAGCGGGAGGCTTTTGCGGGCGCTGGCTTCCTGCCATTCCTCCCAGTGCCCTCTGCCAGTCAGGCGTCTGTTGCCGAAAAGCAAAATCCAGAGTTCCCTCAGTGATTGACACTTAAATTTTTTAACTGGTTGCATCTAAAGAATGCAGCTGCTGAATGCTCCCAGCAGGATTAACTATTTTTGTAATAACACTATTTTAGTTCTTTGTGTGAGGTTTTTCTTGGTATTATTTAAATACAGATACTGAGTTCTGGATTCTTGGTTCAGTAAAGATTCTGGGTTTGGCTATGCTTGGCTGTTATCTAGGGTAACCTTGAATTCCTTGCAGTGTACTACTGCTGATTCTGTGTCAGCAGATCTTGACAAAAGGCAAATTTTTCAATTGATTTTTTTTCATGGTTTTTCTAGAATTTTTTTTAAAAAAAGCCCATCATAATCAGAAGTCTCATTAAGAGCACCCAGTCACCATTTTAAAGACCTTGTAAATAACTGCTTATTATAAAATATTCTATTAAAGAAATGTTTCAGGCAATTATGCAAGTACTAAAGCATATTGAATAAGTACTCTAGCATATCCCACTTTCTAATGCAACTTTCATGTTGATAATTTCAGAAAGTCTAGTGAATTCACAAAGGAAATATTTTTTTGTTTTGTTTAGGCACCTTTATGAAGGAGAAGGACAGCCAGTGAATTAAAGAATGCCTGATGTTAATACTTCTGTTCCTCTTGTAATACCACTGCAGTCTCTAGAGTGGAGACAATTTCCCCTTAAAAGGCTTATAAGCTGTAAAGATGGGGGTGGTTTGCTGTGATTCTCTCCCCCCCACCAAGCTGCTATTTTGCTTCCATACCTTAGCTTTTGGAGACTGGTTTCCATCTGGGGACAAAAGGCAAAAGAGGAATAGTGCTTCCTGGCCTCGTGATGGGGGAAGCGGAGGAGAAAGTTGACATAAAGTACAGTAATGCTGGTAGTTTAAGAAGGAAGGCTGCTTCCACAGAGGCTGATGTGTGCCTAACGCTGGCAGGCCAGAGTGGAAAGCAGGGCTGCTTCAAGGTTTGTTTTCTCTCTTTTTCCCCTGTCTTGCATATTTCTCTTTTTATGCATGTTAAACGGAAGCTGTTGGTTTGTGATTGAGGTCAAACTCAAGCCTCTTGATTAATTGACAGAGATGTGGGGAGGAAAAGACGACAGGATAGCCTTTAGAAGAAATCCGAGATGGTGTCAGTATATCGTGCACAGGAGCAGCTGTTTGCCTGGGAACCTTTACACCAGTCGATCCCTACTTCTGATGCAAGATTACTTTCTAGGAGCTGCTCTTACTACAGAAAGGCTTTCTGGAGCAGGTACTTTAGGAAGCCAAATAACTGCAGTATTAAATTGAACATATTGCTTTATTGACTGCCATTCTGGTATCCTCTATTCAAGGTAGTAGCTAATCAGTTCCCTTTGCAGAAATGGGAAAACAAAGGTGGTACTATCTCTGTGGGAATTGTTCTTGCATGTTGGACAGGATGCTTGAGAAAAATAGAAGATGAACTAACAGACTGGTAAATTTGAACTGTGGTAAGAAGAAATGGATAACCATGTCTTGATTCTTACCAGGCAGGCATATAGTGGTCTGTGTTTAGCACCTTTTGTCTCCACCACAAGCTTTTGGAATGTGATGCAGATGTTGAAGAGATGTTTTCCCAAGACAGCTTTCCAGGTTTTGAAGGCTAGTTTCTTTTTCTCTGTAGCTTCTATGCTACATTATATGTAATATATAACAATACATATTTAAATAAGCATAAAAAATAAACCCAAAGCATTTTAATTGCATATGATATATATATGATATTATTAGTACTACTGTAGTAAAATGCTACATACCAGAGTGTTTTAGGAGCATAAAAAATAAACGCATTAATGTTACTAACTGGATGATTTTTGTATAGATCAAGTAAAGTAGGCTTTCAATTTTAGCCTTGTAGTTGAGGATTTTGCATGTATGTTTGTGTTTTCCTTACCTTCATTTTGAAATAATGGGTGGGTTTTCAGTTAGGCTGTTGAAATTATGGGCAAATCAGTAGTTTCTATACGCAGCTGTTACTACTAAGAATTTTTAGCATGTCTGTAGAAGAGTGTTTCTCCAGTTAAGAAGTAAAATTGGCAAACTACTAAACTGATGCTAAGAACCAAAGCTTTAAATCAACTAGATGAAACTTCCTCAGGGATTCTTGAGTTGTAAAGATAAGTGGTTTTCAAGTCAGAACATCTGTTTATACCTAGGACTTTCTATAGATAATCATACAGCTGATAGACTAGAGACTGCGATATATGTTTTATAGACATGCTCGTCAATTCAACAACTTTTTTACTCTCTAAGGACAATAACAGAGTTAATATACTTCTGTGGGACTAGCTGTAGCTCAGAGGCAGTAAGAATCAAACCACGTAAGGAAACCTCATACAAAGTTACTGGCTTACTCTTATGCTTACTTTCATTTGAAAATAGCTCTATGCAGCTAGGTAGATTGAAACATTGCTAGTTATGCATATAAAGCAGTATGTCTAGTTGCAGTTATGAAAATCTGCATGTAATTTGAACTAATAGAATAAATTAATAAAATTTGAATTAAAATAGAATGGATTTTCTATGCCCCTTCAATTTGGGTTTAAAAACTGGCATTATTGCATGTCTTTCCATACATGGCATATAATATAGTTGGAACATGTTACTTTAAAAATGCTTACTTAGTATGTTTGAAGTGTTACAGATAGGCTCAAAACACCAATGAGAAGGGCTGCAATGGTCCATCAAAGTGTTTCCTCTGAAATCAGTGTCCTCCATCCATCTCTGTCTCCTCATGTCCTTGACTACTGTATATTGCTAAATTTTCTCTTACAACAGAACCCTTCCAGTTTCTCACCCAGATTTTTCTGGACCATTTTCTCCGAATGTAACATGTACTCATTGACGGGAATAGCAAATAATATCTCTAAATGTGTGTTAACTTTTTTTCCCATGAGAAATCGTTAAAAAAAAAAAAGTTATGCTAATATGATTAGAAACTGATTTGTACCAAAAGGTGTAGAATTTCAGTCCGAGAGCACGCACTGTGAAGGCGTGCGTCCCCCAGCCTGCTGTTTGCAGCTCTGTATACTTGCTGCATTAAGTGCTTGTGACATTCTGTGCCAAGAGTTCAACTACTGAGTTTCATACAGCGCCGAGTGATTCATTGGGATTATTAGGATTCTCCTGGGATAGCTTCACCATACTGATTGCCTCTGACAGATCAGTTTGCTTAGATTAAAAAGCAATTGTTGCTGTCTAGTCAAATTTATAACCCCTGGTAAAAGGAAACCAAACCCTAGTGCTGTCCAGTATATAAAAACACCTTGGTCTACAAATTATGCGGATTGGAAAGAAAACTGAATACTTGAAGAGTGATGCTACTTTACATGCACATGGGCAAAGATTTCTCGGGTATCTAATGCACAGCTTGTCTGTGCTAATAAGTTTATTCTGACATATTTAGGTGAGTCTATGGATAAGCATTATTTTAGATGAATTCTTCTAATTGTTGTCTTTGTAGAAATAAAGTGGTGCAGCTATTGATTGGTATTGGACATCTGTGGATGTTATGGCAGTATGGCTGTTAGGTGTGTGTCACCGAAAGGAAGGGATTGTACTATAGGGAATCTAAATTCCATAATAGATTAGGCCTGATGAGCTGGCCTGGAGACAACGACTGCTCTTTACCCCTGATTTGTGGCGTATATTAGTGATGTTCTAGGTGTAAGCAAGTGAAAAGAGAAAATAAATGGTGGAAGCAAATTCTGAAAGTGAAGAGTATCTTCAGGGAGAAGGTGAATAGTGTCCCGAGTGTAAATGTGGAATAACAGGGGTGTTTTCAACAACAGATATGTCATTCAGCCGGCGGGTGGGAGAAGTGCCCGGGCCTCCTCGAGATGCGATCCTTTATTCTTTCCCACCTGGTCCAAAGGTCTCAGCCTGTTGCCACAGAGACTGGGAAGACTGGTCGGGCTCGGCAGGTCTAAAGGAGGGTTGGTGGAGATGGTGAATTTTCTCTTTAATGTTTGATGCTGGCTCAGAATGAATCTTCTGCTGACTTGTCATTTTGATTTCCTGCCCTCTGTGCCTCGAGGTAGATATTTTTTTTTTGGAAGTATTTGCTAAAGTGAGTTAAGCTTCTGCTGAAAGGGCACCACTGCAGATTGTAGATGAGAAGGGGCTCCCTTCTGTACAGACAAGATGCTCCCCGTTAAGCGCAATGGCATGTGTAACATCTAAAACATCTCTCTCATAAGAAAACTCCAAATGTAAACTCTGTGGGCAGGACACATGGGGGTTAATTATCATATCTGTGCCTTTGGTCCTTAGCTTGTTGGCATCTTTTTGAAATGCACCATATTTACATTGCCCATTTGTCTTGGAAATAGTCTGTGTGTGTACTTTAAAAAAAAAAAAATTCTGAATGCTACCTCCGTTGCCAGCAAACAGCCATTCTGCTGACTTCACTCAGAAGTAATTCCCACACAAATGTTGAAAATCTAGTTGGGTGAAATTCAAGTAGATGTTGCTTTATTTAGGTTTGGGGTTTTTGTGGAAGTGTTTTTATTTTAGCATCTTTAGAATCTCCATCTCCAGTCTTGACTGGGTTGTGGCAATTTAAGAACTGTCTTAGAAAGACCGGACAAACATATTTAGTCTTTCCTACTTATTACAGTTTCTTTCTGTGTATTTGGTGATGATTTCCTGTGTCTTCACTAATAGTGTTAACAGACATATGGACTGAAATAATGGAAATGTGTGAGTAACTGTGATAACCTTTAATGCAAAGCTATGCTTTCTATAAGCTGTATTAATACTTTGATTAAAACTGTTCAAAAGACCAGCTGTGTGTTAATTAAATATCACAGCTGTGTGTGCTTTATTTGTGTTTGTGTGTGGAAAAATCTGAAGAAAATCTTTTCTTTATTGTCTTTTACAGGAACAAACCCACTTTTGGCCATGTCTTGTACTGCTGGACTATAGGGTTTTTCTTCTGCTTCTGTGTCTGTGTTGTCTCCAGTACCAAGCTTTTCTCTTACTCAGTCTTGACTGGTTTGATGTGAGTTCACCAGGGGCTTTTGCTCTGTTGTGTATCTTTGTGCTTAACAGCCAGCAAAGTTCAATGGACAGGCAGATTACACAGAGACTGCCGAGGCTCACGTTTGATGTCTGCCTCTGCCGCTGACCTCCTTTGTAACCTTAGTAAATCACTTTGTGTCTCTGTATGTAGGCGCATGCTATTACAGTTAGACTGTAAACTTCTGAGGAAAGGAGACACCCTTTGTGTATCCGTGTGACACCTCACGGAACAGATGAGCTCAGCAGGGACATCTGGAAGTATCCAGATCTAGTGTCTGTATTTTTGCCCAGGGTTTAATTTTGGTGACTGTTCCTTGTAGACAGCCCTTGAGTGCGGCCTCAGGAGTCTACTTGCTGCTCTTCTCTCTCACCACCCTGCCGAGCTCTTCTGTCAGCTGGGGCAAAGCAGAGTGGATGGCTGTCATAAACATGCAGTTAGGAAACCTCTGTATCTTGAAAATACTGTTCAGTGCTCACTGGTCACAAATTTTGAAAATGGTAATGAAGTTATACAGAAGAACTCAGGATCAGCCAAACACACTCTCCAAGGCTTGCTTCTGCTTCAGTGTCTTGCCCTCCCCTGTTACCTTGGCTCTATGCTTTGTAAAGTGTGGGGCAATGGGTTCATTCCTGTGATCTATCTGGAAAGCAATCACGGTCAAGAACTAGCAAACTGGTGGGGATGCTCTGTATGGGTGTGACTCAGGTGCTTTAACTTGACCTAGAGGCATCATCTTTTCAAGAGCCTTCATTGCTTTGTTGCTGGAGGCTTTTATGTCCAGAAACTGGTGGCCTGAATGGATAAAGGTGGGAAATCCCCATGGCTTAACGCCGATTCCTTAACTTTCAGATAAATAAGTTTCTAGTTGTTGCTTTCCAACTTCTGACAAGGCTGGAAAGTTGCTTTTAAGCAGTAGGGGTTATGGGAAATCTTACTTTTGCAGCAGAAATGAAATTAATTTTCAGAGGCCTTGATGTCAGTGTCACGCTCCTCTTATTTGGGTCTTTTTCTGTATCCATTCATCATCGCCTGGCAACTTCTGTACCAAGACTAACCGCCTAAAGTTGAACCCACAGTCCATCTTGTGTTGATCCTGCCTTTTCTCTGTACGTGCAAGCTTTCACTAGTACAAGCTATACTTGGGGAAGTCTGCATTTTTTTCTCTGTTATGTAGAGACTGACACTAAATCTAATATGTGCCTTCAATATATATTTGCTACAAATAATGACTTTTTATAGTTTAATAAAATAAAGCCCAATGCCTATGTCTTAGCAGGTTTTGTCTAACTCAAACTCTGGAGCTATTTTTCCCCAGTACTGCACTGGCATTGTGCTTTCAAGCCTGCTGTTGTCGTGACTGGTGTAGGTGCACGCCTCCTGCTTCTGTAGAAATTTTCTTGGAGGGGGAAAAGAGAGTTGGGTGTTAGTGCTTCCAACAATGTGGAAAGCAGTTTCTGGACATTGTAAAGATAAATAAGTGTTGTTTGGTCTGTTTTGCTTTGTGCTTTGTATCTTTGTAAGATGAACAGTTAAATACATGAAAAAACTTAAAGTCTGAAAGCACTTAAAAGAAAGAAAGAAACAAGCAAAAAGTTGGGGAGCAAGGGTGGGGAGTTTCTTGGTTTTCCAGAAATGTGCCAGTCTTTTCATCGAGGGTACTATCCTGCAGCTCTACAGAGATGCTGTGGTGTGGTGTTTTTTTTTTTTTTTTACCGTACCTTATTTTTCTGTGACTGTGGAATACGAGATCTTTAAATCTCATGCCATCTTCCCCTTCAGACAAATCAAACTTCACAGCATCAGGAATGCTTCTGAGCATGTCTTGATAAAGGCAAGGATAGAAAGCAGTAAACCAGCAAAAGAATCTGCAAGGTCTGAAGGTCTTTAATTCCGAAGGTGATATACAGCCAGGTGGTGATATATGCTGAACATCAGCTCCTACCAGCCCTAAAAAAAAAGTGTGCCAAATATAAATCTATCTAAAATATTTCTGTTGCTTTTTCTGCTTTAGGATAACTATCTACCCTGATCCTGGACCATAAAGCTGTGCTAGTTCAGTATGTCTGAACCCGCTTAAGTAAGCGAACTTAATTATTTGTCATTTTTATTACATCCGTGGGTATAATGCAAAGATGGACATCATCAGAAGCAAGAAATTGCACACTAAAAAAATTTCATAATGAAAGATACGAGCCATGTGTGTAGGTGACATAATTATCTCTGATTATAACACATGAAATTCAGATTATGGTCTCAGACTACCAGATCTCAGAGCATACAGAGCTACTTGTGAAACACTCACTTTTGCTGACACTTGTTTTTTTTTCTTTTTGACTGCAGGAGAGTTGAGATATTGGTGGCACATGGCTTTACAAGTGAGATCATCTTGCCAGCCATTCCATTAAATATTGTAAGACATTGTTACTTAAGGGCTTTACGCTGCTTTTTTGGCATATAAAGTTACTTCAGAAGGTAAACATCTGGTTTTATTTTGCTGCATTCTTCATGCAAAGAATGGATCTGTATCATCAAGCAATGGGAATGCATTTAAGTGTAATTATCTTGAATTATTTGCTGCTAAGTCTCCTTTGCTAGTGGTAGAATGCTCTGATTTCTATCTTTGCTGGATGCTGGGCCTTAAACGTGCCAAAGGCCAAACTAAATTTTGGCTGTCCCGTATGTCAGGCTCATGTAACTTGGGGGTATAGGGAAGTGTCTTTTCTGAAATCTTTGCTGAACTTCCAAAGGTGCTTGGCTTTTAACTGCTGGGAAAATGCATCATTTGTATCAACAGCTTGTTTAAGAAAATGGTCTCTTGCTTGTAAATTAGTATAAGAAATTGCTGGAATGGGAGGATCATACAATATTCCTCTAATGAGAAGTATTATATGATAATTAGTCTAATCCCTCTTTCTTCTAATGAATTCAGTGTTTGTATGTTAGCCCTTTTTTAAAAGACTGCGGTCTATGGGCAGTGTGGCTTTGACCTTTGAATAACTTGCTTTGTCATTTCTTTCAATTTTTGATTACTGGCCTTTCTTTTTATTGCCAAACTTCTGTATTTATGTTCTAAGCAGAGTCTTATCTAAATCTTTACTGAATTCAGGTAATACAAATAAGGACACTTATCTTAAAGGAGTCTTTTACTCTCTTTAGATTCCCTTTCTCCATGTAGAAGAGCACCTTGAAATACGAGAGTTAACATCTGCCCTACACTACATATTTTTACATGTACTCTTGAGGAGTTGTTAAAATCTGAATTTGAGAGGAGCATGTGGTTCTGCTTATGCTGTTCCAAGACCATATTTCCTCTTTATTGCTGTATCTTAGTTATGGTAGGAAAAGACTCTGATCAGCAATCTCCAGGGAAAAAAAAAATCAGTGTTTCAGGAAGACATTTCTTCTGCTACTTATCAGAGGGATACCTCAGGCAAACTGCAGAAGTTTCCACGGAGATGCGGTGTGCATGGGCTGCCGAACGCGGCAGTACGCACCATCTATTTGCTTTGGAGCTGGGACTACAAACGCCCCTCAAATGTGTGCTGTAAACCAGCTTAACTTGAAAGAGGATAAAATTAATGTCATGAGGGAGTAGCCTGATGGGCAAACAAAGGGCCTATGAAAAAATGTTGAGGCCCCTTCAGATGCATTGACAGGAACAGGCTCCTTTCATTGCTAATCATTTGCAGAAACTGCAGTACAGCTGCTGCGATGCTAACCTGAGGTTTGCCAGCTCTTGGATGAGTTCTCTCTTTCTCCCCAGCCTCAGTGGCTGTGGCCACCCCTCCCTCTTCCTCTGTTGCTTTTCCCTTTCTCTCTCCCCCCCTCCTTCTCTCTTTCCTCCCTTGTTTTTCTATTGCGTGGGAGAACTGAGCCTTTGTCACAAAGCTGGCCAAAAGCGAAGAGCTCTGTTTTGTGGAAACGTTTAAGTTCTGGTTTTGCTCTGCATCAGATCTTATTTAGTTCCTGCCACTAGAAGTAACCAGTGGTCTGAGAGACGGTCTGCACTGTAGCCTCCTCGGCTCACTGCTGTTAGCTGTTTTGTGTACGTATGAGACTGCTCTACTTGCAAATACATCATGCACGTGCCCATATTAGCCTTGGAAAATGTTTATAATATATTGTCCTTACAGATGAAACCTTCACAACTATTTAATGTTCTCATGATCAGCTCTGATTATGAGGATAGATACTTTAAAGGTTGGGTCATATTAGAAAATAGAGCAATGAAGATCATGGCAATGCCAGAGGGGACTCTTTAAGATTATTGTCATAGGAATGAACACAGGAATACTTAAGGCAAGTCAGTTCTTGCTGTGCTCTTGATTGCATGCAGTCATTGCATCATGTTTCCCAGCTGAACTTAAAGTTACCACCACCACCACCCCTCCCCAAAGTAAAGGTTTTGTTGCAAGGGTTCTGCCTTTCACTTTGTGAGAAAAGTCTAATTACTGTAGAGAGGGAATAAATCTACAGGTACGCAGGTTGTCTTTTTTTTTTTTAAATATAAATTGCATCTGAGTGAAATCGAATCCATCTAACTCATCCAAAGCCTGATAAATTAAGATGATTCCTTCCTATTGTACCACCTGGATTTGCGTTTGGCTGCAAAGCTGATGTGGATTGAGTGGTGGTGCCCAGGCATGTGGCTTTGAATGCTCTGCCTAATGCAAATCCCAATATATTGATATTAGAAGGGTTCTCTGTATTTACTGCTGTGTGACCATGCAGGGAGTATCTCTGATCTAAGCCCCTGACTGGTGCTGTTTGTTACACTCAGTGAGATGGTAATGGTCAGCAGTAGATAAGATTCAAAGACGTCTGTGGGATGAGTCTATCTAAATGTTACTGAGATTGCAGTATTGTTCCTCTTGAAAAGCAAAGGCTGTAAAATTTGTCAATGCTGCAGTAGATTCTCCTGCCTCCTACCCCTATCTCCCCTGCAGCTCTATTGCTGGCCATAAAATTAAGTTGTTTTGTCACCTGTGGTTATTCATTTTAACTTTAGCATAGTAAATTTAATGCAGAGACGTTTACTTATTGTAAATTTGTCTCCCATGAAACAAAGGGGCACTAACTTTGCAGACTGGTGTAAAGAGTATCTTTTTCCATTAAAAATAGTAGAGGCTGCAGGTTAGGACAACTTGTAGACTAAGTATATACGCTAAGAATCAATAAGTGTTTTATTAGAGCCTGGAGATTATTTGACTATAAAGGCTTTTTGTTGTGTTTTTTTTTTTTTTTAAATTCATTTGCTATAAAAAGGTAAATAAAACAGTTAACTATCTGTTGCCTCACTTAATTTAAAATCTTGTATCATTTATTCTTTCTAGGTAACCAATTTTTCCTTCTTTGTTCTAATGTTGGGGCTTAGAAGAAAATGGCTTTAATTTATAGCTTCTATTTATTCAAATTTATTGTCAGCGTCATAGATTTTACACTTCCTATTAGAAGTCTGGAAAATATTTCTTGCTACACTGGAAGAGAACAAAATTCAGTTTAGAAATATAATTTCCTACCACTAAGACACTTGATAACATGGGAGAGATTAATGGAGCCTTATGATAGAAACTTGATTTAAAGCAGGAGATTAATACTGCTTTATCGGCCCATACCACGAGTGAATTAGCTCAAGAAATCTGTTTGAAGTTGCTGAGTTGTCTGTTAGAAAAAGGTCTCTGGGCATTTATTTGATCATTGCTGAGTACTTGCTATAGGCTCGTCTATCTAACAACACAGGAACAGACTTCACACCAGCCTTGCGTATTTTACAGTAGCATGTTTCTTATTATTCCTTGTTATCCCACAGGAAGCTGGAATGCTTTGGGGGTCAGCTACTGGCTGGGGGGGATTATTCCCAGTAAATCAAGCTCAAATTAATAAACAGAATTACACTGACATTCTGATTTCTTCAAGGACAAAGAAATGCTGATGCAGTGTTTTTAATTGGAAAGGTTCTGTCCCAACACCTGTTGTAAATCATATTTTTATCAGCAAAGAAGCCTCTCGTTTCCTTTGCTAAACGTAGGAGTGTTTATCTTTGGAGCACATTAAAGTGGTCCAGAAGTTGGGCCTGACGGGTTGATAGATCTACAGATGGACACAGCAAACAGAGAAATCTGGGAGCTAACGCATTGGGGCCATAGCTTGCCACTGGTCCCGGCTGGCATTCCAGCTCTGCTTCCGATATAAATTACATCAGCATCAAATAAGGGGAAAAAAACCCAAAATCTGTGACAATCAATCCGTTTCTCTGTCATTTGGCAAATGTGCTCTCTATCTGAAGATACAGCCACCAATTTAACTGGTAGTTCTTAGGATCCTGTATGTTTTATTCAGTGTAAAGGAGAAATCACACCATGTGCATGCATAATGTATGTGTCTGTGTGTATGCACAAAGATACGCATGCCTGCACACAAATGCTTTTTCCTTCTCCAGTGGCTTTCAGTTCTCTTGGGAAAATGTCTGAAGCAACTGTGCTTGTAAGTTCAACCAGCCCAAAATGAAGTCTGCGTGATTTTGCAGCTTTTAGTTTTTACTTCTCTTAGAATTGTAGCACCCAGAGTTTTATTTCTAAATCTATCTTTTAAACATTTTTTTTCTGCTATTCTGTCTACACAGAGGAGTCTGCAGAGGTGGCCTTCTGACATATACATTGGATGATTGTGAAAATGATATGTTGTTACACTAAGCTTGTATCATTTGCCTGCAATATGGTAAGGTAATAAGGTACATTCTCAAATGCTGCACTGCAGAGGTACACACAAACAGTGGCATTCTGTATGCATTATGTGTGAGATGAAAAGTGCTTAAAGAGTACCTTCATCAGGTATCTCAGAGAGCGTCCTGTTTCCTCGGTACAGATGAGAATTAAAGGTAAAAAGAGCATGTAGATTTTGCTGATGTGAATTGCTGCATTTCATCACACTGAAAGAGTCTATCTGCAGTGTGCAGGCAGAAGCCTGCCTTTGTGGACAGAAGATTAGCATTTACCTGCAAACAATTTAAAGCCTATTTGTGAGTGTCGAGGAGTACATGGGAGTCACCTTAGGGAAGAGGAAAGATGGCTCTGCTTCCAGGACCCCTTGGCTGGAGTGGCTGGGCTTCACTCCATGCCGGCAGCATGGACATGAAGTTCTGCTCATCACAGCGGAGTGCCAGACAGGTATCAAAATCTGCAGTTTCAGGGGGTCACGACAGCAATCTGTCTGAAAGGGGCTGACTCAGGCAGCAAAAAAATAAAGAAGGCTAAAAAAGGCTTGCTGAATATGAGCAAATGATGAGAGATCTGAACAAAAAAGGGACAGTTACCTGCCAAAACTTGTTTGTTCTTGCTTTAGGGTTTCTCAAAACATTCTGATATGTAAACATAGGCTTGAACTACCTTCAAAAGTTCAGCTGAAGAAGGCCCCACTCTCTGAAGACTGTGAGGAGCAGGTGACAGCCCTGTCCATCTTGACAAGGTTGTCACATTTGTTCCTCTTGATGAGCTCATACCCAGCCAGGCTTAGCCCCGTGTGAAGGGCAAACAGAAAAAGCTCCATTACTCTGAGAAAGCTACTGTCAGTGGAAGTGTTACCTTGTGAACTGCCGAGGTTTCCTTTGTGCTTGGTTCTTAGGGACTCTCCTTCCCCCGTGTCCCATCAAGGAGACCAGTTACCATCTGGTCCAAAGTGTTTGTAAAGTTCACTGTTGCAATAAATGTCATTCTACAGAAATATAAACAGGCTGTTGCCCTACTGCATTACTGATGTATTCACATCAGTATGACTAAAACTTTGTCTGAATTTATTAATGCAAGTAAAAGGAAAATTAATCTTTTCCAGCAGAAAGTGCCTTAGCAGCTACACCAAATGCGGTGCAGCTGGGGACACCTCTGACTTGCCGTGGTCCTTGCTGAGTGTTTTGTTTCCTGTATAGGCAGAACCAAGACACTGCATGCTTTATGCTGGTTTCAGTCTATGAACATTCAGGTCTATTGCTATGTTCATATCTGACCTCTTGTATAAAAGGCTACAAGGTACATTTTTTTTTTTTCAGGAGCCAATTATTTCTGTTCTGTTAAAATATACTTTCCAGAAAGACTGCCAGCAAAGAGAATTGAAGAGCTTGAGACTCCACCTTTTTCTTTACAAGTATGTTATCGTAGTCAACTGCTGTGCTATTTTAAAAACTTATAACTGATGTATAACTTAAATTTACTTGGCTTCAATTTCCATTGGAGCTTGGCTTTTTCTATGCCATTAAATTAAATATTCCTTCTGTAAAGTGTGCTTTCCATGTCCATGGCATTTGAACACTGTAGCTAAAATCTTTCTTGCCTCTAGTTAATTCATGAGATGTTGAAATAATTTGAACTCTGTGCTCAGTATTGGGGACTACTTGTCACTACTGGGGAAGAGTGTCAATACTCAAGAATACCCAACTGTAGATCCCTCCTCTCTTCCTGTCTGTCCTGTAACCCTCCCTTCAGACCCATTTCACCCTCTCCAGTTTATCTACTTTTTTGTGTGTTTTATTTTCAGACTATGGGATTTATAGCTAGTGTTTGACTATTGACCTTATGAAACCCACGTATAGGCAAAAAGAAAGCTATTAACTTACTATTCCAGTTTTTAGCTATCCAAGAACTGTGATAGCGTTGATATGTGTATAGATAAACAGAACTTCTTACGAGAAATATTAAAGGAGGAGAGTTTGCTTGCCTATTTTCTATAAGGGCAGACAATTAATCAAGTGTTTCTGCAGGTACACATACAGCAGGGGAAATAAATAGAAGGAATTTGAAGTCCACATGCAGTTGCAGACATGATATTATTATTTGGATTACAAAAATGTGCTGGGGTAGCTTGCATGACTGGAGTGGGCCTGGATCTAGAAAGGGCAACAAGAAGGGCTTCTACAAATATGTCAGCAACAAAAGGAAGACCAGGGAAACTGTGAGGCCGTGGCTCAGCAGGGCACAGGACCTAAGGACGAAGGACATGGAAAAGACTGAGATACTCAATACCTTTTTTGCTTCAGTTTTTACTTTACAATTTTTTCCTGAGGCCTTTCAGGTCTCTGAGTCTTGTGGTAGAGACTGGGAGGGTGGTAACTGACTTACAGGAAAGGCGGACTGAGTTAGGGACCACTTAAGTCAACAGGGAAAACACAAGACTCTGGAACTGCATGGGCTGCATCCAAGGGTACTGAGGGTTGGCTCATGCAACTGCAAGAACCCTCTCTATCATCTTGGAAAGGTCATGGCGGTCAGGGGAGAGAAAAAAGGCCAAAACTGTGGCCATTTTAATGAAGGAGCATCCAGGGACTTATTGGCCTAACCTCAGTCCCCAAGGAGATTGTGGAGCCTGTCTTCCCGGAAGCTGTGTCCAAGCACATGAAGGACAGGAAGGTGACTGGGAACAGCCAGCATGGACGTACCATGGGCAGACTGTGCCTGACCGCCTTCTGTGGTGAGCAGATGAAGGGAGTGCAGTGGGTGATGTTTACACTTTAGTGTTTTCTGAGGTGCACAGGGAAAGAATGAGAGGCAACAGAAACTAGCTGCAACAAGGGAATTTCCAAGTAGATATTAGGAATTTTTTTCCACCATGAGGATGGTCAAACACTGTAACAGGCTGCCCAGAGTGGTTGTGGTGTTTCTGTTCTTGGAGGCGTTCAGAACTAGACTGGACGCGACCATGAGCAAGCTGATCTAGCAAATCTGCTTCAGAGGTCAGATCACTTGAACTTTTGAGGTCCTTTCTAGACCTGGGATTTTAGAAAGAGAAACTGAAGTGTCTACTTTGCCTAACTGACAGTAAGATCTCAAACATAGTCACTTTTCAAGTGACTGTCCTAATTGATGGGTGGAAATGGTGATATTTTCTTACTAAGAAACAGTGGAAAGACCTTGCTTTGTTTTCATACAAGCAAGTTTTGCAGGAGATGGAAATGTGAGTTCTTGGAGGTTATCTTTTCCTATGCCCTGTTTCATCTAAAAATAATTTACCCTTGAACAGATAAAAAAGATAAAACCAGATAAAATCATTACATAATTTATTCTTTGCTAACATATTTTTGCACAATAGTGGAAGCCAATGCATTTTTGGGAGATTTTCTTTTACAGCCTTTCATTTCAGACATCTTTGACACTAACCAAAAAAGCAATTTTCACACACAGAGAACAACAAACAAATAGGACCTGCTTTGTGATTAAGGAGTCTGTGATTTTGCTATTCATGTCGTAAGCTGCATGAAAGTAGCTCTGATAGAAAGAAACAATCTTCAAGGTTAAGTGTCATAAGACGACATCACCGTGTTTAAGCCATTCTGCTTTCAATTGCCTTGGGGAATATATTTTCAATAAGAGGTCTAAGTCTGCTGGCTCCTGCAGTTGTGCTGACGTGTCCCTGTGGTCATCTGACAGAACAAATTCCGCTTTTCCCCCCTCAGCCAGCTGAAAATGTGTTTCAGTTGGAGGAGCGAGGTGCGGTAGCAGTTGCCACACTCTTCCTCCCACGTTCCTCCTATGCCAAGACAAGTTATTCTTCTGGCAAGAGCTGTCTTTTCTAGTGCAGAGGACTAACAGAAGATGCTTGGGAACGAGCGGGTGGGTGACTGCATTGCTGCGTCTGTCACGGTGTCGGGCAGGCAGCTGCTGTGCCTCCAGGTCTGGCAGCAGGCAAACCCATTGCTGTTGCTCCTCTTGCTAAAATACACTTTGTTCTTTCAAGTTTAGAGAGATGTGACAAGCTCCAGGTTGTTGAAATTTTGCTTGCTGAATATTTTGCAGATGACCCTAGGTTTGTTTCTGCAGCCTCTCTCCCACTGTCCATCTGGGATTTGGAAGGGACGTCCAACACCTCTGGAAGAGAAGGGAGGAAAGCCTTCTCCTGACTTCCTGGACAACAGAATAGGCTTGCTTGACCAGGAACAGAGACATAGACCCTGCACATCCAACCAGTTGTCAGAACCTTCGTGCTGATCACAGCCAGAGATTAAATAAAGGGACAAGTGGGTGGAAGAGCTCCAGAACTAGGTAAAGATGTTACATATTTGCAGATATTAACTTAAATATTAAGATCAGGATGAGACTTTTGCCACTTACCCTCAGTTTCATTTAATCCAGAAACCAAATGGCAGGTGCCAAGGTAATACATCCACGAGGTCAGCAGACAGTCCCCTTGAACAGGGGCTGCCTACATGAACCCGAGTGCTTGAAGGATGCAGAGGCTTCTGAAATAGGGTGCCTCAATACGGAGTTGTTCACTCAAATGGGGTATTCAAAGTTGGGAGCAAAGCTCTTAATTTTAGGGGCAAAGTAATTTCCTTAAAGGTCATGAAGCTGATCTGAACCTTCAGACAAAAAGTTCAGGGATCAAAAATTGCCTCTTCCTATTGTAAAAAAAAAAGGCTGTAGCTCAGCACAAGTAGCAGGTTTATATGGGTCATGTTTGAACTATTCTTTTTGTCATTTTGTACTTAGATCTCTGAGCCGTCTAGAAGAGTAAGAAAGTTATTGCTAGAAAGATTGGAAACTGGTAGCTGATAAATAGTGCTACATCACCCTGCAAAGAACAGTTGATGAATGTTACCATTGCATGTGAAATGTTTCTTTTTTTTTTATTTTTTTTATTCTTTTTATTCTTTAATAGCAATGTTTTAAACTACATTGTCCCACACAGGGCACTGCAGTAAACCGGAACTGACATATGATAAATGCAAAGCTGTGGTTACAGCTCCAGAAATCGATAAATTGCATGTTTCACATGTAGAAGGGCAGTCCTGCTGTTTCTGCTTGCAGAGTGATAAATGTAATTCAATCTATGAGCAGTAAAACATGAGTGCAACTTGCTAATGCATGTGCATGCTTCCAACAGGAAAGAAAAGTATGTGAGAAGCTATATCGTGCTTCTTTGAAACCACCTGTAAAATGATTAGTTCTAAAATTTGTAAGAAAAGGGTGTAAGTCAATAACCCAGTGAATGTTTCCCCAATAAATGTGATTCAGTACCTGTGAGTATTGTTACTCCATCTCAGACACAGGAGCACCCAGCAAAATGGCACTTTGAGAGATACTAAACCAGGAAAGATAATAAGGCCGTAAATGAAGGCCATTATTTATGGTGCTATGGATGCAAAACCAGACCTGTGCGAATGACCTCCTACAACTCAGCAAGTTAGAAAGCATGTTTAAAAGATGCTCTGTAGCAAGTGATTGAACAAATTCTAGAATAAAGGGGAAAATACAGGTTAAAATATACTTCAGGGCCTGGAAATGAAGCTGAGACACTTTCAGTTCTTGCTGGCACCCTGATTTTAACATTTGCCCAGTGGACTGCTAATCATGGGTGGTTTCTGATAAAGAACATAGCTTTTGGAAAGAAGCTGCTCTACTTAATTTTGGTTTTAATTCTGTTCTGAATTCATATTTAATAAAGATTATTTTTTCTCAGAGCAATTCAAGGAAACTCAGTGTCACAGTTCACTGAACTTGTGGAGGGATGTGGTAGTGTTTCTGTAAGATTCAAAGAGGTATTTTTTTATTGTTAAGATGCTGTTAAACAAGCCAACCCAAGCTATCAGCTCTGCCATGGTAAGAGCTTGTTGGAAAGTTGTCAATAGGCCAGCAGACCCTGCCGTTATTGAATGGGCATGCAGAAGCTGATAAATTCTTACGTAGTTCTGATATATGCAGGGTTTAATAACACCCCCAGCAATGTCTTAAAGTGTATAGAAGGGCTCTAGGAAAAGTCTAACCCTCCTGTCCTGTGAGAAGGAGCTTGGGATGATCGTTTCAGCAATTGCTTTTCCTACAAGTTAGGATAATGACACGAGATACATCCATTTCGAACAGAAGAAAGTCAATGCATTTAATTTGGACACACAGCTCTCCTGGCTTTTATATTTGTATGCCTTCCTATCCACAGAGCTTTTTCCTAGACCCTAGTTTTAGAGCAAATGCACAGACAAATGCCTGCTTGGTATCATGTGAGACTCCTCTTCATAGTTTCTAGAGTTTCAGAGTCCAAATTTGACACTGTTTTGACAAACTGGAAGGCACATGTGTGACAAAACAGACCATGCAACTGGGATGGAAAAACTGCAGCAGACTTCTGGGGTACCCCTCCTCGCTCCCCCCCCCCCCCATTCATTTTGGTTTAACACACACCACCTTAATGTTTTATCTGGCAAATCTTCCACTGTCCTTTGACATTGAACTGAATGCACTGTTGATCGCAACAGAATGCAATGCTGCTTGGATGCCTTGCATCTGGACGTACTGCCTATGCAGATAATATGCAGATGATTATTGCAAATAACCATGCCTTGTACTGCAGAAGTGCTTAGAGATCCAGATGGAATAGGTGGGGGGGTATCAGAGGAATGAGCTGCCCAACCTTACTGGGTGTGTATGGTATAAAGCAAAAGTGTTATCCGTGTAACCCCAAATGTGAAAGGGACCTGTATGAACTCTCAGGTAATAATTAAATACAGTGCATCTAGCTGGCAGTATATTTTTGAGTGTTTTGAAACTGAGATGGGATTGGATGCAAATGAACAAGCAAAAGCTCATCTGGTAACCGCTGTGGAATAGAAAACAGCAGAAATGAAAGATGCATTTGTGATAAACAAGATTGAAATTCCTTGGGAGAGTGCATGTGTTTAACCTCTTAGCATGAACATATTTGTTTTTTTGTCAGAATAAATTGCTAAAACCAATCATGAGATAGAGAAGCAAAGAAATATGAGGAAGATCTCTGGATTAGGGTGCAATTCACAAACCCTCAAACTCTCTCTGAAAATACTGCTTAGAAGAAAACAGCATCAAACTCTGATGTCTTTTAATCGTGGTTGGGAGTTTGCAAATAAATATTTTTATCAAGAAATGAGCTATGAATACCTCCCCAGCTGCTAATAGATTGTTTGAAGGGGTGTTCTACTTAAAGTTGATGTCTCTTATCTCACTGGGGTTTTTAAAGAATATTTTATAACAACATATAACATTTCAGTATTTGATATCCAGGCATACTCACAGTACACATCTTCTCTACACTTGCTATTTTCAGAGTTGCGTACATGTTTTTCTGTCAGTTGTGTAAAATCAATCCATGCCCTTGGGAGAAAGCTGAAGCTCTGTGCTCAACATGTGTGTGCCGGGGCTGGGGGGGGGACACATGGTAGAGGACCTGTCTCTGGGGGTGACAGTGACACCCCCCAGTTTGCTGGCAGCCCAGTTTCTACTGGTTTCACCTCTCAGCCAATTCCACAACAGTCACAGGATATGTCTGATGCCTCTCTAACCCTGGTGTGCTTTAAAGATAGTTAAGCTATCTCAAAAAAACCAAACCACAATCCAGATAAGTGTTGTGCTGATGGTAGTTAGAAACTGAATGCTTCATTATGTTAAGTTTCATTCTCTTGATTTTAAGAGCTCAAAACGGATCACCTTAAAGAAATACCTAGATTAAAATATTTTGGAATTGTAAATAAAAGCAATTTTTCTCAGTTGTTTTTTAAAATTAAACTGCTTCTAATGGTGACAGTGAATTAAGGAAGATGTAGCAGCTGATTTCTGGCAGAGACTTGAGTTTAATCTGGGAAGTGACATCGCAGAGTTTAAAAGAAAAAAAAAAAAAAACACCCCCTCAAACCCTTATGAACTCAGTGAAAGAGGTCAGTAACAGTTCCCCCAAACTAGGAGAACTTTAAACGTTATTTCTGTGTGGTCTCTTTTCAGAACAACTCAGCCATTGTTCATCCCCTGTGCCAGGCGTCTCCCCTCCCTCCCCAAGGCAAGTTGAGGTGAGCACATGGGTTGAAAAAAGCACCTGTGTAGTTATTCCTCCCTATTCTTCTGCTGGTACTAGACCCCTTGCTTGCAGTCTTCTTCCTCTAGCACAGCAGTAACTAGACTTCAAGACCCTAAGCTGGCAGCTCTTTTTAGCTTCTGTTTCTTTACATACGTTCTGTCTTGTTTTTGAAAAATGCTGGTAGGCTATAGAGAGCTTGAAGGAAAATGTGGAGGAGCGCTTCATGTGGCATTGCTTTCTGAACACCACTGGATATACTCTTTGAAAACAGGTATTCAGGTGAAGTGTCCAGGTCTCTGTTTATCCCTCAGTCATATTTTATATGATCAGACTGAGGAAAATATTCAGTGAATCTGAAAACTCAGTTTGCAGGATTTCAGAAGAAGAAAACCAAGAGTCTTGTTGAAAGGTCCTGGGTCTAATAACCTCTTCACTTTATCCCATAAGACATTACTGATGGGACTTGTTTAAAATCTGCCTTCCTCCCTGCAGCCCCCAAACCCTGTGGTGCTGGAGTTGATGTTCTGCCAAGCAGGGGACCGCTGACAGTTTCAGACAGAAAGAGCACAGTTGTCCTTAGTGGCTGTGCTGCAAGTAGGGTTTTTTTTTTGTCAAAATCCACTTCAGGTTTTGCCCTGGAGTTCTTTTTGTCAGAGAAGTGAAATGAAATCTTGCCTGAGTGTGAAAGTTGTTCTGCTCTAACTCTGTTAGGATAATGGTAGGGACACAAACTTCCCTCCTCTCATCCAGTACAGCCCCATGAATCCCACTATGAAGGTGCCTGATGGTGGTACCAATGACTCCCATGTGGCCAGCCTGTGACCCCTGAGCCACGTGCAGCATGCCACTACAGGGTCCCGTCACTAGATGATGTTTGGCTGAACATTGCTGGGGCACCCTTGGATCCAGCCAGGTATTTTGCCGAGTCCCACCCTGCAATGGAGCCCTAGGGTCTGAGCACCTGTTATGCCCCAGCCTTTCTTGTCACCTGCCCCCTCCTTTCTCCTTGGCTTTCTGACATACCTGGTTTTATGGCTCTTGGTCATAGGAGTTTTGTACGCTGCTCACAGGGTCAGTACGGCTGGTTGCCTAACTGGATAGAAAGGAAAGTAAATAATGTTCATATACGATACTATCATGATGCAGTTGGTGCCTACATAAAGGGTTACGTTGATAATTTATCAAAAATCATGTCTGTAACAGGCATAATTCTATTTTTATAACAGTCTGCCCTGGGATTGTAGAAGAGTTCTGAGAAGCTGTTTTAAGAGATGAAAGAGCTGAAAAATCCTCAAATGGCAACTAAGGAATAAGCTGCAGGAGCAGGGCGGGGGGATGGAGGCTCCTCAGTTCATGTTTGAGGCTAAATGTTTAGCATATGAGTTTTGCAGCATCACTGAAGTGATGTGGACCTGCTTCTCTGACCTCTTTCAAGACAGCATTTTGCTTTCTGTATCTGAAATCATTCCTGGCTCACCTTCTGAAGACCTTTCTAGCTCAATCTACAAAGCCTTTTGCAACTCACTGTTCCTCAGTGGAAAGCTATTTGGAAAGGCAATGAATCGTGAAGTGGTCTGATAAATACTTGGCAGAGGAAAGATGCTCCAGCGCTTGGGAGGCTAGCCTGGGATTTGGATGATCAAGTTGACTTTTTAAAAAATTTTTTTTTTCTCTTCAGCAGACTTCCTAAAGAAGCTTGGGCATGTTATTTAGCCTTACTTTCCAGCTCAGGGAAGCGTTGTGAGTATGGTCTATGAGGTGATCAGTGATAACAGCAGGAAGGTATCAAATGAAAAATTAGAGCCTGTTCTACTGGGGTTTTTTTTCCTTCTAATTTTTGATAAATACACTGCCAACTTCAGTTGTTTTCATATCCTTTCCTGAGATATGTTAAACCAGACTCAACTGTTATGGGATGAGGCCTCATCTTATACTCCTGTTTTGACACCCAGAGGATGCAGCTATAGATTGCTCCAAGGACTGTAAGAGTCCTTTGAACCTCTTCCTTACTGCCTCATTCATGTTAGCTTTGCACAACAAGGTTTCGCCAAGGACATGATTGTGTTAATCTTTGCAGAGTGGTGGAACACACCAATTGTTTCTATTTATTAATCTCTGATCACTTCAAAGAGCATTTGAATCTACAGAAAATGATAATAATAAAGAAATGATGCTTGACAACTCTCTCCTTTCAGTGCTCTAGATGGTGAATCGTACAATCAGATATTATGCATGACAACTTGAAGAGGTCAGTTGTTGACAGAGAGCTTTCTGTGTAGCACATGTAATTGCAGAAGTACTGTTTGTCTTCCTACTGATTCATTACTATCATTTTCTGTGCAATTTCAATGTCATTTTACTCATCCTGATTTCATTTCATGATCCAGAAAGGCATTTGCTATTAGCACAGGTAAGAGGATTTTTCATAGCACTTATCTGCTGAAAGTCACCCTGAGCAAGCACACACCTGAAAGCAAATGTGCCTTCAGGCAGTATTTAGCGTAGGCATCCAGGCACCCATAGAGTGAAGAGCAGAATCTGTCGCAGATTTGTGTGATGCATGATAGTGCACAAAACAGGGGATCTCCTCCCTTCCCAGTTTCTGAAGGGATCTGCTTCCTTTCTTTGCTTCACAAGAAGCAAACACTTCTCCCAAGAGACACTTTTCAGCAGAACCAAGAGCTTCATAACAGCATCTTGACTTCTGAGGCTATTTGTTAATGTCCTGAAGTCCCTCTGTCTTGTCCTATTCATGCTGGCTTCAGGAAGACTCTGATGGAGAGTTGTCATCTTGTTGATGCTATTCTTCTTCCTCTTCTTTAGCTGACCCTTTCTACTGCACTCCTGTGAAAACAGTGAAACTTGAGGAAAACTGGCCAGATTATCTGGAGACAGGTAACCTATTTGTACACACTGTCTTGTGGCATCATGTGGTTGAGACCTGGAGGATCTGTCCATTGAAACAAAAAGTTGGTAATGTAAGAAACCAGCAGTGTAGGCTGTGCATAGATATGTTCTAGCTGAGCTGGTGGAAGAGGTTACTGTGCTTGTTGGTCAGACTATGGGGACTTTTGTGCAAGCTTTTGCTCTTATTTGCTTTGGGAACACAACTGTGATGTTATGTGAGCTAATTCACATGGCTTGGCTTCAAATAAGATGAGAGGGCTTGGACAGATTTCTCCACTTACAGACTGGCAGGGACAGTAGCCTCCAACAAGGGAGAAGGGTGATCAGCAGCTATGATGGTTGCCCTTTTTTCTCGCGTAGCTGAGTCTGGAAGAAGATAGCTATTTGAGACTAACCAGAATAAATTTCAGTCTGTCTTTTTTAACATAGTAGTACTGCTAGAGACAACTCAGGGCACGAGCAGCCGTGGAGCATTTCAGACATGGCATCACGAGTCATCCTTGCCCTGTCTCAGCCTCCTTGCACTCACCCACCCCCATCCCAGACAGGGAGGCAGCTCTGTATTTGTGTACTTGCCACATAGAGAAGCCAAAAGAAGGGCTCAGACTTTACAATGACGCTTGACAATGGTAAGTCAAACTGGGGCTGATCGCAGATTTGACACTCGATTAGAGGCTGCACAAAGGTAACGGGTTCATGGTAGAACTGCTTGCTGCTCAATCTTGCTCCCAGCATTGAAGGCAGAGCACTGAAGCAACGGTCCTGGACGTGTGCTTCATTAAGGCAGCAGTCTCAGGCTTTCTTGAAAAACCCATTTGCTATCTTACAAATTAAACTCTGGTTAATATGTGCTGGAATAACATTTGGTTTAGGTGCTGCAGCTTCACACTGGCGATATAACTCAGGCTGGTTTGCCTCTACTCTTCCGAGCTCCCAGCAACCTCCAGCCTCTGGGGTGAAAATGAATCACATTTATGACTTTTTAACTGTTGCATGGGAGAACTGTTCACCTGTGGGATTCATCCACCTCTGATCACTGAAGCACAGTAACTCTGAGGATAATTATGAGGAAAAAACGAAAGTGGAACAGCTAGTTTGTAGCCTACCCAAGTTAATTAAATCAAAGCCATAATTAATTGTATGTCCTTTTTTGTAATTTGGCAAGCTCTTGAAAAGCTGTCTTGCTGAGACTTGATTCTTACCACGTTACTCATCTGATGAAGAAGGCCATTTTTATGAAAGCCTTCAAAGAAATAGATTAGTACCTAATAGCACCGAACCACTTGAAATCTTCTGGTTCGCATGTCAATCTTATTAGCTGTCTGAGCCTTTCCAAGTAGCACAAAAGCTATTTGTTTACAGGCTGACACATAGTAGCTTGCTTTATTCCTTCTCCCTCCCCTAAAAAGAGATACTGTTTACTCAAAATCAGCTCTCTCTCTCAGTATAAATACTAATGAACACTACAGACATTCATTTAAGCATTGACTGCTGTTATTAGCTATTCCTTTAAGCTTAAGTGGTATTGAATTAAAATATTCTCTTAATGATAATCCCCTCCTCACAGGACTTAATGGTTTTTAAATTGGGTTTTGGCAAATATGAGACTAGGCAAGGATGCAAGCCTGGGTCTTATCCAAAGACCATTTAAATCAATGAAGTCATCAGGTTGTTTAAATGCATCAAGCCACAGCACGACAACTAACATTTAGTGGAATGTTTGCAGAATATTACAAAGTCTATAAAATATGGATTAAACGTACCTGAGACACAGCCAGTTTCCTGACAAACAGGAGATGAAAGTTTTGGGGTTTTCTTTTTTTTTTTAGATTGACTCTGCTGATCTGACTTGATGGAAGCTGTAGAAAATGCCAACTTCCAAGCTGTAATATGCATTACAGCAGGCAGTCCAACAAGTCTCTTCAAAATGGACTTTTCTACATGATGTTTTGTTTCTTTGAAGGTTGATGGATTTTGTTAGATAAATGAGAGATGGAAGCTGTAAAGGACCCTGGTGACTAACATCCTCCTCTCCTCCCTACCAAAGGAAGATGGTGTGCACCTTCCTATTTATACTATTGTCCAGCCCTGAATGATCTGTAAACTGTTGCACCTTGTCAAGGAGTGATTTTTATGCCTTTTCTCAGTTTTGTCATTTGTAATGACTTTATATTTCTTTGCATGTTTCTCAAGAGTTTGCAGTTCAAATGAATAAGCTGCCTTCAGACACCCGAGGCTCAGATTAAAGCGTGATCTTAACTATGAGGAGCTGGTATTGCGTGATCTTTGTTTCTCCTGCAGATGGATGGCCATGGGTGAAAAGGTACATTCCTTACCTGTATGAAGCCGAAGAAGTTTTGGATAATCCTAAAAGTAAATGAAAACAAACCCAATCAACTCCTCCAAGTCCCATGTCCTTTGTGTTTAAGTTCTGAATTAACGTAAAAATTCAACACGCTTCTGGAAAAGCAGTCCTAAGGGTAGTTTGATGACAGGGTAGCAAGACATCAGAGAGGACAGTAACATCTGAGGTAATCTAGGAGAAAGGAAAAGACAGAGTCTTGAGATCACTACTTTTATAGGTAAATTTTAGATCCACCCTTGCTCCCCTCTTCCGCTGTATGTGTCAGGCAGTGTTTGATACAGAAAAGAGTAGTTTTGCATGGTAACATGCAAATTCAGAAAATGATGTTTTTTATATGCATGGTGAGGTTTGCCAATCCTCTTTTCCTTTGGGTTCTGAGGCAGCCATATTTTGTGGGAAAATATGAAAACCTCATTCCAGAAGAAAGCAACAATCCTCTGTAGGAGCAGTAACTAGAGGCAATGAAGGTGTACTGCAGAATCTGAGCAAAAAATAGCTGAGTGCATTGCACTTTTTTTTTTTTTTTGTGCGCCCTCAAGCTGTAGAGTGAGAGTCTCTAGGAGCTACTTTTGGATCCTTTGTTTTGGAACAAAGCACACACTGCAATGCCAGTCCTGGGTGTTCCTGGGATGCGTTGCTGTTCTGCAAGCAAAGCCAAGGCTTCTGTTGGAGCCAGAGAACATGGGAGGACTGTCACCCAAAAAGGCCGTAAGTAGTGTAATTCCCCACAGGCAGTGTGAGGGAGACTGTTTTGGAAAGATGCCTTCCTTATCTTCCTTTCTCACTCTGGTTTTTTTCAGACCAAGTTAATTATATTTGCATATGCAGTCACTGTTTACTCCTGTGACAAGACCATAGGGAGTGGTGGTTTTGGCTGGAAAGGATGCTCTGTTTGTGGGGGAAGGAGAGTGGGATAGTTGGGCAGAGCTGAGATTCCCTTCTTCCTTGCTCCCTGATGTGATGTTAAAGCTTGCTGTTGATGGCCCCTGTGTCCTCTGTAACTTCTCACAGAGGTTTCTTGGCTGTTTCAAGGCTAGCTTTGCTAACTTTGTTTGTGCTTTGTTAATACTCATAGTTACTGCCGTTTTGCAATCTTGCTCAGGCAATTACATTCTGTCTATTGAAGATTCCCATTGCTGGATCAATAGAAGAAATTTATTCTTCATTTCCTTCATAATAGCTATTGTATAGTGCCACAAAATGGCTGTTGTAGCCAGCTGTAATTCGGCAGTGGGTGAGCAATCCTGCAGTCTGAAAAGCATCCAAAGACCTTATGGGATGAAAAGTGGTATAATCATTATTGGTAGCTCTATTGCTCCTTTGACATCTCCTGTAAGTATTAGTTGAGAATTGGAGGGTTAGCTGGGCATAACTGTTGCTTCAATCAATTAGCTGTGCATTTTCCCCATCCCATCTGATGATCACTTCTGTCGCAAACCACTGGTATCCCACAGGGTCCCTCAACTGAACTTGAGTCTACAGAATTTTGTGTCTGGTTCCCTGTGGCTTCCCAGTCATCTAATGCTCCTATACACAACTGGGCCCTCGAGGTTAGGATTGTCGGTTTCCCTTCTTTCTCAAACAGCTGGTATGTCATTGCTGTTGTCTCTAGACACCGAGCAAGTTGGCCTCCCACAAGCCTGCTGGCAACGTCTGATGTATAAAGTTACGTGCCTGATGACAGAGAAAGTGTTGAAGTGACTCACTAATTCAGCTGTGAGGATATCAGCTCCTGCCTTTTTTCCCTGAAATAGGAAACCTTCTCAGGGTCTTGGGTTACAGGTTGGAGTGTTTTGTAGTTAAGAATGTCTGGGTCAAATAACAGAAAAAAATGCTTTTATTGTTGCATGGCATTGTGAAGCCAAATGTGTGCTTGACTTTCTATTAGCATGGTGCACTGAGCTGGCACCTATAATGGTTCCGTCTCTTTAAAGGGCTTGGCAGCGTGAGGGGCAGCAATCACATCTTGAGCAGGGAATGGTGCCTGTACCACTGCAAAAAGTAGGTGGAAATGCTACTGGGTTGCAATACTGGTGTTTAATACCTGACTTTTAGTGGTTGAAATGGCTGTTCATGTTTTGGGTAGTGACAGTAGCTGGGGCCTGGTATTTTAGTCTTTTGAAACATCACCTCAAAAGAAAAATTGAGGAGGTTTTTATTATATTGCACAGCCCCTGGTGGGGGGGCTAATAGAAAATGAGAATTGATGGGACAGGGAGCTTGCAATGATGATACTCCAAAGAAAAGCACAAAGGAGTGTGTTGTTTTGGTTTGTCTTTTGTGAGGGATGCTAAAGAAATTAACCTTTACTTATGAAATAGGCAAATGTTATATTGTGAGGAGAGGTAAAGAAAGAGTAGGACCAAAATTTGGAAGCCTGAGTGAGGCATGCTCTCCACAGCCATTAAAAAATCTGAACTTGTCTGTATGTATTTGTGATAATGAACAAAGAATTCTCCAGTCTTTAAATGAGGTACTGCACAGAAAGCACATTTATATAGCAATCTTCCTATTGCATCTGCATCACCATAAAACCTTTTGGCATAGCCTTTTTATAACTCCTGTCTACATATGCATCTCATGCAAACTATTTGCTTTTGAGTATGATAGTGAGGTCTATTGAAAACATTAAATAATAAATTATGCAACTTTCTCATTCCCTTTCAGCTGAAATGCTTAATAGACAACATTCAAACACAGGTTTAATTCACCTATAAAGTACTTGGGCATCTGAATTACAGTTCTAATCTGCAGCTGCTGAGTTATGTCCTACTGTTACAATATATTCAGGGAGGCAAGGCTGGACAGGTAAAATCTCCTTATTTTACGGATTGTGGGGATAACTTATGCAGACAGCTAACAGCCTGTTCCTACTAGGTGGGGAGAATTTATTGGAAGGGCTCAGCATCTTGCTCCTCCTGTCACTGGTGGGTTATTAGCTTGTTCCTCCCCCAGTGGAGCTGATCTGTTTGGGTTCAGCCTTGAGCTGACTACCAGTACTGCCTTCTGGAGAAATGGGCTTGCGATGTGAGAGGAGGGTTGTGCCTACATGTACTCCTGACCAGGAGGGATGCTCAAGTGAGTTAGCATGTTGTTTCATTATCGCAAGCTAAATGAGACAAGCTCTGCTGTTGTTTGTGCTGGTGGCTAACATACGAAGTAGCTGTACAGAGAGTTGGCAGAATATGTGTCAGTTTATATAAGCATGAAGACTGTCATGGTCTGATATTTGTAAGGCTTGAACCTGCAAACGTTTCTTCTGAATACTCAAGAGGGTACTTAGCTGGAATGTAAGCTGGCGACTCAGCTCTGAAGGACGATAGGTATCTGCCCGAATTATTCGATGTTCTGGTCTAAATGACCACGAACCGAGTGTGAATCAAGCATATTGTTAATCTTACTGGGGAAATAACAAGATTTCTTTTTTCCCTGGGGCACCCAGAGAGACAAAAAGCTTGCTCCTTGCTCAGATTCCCACACCATCTCCTGTGAGTTTTATGGGTAAGCAGGCGTCTCCCTTGACCTCCTCTTCCTATGCTGACTACTTGCTCTCAGACAGACAGAAGACAGAGGCTCGCAATATAACCAACTACCCAGTACTTCTGCCTGCAAGTTGCTCTCCAGCCCCTCCAAACCCCTGAGCAAAAAGGGCTGGGGGTGGAAATCACAAAAGGGCTTCACTCTGTGCAAATATCAACACACCATGAAGGTCATTATGTGCATTAGCAGTTCAAAACGAGCCAGGGGGAGCACTCCTTTGAACAGACTCTTATGGCTGGCTTGGGACTGCCCCCCCATTTGGATTCTGGCTATACAGGGAATAGAATCTCAAAAGAGCAAAGAAAGAAATCTCATTTGGTAGCACGTTAACCATTTTTGGTTAATACTGTAATATCTCCAAAGCCACTTGAGATTGTCAGATGGAAGACAATATGGGAAAAAAAGGTATTAATGCATGTTCTGCAGTGTGTAAGAGAGCTACATGGTTAACCTTACTCTGAAAAATAGCTTTACTGAAACCTCTGCATTTTGCAATGTCCGCTGGTGGAAAGGAAGACGCAGCATCCAGATTTAATGTTGGATCCATGTATTCTGTGTAGCATTTGCCTGCTAATGTAAAAGTCTGGGCACAATGAACTTATATTCATACTAAAGATGAACTATATAATTACCAGTTGCTTTCCCAATTAAATTTAACCTTAGACTGGGCTAGGTGATTTTGATAAGACAAATTACAACTTGTCCTTAGAACAAGTGAACAAGATAGTAACTGAGAAATTTAAAGCTGGAAATAAATAAAATAATTGTACCTAATAGAGCAATGTAAAAGGGGTGCTTTTTATAGTCTTTGAGAAACATTTTCAACTTGCAATGATTTATTTCCGCTGCTCACAGAAGCTACATGAATAACTAATATTCTCTGATAAAGGCTCTATCCTATTAAGGGGTCAACCTTGCAGTAAAGGCAAAGAAGAATATAAAAAGTTGCAAAGACAAGGTAAAGCTATTAGCAAATCTCCATTCCAAAGTTGTTTCCTACTTGCTGTAAACCATTTCTATCAAGGGAGCAATTTCCTGCGTGCTGCCATTAGTGGATAATATTTTCCTTCAAATAATGGGCTGTAGATGGTGACTAACCACAAACGGTAATATTCTCTCTTTTAAAAGCCTGCACAGCACACTTTAATGTTCTGCCATGACGCATTAAAACATAAAGTAGACTATTTCCAATATGAAAACTAATTTGTTTAGAAAAATCTCTCTCCCTCTCTCATTACCTCTCTCAAAACAGCTGAATGAAAGTTGAGGTTCCCATTAAGTTTCAGTTGTCCTGGAGTTCAAAGGTACATTCTATAGTTAGCAAACCTTGGAAGAACATTTTATATGGGGCTTAAAAAAATACAATAAAATCTGATGAACAAGGCAACAGCATGTGTGCATATGCCGTGAGATTTGTTACCGCTTACATCTGTGGGCTGTGCAGACATGCACGCAAGATAAACTGGGCTGGGATTAACCAGGTGCAGTGTAACAGCGTTCTGTTATCTGACCCTGACAAATTACAGGCTGCTAGCTGGAATTGCCACTTGCAGATAGTAGTCATTTAGTAGTAAACTGTGCTTGTTTTATTATTTTTTTTTCTAAAAGCCTGAAACAAGGGCATGTTTATGTAAGTATGTTGAAATATGAAACGCTTTGAGTACATCTAAGGGAAATGAAAACCTTCTTCGCCTTTCATTTCCTATCAAACATTTACTGCATTGCAGGTCTCTCCAGCTCAGTAGCAGCGTCAGTGTAGCATACCTCATACGCACCGTGCTTTATAGTGTCACAGTAATGTATTATTTGAGGCCTTCTTTAAACCCGTATTCTGCTTTTATAGAACTGATTTTGATTAAAGAGAATATAGAAACACTTTTTGGATATTTTCAAGTGTGACAATTTATGAGGGGAAGTAAATGCTCTGCACTCGTATGTTGTTGTAGGATTCATTGCTCTGGAGGAAAAGTCCCTGCTCACAGCTGAGCTTGCTCAGTGGAACAAGCACAGCAGAAAAAACTGAGCTCCCTAACTTAGTTTTAAATGATTCTGCTTTCCAGTGGTTTGATTTTTATTTTTGGAAAAGTGAAGCTTCAAAATAAAGGCTACTGTTTTGCACTGCAATACCATAACACTTTCCTTTCTAGAATTGTCTTAAAGAAAACCCACTTAAATCTCATGTCCTACCAGCGAGGCTTATATTGGGGGATCATTTGACTCACCATCAAGGGAGAAAAATGAAATCTTCACAGCTGCAGGAGATAGGTAGTGAGAATTTTGCACATAAAAGGCATTTACATGTAAATTTAAAGGGAAAATATAACCAGAACATAAGAGCAAATGCAGTTCATTTTTTAAATGCAGTGTAAGTTATTGGTTTCATGGATTATCAGAAAGCTGCACCTTTGTTAATATCCTGTTCCCACGCTCCTTACTCGTTGCAGAACAGATTGGGGAAGTTTCATACTGAATACTCTGAAGTTCATACCGAAATATCTCAGTCAGCAGTTACCAAGCTGTTGGTTTATGAATCACCTTAAAAAGAAAATTTTGATGTCACTTCCATTTTTCCATCTCCTTGTGCACTTCTTTTATGTCTCAATAAGCTAAATATTTTCTAGAATGTATAGCAAAATAATGCCAGGGGAAATTTAAAATGTTCAATTACAGTGTCCTTTTAAAATACTTCGGGTCTTTCAGGCAATTTATCAAAAAGGAACACAATGAAGCAGACATTATTTTATCTCTTCTATTACTCAATTTACAAGAAACAATTAATAAGGCCATAAACAGTGTCTTGACCCATTTTGCTTTGCTACTGAAATACCTTCAGTGATCTGACTTTTGAACTTGTCTAATTTAAGTGTGAAATTCCGACTTTCTCTTGTTTGGATCACTTCCAAGCGTGGGGCAAAGTCTATGGTTGCACACAGCTTTAGTAAAATACCAAAGTTTTGGCACGGCCCTTGAAATAGCTCAAAGACTATGTCGGTGCATGTGTTATGGTGAAAGAGAAAGAAAAAGAGCAAAGCCAAGGGGATTCAGAGGATGCGACACTGGTGTGAGACAGCCTCAGTTTCCCCTTGCATCTCAGCACTTGGGATGTCTCTCAAAGTACATGGAGGCTACATATGTGCTAAGGGGCTCCCTCTGTTGCAAGGCAGCAGAAAACCTAGTCGATTAAGTTTTCTACTTGGAAAGACCAGCAATGTATCTGCCAAGGAGCTAATGCAACTTTTTGAACTGTTGGCTCAGTTTCCTAAGAGTGTGTCTGCCCAGCCCAAGGAGTACATGGGTTACTGCACGGGGAGAGCAGCAGTGAGGCTGGGTTGCAGTAGCAGAGGTACCATGGCTCTGAGTAGCAAATGAAATATGTGCTCAGCCCACTGGAAAGTTTTAGCTCCGCTAGCTTCTGCCGAGCTTGAGGCATGAGATGCAGAGTGCGGCGTTGTATGCTTAGCTGTTTAAGAGGGAGACGGTAAATGAGACCTGTGGTCCGTTCTGGTCATGAACCTCTGATCAGGAGGTCTCCTCTGGTACCCATCCACTCTGTGTTACCCATCCACTCTGACTGATCAGCAGGATGGTATAAAAGATGCTGCCACTGGTGCTTTCATTTGCTGAATACGGAAAGCACCATGTGGGTTATAAAATTATGCAAGATGTTTTCAACAGCTAACGTAGGAACACTGCTTTTTAGGTCCTTTACCATCTGTGTCTTGTTCCTTTTTGCTGTAAACTAACTCTTTAAGACTTTTATGCCTGTTTGCTTAAACATTTAGGGGTGGGCTCAGGTGATAATGCAGGAAAGCAGAGCTGGACCCTTCTTTGCTTTGTGGCACCTATAGCCCCCTTTGGAGTCTGCTACTGGTGTGTAGCAGACTTTACTTCTCCGCAAAACTGAGTTGGCTTTATTGGGGTTTCCTTGAACACTACGCTGGGCTCAGACCACGCACAGAAAACTGCCCTATGTGGGTGTGCGGGCAGCTTGTTAGCAGCTGTATTTCTATTTCTAAGGGATCAACCACCATGTTCTTTACTTCTCAGAAGTTGTTACCTTTTGCATGCAGTGCCAGCCTTGCTAGCATACATTTTATTGTCATCTGTGTCTGGTGACATGATATTGGTTCCTTTAGTCATGCCTTGTAACTCTTTGACTCATAACTACAAATACCAAATTGTTCCCTCACACCATGTATCATAGGCAAAATTCTCTGTTCCTACTATATTACCCCCCAGCACCTTTATTGCAAGTGGAATCAATTTAGCCTTTGCTATATTTAAAAAGGGTAGATGCCCAGAAGATGAGTTCTGAGGAAAAAATATTTTGCCTTTCAAATAGATGATTCCAGGATTAAAATCTGGGATAGTTCATTTTCCCCCCGGTTTCAATCATTTCTGTTTTTCAGAAACCCTTCCTAGCTCTTTAAAGTGTAAATCTTATAGTTTTTATGTGTCTATAAATCAAAAACTGCAGAACTCATTTTAGCCTCTTTAAAAAAAAAATCACATGTGGGCTAAGGACTTTGTATGCCAAGCTACAGCATCACACACATACGGAGATGAGTTAAAATCTTTGAAAAAGGGAGGAGGCTTATAATGGGAATGTTTTTTGGAGTGGAAGTATGAGAGGGCACCACTACAATAAATCTACAGAAGAGAGATAAAATGAGATCTTACGATGCTTTCATGCAGTTTGGCAAAAAGCAGTTTTGCACCTGAGTTCAGCTGATTCTGCCCAGGAGAGGCTATTAAATGTGTACTTTTCAAATGCTTATGTTTCACCATGTCCTTCTTTCTTTTTTTTCCCTGTCTGAAGACAGTCACAAAGTCAATGACCCACAGGCAGAGCTGTGCTTGAGAGGTGCTAAAGATGGGTTATTAGCCCCCTCCAATGCTTGCTCCCCCCCACCTCTGGGTTTGTTCTGACATGTGCCAGCTCCCCTTGGGGCTGCTGAGCCACAGCTGACTCTGAGCCAGGCACATTTTGCAGATATTTGAACGGTTTGGTGGTGATGTAAAATTTATTATGGCATTTCTCTGCCCTTTGGGAGCTCCCTCTAAATACACAAGGACTCAAAGAGATAAAAAAATCAGCTCTGTACTACTGTGTTGGGAACATCTAGGCAAAGTGCTAGAGCTGTGTATGGAGGCTTGGTGCCCTCTAGAAATGCTCAGACAGCACTTACCCCAGGTTTTGGGCTCCATTCTGCCAGCCAAAGAGCACAAAGTAGCCTTGCTGAGACAAAAAGACCCTGCCTCGAGAGCTCCCAATTAGGAGCATGGCTGTTTTCAGAGGTCCTAATAAAGACTGGAGTCCCGCTGAGTCCGGAGGAGCTTGGCATCTCCTGCAAGTGAGAGTCTAATTTTGTGGTAAATAGGTTTTTTAACCTTTGTGACAGCCTGAAAATGTTCGATTTAAGCTTTCGTACACTGGACTGACCAAAATAGAAGGATTAGAACAGAATGAGAAGCAATATGCCGTGGAAAGTGCAATTATGCGAGAATCCATCTGAAAACAGCTGTCTGAAGGAACAGGCCAGAGGAGGCATTTTTAATACATCACCAGGCAATGGGGGAGCTGCACCTGTAGTTCAGCAGTTTGAACCCTGATCACATCAGTGCTGTGTCACTGTCATTTTAGTTGCTCATTACTCTTCTGCATGAAAAGAATTGACTTGACTAGCAGGAGACATAAGGAGCAGCAAGAAATCATTCTTCAGCCATACTTGCTGAAGAAGATGATGCCCAAGGAAAGGGTTGGTTTGTTGCTCAACAGAGTAGGAAAGCTGTGGATCAAAAATGTCATTGAAACAGAGTGCCTAAAGCCTTTTGCTTTTTCATTTTCATTGCAGGTTCAGGTACATCCTAATTAAGTTTGAGAAGGTGGAGAACAGTTATCTGAAGTTCAAGCTTTTGAATTCGCTGCTCCTGCTGGTCAGTAGGAAGTTTAGCACTAGGATGCTTAGAGCCCGAAATGATCCTGGAGCTATAGGAAGCTATCTCTGAAAGCTTGGGGAGTGTGGGTGAGGTTCTGGGAGAAGGTCAGGTAGTGTCTCGTTTCATGAAGGATAAAATGGGTGGAAGACCAGCTGAAGGCCAATCAACTTGAATTCAGCTGTAGGGAAATACAGGAGTAGATGAACTACATACAAGTACTTACTGGAAAACAACAAAACAAAATGAAAAAACCCTTGAAGTTTGTGACACTTCTGAATCTGTCTTTACAGCATGCTTGGAAGCATGCCAGGAATTATGGACTGGATGAAATTACTGCAAGGTAGATGCAAAACACATTAGATAAGTACCTAGACAGTATTTCACTGACAGAATGGAAGTGTATCTGTAGGCACCTGTTCTTGTTCAGGTGCAAGTCAATGCTGTCATTAATGTCCTATCTGAGGGATAGGAGATATCATATTAAATTTAAAGTTGAACCAAAATGAGGAGGGGAGAGCAGCCATGTGAAGGACGGGTTAAATGGTGTTGGCAACATGCAGAAACATTCTAAACATAAAAAAGATAATGACAAAGGCAGGACTCCACGCTCAGTGCAGTTGTTTGCTGCTGCCAAAACCAGGATTAAGAACAACTGGCTGGGAACCAGTTCTGTGAGAAAAAATCTAAGTTTGTGGATCACAAGCTGAGTGTTCTTGAAGCAGGATATGGAACCATAAAAAAAAGCAGGTAAACTGTATCCCCTGTTCTGCTCATCACTGGAAAGGCCTCAGCTAGACTAATGGTCTTATTTTGGGTGGACCCATGACATTTCTTGGCACAAGACTGTGTGGGTGCTAAAAGTTTACATGAGTTTAAAAGATAACCTGACAAACTAAATGGAAACAAAGGGTCCTGTTCGAACAACAGAATTTTATTTAGGGACTCGAAAAAGTCCTGGGAAAATATTGCTAAGTGTTTGCTCGGTGCTTAACCCCTTAGCAGGTCTGAACTAAATGAACTTCCAGGCTGCCACACTATGTCCATTTCTCTGTTCTGCCATGTTCTTAGAGTCGGCAGTGAGGATGAGGGTTGGGGATGAAGGGGCATCAGGTTGTACCAGAAGATGCCAATGGCTGCCAGGGGCTGCCCAGTCAGTACTGGGGCCTGTGGTGAGAGATGGCTGGGCAAACTGACTTGCTGGAGTGATAGGTTTGGTCTGCATATAGCTTTTGTATTATCTCCACACCAGTCAGTGCAAGTCCTTCTCTCCTTCTGTCCAGCCTGCTTCCTCCTTGCCACATCCCAGGCTCTGCTGACCCCCCCTCTGAACATTGCTATACTGCACTAATACTGCTTTTAATTTTGTTCCTGCACATAATTCTGAAGTCATCTGGTAATCCAGGCAGGCGTCCAACATAGAATTTGGATTTATGTTTTAAAAATCTGCCTGACCTGAACAACAGATAACAGTGATTGTGAAGGAGATGTTGTCCTTTCTTGGCTAAGTTCTCATAAAGTTTTATATGACAGATTAAAAAATAATAAAAGGAAGAAAAATAATAAAAGAGGACATTATAGTAACAAAGGAGCAAAGCAATCGAGAAGATTCAGACTCCAGACAAAAGCCAAGGGCAAAAATCCATCTTACTCCATGAGGGTAGTGCTGCTTTTTTGGTTACAATCCTTTTGCTTTGGTGTGTTTCACTCCTACCCTTTGCAGGGTGTGGAAGCTGAATATTATACTCTGGTGGTTTAATAAGGACTATCTTCTTGTTTATTTCAATCATTTCCTCACTGGGCTGAAAGCTTTAGGGATTTCTTTCACAATAATTCCCCAGATCTCATTCTTGGTCATTACAGTGCAGCTGATTGCCACTAAGCTGATAGTTCCTCCTTTTTATTCTTTGCTTTCAGTCTTATAATTCTGCTTATCTGCACTGAACTTCATTTGCATTTATTAGCTGTGTTGGTATTTAAAATATCTACTCTGAGACCTTCTTTATCTGTCTGCGTTGTTTCTTATTATTTGCTGTCTCTCCCAATTTAACTTTAAATGCAAACTCGAAATGTTTGTTCCAAATGGTTGTCAAAATTCTTTGCATGAACTATTGAGTGTGGACCTGTTCCCATTTTCCCAACTACCAAATTCTTTCTAGCTGAGAGGTTACCTTTTCCAATTGCACTTCTTCCATGAACCTCCTTATAGCGCCAGCTGGTTCCCACCTCTTGCTCCTCCTTTCCTCCCTGTCTGGGGGACCTGGCTCTTCAGTGGGGTGCTTGGCAGGGCAGGGATGCCTCTTGTTCCTACCGACACACTTGTTCATCTCCCTGAAAGCGCCCACCTCGTTGTCCCTGTGCAGGTCCCCCATGTTGGGATGAGCGTGTTCATAGAATCATAGAATCATAGAATCACCTCAGTTGGAAAAGACCTTTAAGATCATCGAGTCCAACCGTTAACCTAGCACTGCCATCCCACCACTAAACCATGTCCATAAGCACCTCATCTATCCTTCTTTTAAATACCTCCAGGGATGAGGACTCCACCACCTCCCTGGGCAGCCCATTCCAGAGCCTGACAACCCTCTCGGTGAAGAAGTTTTTCCTAATGTCTAGCCTAAACCTGCCCTGGCGCAGCTTCAAGCCATTCCCTCTCATCCTATCATCTGTTACCAGGGAGAAGAGGCCGACCCCCACCTCGCTACAGCCTCCTTTCAGGTAGTTGTAGAGGGCGACCAGGTCTCCCCTCAGCCTCCTCTTCTCCAGACTAAACAACCCCAGTTCCCTCAGCCGCTCCTCGTATGACTTGTGTTCCAGACCCCTCACCAGCTTGGTTGCTCTCCTCTGGACCTGTTCCAGCAAGGCAACATCTTTCTTGTAGTCTTAGCATCCACCCTCCAACACTGTCACGGGGCGATATGTATCTTCCGCACAACGTAAAAACCATCCTGATGGTGCTGGATTGAGGATTTTCACATGGTGCCATCACCGCTCCTTATGTTTTCTCTGGTATCAGAGGTAATTTCGCTAGTGACTGAAGGCACCCTGCGGGATGTGGGTAATACCTACCTGAGGACAGGTTAGTTACAGTCAAAGGATGGGCCTTGGTTCCAGTTTTTGGTTCTGGCATAGACTTCCACTATTTCAGGCAAACAAATCTCTCTGCCCTCGTTCCCCCTTGTGTGATATGAAGACTACAATGCTTATTAGCAGAACTTCTCTTTTTTGTTGTTGTTGTTGGCCTTTTCTCACGTTTTAGCAGATGTGTTGTTCCCAAATAGAGCAGAACTAAGAAGCTGCAAGTCCCAGGATGGTTGTGGGACACGGTAGGGCTGCAGTGCACACCAGCGTAAATACAGCAGCAGTCACCTACAAGCTGTGACAGACAAGTAAGGACAGACTCTCCGGGAGGCAACTGGCTCCAGACTGAGGCCCCAAAATTCAGGTATTTATGGAGTAATAAAATAGCACTTGCCTGTAGCCATAACTTCAGTATCTCTCCTCCTCACTCCCATCAGAAATCCCTTACTGTTTAGGGCTTGCCAGTGCTGTCGAACGTGACAGTCTTCCTAAAAAGCGGTGTCAAAGGCCAGAGCCACAGGGGGTACAGGGCTTCTGCACTAATATCTAGACCTCATGGAAGTGCATATGGGTCCAACAGTTCGGGCAACGGTTATCACCATTTTCTTTCATCTGAGCCAATTAGTTGGAAGTGAAACTATACTTTTAGGGTCTGATCGAAAGTCCAGAAAAGTCAAAAGATCATTTCTATTGGCACTACAAGGCTACAGCGGTCCCAAGGGCATAGCACTGAGCAATCTAAAACTGTTCTTCAAGCTGCTTCAATATATTAAAGCTTGGAGGTATTTTACTACACTAGCTATTTAAGGCAGAGTGTTATAGTGGTGAGAAAGTACAAAAATATTCTGCAGTCTGTGGAAATTTAAAAACAAATGAAGCAGGCTACTGTCCCTGATGTACCCATACAAAGCTCTGTAAACACAGGAACCATAAAATACTATTTTCATTGCTGTTAGCTGTAACATCTGTTTCTTGTGGCTCACACAGAAGGTACCCCCCCTTTCCTCCCCCCCCCCCCCAAGAAATTAAAACTCTCATAGTCTTTCCCCCTTTGTTTTTAATTGTGAAAGAAAACTATAGTCCATCCAGAAGATAGATGTGGAAAGTATGAAAATCTTGGTTTTGGAAGAGCAATTAGATAGAAAATCTGGAAACAGTGATGTAATTTCCGTTGCAAACATTTTGAAAGCTGCTTTCTGAAACTGTGAATTGTTTCTTTGATATCAGCTATTTTGAACATTTATCTCCGGACAGGCAAGGAACAAGTATATGTTTATGTATGCTAAAGCATACCGTCAGTGAGTCGTAGAGACCAAATTTAAACTCTGTCAACTAAAAGGATTTTAAAAAGCTACCATAATTTTATATGTAGTTTCCTAACATAATTTCTTTTGAACTTTCTCAAGTGTGAACACTTCCTTGTTGCTTGCTCATTTTCCAGGGTGAATAGGATTTTACCTCTTAATGAATATCCTGCTATTATTGGGACCTAAAAAACTGGTGATGCCTGTACTCTTTTCTTGCTTTGGTACCTTGTAGTTTATGGCTTGGTGTGTGTGCCCCCCCCCCCCCCTTGTTTTTTCATGATACGAGTTTTTCCTTTTTAGCAGCATTCTGTGACTTGTGGTGCATTAAAAAGACCATCTGTTAACTGTTTAGGACTTAAATGGCTGTTAAATGATTTGCTAACGTTTCAGAGAATTGGGCTTGGAAAAAAAAAAAGATGACACCCCTTAATTCTGGTATCAAACAAGTCTTTACTTATTCATTTAGATTAGAAGACTAGGCTGACCAAGTCTGCCTTCATTTTTTCACTTACTGCTATCTGGATAATAAGAATAATTGGTATAATGAAAAAGAAAAATTCCTAAAAAATTATAATGTTAACAATACTTATGGTGTTTTTTGCCAACAATTTTTTCCTTTTAGGTTTTTTTTTTCATTATAACAAACCTGCTTATTAAGCTATTTCACTACATGTAACTTCTCATGGAGGTTAATCTATTGTACAATGTGTCGGTGCCTGTGAGCGTCTTACTTTATTTAACATTTTGCACAGTCCTTTTATTGTTTTACTGAAGATGTTCACAACCTTCTTAATGTTATAATTCTGTTTACTTCATTATTATTCCAGTTATAGTTGTGTATTCATGGTTGCCTTAAGCTATTGATGAATGTGTCTACACAAATAGAGATCTTCATGAAGACATAAATTAACTGTCAAATGAAGCCCTTGGGAAAGACTTCTGGGGAAGGCTAGCACTTCATTTTTTTGCATTTTTCTCCTTAACATCTAGGCTGAGCCATAGCAGAAAAACCTCTTGTACCAGAGTTATGCCACATCCTTCTTTCATCCTCCAGACATGCTTGTGCTGATGCCCTAGACCTGTGCTTGCTCTCCTCGGCTGCTGGTAAGGCTTGGGACCATCTGCCTTGTTCTCATCTGTTGCCCAGGTTGGAGACCCACTAGGCAGGTGCTGCAAAAGGCTGGTATTTAAAATTCTTGCTTCCCGGCAGGTTTGTCAACAGGGCAGAATAGAGGAAGGAGTTTAAAAGAGGTAATTTCCTCATTTTTTATGAGGAGGGTGGGAGAGAGGTCTTCGAAGACTGATGGATTCACCCTGGGGTCTTCTAAAGTAGAGTCGCAAGAAGAGGGGAAGGTGTGCATTATTTCTCCTCCCCCAGTAATGCAGCTCCAAAGTACCCATGCTACTTCTGCAGCCAAGATTTCCAAAAGAAAAGGTTCATCCTTTCTGCATCAAATCACCATAACAAGGAAAAGCAAGTGTTTGGAAATAACAAGTTAAACAGGAAAACATTCTTACAGAAAGCATAAGTCCACTAAAAAGTGATATCAAGTGTAGAAAAAGAACATAGATTACCAACTTCAGGGCTTGTAGCTGTCATTTATAATTTGATTGTGTTGATACATGTTTCCTCTCCTCTCAGTTCTGCAATTAAATATCAGCGATATATTAATGACAGGTCCTGGCTATGAAAACTGCATGACAGTTTGCACAAAATACTAGTAATTAACTTTCAGAGACACATCAACCTTTATGTAAGAAGACCTTTTAAATTTTTTTTTTTTAATTTTTTTATTACTGGAATTTTTTTATTCTAGATATATGGAATTAAATCCAATTCTTGGTACTAATCAACTTTGAAAACCTCATTGAACTTAATCTGTGGAGTATTTGAATTTATGTCAGGGCGTTTTGAGGTCTAAGAAACTATTTTGGGTACCTCTGGTCTGTTTTAAATGAGCTCGTAGGGAGACTACAATGAGAGAAGAATTATTATTTCAATGTGCAAACTGAAGCAGCCCTGCATGCTCCGAGTTTTCCTGAGGCTACATTAACTCAGATGAAAGAGGACAGAATTTCCAGGATTTCAGTAAAACTAATGGAGCTCTGAGTTGCTGCTCATCTTTTTCTGTGAAATTTGGGAGTTACAGGGAACGTTATGACTATCTGATTATCCATTTAGAATACTATAGATGCAGAATTTCCTGACATATTTTATGCTCCAGTCCAGTAACTTCTGGTGCATTTGGAACATGGGTGACTCTAGCAAAGTTTTCCTAAACTTTTCAAAAGTCTGTTTCAAAAGCTGAAGCTTAAGAATCTAACTGCAAAACACATCTCTGTGAATGATGACCATCTCACAAGAGGCCTTAAAACATCTTATCTACCTTCTGATGATAAGCAAGTACTTTGACCCATGTTTAATTGTAGAAACCTGCAACAGGCTCCAGTAGCAAGAAGCAATTGCACCCCTACGTGATTTGTGCATTCAGGGGACACAGGTAGAGCAGGTGACAGCAGCGGAGCAAGTGAGGAGTCTTAATTACTGTCAGCTTCCTGAAGTGTTCCATGAGGACAGCTTTTTTTTGGAAACAGTGAAAAGTGACTCAGTAGGGCTACTCACCCTGATAGGGATGAAATGCATGGGCTAAACTTCTGTAATGAGACTTGGCTCTCAGAAGTTGCATGTCAGATAGCGGTTTCTTTTGGGTCCTTCCATTCGCCATCAGTTAGTTAGCAGCAGGTCAGAGGTTTTCTGTCTCTTACTAAGAAGTAGAGAACTGCACTGAAGTGCAGGGTCTAGCTGATGGTGCTCTTCCTTTTTTTCCTGGGTAATGAAAGGATACTCTCTCCTCTTTTTTTTTTTTTTTTTTTTAAACACAAACTTCATTTTGTTTAGGTCTTAATCATTTTGGTCTTGAGACAGTGACAGCAATATTTGCTCTATGTTCTTTTCATGTGACTAAGGTGCACACAAGTGTGGGAACTTCCCACAACTGGATGATAATAGGCAAAGCCCTAAACTTTTATGGGAAAGATGTGTCCTCAGAAATCTGAGCAGGGGAGGCTTTAAACTCTTTGTTATGGTTACAAGAGATTACGGTTGAAAGAAAAAAATCCCCTTTTTTGACAAAACAGAGACATAATAATGGAAAAGACATCTCATTTTAAAAACAGTTTTATTCATCAGATATGGCTCATGAATCCTATTTGGATGAACTGGGAAACGTATAAACACAGCATGAAATATGTTGTATAAATCTGCAGTGTGTCTTCATAATAGCTCAGTAAATGAAAACAAGAGTCATGCATGTAAGGCACCCAGAACCGATTGAGTGAGCCTTCAGACCTTCTACAAGGAGTCAGCATGCATCTAGGGGGAAGAGGGTCAACTGGTGGCCTGGATTTGGGATGTATTCCTCCCTTTGCCCTGGCATGGCAGATGAGGTGGAGGCATGGCATTTCTCTGTGAGATGATCCTGCTAATCTGTTCCTGCTTCTGAACAGAAGATCGCGGTAGGGCCCAGCTCTCTGAGAGGTACCCAGCACGACCCAGCCGTTGGTGAGCCAACTAAGTGCAAGGAGAGAATCAGTGGGGTTTTTTTCTTTTTTCCTCCCCTTCCATCTATCTAAATGAAACCTCCATATTTATTTCCTGTGCTTTTTCCAAGATAACCACTCTGTCTCAACATCCTCAGTATCCGAATTCCCAGTTTGGGAATTGTAAACTTTAAAATCATTAGTCAAGTTCAGGAAGTTTGCCAACTTCTTTACTTTCTTCTGTAGCAACAGGGCACACGGTTCTGCTTAAAAAAACCTGTATCTGCTCTCTTCCTGTAACCTTTTTGTTAATCATGTTTTGGTGACTGACTTTTGGGCACAATCCCAAGAATTTTTAAGGCAGTCTTTAATAACCACTAATATGTCTGCATACAAAACCAGATGATTATTATTCATGGGTGAGATTATGCAGAATTAAACTTTCCAAAACTGCAACGAACATTCAGCTAGACATGAAAGTAAGCTGAATTTCCATTTGGTTTGCTTCTTGCTGAGCCTTCAAATTATAAAGTGAAGCAAAGCCAAAAGATTAATACAATGAAAACAAAGATTGGGAAATTAAATGACACGATGCAATTTTCTGCCTCATTGGGCTGGCACCAATAATATGCAAAGGAAAGCCTGCTTAGTGTTGGTTAGCCTCCGTATAAATGCGGGACAATCAGTCTCCTTCTCCAGGGAAGGTATTTTTTTGAATCATATAGCCATTGACTCTTCCAATTATCAGAGACCCCATGAAGAGCTTGAGGCCTGTTTTTTTCTTTTTTTCTTTTTCTCTTCTGCTTTGCCATATTACTGCTATTAGAGTTTACACAGGTACATGATTTCTCATTATCGCTAATATTTTAGTGACAGATAAGGAGAACACATTGCAAAGAAAGAAGGGAAACCCTGCAGCCTGCTGCCACCTCCATAATTAAATATTAATATTTCAGAAAATATTACTTTAGGGAGTCTGTAATGGACTGTCTGTTAATCATCTCTTTCGGTATACTTTTAATCTATTACATATTCAGACTGCTGTTAGGGTATTGCTGATAATATGTCATTGCTTATAACTGTCCGGGGAGAGGCATCATTCTCTAGTCTGCTTTTCTTGATTATTTAGATATTAAAATCTAAGTCCTCATTGTTTTAAAGATCTGAATGATATCTGATTACTGTTACATAGCCATGAGCTCAGGGCCTGTTTACTCCCAGCAGGTCTGGTTTGCTTTACCACTGAGTCTGCAAGACTTGTGGCCTTGGGAGGTAGGATTCGTTATCTATGAATACGCTGGTGTTCTCACAATCAAACTCAGAACCACATTGATGGCTTCATGACATCCTGTGGTGTGCCCGAGTTATTGGCCAATGGTTGACTTTTCTTATGATGTAACACCTAAGGAGTAAACTCTGAACTGGGGTTCAGGAGGACTAGAGCTGGTCCCAGTTTGAATACTGACATGGTGCATGACCCCAAGTAAGTTTCTTCTGCCTTTGTTTTACCTTCTATTCTTGTTTGTTTGGTAACTTTAAACTCTAAACCCTTGAGAGTGGGACATGCCTTGCAACTGGATGGTTGGTACAGTACCGCTGGGTCCAATCCCTTTCTGTAGCCCTGCTTTTGCCACTTTTGTGTGGAATAAAAGAAACACATTTTTCATGGTATTTATACCTGCTGGGACAGAATGAGGCATGCATGAATTAACATTATCTTGGTATTCTCTAACCACTGAATGCTTGAATCTTAATCTACTTAATGCTCTTAATATTCACTCCTGTGTTATTTTATATTTAATTTTCTATTAATCCCATAGTTATCTGTAAGGATGCAGCATTTGCCTGGGGTTATCAGCAGGCTTTGCAAAGCAGATCTGGTGAGATAACAGAAGACTCATCAGCTGCACGTGGGAAATATTTAACCTGAGGAGATGGTACAGGTGCATTGGCAATAATGACAACTTCTCACTAATCAGCCAGGTCAGTGGGTTTGGCAGATTCTTTTTGGGGTGCATCTGACTAAAGAGCTGCTATTACTGCAGATGAAGTAGTATTCTATGTTATAGTATATATATTTTTATATATTACAAAATCCTATATCATAGAACCTGAAATAGTCTTATCTTCCTGTTATTGCACCTTATTGCCTGGATGTGGTGTTATGCCACTGATGTTTCTTGTGAAAGGTTTTAGCAGCCTGACATTTCATAGTGAAATTTCCACTCTCTTTTGTCCTCCATGCTCTATTGTATTTAGTGGTTTGCACCTCTGGGTGTTACACCTTTCCATAGATAGGGTGCTTCTTGCACTTTTAGCATCAGTGCTGATAAAACACCACAACTTTATTTGGGTAGTGTACTAAACTGAAGTATGGATCTCAATCCCTCTTAATTTATCTTGAGTAATGTCTACTCAGTTACTCAAATGTGTGTTTTTGCCATTCCATTGGACTGCAGCTAATACAAACTGCTTGTTTTGTGTATGAAATACTGTCCTTTGCAATTAAATTGCTTGCTTAAATAGTGCCGGTGAATATTATGGGTCTATTTGCAAATTAGTTATTTAAAACGACTGTAATAATCAAGTATCAGCAGGTAGTGGTTCTGCCTATGTTCATATAAATCAGGCACCAATTGCTGCCAAGCCTCTATTAAGTACATCATGAACTATCATTGCTTCCTTGCTGTTTTTTCCAATACTTTACATAAATAAAATCATCTAGGAGAATTTATGTTACTTGTGAAGTCTTTCTGGAAAATTCCTGTGTGCTTGTTTGCTTTTTGTACAGTGCCACATCTTAGCATCCCTCACAGAGTTTCTTCCAAATGTCTGGAGGAAATATTCTCTGGAATCCCTTGGTTTTTTCTGTAAGTTACTTTTGGACTTGTTTGTATCCCACATGCAAAGTGTCCTGGTTTCAGCTGGGATAGAGTTTATTTTCTTCCTAGTAGCTGGCATAGTGTTGTGGTTTGGATTTAGGATGGGAAGAACGTTGGTAACACCCTGATGCTTTAGTTGTTGCTCAGTAGTGCTTACACCAGTCAAGGACGTTTTCAGCTTCCCATGCTCTGCCAGGTGCACAAGAAGCTGGGAGGGGACAGCTGACCCCAATTGGCCAAAGGGGTATCCCACACCATATGACATCATGCTCAGTGTATAAACTGGGGACAGTTGGCTAGGGGGCAGCAATCACAGCTTGTGAACAGGCTGGGCATTGGTCAGCAGGTGGTGAGCAATTGCATTGTACATCACTTGTTTTGTATATTCTTTATCATTATTGTTATTAACAACAACAACAACAACAATAACAACAAACCCAATCATTTTCTCTTCCCTTGCTGTTCTATTAAACTGTCTTTATCTCAACCCATGGGTTTTACTTTTTTTCCACCCCGATTCTCTCCCCCATCCCAGTGGAGAAGGGAGGGAAAGTGAGCGAGTGGCTGTGTAGTGCTTATTTGCTGGCAGGGGTTAAACCATGACACAGAGCCTGACTTCTTTTTTTATCCAAACATCTCTGATGGCCATGCTGTGTGCCTGACATCCAGGCCTCACTGGCTGTATTAAAAAGAAATCAATGGTATATACACACTGTGCTTCCCTTCCCATTCACCTATTTCTGTTGGCAGATCATAGGTGTGAATGAATATCTGTCCCTTTTCTTTTGTATGCCATCATCCTGTTGCATGAGAGGACAGCTGCTACAGAATTTTCTCTCCTTTTTTGACTTTTAATTCTAGTCATTTGAGTGTGATTGTCATCCTTTGTATTTTGGATGCTCTTGTCCATCTCCTTCATTACCAGTTGCTCTTTTCTTGCCCTCAGACCTCATGGAAGCGTTGACATTTTTCTTAATCTTTGTGTAAATACTAACAGGGAGTCCACAGCCTCAGTGAGGTTCAGTTCTTTTGGAGGTTGGTGCTTTAAATCGTCGCAAATTTTATCCTTTGAGGATTAGGTCAGATCACTTCCCCTCTCCTAATCTTATTTCCTTTCCTAAGATATGAAGTGCTTCTAATGTATAGAAGTGCTTTCTTCCTAATGCAGTAATGGAAGTGACAACCTCTCTGCTTCTCCCAGCAGATGAGAATAGACTGTATCTGTTCCTATGACTAAGCCCGGCCTTTGTGGAATCCTTGCAAGTTGCATCTGGGAGGGTGGCTGTGGTACAATTTTCCCCGTTTTAGCTGTGTGTGGGTCCCAAGGCCCTTTGCACATTCGGATTGGCCCAGCATGTGTTTGGTTTTTTATTAGTTACAGCAATCAAGCTAACCCATTTTGAGGATTCCTCCACCTTTCCAATTACACTTAATTATGCTGTATGCTAGAGCTGCTCTCCCACTTTGGCCATAACGCTACTGACGCACATTGCTCTGCATGCACCACTGACACTGTGTTCAGTGATGGCTTGAGTTCTTCATTGTCTTAGCAGATGTCCCATGTCCTCCAACATGTCAGTAAATCTCTTAATTTCCTCTGACTTGAGCTGTCCTTATGTGGATTCCACGCTATATTGACAAGGTTAATGTTTTTTGCAGCTTTCAATCCCACTGCTAAATGTTTTGGGCTTTTTTCTTTTTTCTGTTGTGCTAATCAGAATGAAATCTGGATATTGGGCAGTTTTCCTTTAACACTGTATTCCCCTGCTATGTGTAGCAAATGCCTCCTGTATCCTGCTGTTGTCATTCACATTCATGCAGTGCTTGGGCCTAGAGGTTGGCTCGGCACTTCTTTCATTCTTTTTCCAGGATACAGTTTACTAATGCCTTTCTGGAAGTTCTGAGGCTTGGTAGCACCTTTCCTGGATCTATTAAGATGCCTGTTTAGCCGTAGCTCCTTGTTATCTCTTTCTTTACTCTGTTTCATAGCTTTGTAGCCATTCAGCTTTGAAGGCAAGAGTGGGCATGCATGGACTAGTTTTGATGCTCTTTGCCCATTCCCATGCTGCCTTTAGTGTTGCAGATGATATTGCCCCTTAAATGGAAAGCCATCAGCTTTCCACAGAAAGGATGAGTATAGCCCCCTTTTCTGTAGTCAGAGGCCTCTCTCTGCTTCCCTTCATCAAACTGACCTAAGAGAACAGTGCTCTTGCAATGGTCACAAGAGGATGTTGTCTTATACTAGGTTTCCCTTGAGGAGATGTTTCTTTATTACTAACTTTTTATTCAGCTAGCAATAGAAGACTGAGGTGGAGAATGGTTGCTCATCTACCTTAACTTTAAATATGTTTTCCCAGCCTAAAAAATCTTCACATTTGTCTTACAACTCCTTACAACTGCTCTTCTCTGCTGTTGCATTTCGGAACCTATGAAATTTGATTTCTCGGGTAAGCAGATAATTTGTTAAAGGAGTTACTAAAGTGGGTGGGTACAGCAAAGATGGGAGTTCATGATGTTTAAATCTCTGACTTTTTAGGCACTGCAGCCCTGATCAGTAGGATTACAAGCAAATAAAAAAAATCACTTTTCTTCATAAAATTAACACATAATTAAGTAAGAAATTGATTTAGTTCCACCAATTAAAATGGCAGGCCCAATATTTTACTGGGGGTCAGTGGCAAGGCACTGTGCCTGTTTTATGTTGTTAGCTTTCTTACAGCTGTAATAAGTAACTAGTTTGGCATGTGTTTTCCGTTAGTGGCTACAATAAGGGCTTTATACAGGCACAGTATAAAGTGACCAGTAAAAGTGACTCTCAGCCAACTTTGTGATTGTGAATAGGGCTTAGCTTTACAAGGACTAGTCTTGTTAACTTAGTAACTAGAAAGTTTCTGTAGTAAAATCAGGCTAGATAGGCTCCCCTGTAGTGCACAGGGAGGCAGAAGTGCTGACAAGTGAGCATCAAAAAAGCTGAGTGAGGAGGTGCCTAAGCTCCCACAGATACCGTACTAAAAAGCTTTCTGTTCTCTAGCATGGGTAGGCAAGCACCCAACCCTTGACTGGAAAAAAATGTTTCACTCCTCCTTTTGGATGAGCAGTCATGAACCTGTTTCAGAAGCTAGGGGGCTTGATTGGTTCTTAAAATGATTGATTTGTTCTTGGTTCTCCTTCCTCTACATCCAAGATCCCAGTGATGAGATCCCATACTTACGTGGGAAAAGAAACGTGAAATGTTGTGTTGGGTCTGAATTCCCTAATGGCTAGGCTATGGTGTGGGTCTTCCTCTGCTTACTCATCCAAGTCAGAGAGAATGGGGATCTGAACTTGATCTCCAATATCTGACACGATGTGGCCTCCCAGGAGGGCTTGAGACTTACTGCACAACAGATTTTGGTCATTTCAATGACAGTGTAATAGAGATATTTGTGCATTGGAAATTGTACAGTCAGCATCTGACAATAGCTTGAAGACTTAAGTTTTGGACTAGGTCACCTGAAATTTCAGTGAGGTCACCCAACTGAATCTGTAGAGGTAACCTTTTATCTCGCCTTTCCTCTGTGCAAGAATGTTCCAGGCAAACATACGCTTACGGGCATTTCAGAGCCCTAAAGCCTCTGTCTTGGTGTGCCACTTTGTTGTACTGTGGCTGGTTGCCTACGACTCAACTGTGCGTGCTCAAATTACCTGTTGAGTGGAGCAAGAACCATTTCAGCCTCCTGCAATCAGACTTTATTAAAAGGTTAGAGCAAGTATGACTGATTAAGAAGTGCTGGCACCAGCTAGCACAACTGTGTTCTTTGTCTGAAACCAGCTAGGAGCTGCTGTTATTTACTCTTCTGTGTAGTTTCTTTTAAATGTCTTCTGGGTTTTTTTTCTCTCTCTCTCCCTTAAAATGAACCTATAATCTGGTACTTTCTTCTGAACCATAATTGGCTACCTTCTATTATTAGCAAATGTCATTCCTACTGATAGAGGCAATTGTTACTTAAATTAATAACACCCAGGTGGTACCTGAAAGTTTTACATGAGTTCCCTGGCAGCTATTAATTCTACCCTTACCTACTTAAACGGTTACAAAGAAATTGCATGAAACAGAAATTTTTCATATGCTTATCTTTTCAATTCCTCATGGGAAGTGTGGATTAGTGGTTTTCCAAACTGTGAACTCCTTGTGTCAGAAATATTGGTCAGCTGAGAAGTGCAACTGAAGATTTGTATTGCTCCTTACCCCATTTCCATCAGGATGCCACTAAAAGTAAATAAATAAACGCATGAAACAAGATGTTTCTATAAAATAGGGTTTTTTTTGTTTTAGTGTTTATCCTAACATAATTTGCTTCATCTATAGCAGATGGTCAGTGCTTATTAGCAACCATTTCAGCTATACAGGTTTAGCCTTGCATTTCAAATGTCTGAACTCAGCGTCTTAGTCTGACATTATCATGATTTTTACAAATTTGCGTGCTAGAGGTGAAGGTGGAAAAAAATTCTATATGGGGATGTCTTTGTTTTTTGCCTTCTGCCTTGGAATATATAGAGAGGGAAAAGCTGCAAGTGTTAGGACTGGATAATAATTTTCCCTGATTAATTCTGTCAGTTGAAGCATCATTGCATCTGTATAGCTGGTGCTGATACCTTGCAGTGAGTGTGAGCGTGGTGAAGCTACGCATCTTCAGTGGTGCCATTTAACTGCTATGCCGTTCTAATTCCCTAGCTGAAATGTCTGATTGTACTTCCCTGAAGTTGAAACAGACCTCAGTCAGTGTCAGACATTTGTGAAAACAACAGTGGAAAGCAGGGAGAAGTTTCTGATTGCAGGATAGGAGTGTTGAGGGATTTCAAAATTATCTTCATTGTAGCTGGAAAGCAATAAAGAAATTATTTAGGAGGTCATGTCCATTTTAAGTATAGACATAGCTTTATCTTCAAGGACCAAGGCAGTGTCAATTTATATGCAAAGATATTCTGCAATTACTCTGGATGTAAATATGCTGTGGGGCTTCTGACAAATGGTGACACTGGCTTGTGCATATTCTCCCTTTTTGTGGGACATCTATAATAATTCTTCTTTTAACATAAAATCCTGTATCACTCGCTTTGCCCAAAGCTTTAAAAAAAAAAAAAAGGAAAAGGTGAAAACACAATGAACAGGGCAACCTTGTCCTGAATCCTAATGGCTTTCTGATGAGGTAAACAATGACTCTTAATTAGAAGCCAAAATTTTTAATTAAGATGATTCTTCAGTAATTATCTCAGTTGTCTGCTTCACTGGATTTTAATGAAAAAGATTGATTAGGTATAAAACCAGTAGCATAATTAAACATTCAGGGTCTACGTTGGTTATTGAGGTGAAAGCAATGTGATTAACTTCAAAGTGCGTTTTTCAACAAATGGTGTGAGACAGTGAAGCCCACTTCAGGTGCCAAGCTGCCCTATCCCGGCTCCCTCCCTCTTTCCCTGCCTGCCCACATTTCACAAAGCGAATATGCAGGAACATCACTTTTGGGTAATAGTTATGTTGAGCGACAGATTATAATGGCACGCTTTTAACTAAGGCCATCAGAGTGGTTATGAATTCTGTATGTCAAGTCCATAGTAAATGGACTGGAACTTGTCACACGGGACTTCAGACCCAAGAGCAGATTTGTTTTTTGTTCTCATGAGAAGTGTGAAATAGTTAGTTCAGCAGTCCTGTTTTTACATGTGCTCAGAACCCCCCCACAGGACTCGACTGGAGGGAGATGCCTTTCTGTGGTTGATATGACTACAAGGACGGTGCCAATCACAAATCTCATTTCTGCTTCCTTTACTCTCGCTGAGCAGTCCCTCGCTTTATGAGCAGTGTCACTGAAAACACGAGTAAAAGCTTATCGAAGTGCAAAATTTGTTCTGAAGAATAAATGGCTGCTGTTCTTCTGATTGTGATTTTATAGCCTTACTACGCCAGGAGAAACTGTATTCAGCATCCTGTTAGCTAATCATGATTAAACCTTGTAGCTCAGTGTCACTGTGAGGCAAACTGGACGTGGTTTTTTTTCTGAAAGTAGTTGCCATTACGGCTGGAAGTAAAGATGACTGTACTGTGAAACAGGCCTTAAGAAAAATCTGCAATCAGACTTTCAAACATTCAGCCATAGTCATAATCTCAGTGAGAAAGCAGCAACTATGGGTGTGTATGGAAGGAAGCTGGTTACCCGCTTTCCTTTTTGCTTTACAATACAGAATTCTGGAGCCCTATCTGGAATTCAGGGAGTTTCCCAAAGCCTTTGTTATGGATCGGTCTATTGAGAGCCATCCAATAGTATTATGCTTCTTGCCAGTTGCCAGAAGGAGAAAATGTGGTAGAAATGCCAAAAAGGTCTCTATGTATAGTCATTCCAATGAGAGAGTGCCTCACATTGATTCATATTCTGGTTCATTTTCCCAGCATGTAGGCAAAAGAGGTTTTTCTATGATTGCACCAGTGCATCAGAGAGCAAGACTTTGAACCATAGGATTAATTCTCCTGTTTTTTCACTACATCAGCCCACATCAATTACTGTTAAACTTAATTCTTTTCTCAAGTTCCTCAGCTAACGAAGAAGCCAGCAGATTAGATTTCACATTTTCCCATTAATTGTTGGAATATTTCATTGGTGCTAGTCAGTCTTACTTAATCATTAGTCACATTAGCAAAAGGGGTAACGCTTCTCTTTCTGTTTGCCCTGACCATCAGAGTTAATGTGAAAGAAGCATGATGAAGGAGCTTCTGTTTTTTATAAATTCTTGTACTTAGTCTTCCATGACTAAGACTTTCATGGCTTCTTCAACACCATCTTCCCAATCACATGGTTCTAACTAGACAAGCAATAGCCTGCATAGAAGAAATTCTCCCTTGTCCCCTCCTTTCTCTACCCTTGAAAATGTATTTTTAAGGGACCTTTTTTTAAAAAAAAAATAGACTCTGTGTCTCTGTGGTATCCTGAGTGAAGAAGACCTGGAAAAATGTCTAGCTATCTTACCCATATGGAAAGAAAAGGGAATTTCTGCAAGGACAATTCTTTGTCTTAATCACCAGATAATCTAACAAATAAATCTAACCTACTTCCATGGCTTTCCCTGTTGTAATGGAACCCTTTGTAAGCAATCATATATGCCAGTAACCTGTGTATAAATACTCTCTGCCTGGGGAGTGTTGAATTTGAACATACTATTTTTACTTCATGTTTCCTTCATGTTTGGAAGGTCAACAGCTCTTTTGTGTTTACTTGGAAAACAAATCCAGGAACACAGAAGACATAGGAAAACCTGCATGTTGTTTCTGGAGGACCCTACACACCAGGTTTCACTACCAGCGTCCACAGCAAGGAAAAAATAGCTCAAGGGAGATATTTCTTTGGCAAACAGGTCTGCTTATTGAGGGAGACTCCTCAGTAGACCCTGGTACCCATCAGAGCAGCTGGAGGTAGCAGATTGTGCTATGTATTGCTTGTGGGTAACAGTCCCTTTCCACCATGTTTAGACCATAGCCTGCCTGATTTTATTACTTTCTCCTATGTAATCCAGCTGACTTTTGTGGTCCCCAGATATTTTGGGTCATTTTCTCAAAGACACAGTTTTACTTCTTACTTATAGTGACAATATAACAAATGAGTAGAAGTCCAGATTTTCAATGAGTGTTGCAAGCACTATCTCTTGAAGAGCTGAACAGATTAATGCGCTGGTCAGCCTGAACCTACAAACAGAGAAATCAAATAAAAGACTGGAAAGAAAATAATCCAGTGTTTGGTCATGTAACTGCTCAAATTTTCTCTTGAAGAGTGTGTTGTGTGCTTAAAAAAGGCCAGGGTATACAGTTTTGTGTATACCAGATTAATCAGGATCCAAAATCTGTTGCTGCCCAGCTTCGTGGAATGCATTTGTCATGGCGGTCTTTTGAAATCAATTGAAATGTATCTTTTCCTCCTGCTAACTGACATGATAGATTGGTAATAATCAAACACTATTTGTGCAATGGCAGTCTAGCTTTTCTGTCATGAGTGATTGAATATCCTTTAAATACCATTGTGGCATTGCTCCTGAATTGAAACTTAATGAGAAAACTTTATAAATGGACTAAAGTCATGTTTCCAGTTCCCAGTTGGGCACTCAGTACAGATACACCTTGCTTTATCTCTGCACTTAGCAGGAATTGTTTAACAGGCTGCTCCTGCAAACTGTCAAGCCAAATACAGAGCGCACATGCAGTATTTTAATTAATGTTAATGATTCTTTTCTGATCAGGCTTAAAATCCTCTCTGTGCAAGTGATTATAGGTAATTCTTTAGCTGTAACAAGATCATTTGATAAAAAGGCTGATAAAGGAAAGCAATTATTTAAATATCAGCAGCTTAATATCAGTAATGACTATCTGCTTCTTGTTCAGGCTTTGTGCAAATGTGCTAATACAGTGTAATTTTAATATTAGTTTTCATGGCACTGGAATAGAACACAAACACAAGTAGATTGGAGGTTTCCCAAGGGAGAGGGATTTTCAACATTTGTTTCCTCTTATGCCAGCTGATGGTAAGAAAAAGGTAGTACATGCATATTCATAATTTACCTGGTCACTATAATTGTTACTAGGAAGGAATTTTTCTTGCTCAGTCTGGTTGGATCAGCTCATAAGGCTTTGTTTGTATGCTTTGCTATGGGTTCTGGCTCATGGGAAGAAATTGTTTGTGGAGCTTCTCTGCTCTGAAGTTGGTCCAGGGCTACATCTTGTGTGTGCAATAGAGAGCAGCTTCAATAATTTTGATGGACAAAGATTTTTCTCTGAAACCACTCAAGTTAGAGTCTACTTACAATTGATTTGTGCTCTGGTAAGGACTATGCTCATTTAAGAAAAAATGTCCTATAATTTTGCAAGACAAGGGGAGGAATCACCTTCTCTCCTGGGAGATTTGAAGTCAATTCACATGCACTTCAGCTCTTTGTGCCAGGATCAATGCCTTACACTAATGTTACAGAATTTGATCTTGCAAAGCAGAGGTAATTGAGAGGTAACTACTTTCCCTCCACACTAACAAAAATATGAATTTTCAAATAATGACTAATGACCTGAATTACTGTGATATTTGGGAACTCGGAAGTGGCAAAATGCTGTTGTACTGGTTTTGGCTCGGGTAGAGTTAATTTTCTTCATAGTAGCTGGTATGGTGCTCTGTTCTGGATTTGTGCTGACAACAGTGTTGATAACACAGAGATGTTTTAGTTACTGCTGAGCAGTGCTTGCACAGCATCAAGGCCTTCTCTCCTTCTCTATTTCTCACCCCACCCCACCAGCAAGGAGGCTGGGGCTGCACAAAAAGTTGGGAAGGGGCACAGCCGGAACAGCTGACCCCAGCTGATCAAAGGGATATTCCCTGATGTATATCATGGTGCTCAGCAATAACATCTCCAGGGGAAGTTTGTCAGGGCTACCATCGCTCAGGGACTGGCTGGGCATTGGTTGGCTGGTGGCAAGAAATTGGGGTTTTTTTGCATCTTTTTTTTCTTCCCCCCCCCCCCCCCTTTTCTTTCTTTTTCTTATTAAACTGTCTTTATCTCAACCCATGAGTTTTCTACCTTTTTCTCTTTTGATTTTCTCCCCCATCCCACTGGGGAGGAGTGAGCAAGTGGCTGTGTGGGGCTTAGCTGCCTACTGGGGTTAAACTACAACAGCTCTAAAGAAACAATGCCACAAAATCCCTTTAGCTTTTTTTTTATTGCTCGCTCCAAATTATGGCCAGCCTGACTGACTCTGTTTTGGCACAAAATGCTTTTCACTGGTGACCCCAGGATTAAACAATAGCTTGCTAGACCTGGCTTGTGTGTTTCTGAAAACTGAAGTGTGTCTGAGTCAATATCCATAAGCTCAAATCTCAATTACCAAAAGTAGCGAAGTGTGAGGAAAGGAGGGGAAATAACTCCTCCTTTATTTGCAAAATAAAGCAAAACTGGAGATGACCCAGAGTGCATACACCTTAGACTAGAAAACCATGCAGTGGAAGCGTGATAAGGAGCAGAAAGGGTTGAGGTGTAATGATGTGAGGAGGCAGAGCACCACTCTGAGGCATGACGTCCATCCCACGTCCCTTGTGAATGCAGGCACCCTGCCTGCCCCACTGGGCACGATGGCTCATGCAGAGGTAGCAGTGGTGCTTTTGCAGGCAGGGTGGTCAATCTTCACACTGGTCAGTGGTCCACGGGAGATGGAGAGAAGGTGGCATGGAGTTCAGCTCTGTTTCCACTGACTTGAATCAGAGCAGGTGAAATGATCTTCAGTCATGCTTTTAGCTGTGGAACATAGTGCTCTCCTTTTTAAAAGGCAGTCAGATGTTTTTCCTCCTTTTATCCAGATATATATTGGCATATATGTAACCATAGCAACTATGGCTGGAAAAACTGAGATCTAGTAGTTTTTAAATTGCTTTCAGAATAAGTTTAACAATGAAGCTTGAAAGTAGATGATAAAGCTCATGGAAAGGTAGATGACAAAAATGAAAGGAAATTTTATTGCTAAACTTACTCAAGCCAAAAAAAGTTCTAACAAGTGAAGCGATATCTTCTCTCACTAAACAGGCACTTTTACAACTCATTAACATTATAACTTTACCTCCAGGCAAACTGTCATGTTTTTGTGACACAACTGATATCTACTATCATTTACTCACAGTAACTACTTTCAGATATGAGTTCTTAACCCAGCACATGCTGAGTTAACATGACCTCAGTTGAGCTTGTTTAAAGTCTGTGTTGGCTGCATGGCACATGGATTTAAACAAGGACTCCTTCAGTTGTGTTGTCCACCCTGCTCTGAACCCCACTGCCTGTGCCTGAACAAGTCTCTTGAGTCCTCGTTTACAAAACAACTTACAAATGGGATCCTCTGGTTTTGTGTACCTTCACAGAGCTAGGGAGAGATGTTCAAAGTGGTGAACACCCACATAAGCAGTAGATGTGGACAAGCTTCTGCTACACATGCCAAAATAGCAGACGGGTGCTGTGAAGGTTAAGGACCCCTAATAAACTGCAGTTTCTTGCTTTTGGAATTATAAAGTTGAGGCACCTTAAATCACTTGGGAGTTTGTGGGAATTCAGGCCAAACTGCAAAATGCAGCAGACAGTTTATTGCACAGGTAATATTCATGTAATGCTTCTTGAAAATGAAGTGGTAGTAAACTAAAGTGCTATGCCTTTCTGTGTCAACAGCTTGAGAAGATCTTTGAGATAATGAGTAGATGAATTAAACCTGAAAAGGGTTGAATGTATGCAATGCATTTCTACTCCTTATTTAGAAGACTTTTTGAGGAGAACAAATGAATCTTTATCTATCTCCTCAGAATATCTTTTCACATGAATAAGAAGAATGCAGCTTCTTAAGACTTCCATCAGTCAGAAACTGGGCTTTTAAAAATCAGTCAGTGCAGAGGAATGCCACATGTATATGCATACGCTGGAAATAAAGCGCTTTTAAAAGCTTTTTTAGCTTGATGTGCAAGCTCAATACTTTAGTGGGAGCAGCATCCAGGTCTTTAGAATTAAAGTTCTGGGCCTGATGTTGGTAGGAGGAGGAGCACCCTTCAATGTAATGATTAGTAGGCAATGAGAGTCTGAAAGGGGCTTCACAGGTTTCAGCTAATCCAATCATCCATCCTTGTGTCAAGGCTTGGCAGAATCACAGAATGGCAGGGGTTGGAAGGGACCTCGGGAGCTCATCTAGTCCAACCCTCCTGCTATAGCAGGTTCACCTAGAGCAGGTTGCACAGGACATCATCCAGGTGGGCTTTGAATATCTCCAGAGGAGACTCCACAACCCCCCTCGGCAGCCTGTTCCAGTGCTCTGTCACCCTCAAAGTCATATTCAGCCGAAACCTCTTATGCTTCAGTTTGTGCCCATTGTCCCTTGTCCTGTCGCTGGGCATCACTGAGAAGAGCCTGGCTCCATCCTTGTGACATCCACCCTTAAGATATTTGTACGTGTTGATGAGATCCCCTCTCAGTCTTCTCTTCTTCAGGCTAAACAAGCCCAGCTCCCTCAGCCTTTCCTTATAGGGGAGATGCTCCAGTCCCCTGATCATCTTTGTTGCCCTCTTCTGAACTCTTTCTAGGAGTTCCTCATCTTTCTTGAACCGGGGGGCCCAGAACTGGACACAGTACTCCAGGTGGGGTCTCACCAGGGCAGAGTAGAGGGGGAGGATAAAAAGGGTGGATTTGTTGATAAAGGTGTCCAGGGAACATGTTTAGCTTTTTGCCCTCTCTGGATGAATTTACATGTTAGTGGCAAGGAGGCCATGTTAATCTAAACTTAATCAACCTTAATTTTGACAATTGTTTAAAGTTTTTGAATCAGATAGAATTATAGTAATAAATGAGAATTTTTTAATCAGATATTAAATATATTGATTTTAGCATTTCGTGGCCATTGTAGCTGTGAAGTAAAATTAACTTTGTGAATAGACTATCCTAAAATTCTTTTACAAGTATTTTTAAATAGTATTTTTAATTCTTAGATGGCTAAAGTTAAAGGTTATTTCTTTCACTGCATTAAGAACTGGAATGTGGTAACCAAGTCAGTGTTAAGTGTTATTTAGGCTTTGATGTCATCAATACTAATGCATATGAAAAACTTGAATAATGTCAAGTCCCTATGGGTAGAATTAGTCACAGGGCTAGCTGCTTCCCTTCAAGCACAATTTCCTGTTGAAGTCTCTATCTGATTTCAGTAGGTCTCAAAGAATAAGATGGTTTTCAGTTGGCACAAGCATCTTACAGTTTGCCCTGAAGGCTTGGATTTACCATAGCTTTTCAAGATGCTTAGCCAAAGTTCTTAACGTAAGAGCATAGTTCTCCACAATTTATAGAGGCACCCGTGTGGGTGCCAGCTACCTCATTCCAGCCATCTAAGGGCTGCTTCATCTTCTGGAATTGCCTATTATTATCCATTTGTTAGAGGGTTAAGTCATGATTCTCCTCAAACTAGGTGCAAAAAGTCAGAATAATCGATCGGGTTCTGAATGTATATATACTGTCTTGCATGGAGAACTAGATACTTATATTGGATTTCTATTGTCAACTTCTTAGTGCATTCACTATTTGTACACTCACTTGAGGTGGTGGCAGGAACACTGGCACACAGTTTTGCAAGTGGATAGAGAAGCCATTGCAAAACCTGGAGCCCATTATATTCTTTTACAACTCAAGAGCATGGTAGTGCTGAATTTTGTGTATAAAACTAGAATAATTTTGTGAAAGAAGTGAGTTGTGAGTTATCAAAAGATATTTTTCTGGTAGCCAGAAGTGCTGTGCCATGACGGTGGTATCAAAGCACCTGTTCAAACAAAATTCCCCAATTAGGTTTAAATGGCTCTAAGGTTAATTATCTAGTGATGACGATAGGAAGCACATTGCACTCTTTTCTGTAATGACAGTACTATAATGTCTTTTACGTAAAGGAAGCAAGCCTAAAATTAACCTAAGGTAATGAGAAAGAGAGAGAGAGAAAGACTTCAGGGTTTTTACAGGATGCTCTACAGAAACAGAGCAGAAATCATGACCAGTAGTTAGAGTTCACGTACAAGAATCACTTTAATTATAGCAAAGCACCCAAATGTGAAACATTAAGTTCCTTACTCTTCCTGCTGTGCTGATCTTGTCCAAGGGCACAGGGGAACCATGGGGTTAATATGAACAATTTAGTTTGGCACCAAGGTAATTCTCAAGGAAATGAAAGAAGGCATAGAGTAGTGCAGTGCTGGGTCGCTGGAGCTGAGCAGCAGCTGTTCTAATTTTAAAGCATAAAATCTTATAGGTCTGGAAAGCAACTAGTATTGTCCCAAAGGAAATGGGAAACCTCCTGAGTTAAATGATATATTTTAGGAGGGACAGGAAGATGGTAAATCTTTGGTGTACCGTGCCTCATCTGTGATACTTGAGTACTTTATTTGGATACCTTTGAAATGGATCTGGGTGCTGAATTTTAGACATCTGTCTTTGACATTTGCCTTTTAATACTTATTCCTTCAGTCTGAAGATGGATTAGTTAAAATTTGGTCATATATTGGCCCCCTTTCACTTTTTGGATGTCACTCAGGATGATGTAAGGCAGTGCTGGACCTGCAATTGCCCTGTTCCACCTCAGTGATGACCGCAGCCCCTTGGGAGTTCCTTGTTCTTGCCCTTCTGGGGCTTCAGTGCTGCTCTCCCTGGGCAGCAGAAGACAGCAGAAAGAGAAGGTACAGCAGGAACTGAATGCATGCAGTCCGAGTTGCATGGCAAAAGCAGACAACGCGCCATTTGCTTAGTGGAAAGCCATTCCTCATTGGGTATTTCAAGAAAAAATATTCTCTGGTGGGTAGGAGGAAGTCTGGATTACCAAATGGAATTTTTAACTCTTGTTCTATTCAAGGCCTTATGGATGCCTAAGCTGTCTGAGAAATGCTCAGTACCTGCCAAAATATGCCAATAATAAATATGTTAGTTGATTTTTGGAGAGAACCGTGAGTTATCTGTATTGAAGCAATGAATGAAGAAAAACATGATGACATGATTTCATAAGGTTAAATCCTATTCTTTTACCACAGTCTTTCCATTAGTGACTATAATATTTTGATGTGAATCACTGTGTCTTTCTTCACAGAGAATCTGTGCTAATATATTTTGAATAATATGCCTTGGGAGTGAAAAGAATACCAGATAGGAAATCAATAGGAACATTTACTTTTATTGTTCTTGTCAGCTATTGTTTAGGAGACACAAAAGTGACTGTAGTGTTTATACAACAGCACTTGCTCTCAGACCATTTCCAGTTGTGTCATATTTTCATGAGTGATGTTTACTAATATTTTCTTCTTTTCATTCCTCAAGAGAATGAGGGAGAAAGAGTAAGCATTGATTCATAATTTGGATAACTGAGTGAATAGGCTGAAGTGGGATGAGTGTTGTCAGAACTGATTATTCCAAGGGCTCATTCCAAAGAGCTCTAGTTCTTAAACCAAAAAGATCCTAAAGCATCAATTCATCAAAGCTGCAAAAGGCTCCTGGCTTTCCTTTAAGATGATCCAGGTAGCTGAAGTCTCTAAATGCACTTTACATTGCGGATTTCCAGCAGGCTGTGCTAGCCAAGCAGCAATTCCCAGAGAACGTTCTTGCTTCTGAAATGTCCGTCTGGGTAGTGGACAGGGTAGGGGGTAGGGGATGGAGTGTGCCCTCAGTAAATTTGCAGATGACACCAAACTGGGTGGTAGTGTTGATCTGCTGGAGGGGAGGAGGGCTCTGCAGAGGGACCTGGACAGGCTGGATCGATGGGCCGAGGCCAACTGTATGAGGTTCAACAAGGCCAAGTGCCAGGTCCTGCACTTGGGTCACAACAACCCCATGCAGCGCTACAGGCTTGGGGAAGAGTGGCTGGAAAGCTGCCTGGTGGAAAAAGACCTGGGGGTACTGGTTGACAGCCAGCTGAATATGAGCCAGCAGTGTGCCCAGGTGGCCAAGAAGGCCAATGGCATCCTGGCCTCTATCAGGAATAGTGTGAGCAGCAGGAGTAGGGAAGCGATCGTGCCCCTGTACTCGGTGCTGGTGAGGCCCCACCTCGAATACCGTGTTCAGTTTTGGGCCCCTCACTACAAGAAAGATGTTGCATTCCTGGAACATGTCCAGAGGAGAGCAACCAAGCTGGTGAGGGGTCTGGAGCACAAGTCATACGAGGAGCGGCTGAGGGAACTGGGGTTGTTTAGTCTGGAGAAGAGGAGGCTGAGGGGAGACCTGATCGCCCTCTACAACTACCCGAAAGGAGGCTGTAGTGAGGTGGGGGTCGGCCTCTTCTCCCTGGTAACAGACGATAGGACGAGGGGGAATGGCTTGAAGCTGCGCCAGGACAGGTTTAGGCTAGACATTAGGAAAAACTTCTTCACCGAAAGGGTTGTCAGGCTCTGGAATGGGCTGCCCAGGGAGGTGGTGGAGTCCTCATCCCTGGAGGTATTTAAAAGAAGGATAGATGAGGTGCTTATGGACATGGTTTAGTGGTGAGATGGCAGGGTTAGGTTAAAGGTTGGACTCGATGATCTTAAAGGTCTTTTCCAACCGAGGTGATTCTATGATAATGCAAATGTGGGAAACATCATATCAATGACTTATGGTGTCATTGCTGGCTGAGTGATGAAAAGTGCCAAACTGACAACCTGTCCAAAGAACTAAGACTGTGTAGGTGTTTTTTCTGCTGATCAAGAGCACATGCCAGAAAGAACTTTTAGCTCTGCTATTGGCTACATCCCTGGAGATGCTGAGTGGTGGAAGCACTTACCATGCCAGACCTTAGTTTGGATGATCCCCAAATCACCTTTATCCTAAGAGGGCCATCAAAGAGAAGATTTTAGGCCAAGTAGTCTGTAGCTGGCAGCACATTTGTGTGAGGAACCAATGACTGAACCATAAAAAGTAATGGGAAGAATAGCTGCCACTGTGTGATTTAGATCTCCCTAAGCAGAACAGAAGGAGATAAAGGAAGTCAAGGAAAGCGTCCTTGGAAAGACAATGGAAAGGATGTTGCAGCTAAGGTAGAAAAAACTTCTGAGGTAAGCGGAGGTGTTACCAGACTCAAATATCTGGATACTGTAAAAGGTGACAACAAAGACCCAGTGATCATTTTCAATGTAAAGAAGCTGAATCTGCGTGGATTTCTTACATATTTTGTCTTCAGGTTCCCAAGACTCCCCCAATATCTGGCCAAAAGATCAGTGAGATCTTGTTAATTCTGATTACAAAGCTTCTTATTTTTACATAATTATATACGATTTAAATAAACTCCTCTGTTAGAGGGTGGACTGTCTGTTTCAACAATGGCTTTACTGGCCTGATTTATCACTTGGCCAACTATGCTTATAAAGCTGAAATTCCTTCTGAATAATATTGTTTCTTGAAAGTTGTTTATTAGTGTGAAATGGCAGCAAGTCTTATATCTGGATTGCAAGGTTTTAGTACATTTAGAACTACATTTATTATTGTGTTATTTACTCCTATTATTAATATCCATTGAAAAATTTGGCATATTGAGAGTTGTATAAGACTCTTATTGTGACTGATTTATAGACTGAATGCATTTGATTAGACAGCTGTGAAGCTTCTCAGTATTTTTGAGATATATGAATACATAAAAATCAGGAGCCTGAAGTCCAAATTACGGTGAATTTTGAGAGTGAGCAGATTTTCAAAAACCCCTCCATGACTTGCCTTGCTAAAGTTACCTCTTTCCATCAGACATAAGTATATAGATAACCAGGACTTGCGCTGCTTAATCCTTTAGGTTCAAATCATGACACTAACTGCTGTGGATGTCTATGATGCAGCCTTGTTCTCAGGTAGAGTTTTCCTTGAGGTTGCTTTGGATACTCAAGAATCACCTTCAGTGCCTGGCTGCTGATGTGTTGTTAAGTTAGAACACTTGAACAATTAATCATTTCCAGAATAATCATTACTTTTAATTACATAGCTACACACAACTTACATACTGTAGCTTCAGAGGAATGATGCTGTCTGGTATTTTTTAAAATTACTAAATATAGTGAATGAGAACCCCAAACCCCTCCTCAGGATGCAAAAAGTCAGCTTATAAGCCTAAGGTCTATTTTCTAGGAAGCTCAAGTGTTAGCAAATGAGTGTAATTATGGTGTTCTTGGAGATATTTCAGATATTGTTGCTGGATGAAGGACCAAGATTATGTCATTAAAACCCCATAGTTCCTTCCAGGAAAAACATCCACCAAAATTTGTCCTCTCTATTCCATATAAACTTTTTTACTTTTAAGAATAGGTTAGATGATGGCTGAATTTCCAGAGTATTTGGCAATGATGAGTTTGGCTGGTCTCCGTTTCTTGTAGTTTTTTTTAAAAGCAATTGCTTCTCATGACATGCAACACTTCTTCTGGGATAATTTCAAACCCCAAAACTCTTTGTTTAACATTTTCCATTTCACAGCTGACACATAACTGCATTGCTTTATTCTGTTCCCTCAGTGACTGTAATCACGGAGCAACCATACCATAATTTCTGAAATACTGACAAACCTTATCTTGAGCTAGAGAATTTCTGAATGGGAAAAAAACCAACTTGGTGATTTACTCTGGTTAAGAACTCTTTCTAAAGTAAATAACTTCTTTCTTTTGCCTCTCAGCTGCCACTGCTGGGAGGGGAGGAGGAGACAGAAACCTGATTGTGTAAACATATCTTCCCCCCTGCCCTTGAATTCATCTTTATATGGTGATAGTGGAAATAGGAGATTTTGCAAGGTCATTAAAATCCTGCTCAGCTCCTTGTGATACAGAGCTCTGAATAATATTGTGTCACTAGTATCATAGTCAGAGGTTTGAGGGTTGACTCCCTTAGGAGTTGAGAAGCCAGTGGTGATGACGAGTAATACTCAGATGCAAAGCCATGTACTTACAGACAATTTTGGTGAAAGTTCAGTTTCTCTGAAAAGGCAGAAAATTTTTCCTTTGTTTACAGTCCAGCCTCCTGCCTGTCCTTTGTCTTACAAACCCCAGTTAAGGTCATATAGCCTTAAGATTATATAGCCAATATTACCAGACTGGCAAACCATTAATCTTCTTGCACGAGTGGCTTGAAGGCTGCTCATGCATAAGGCCAAGTAGAGGCAAAATAACATGTTGCTTTAATTGTAAATGAAGAGCTTCACTTGCTTGAATCCCCTGCCCTTGCATTTGTTACAACCTCTGTAGGGTCAAGATTTGCTTGTGGTCTAACCCACAGGCAGTTTTCTGTTGTTTCAGCTGAAGCTAAAGTCATGTTTGTCTCTTCTTTCAATTAGCCTGAATGGAGGGCAGCTGGCATGCTCCAAAATTCAAAGTCAATCTGTTTACACAAATTTCAACCTATAAAATGACTATAAAGCATTTAAAAATGCTAATGTGTGAAAGCCCACACTTTTTGAACAGGTAATTTTAATGGTGGTTAAAAGATTGGAGGTTAGAGATATACAGCCAAAGCCTAATATTTAGTGAAAAGCAGGACAATGTCAGAAGTATACTTTGGCATTTATAAGGGTGTAAATCAATTTGACACTGTTGTGTCTGTTTCATTTTGGTTTTTTTCCCCAAACCTAATACAATGTACTAAAAGGACAACCCTTCTTAGGTGTAAACATGATATAGTCAACTCAAGAGTTTTATCAGACTTGGACATTGAAAGAATTGGGCTGAAAGAGTAATTTCTCTCTCAAGCGCTGTAGTAACTGTACTACTCAGGCAGAAAAAATGGGCAGACTTTTTTTTCAATATTACACTGACTCGGATCTACCCAAGCAGAAGTATACATTTCCCTCCAATCTGTTTCTCAATTTGCTTATAACAGTGATTTGTGTGAACGGCGATGGAGATGTTAATTAGAAAGCAATAGAATTAGCAGATGCTTTTGAAAGATGCCGGCAGCACTGCTTCCTTCAGCAGGGTGCAAAGCTCTTACGTTGCAAGGGGCCAAGGCTGGGAGCCACTGTGCAAGCATCCATATTGCTCCTGGGGGATGTGCTCTGCTGACTACTAATTTTTCTGTGGGGCCTAGGGGGAAAAAACTGGAGAAACCACACCTGTGATGGTCTGTTTTTCAGGTACCTTTGAATCGAGGAAAGTAACCTGCCTAGTCAGGGGCTGTCAGGCTGGAGCTGCACAGCCTGATACTGCCCCCCTCTCCCCAGCCTCATGAGTTATGCAACTGTGATGGAAATAAAATGGTGTGTGCAACCTCATTAGCCTAATTATGATCTACAGAGCACAGCCTGGGTCAAGATGTGCAACCCTAATCTGAGAGAAGTCAGTGGGTTTACAGAATACTTGCCTCCTCTCAGTGGCCAAAGTCCAGCTCTTCAAACATGCTCTTACTCTGCTTATTAAGACAACACCATTTTCAGCCGGGGAACAGCACTTTGAGGCTAAGGTGGAAAATTGTATACTGCTAATAAGGCAAGGTGATTTGAGGCGATCAGACACACTCATTTTTATTAAACCTGATCTTTGTTTGCACGAAACAGTGAAGCAACTATGAATGAACATTGTCCCAGAAATCAGTCTGCTAATAAAACTATGAAAAGATACTGAAATTCATCTATTCGTCTTTTATTAATAGCATCATAACCAGACATAGAGACTCTCCCCCTCCTTTCTTTGTGAAGAATATTTACTGATATCAGTTTTGACACTTTCCATCTTTGTTCTTTATAGGCCATTTAAAAAACAAGACTTCTAAATTTGATCAATTGTGGTGGCTTACATGGACAGGTACTGAGAAGCACACAGAGAATAAGATTTTATGCCCTGATACGGATACATCATGTAGTTTTCTGAAAACTTGAAACACCTGGGAGGAAATAGAGATCATTAGATAGTAAGGTCTTTAGGTTTACAAAATGCTTGTGGATGTGCAATATTCTCTTTTTCCCCCCCATAATTATCTAGTATTTCCCTCTCTTGCTTGCCTGCCAAGAGAAATTGGATCAGATGTCTGTTTTTCTGTTATTTGAATTATTTTATTATCCACCAAAGAGGTGTTTGGCAGGGTGGGTATGCAGAAAATAATGAAATGAGTTGGGAAAGTTTAATAAACATAAATAAAACTTGAAAACAACAGCTTAAGGTTTTTGATCCTTGGATGACCCTTTGATTGCTTCCATTTTTCACTCCTGTGTGAAAGTATGCATTGCAGCAAATAGAGTGGGAGAGGGGGTGAGGGGAATACACAGTGGCACAAATAAAAAGGGAAAAACAAAAAGAGGTAAAAGTGGACTTAGGCACTTGAGTGAAGAAACACCTTTTTGCTGTAACTCATATTTGGCAAATCTATCTGTTGAAGAATAGGCACTTGGCTGAGTTATTTCCTCCTACTTTGGAAAACTTGCTGGTTTTGAAGCTGAATAAAGGATATGGTCCAGATCTGTTTCTCACGGGTGCTCCTTCCCGTGCAAGACTTGACACACCACTCCACATGATGGAAGCTGTAGCTGTGGGGGGTCTCCAGCTGCTGGACCCCACAGACCTGCACTGGCTGTATTTTGAGAAGGTTTGACTGCCTAATTACATTTTAGGGTAGAGAAGTTTCCCTTAAGTTGAAGATCCACTGTGTTACCCTGGGCAGATAGTATTTGTGAGGGGGGAACACACTCTGTGGGCACACCAAAGCAAAATCATGCTAGCAATCCGACAAGGAAGAAAGTCAGAGAAAATGAGTAGTGTTATCAGGAAATCCTAGAGAGAGACAAGCTGTTGGGTAATACTGGATTCAGGAGGCTCCTTTTTTCCAGCATCACACTTTTGGGCAACCTTTACTACAGTGTCTCCTACTCCTATTAGAAACATCTGCTTTGTATGTATTAGCTTAAGGGTATATATACAAGTGTATTTCAACAGTGGCTGGGATTCTGTTAGTAGCTTTCATAATTTCATAATTTCTCTTGAACAAATAAAAACCCTCTTACAAAATTCCTATTACTTGTAACTCTGGTTGGAAACCCAAGTCTTACAACACGAAGGTTATTTCAGATATGTGCTAATGCTTCCACTGTTTGCCTGCCAGAAGAAAAGTAGTAAGAGTAAATATCTGTTGGTCCTGATGCCTCAGGTTTTCCAGGTTGGTGAACCCCTATCCTTTCCCTCTAACAGAGTCATTGCCTAGATACCAGCAAATGTTTGTTTTTCACCAAGCTTTTGTTGTTGATTATACTTGCATTACTGAAACTTTGCACTTTTTTTTTTTTCCTTTCAGAAAACTGACCTATCTTTTGCTTGTGCAGCTTTGACCCACAAAAAAAATCCTTACTTTTGCGGGAATACAGGTGAATCCAAGGTTCTGACTGGAATATTCAAATAATTACAGTTTAATGATTACCAGACTGAGGGTGACCTTCAAACAGAAGGTGCAAAAGTTTAAGTTTCCTAACATAATGTTTTTTACAGAGTTGAAACCCAGAGCATCCACATGGAAACTCATTTTGCTCCATCCATCCTCAAGGAAAAGCTGATTTGATATTTTGTAAGAGCAACACATATTGACAAACAGAGACCACAATCTTCTTTATTAATGACTGCAAGGTTGTGGTGTGAAAATTTGTCTCAGTCTTCGATGGCACTGCAAATGTATCCCTGCATGGCAAGCCTGAAATTGTAGTAATTCTGTTTTCTATTATGTTGTAAATTGACCTTCTACAAGCAAAAGGCAGCAGAAGCGGACAGCCTGGATAATACTGCAGTTGCTTCTTGGAATTCTCAGGGACTTGGTTCTTCCCATGTTTGGACCTTGTGAATTTTGCAGCTAATAAAGAAATAATAAATACTTTGTGCAGCTAAAGTTCAGGGTAGTTTAGATCAAAACTAAAATGAGACTGTGACAAACTGTAGCTGAATTTTAAATGAATATAAGACTATTATAACCACTGCTGTCTTGAATCCTAAGTTCTATATTAAGGTCATGATAATGGCTTAGTGTTTTACGAGCCTTTGTAGTCTTAGCAGCACCATCTCTTTAATCGTAACTTTGCCTCAAGCCAAAATAAATCTCAGTGTTGTAAACTGTATTGTAACATAACTGCCTTGCTCAGGAATGATCATTTTTTCTAAATGTCACTAATGTCTTGCTGTGGCAAAACAATAAAGGAAATCTTACTCTTTCTCTTGAAATGGCAAATCTGGAACACTGTAGAATTTCTGTGTGAACTGAATCTTTATTTTTGAGCATTCTATCCCCAGCATTTTGAGCTGGTTCAGTTATTTTCATTACTGCATAACTCATGTTAAAAAGACTAAGAAAACTGAGTGCCAACTTCAGTGGCATTTTTTGAACGTGCACAGCTTATTTAGTTAAACCTCTTCCATGCCCCCAGCTGTATTTGAATAAATCAAGATTGGACCTCATGAGTGTCTGTCTGAATGTTTGAAAAAGTACTGCCTTGGTCAGGTGGAGGGAGAGAAAGTAGCAAGTAGGGTATGGACTTTATTCAGCAAATGTCACAGCTCTTTAGTTTTGTTGCCTGAGTCAAGAAAACATAAGATAGTGCCTATGCACATCATGTGGTATAGAGGATTTGTCAGAGGAGCCCTTCTATAGGTGGTGCCTCTCTCATTTTCCTTAGCATTTTGCTGCTACGGTTCTTTTCCACATCTTTTTTTTTTCTGTTTTGTTGTTTTTTCTTGCACTGCCATGTACATACATATTCTTGATCTTGCATGCCTGGTTTTGCCCTCCCCCAGTGCCACCGCAGGGGCCAGAGGAGCGCAGCCCCCTCCCAGGACAGGGGCAAGCAGTGTCCCCCAGGGCTCAGTTCTAGGGCCAGTCTTGTTTAATATCTTTATCAACGACCTGGACGAGGGGATTGAGTGTGCCCTCAGTAAATTTGCAGATGACACCAAACTGGGTGGGAGTGTTGATCTGCTCGAGGGGAGGAGGGTGGGATGGCAGTGTTAGGTTAATGGCTGGACTTGATGATCTTAAAGGTCTTTTCCAACCTAGACGATTCTATGTTTCTATATTCAGCACCTGTTCCTTGTTTTCAGGATCTTAAAAATTGGGATAGCATTTGGAAATGCAGATGAACCCCTTCACAGTTAACTGTGACTGAATTTGTGATCTCATGCAACATCCTTTGATGAGACATAGGGTACGTCCCGGATTACTCTGTACATCAGCTGATTTCCATGTTGCCACATGTCCCTGGAAAAAGCTGGGAACAAAATGAATGGATCAATAGGTATGATAATTCATTGCCAAAGTTAAACAATCAGCAGGCAATGTTAAATAGCTGATTTAGTGTTTGGGACTGTCATAGGGGAATACCATGGAGAGAAAGCATCTTCAGAGTCAGTTTTTTTATAATTAATGAATGCTTTATTGAGCCAGTAAAATTACAAGGATGGCAATAAAATTACGCCCAGCTGTATTGAATTTCTGCCTGTCTTAACCATAGAGGCACAAAGAATGTGAGCCTGAACAAACATGGCAAAAATGATAATTTCCTTCTCAGGTGGATTGTGTTCCATTATCATGGGGAGTGACTGGGAGATGGGTTTATAGCACCTGCACGTCTGCAGGTATGAGTGGCAGTGAAGAAAGGCTGTACATGTTTCACCTGGGGTTGCCCCTGAGAAAGCAGGTGTTTGTTTGGCTAGTGAGCATGGTAAGCTTGCATCCCCATGTTCGCAGTACTAGATAGAAAGATTAAAGTGAGTGTGTGTTTTTGTGAGTGTCCTGGTTTTGGCTGAGACAGGGTTAATTTTTTTCCTAGTAGCTGGTATAGTGCTGTGCTTTGGATTTAGTACTAGAGGAATGTTGACAACACACTGATGTTTTAGTTATTGCTGGGTAGTGCTTAGACTGGCCAAGCTCTCAGCTCTGCCAGGTGTACAAGAAGCTGGGGGGGGGACACGGCCAGGATGGCTGACCCAGACTGGCCAGGGGGGTATCCCATACCAAATGACATCATGCTCAGCTTATAAAGCTGGAGGAAGAAGAAGGAAGGGGGGGACATTTGGAGTGATTGCGTTTGTCTTCCCAGGTAACCATTATGTGTGATGGAACCCTGCTTTCCTGGAGATGGCTGAACACCTGCCTGCTGGTGGGAAGCAGGGAATGAATTCCTTGGTTTGCTTTGCTTGTGTGCGTGGCTTTTGCTTTACCTATTAAACTGTCTTTATCTCAACCCATGAGTTTTCTCACTTTTACTCTTCCGATTCTCTCCCACATCCCACTGTGGGGGGAGCAAGCAAGCAGCTGCATGGTGCTGAGGTACTAGCCCAGGTTAAACCACGACAGTGAGCTTGTCCCAACCACATGTCTGTGCTATGACGTTAGCAGGCAAAGCAAATGATATCCAGGGCTTCCTTGGAACCCCAAAATTTCCATGTGAGACTCCCGTACCATGCAGGATTTTGTTACTTGGATGACTTGCATGTGCCTGAAGGACGCAGGTCGTCAGTAATACTAGCACAGGCCCTGAATGGCTTCACTGTTTGCTCATACCAGAGCGACTCTTAAGGACATCTCAGGAAGATGGGATTGCTTCTATTTTGACTTTAGCCATCTAGAAGTTATGCGGAGAAGGACTTGGAGATACTGGTAGGTGAAAAATTGGACATGAGCCGGCAATGTGTGCTTGCAGCCCAGAAAGCCAATTGTATCCTGGGCTGCATCAAAAGAAGCGTGGACAGCAGGTCAAGGGAGGTGATTCTCCCCCTCTCCTCTGCTATCATGAGACTCCACCTGAAGTACTGTGTTCAGTTCTGGGGTCCCCAGTACAAGAAGAACATGGACCTGTTAGACCAGGTCCAGAGGAGGGCCATGAAAATGGTCAGAGGACTGGAACATTTCTCCGCTGTAGAAAGGCTGAGACATTTGGGGTTGTTCAGCCTGGAGAAGAGAAGGCTCCCAGGACACCTTAATTGCAGCCTTCCAATATATAAATGGGGCTCATAAGAAAGACAGAGAGGGACTTTTTACCAGGGCCTGTAGTGACAGGAGAAGGGGCAACAGTTTTAAAATGAAAGAAGATAAATTTAAATTGGATATAAGGAAAAATATTTTTATGATGAAGGTGGTGAGACACGGGAACAGGTTGCCCAGAGAAGCTGTGGATGCCCCATCTGTTGAAGAGTTTAAGATTATGTTGGAAAGGGCTTTAAGCAACCTGACCTAGTAAAAGATGTCCCTGCTCATGGCAGTAGGGGTGGACTAAATGATCTTCAGAGGTCCCTTCCAACCCAAACTATTCTGTGAATCTGTGATTCTATCTAGTCTTAGTCATCCAGGCTCCCTTCATAGCAGTGGAGAGAGATACCTCCAATGCATGATTCATTGTATACCAAGTTAGTGTATGTGAGCTAGATGAGAATAATTGTCCTCTAGGGGCACCTGCCGCTCTTCATTGCATGGAGGGAACCCTGTTTGGGTAAAGGCTGTATAACATTACACAACTGGCCTCTTGTGAGATATCCCAGCCTGAAAGGGCGATCGCTTTTGTAAAGCATTTGGTATGGCAATGTTCAAGTATGGGAGCATTCTCAGAGGGAAGACATGGTGGTGTGACTTTAGCACAAAATACTCTGAAACAATTCACCATTTTTTAATGCTGGAGGAAGATTTTACCTCTCATAATAACCTTCTTTGGTACATGGTAAAGAAAGGTTGCTGCGTTTTTTTAAATTGTTGATCACTGCAGTCAAATTGAGATAAATACTCTTTGCCAATTACTGTTCAAAACCTGAATGGGGACAGTCTGTATCCATCTCAATTTTTCTTTTTTTTTTACTTGAAACTGCATTGCAAATTGCTGGCTTTTATCACCACTTCTCTGAAGCTCAAATATGCTCTCTAAATGAGATAAAATGTTATTTAATACTCTTGCTGATTTATATTTATATCTCCAGAATCTCTGCAGGCTGATGTTGGTCACCCATGGCAGACATTATGAGTTTTTCTTTCTACTCATTCTCCTTGCATCAAGGAGGGTTTTAGGATAAATTGCTCCTCTTCTGCTGCCGTGTTTTGCCATCATTCAATGGTCTTGTGTCAAGGCAAAAGTGCCTATCAATTTTGAATCATGTATGCTTGTGAAAATTACTCATTAGAAGTGAAAAAAATACTTCCACTATGATGTATTGGAAAAAGTTCTTCCCTTCATGGAGATATTGCTTAGTAAATTTCAAGATGACCTGTGTTTGCTAATCCAGTTCATTCTGTTAAAGCCATGATATTACTAAATACTATTTGATCTGTGCATATTAAAAATAGAGAATGAGTTTTGTTATTGTAACAATAGAATCTTAAGGAACAAAGTATAAAAATAAAAATGAGTAGTGTAAAATATTATCTTGTTGTTCGGAGTGTAAAAAATTGTGTTTAGGAACACTCAATCTCACTCACTGTACCGAGCATTAAGGGTTATGAATTTTATTTTACTGTGATATTTTTTTAGTGAAAACTTAAGTGCTTTCAGACAAGGATCTGGGATTCTGCCACTCTCTTCTCTCTTGTCTTTCTAACCAATTTATGGCATAAAAGCTTCTGGGTGTAGAGTGCCTTTCAAAAAATTTTGTATGGTATTAGGACAATAAGATTTCAGCCCTCTTTGAGACCTGCTGGAGTTACGACATTGCTAATAATAATGTTCTGAAAAAGCACTGTTAAAGCTTAAAGCCCCTGGGGACTTCACGTTAGCTATGTGATGTATGCAGCCTCACCAGCTTACCTCTGCAGAGATTCTGATTCATGCTCTCAAGGCAACCAGAAGTCTTATTGCCTCAGACATTTAAACTGTGTAACTTAAACCAAACTAATTTATGATGATAGAGATAAATCTCTGCCCTGAGGAACAGTTACTGTCAGGACACTGATCCAGATGGGCCACTGCCTTAACTGGTTGTGACAGCTACTGTACTCCTATCTATCAGGTATTCTTCCCAATCCAATTACAAAAGGAACTGTTTCTAAGAAAGCCTTGTTTAACGCGTGTCTGGTAGCAGAACTTAATCACTGAAGACATAACCAAATAAGTTGGTAGTAGCTCACAGGGAATAATGCATGTGACAAAATCAGCTGCCACCACTGAGTACAGGCAGCTGTCAGGCAGCTGCCGGCTTCGGCCAAGCAAAGCTGCTGTGTATGGTTTTGTGAGCATTGGTTTCTGTTACGTTATGGCTGGAAAGCATTTTGCCATGGCAATTCAAAACCAAGTCCTCTATGTACTCTTGTGTGTTTGTGACTGGTCACAAATATAGCGGAGATATTTCTACTTCTTGCTTGTCTGGGTGCAGAGAAGGACCTGAAAGAACAAGAATTGTGAAGCCTGTGGTGTGCCAGTGTGAACATGTGCAAAAGCAAGTGTAAAATATGATTTCTGCCAATGCCTGTGCAAATAAACCAGGATGTTTTAGTCTTGAACTAAAGCAAATGTCAGAGGAACATATAAATTGTCTTTTTTTCCTCTGTGTGAAGTAGATTTTCCATACTGATTTTTATTTTATCTTTGTGCTGTTTATCTTTATCAGTGTGCCCACTGATAACTTCTACATATATACCTTGTCAGATTTCCCATTTCATTATAAATGTTGGGAGTAGGATGTAATTTATGTTCCTCGACCATGCATCCAACTAATAAATTAACTACTTCTTAATATTTTTAAATTAGAGAAATTGTTCATTTCTTCTGTGTCTAATGAGTTAATGTAATAATTTGTACAACTTCTTTTCTTTTTTTTTCTTTATATGTACCACAATGTCAATTCTGCCAAAAGTAATTTAATTTTAAATGGCTTGAATTTTTTTAAACATTGGATCCCAGTAAGTAAACCTATTTATTTTATTGTGGCTATTTTAATGTTAAATAGCCCTTGGAATTTAATAGCAAATGCAAAACAATATTTTTCTCAGTAATTATTGTATGTATTAGAGTTCTTGTAGTTGCTACCACAAGGTTATAAGGATAGAAACCACCATTTTATGAAAAAGTATTATTTATATGTACATGTCATTAGTATTTACATATTGGTATATGTGTATGTCATTAGTATATGACAGACTAGGCATAGAGATGCTGGTGTTAAATTGACTGAGCGATAACTGCATTATTCCCTGAGAAGTTTTAAATGCTTAAAAGAGAATGAAATAATAGCTGCTGAGTAGTTGTTTGTTTTTTTTTTTTATTTAAAGGTTAAAGTAATTTGGAGTGATGTCCAATTCGTCGTTATAAGTCCGGTCGCATTCAGTGTACTGAACTATCATGATTATAGATGCCCAAATAACGTGATACGCCTTCAGTCTAGTCGCGTTCCATGAGCTACCACAGCCACACTTAAAGAGTTTGGGTGCATTCAATGAGAACTATCATGGCTAGATTAATGAATAGTGCAGTTTATTAAAGCAACAGATACACAGGTTCTTTGGATTGCCGGTGATAAATTCAGTGTCTGCAAAGCATGTGCAAATACCAAGAGTATGACTAGCACCGCTTGGCTACAAAAGTGTTATAATATATAACGCGACTATAGAGACTTCTAAGTTTCCCGAGGAGGCACTTGGCATAACCGAGTGTTTGAATCTTACCCAAAGGCATTGCAACTGGGGGGAAGCGAAGCTCAGCCTGTCAACTGATCCCAGAAGTCAGAGTGGTACAGGATGATGGTATCTTCCTGTACAAGATGATATCGTCCCTAACATCCTCTCTCCCTCAAACTATTTTATATAATTTTTCACCTTTCAGGTGGAGCTTGAGTGACTCTAGTCATACCTTTATGATTACTGTAAAATTTTCTCACTTTGCTTTTAAAGGTATAAACTAGAAAAATTCAAAGCTCAAGCTCAGTAAGGGGTGGTCACACCTTGGAGGCAGGTAGCTTTTGGGGTGGAGGTGTGTTTTGTATTGTAATGGTATTATAATGAGCAAAGTTCACCCAAAGGACAGCATTTTGTCAAAAACATGACAGACCATTGGTCCAGGGTAGCAAATATGAAGCTTATCGGTTCCATGGTACCTTCAAGTTCCCATATTATCACAGAGCCTGGCCATGGTGTCTCCACTCTGCTCCACCCTCTGCGAAGTTCCTCTTAGAGTGAGCACACCAAGTTCCCCTGGTGTGGCCAACATCTAAGGTTGCAGGCGTAGGGAACTTCTGTTGGAATGTATTTCTTTCATGTCAGCCACATTCCACTCTGGAAGCTTCTTCAGAGCTGTACCTGTCTTTAAAAGGTGAATATAAGTTTAATTTCTAAGTCACCTCTGGCAATTATTCCACACTGTGCTTACCCTGTTCTTCTGCTCTTACCTTTATAGGGAAGTAGTCACTACAATCACTGTTGACCAACGCAGGCTGGAGGCAGCGTTTTGGGTCTGGTGGATCTGGTGCATCCAATGCTGAATTGCATTGTCCTGTGGGCTGGCAGTAGAGCTATGTAACAAGATTTACTAAGTGAATAAAGATGTAAGCAGAATATAAGAGTCACTGTACCACTTTGGGCCAAAGGGCTGTCTACCCCAGAATCTGGTCTCCAGGAGTGGCCTATGGACAAAGAACAGGGATATATGTATATATTTGTTTGAAAAAACGCTTTCTCACATCACCATTATCCTTTGGAAAGTATTTCTACCCACTGCAGATAGAATTCCTTCCTTTTTTTTGGGTTGACCCTGGCTCCTACCAGCTTCCTCTGAGATGGCCCCTGGTTCTTGTATGAAGAGAGACATTGAGCAGCTGATCCCTGCTTGCTGTGTCTGTGCTACTCCTGGCTCTGCAAACCTCTGCCATAAACCAGGTTGTCTCCATTCCAGGCTGAAGAATCCTACACTAAGCAGCAGTTCCTTGTTCCTCACCACAAAGCCATCTTTCATTGCTCTTGCTGCCTTTGGAGCTTTTTCCAATTCAGCTGTACCCTCTTTGAGATGAGGGGATCAGAACAACTCACAGTATTCAAAGTGTGGGCAAGCCATGGATATATAAAGTGGTGATCTAGCTTATCTTTTTTTCTTTATTCCCTATTTAACTTGCTTTTTGTGCTATTACTGAGCATGTCGACAGTATTTTTATGGAACTTTCTGTCACAGCCTGGACATCTCACTCCTGAAGGCATCCTAGAGTCCTTCATTGTATGTGTGAAGTTATGATATATTTTTCCATAGATTCAAAGCTTTGCATCTGTCTGTGAGCTTCACCTGTCATTGTAGTGCATAGCACATAGTGCTTTGCATAACCCCATCATAACAGCAAACGCTCTCACCGCACAGCTACTCCTTTTCTCATATCATTTATGAATATGCTTAATACCACTGTAAATAGTAATAAGAAGGGCTGCAGTCACCTCTGGACAAGAAAAGAAGGTCTAGAGCAGCAAAAACAGTTTAGCACTTTCATGTATTCAGTCTCTCTGCAATTGAAACCCAAGCAAATTTGGTTTGTTTTTTTTAATAGGAGTGAAAAATAAGAAGCAGAATGTTAGGAAGGAAGAAGAGTAGTTTTTCTGCTGCCTGCAGGATGAGAGTGATCCAAACCAGAAAGCTTGCTAATTTATGTAATGTTAGTAAGATGTTTGGATTCAATCACGGTGGAAGGAAGACATGCAGTCATATGATGAAAAGCTATTACCGTAGAAATCAAATGATAATGATACCTTTAAAAGCTTTTAGGTTGAAGAATGAATCTTTCGTCTCGTTATTGTCCCTCTTCTGACCTCCAAGGAAAATCAAGCTGGCAGTTATTTCAGTAGTATTGTATTTTGGGGAAAGAGAAACATCAAAGTTTAATACAGCGTGTTATACTTTAGACAAAACTTCCCATGTAACACTTTGTGAGTGGACAATGGTTGTCACCATTTTAGAGCCAGGGAATGGCACGAACTTTTCCAAACAGGTTCTACACCTACAGGCGTCATGGTTTCAGAGACAGGACTAAACTAACCCTACAGGTGGAGTTTAACTTAATGCTGAAACAAAAGTAGCAGGAAGGGAAGGGTAAAAGTTAAGGCTGAAACGCAGCAGGGAAGGAGAGAGGGACTTCGCTGGACAGTTGAACTCCATAAATGGAGAGGCACCTGTCTGGGCTACTGGGCACTGAGGGAGGGAAAGATTCCTACTGTATCTCCTGAGAAACAGCTCATTTCTGATGCTACAGAAGCACATGGGGATGTAAGTTACATTTTATATGTATAAGTCTGAAGTGGGTGGGAAAGGGGAGAATAATGACATTCCCAGCCCCTAGATTGCCATTTTCCCTGTATCTACAGAAATTATAAGTGAGTGCAGGACTCCAGCCAGTCCCTCTGCAGTTGATCCCTCAGGCAGGGAAATGGGGGAGGCGAGCTTTGCATTTCCAGCCCTGTGGGAACCTGTGCCTCAAGGTGGCTGGCAAATCAGCCTTAATCACAGAAAACGTCTTAATTAATAGAGTTGTTTGCCTGTATTGTAATGTACAATAAACCACATAAATTTCACTGTATTTGAAAGTTCAGTTTATAATTCAGAATAACAAATGACTACCTAAATAAAAAAACTTAATAGCTGATGATCAAACATGAATTAATGGAAATAATCCAAACCCCTTTCAAAGTCATGGGTTTTATTACCTGCTTTGAAATAAAATCTGAATTTGACTATTTCATGTTTTGTAATGTAGCATTTATGTCTCAGATAAAATCTCTGTCTATCGTATCAAAGCGACTATACTGCTTTTTCACATTTATATTTAGGACAATTTCAGACTGAGAGATTGCTTAATTATTTTCACAGGTGGGGGTGGGCCTCTTCTCCCTGATAATGGGCGATAAGATGAAGGGAAATGGCCTGAAGTTGTGCCAGGGCAGGTTTAGGTTGGACATTAGGAAACAGTTCTTCACAGAAAAGGTTGTCAAGCATTGGAACGGGCTGCCCAGGGGTGGTCAAGTCCCCATCCCTGGAAGTATTTAAAAGACGGGTAGACGAGGTGCTTAGGGACATGGTTAAGTGGTGGTGTGGCAGTGTTAGGTTAATGGTTGGACCTGATGATCTTAAAGGTCTTTTCCAATCTAAACAATTCTATGATCCTATGATTCTTTACTTTGGCTCACTTGCTTTTCAAAGATGACAAAAAGAAGTCATTTGCCAGCCAAGAAAATATGTAGATGTATTCGTGGCAAAATCATGCATGTCTGTGTATGTATTTACATATGAGCAAGGTATGTGGTGGGATTTTCTTTTTTTTATGATTTTCTGTTTCATTTTACTACCATGACTCATCTGCTTGTCTTTGTGTGTGCATGTGTGTTCAAGGCAGGGAGAGAGATTAATAGAGAATATAACCCTTTGAACATACTGTGCATATATGTTTATGCTTGAGAGACAACCACAGCTCACAGGTGGGCACAAGAAACCTCCGTGCCTGTAACTGGACTCACTTTCCCAAATGTAAATGTCAAGAGTGTTTATACCAATATGTGTCCAAGATCCATTACACTTTTTTTGTAATCATTGTCACTTAATGATGCAATTAATTCAATTTCTTTTGACTGTCTGTGTTAAGAGTGGGATGATCCAGGCCCCTTCACTGAGCTCAAAGGGGGAGGAGAGTGAGCAGCCCCATGGGCAGACCGTGGCACTGTTCACCTCCCATCTGCTTCTCACCACTGGAGCCCCTCCCAGTGCTCATGTCTGTTCTTTCTGAGACTTAATATTATGAAATAGATAATTTATTTTCTGAGTTATCACTACCAATCAGGCATGCTGCTCTCCTCAGAAGCTGCAGACAGAAAAGAAATGCCCTCTTTCCTTGGAGCTAGTGAGTGCTACCTGCAAAGTGAAATGAAAAGCATGCTTTCTGCTTAGAGACACAAACCCTTGTTGGCTTTGCCTTATAGGATATCTAGTGGTTATGAAGTTTGTGAAAGAGAGTATGGAAATAATTTCAGAATAATATACAAAGTGCTTTATAGAATTAATTTGGTACGTACAAACAAAATATGTGATTGTAAACAGTTATTATAGTAGTATAATAATTAGAAGCAATTGTTTATTCTGGCACCTGAGGATATTCATATTTTTACCCAAGTATTTGACTGACCAACCCAAGTGTTAGAAAACACTTTCCTTGGGGAATATCAAATCTGAAGGTACATTCTAGGACACTCGCAGCTCACAATCTCTCCTCCTTTCTCTTTAAACAAACCTATGCAAGATACAGCATGCACGGCAGCCTCAGCCTGTGCGTTCTGCTATGGGAAACAAACGCTAAGCTGCCTGTACAGACTGCATATTAAGGAGTTTAGCTACCCAAGCTGCAAGTGACAGTGCTAGTAATAAACCCAGGTAAGATTAATGACAGAAGGCTGGGAAAATTTTCTGTGAAACTGAACCACTTTGTCTAGTGGTACTAATCATTGTAATTCATTACAGAATAGCTCTAGCAGCACAACAAACCCTGTTGCCAAGCTTGCTAATTCCCTGAGCTTGTTTACCCACTTGTTTAAGAAGATTGCATGCTTAGTGCTGTTTATTCATGTTCCTCTTTATCATTTTCTAGGGTTGGCTTTGATTTTCATATGTTCTCTAGATCAAGTGGGTATGTTACCTCTTTGCAGCTCTTGACGTGGCAAAACCTGCTAAGGAGATGGAGTGAAAAATTTTAGAAATATAAAAGGAACTCTGTTGCCTCATGAAGAAAGGAGCAATGCCGTAAGGTTGGGAATACCTTTTTAGCAATTGAGCAGAGGCAGTTATGCTCTGCTTAGCTTACAAAGACACTATTATTTTTGATAAAAGTCCTGTGTTTTCTTTTTTCCTTCTAACAAACATAACTTTAACAAATGAGTTTGAGCTACGTCCATATGCAATGGAAAATTCACTTTGGCATTGAAAGATAAATGATAGCCTTATAATAACTATGTAGTACATTTATAACATAATTTCTGTTTTATATTTTCCTCTTCCTTCAAGTTTTTCTAAAAATATGGATGATACCTGAAATTAAGAGGTTTATGAAATAAAGTATATGAAAAATTAAGTTGTGTCTAATTCCTCTAACTTCTACACATACTAAGTTTTTAGGATAACCACCACACTTCTTTCTTATCACTTCCCCTGCAATTCTCTTTTAATGTCTCCATATCATATTATTCATATTTTCTGGTAACAAAAAAAGAATGCCAGTAGAAAATAATGTGCTAGGAGGATGCTTGTCTACTTATATTACTATAATATCCAGAAAACCTAACCAGAGTTTGCTAAATACTATTTTTTATATTTTGTATTGACTTCTCAAAATTCAAGAATCTGATTCTGAGTAATCAAAAATAAAGAAAACCAAAATTAGTTTATTTCAAAAGTTGAAAAACAATGCTTCAAATGAGGTCTGTTTGATCTGAAATTAGCTATTTCATTTAGGACTCAGCAATTTATAAGGATAAAAAATACTTAAGAAAAAATTTTGAAGTATGAACATTTTTAATAAAATTACCTGTTAGAATACATGAATCATAGAATCATAGGCTGGAAGAGACCTCAAGGATCATCTAGTCGAAACTTTCTAGGTAAGAGCACAGTCTAGACAAGAAAGTGAATATTCGAATTGAAATTATTCTATATGAATAATATAAACATTTGTATCACCGAATCTCCCCTTTTTGTCCACCAGGAAGTGATTTATGATCCTAAATTCAAGTTTTCTTCCATGTGTTCAATGCTGAAGCTGACTTTAAGTTTGTCAGCTGTTGCTCTGTGCTCCTGCCTTCAGGCTGGACTCTCTTCAGTTTTGCTAACACAGCCATTTCAAAATTGATTCACTGTCATGTTTTGAGGAGAAACAAACCCCAAAAGTCCTCCCATGCTCTTTTTATGATTATTTTCAATCTGGCTCAGGAAACAGTGCTGTTTACAAAAGATCCCCGGGAGCAGCTGCTCTGCCACAGCTGTGAATGCCAGTTTGATGTTGGTTTGGGGTGGCTAGAAAGGAGCAGGGGCGCAAGAAGAGAGAGGGGAGTCGTGGGCTTTTAAAATTAGTTTGTTACAGGAAAAACACAATGTGACTACCTAAATACATGGTTCTGACACTGAAAAGGTGTCAGAGAGGAGAATGAGATCATTCTTCTTGCTTTAAACCCAGAGATCTAAGCTGAAGTAACGTAAAGTAGCCCTGTAAGCACAAGAGACTTTGGCACTCAGCTCACATCAAGTGTGTGGGTAAGCCTATTGCTGAGTCTGATCATCACACAAGACCTTTGGCAGTCAGTTTTTTTCTTTCAAACAGTATATTTAGCATAACTTGTCAGAATTTTAATAAGAAAAATGTTGTCATATACTGCATGAGTGCCTTGAGCTCTGTAAAAACATGAAATGTCATTTTTACTTGATATATCAGTGCTCTGAAAGGAAATATTTGAAAATTAATAATTATTTGCAAGTTCCTTTATTTTTTTTTTTATTTTGGTGCCCCCTTTTAAAATATTTAATAATCTTAACATATTTTGTAGTGAAGGAGATTTTTATTACAGACTTCCATCATCTCTTCCTGCTAGCTATTTTCTAGCAACCGCAGGAAAGGAATCGAAGCCTGAATGAGACCAACAGTCTGAACTAGTTGTCTTCAGCTCACCTCTTCCTTTCTCTGTTGGACAAGCCAAGGGAAGAGCAACTCCCAGTTATACAAGAATCTTACTCAAACTGGTCTGCTCTGAGCAGAAGGTTGAAGTAGGTGGCTTGTGGCTTGTGAAGGTTTCTCCAACTTAACGTGGTCCTGTGACTCTTCCTTTGTTTTCATGAAACACCCTGGTTTTCCTAGTCCTACTGGATTTCTTTTTTTCTTTGAAAAATGTGCATGGAAAACCAAGTAGGTTTTAAGAAAGAAAAGATGGATGGTAAGAAAAGGGAAAAAGGGTGCAGTATTTAATACCTGAGGTTTTATTCATATAACCAAAGTGTGAATAACAGACATAGCTAGCTCATATTTCTGTGATCCTTTGATATTCAGGGATGAGGTTGACTCAAAGACCCTAAATTAGCTCTTGCTTTGAACTGCCTTCTGGAGGAGTTTGTCCCTCTACACTGGCTTTAAAGGAAGCCTGTGAGACTAGCTGGATAAAGTAAATGATGTGAAAGTTAGCCTCAGTGGATGCTATTTTCCTTTATGGATTGCCTGTAAACTCTAAGAGAGGGACTTCATGTATACTTATATGGTAAAGAGCATGGTGGGAGAGGATTCACAAGAGGACCTTTTATCTGCTATCATAGTAAATTAATAACAAAGAGGGAATTTAACATCTGAAGCAAGTAATTCAGGCTACCAAGAATTATAAATAATATTTATTTTAAGAAGATGCAGTGAGATCAGTGATGAACAGTGCCATTGCAAACGGTCCAAGTAAAGCTATGTTTACAATTCTGAAGGGAAACACCAAGAAAAATCCAGAGAGTCATGACCAAGCTGTTGAAAAGGAAAAAGAAATGAAAACTTGGAGCAGCAGTTAGAATAACCAGAACTGCTCTTCTTTATTCAATTTCTGATCATGTCAATAAATTTGATCTCCAACATCTAGTACTGAGATGCTGGAAGAATGTTGGAAAGCAAAGAACATCTGGCAAAATCTCATCAACATATCTGAGCTACGATCTTGCCCTTAAATTGGATTCCAACACAGCATGCTGTTCAAATGACCCCTTCATAAAGAAACAGGCAAAAACTGCACTAAGTGGAGACCTGTGCTGGCCTCTGCTTTCTCTGGGTAATATATACCCTGGAGAAAGGAAATAACTCACAGCATAATCAAGTTAGATCTATTATTTCTAGGGTATTTCATGCTGTCCTTTCAGATAATGTAAGGTCAGCAGATAAATCTAAAAAAGTAAAATGTCATAAGAAGCATCAACCTTTTCTTCTGTAAAAAGGGATCATGACATAACCCAAACCAAAGATATATAAGATCATGTCCTTGCTAATAATGTTACTGAGTTTTAAGATCAAAATGTCCCGTAGGAGTTTAATGTGGATGACAAACCACTCGATTATGAGCAAACTGGTAAGAACTTAAACTCTTTCCTTCTGTTTCCTCCCCATCCCATGGGTTCAGCAGACACAGGCCAGGTAGCAATGTCAGTGTCTGCTACTTTGGACCAAAGTTTATTTTTTCCAACATTTTCCCTGATTACTTTGTTTACAGCAAATAAGGTTTCTATCCTGATTCTTACTACTGTTTATATCTTGACTGAGCTCCTGGACAATGATGCTGAGGTAGGTCTCTCTCCCACTTATAACTGTGTAACTGAGCTTCTCCTAAATCTGACAAGTTGTTGTATTTTTGACATGAAGTCATTCTTCATTATGCTTTTTGGAAAAATATGCTGTGACCAGAAGTATCTGTAAAAGAAACAGGAAATTAGAAAGGTAAGAGTAATTCCTATCATAAGATAAAATGACCAATGAAACTTGTTACAAGGACGGCCACAAATCTTTGCAATGCAAGGCTACCGTTGGAGGCTGGATTGCTTTGCTGAAAAATGTCCAATCCTCCAGAATTCTTTTCCACCCCGTTCCATAATATTTTTGGCAACAAACAATATTAGGGGTGATTTTTCTTCCTATATATGTTTTTGTTAGGAAGGCATTAACTGAGAAGCCTGGACTGGTATGTTGTATTACAGGAATTGAGATGTGAATTCTGGCCTTCTCAAAGCCATAGCTTTCAAATAAACTAAGAAAGTTACATGCCTAAATAGCAGTATGGGTGTAAATACATATATGATTAAGCTAAAAATAGACCCCCAAAGTTTTATCATAATTTTAAACAGCTGCAGTGTTCATTAATTTCAAGACCTAATTTCTACGCGTTTCTATTTGGTTCAAAATTAGAGATGAGTCCCATTTTGTTCAAAGGTCTTCAGATTTGGTTTCTAGTCCTTGAGTTAGATATGGAGAACACTAGGATGAGACTGTTCCAGGTCACTGGTGCTCAGAGGCTGTATGAATAAGCTCATAAAATATTGATCCTGCATGTCATCTAGACAATAACACATACGGCTCTATACCATGGGTGCTTATAATGGGTTTTACTTTGACATGATAAGGCATACTTTTCAGTTTTTAATGCTTGCGCAGAATCGGTTGCCCTGTAGTCCACTCATAGAATATGTATGATCTTACACAACAAACTGGGACAATTTCTTTCTGAATATAACAGGCCTTGTATTAAGACTAAGCCACTTTTCCAGGCTTGTACAGAGAGCACAAGCTTTTAAAAGTGCATGTGAAAGTTTGGCGAGGGCTCTGATAAACATCAGAACCTTTGAAGTTCATCAATTGCTATTTAGAATAACAGGAATAAGGACTATTATTCCATTTTAATTAGCATTGGCTGGTGGATGAAGCACTAAGAGATAAACTGTTTGTTGAAGCTTAAGAGTACACACACAGAAGTCTGAGTCGGTATTGTTATATGAATGCATGAATGAATAACAATGAAAACCGTATAATGAAAAGTTTTTTCCTCTCATTTAATTCTAATATGCCATAATGCAAGCTTGTGTGGTATGGGAAGCCTTTTCATATATAATTATACTGTTGAAAGACCCCCCCCCCAAAAAATTGTAAATTCTGAAAGCCATAGAAGGACAGATAAATGAATGACAAATTCCACTGAGTGTTTTATCAGCTTCCTGCCATTCTCTGAACAGCGCCAGATAAAAACCCCAGTGCTTAAAGGTCTTGTGAAAAGCTGTGCATAAGCTTGTAAAATGTGTATTAATTATAGAAAGTACATTATAGTCTCCTCAAACTTCCTTTAGTTTTCCCCAAATGCACAAACACCTCTAACATTTTCCTATCTGGCCAAGATGGCTGCATTTAAGATTGAAATTACTGAACTGTCTTTATGAAATTAACTGGCTAATGAACCTTATTATTTGCAAATAGACTTTCAGCTTCTCTCCTGCTGTTTTTCCTCTCTCTTTCTATTTATTATAGACAGAGCAGGTGGTGAGATGAGCCCTTTACTTTGTTCAGCACATACCACTAGAAGATACTGATCTGAATTGCTTAGACCTCATCACAGGCACTTGGGCTAAATCTTTTCATGATGTCTATTCATCTCACCAATTTTTTTTTCTTTCTAGAGGCCTCAACTCTCTTTCAGAGTATGAAATTAGGGAAACATGCTATCCATTCTACAAAAACATTCTGTATACTTCACTGTTTAGGAATGTGACACTATATGAAGAGGAGGAGAAAGACTGTACGTACCCTAAAACATGAAATATTTTTTTGGTAATCCTTTGAAAACAAATTTCAAAACCTAAACAACCACCCCACCTCACCCCCCCCTCCCCCCCCAAAAAAAAGAAAAAATGTTGAAGTTTGTTAATTTTATAAGCTAAAATTTTCCAAAGATTGAACATAGGCCACCCTCTCCTACTGCTAAATGTGGCATGGCCAGCACTTGGGAAGAAGTGAGCAAGACCTTCCCTGAAACCATTTCTCTTGGAACACTGGAATACTGCAGTGCCAGGTATGCTGGCTGGGTGGTGAAATCAGGGATGTGCCTGTGCCCTTTGGGACTCCCACCGCTGCCCTCAGGGGAAGAAGGGGGAAAGGAGAAAGAAGCACAGCTGGAATGCAGAGTTTTGGAGAGAGAAGGAAAACAAACAGGGCATGAGTTTAGGGGAAAATGAGTGAGGATGTGGAACAAGTGGTATCAGAAGATACCAGAAGATCAGGCAGAAATGAGAGATATGAGCAGAATGGGGCCAGTGATCAGGAACTGAATGTAACCAGTGGAGGGAACATTCTTGCAGAGCCCAGAACTGAGGATTCAGTTAAAGTCTGTCTGTCCCAGAGGCAAGCCTAGTCCTTTTTTTAAGTCTTTCTGAACACTTTACAGCAGCTTCCTGGATTGGAGGAATTGCTGGTTGGCTTGGGGGTTTTTTTTGTTGTTGTTGTTTTTTTTAATCAAGGCTTTGTTGCCATGGTCAAAATTCATTTGCATCACTAACATTTTCTATGTTGACATGAGAGGCATGTTATCTTTGCCTTAATATTATGGTACAAGTTAGGCTTCTCCTTTGCATCAGCCAGTCCCTGATTAAGCCACATAACGCAGCCTCTCTTGCTCCATCATCACAGAGCACTACTGTCCTTGTTTCTGCAGCACTTATAGCTGGTCTGTTCCTGCCCCAACACATCCAGTATTGTCCTGTCTCTGGTTCTGCACTTCAGGGATTGTGAAGTAGGTGTTAAAAGCTCACAGTATGCAAGATCCACCCATCACCACTGGGTGATATCTTATTATGTAGTGAGCTCGCTGAGCAGATAGTCACACCTGCATTACAATTTCTCTAGGAAGGCTTCAAGGGTCTGGGATGACAACATGTGCTGGTTTTTTTGAGAGAAGGCCATTAACATATCTCTGCAGTGGCACACTGTAAATCAAAACAGGTTTTCTTAAGTCTTCAGTATTTTTCTTCTTACTTATTTTGCCATCAGCTTCACCTGAGAAGTACAGCAGAGAGTGAAGCCTTCAGCTGGCTTGCCTCATGTAGGCTTATTTACTTTTCCTCTTTGGCCTGTGGTCAGGCATACAGTGGGTCATACAAACTGTGAATCACAGCCTGAGAAGTCAGCTGACAGCTCCAGCTGAGGGCGTTGGGATTTTTGCCTGCATGGAAGCACCTAGCTGAATCGGGACCTGGGGTAGGAGCCTTGGATCTCAGCAGCAGGAACAGCCCTGCCTCTGTGCTTGGCTTTTAGCTGTTTATTAGTGGAAGTTGAATGTTGATTGGAAGTCAATATCCACCCTTTTAAAATCAGATACTAGGACTTGGATAGCTCTACTAATGTGCTTTGTAAACTCCATTTGCACCTTGCAAATCTTAGTGGGAGTCTGGCGTTCACTGTGAACAATAAAATATTTGGCTAGCTCACTCACAAATTCTTGTGCTTTGCCAGAGGCACTTAAAACCAAAACAATGCTGCAGAAAAATGCCCAGAAACTGGTGTTTTTGTTCCTCTTGCTTTCCAGTGGCTTACCAGCTTCTTCCTGGGGAGTGGAGAATAAAAAGGAGTGTTCACATAGTATTTTTCTTGTACATAACTGACATCCAAAATTCTCTTTTTTGATCATCAACAGGTGATGAAGCAGGTAGACAAGCTCTTGGCTTAATTTTGTTATGGCTGAGTGTAAATTGTAGCGATGCTGTGATCTGTATCAGACGCTTGGGGTGTTTGTGGCTTGCTTAGAGGAAATTTCTGGTGTCAGCAGTATCATGCAGTTTGTTTCAATTAGGTTTAGCTTTGTTCTGGAAACACTGGATTTGTGGCAAGCTTTTCTTTGCGTAAGTGTCTACTGAGCTTTTAGAGGGCACAAAAAAGTTCTAATTTCTCATGAGATGCCTAAGATATTTTCTTTAGCAGATCTTATGCACACACATGTTTTAGAGCATTCAGAGTAATATGGAGAAATAGGAAGAATCAGGAATCTTCCATTCATTTCAGGTACCCATCCTTCTGTGGTTACAGGCAAAGGCCAGGTGGAAAATGTCTCCTATGCTTGAAAATATGAGTCTTTCTGCTTTGCTATCCATTAGGGATGCTTAGGATTGACATGCAGATAGAAATAGACTGTACATCTGAGTGGCTGTAGCCACAGGCACCCTCTCAGTGTAAGGTGGGCACAGAGGTGACTTCAGGCTTTACAGTGTCTTGCTCTTGTAGCTAATGATAGGGAAACGGGATCTTGATTTTGAGAAGGTCCTTTGTTTTCCTGAATATTATTTTTAGCTATATTCAGATGACTAAGTTAGAACAATTTTGTGTTAAAGCAATATTGCAGGCCATGGATGAGTTGTAGGGTTATCTTCTTTGAAGGTGCTGATCTGCCACAGTCCCCTGGGTCCTCCTGCTTGTAACAGTTTTGATAAACAGTCTATTAAAACTGTACCATTAGTACTAGAAGTAGAGTTGAGGAAGCCAGGGAGATTGCTGGCTTGCACCAAGGCTGTATTGATTGTTTCTTCAAGGTCATGAGATATTTCCATCTCGATCTCTGAACTATCCCCATGGGCTACGTGATCATCAAATGCTTCCCAGCAAATTGAGTAGCTCTTTTTGAGCTTGTACACAAGAGTTGTATACTATTAAGAGGAACAATGCTGGAGATGCTTCTCTGGCAGCTTGTGACCTGTTAAGAGCTGCATCTGCCTCAGAGGCAGTCATACATCATCCAAGTTAGTGTGAAAGCTTACGAAAGCTCTTGGCTGCCTTTGTGTCACCCAAAGAATGCTGCAAAGACCTGGAAATAGTCCCTGTAATTAATTCTTATAAATTAATTCCCATTGTTTTTTAAATACCAATGAATATTAACTTACAACAATTAGTTCCAAGACCAGGCAAATGCAGTTATTTGCATTTCAAGGGCCCGGTAGAAACCTAACCTGACATTAATGACTGACTGGTCCCCCTCACCTGGACACAGATGGTTATGGGGAGGCTACTTTGCTGTCGGGGCCAGCCTAAGACCTCCAACCTTTTTTTCTTGTGCACTAAGGATCAAATTGTTTGCTCCCAGGGTGAAGTTTCAGAGTGTTCACTCTCTCTTCCCCCAACTGTTTTAATAGTTGAAAAGTTATTCTTTGGAATGGCTTAATGAAGATTGTCTGGTGCGTGCCATGGAAAACTGATGCAGCTGATGTTGAGGCTTCTGGGTGCTGCTGGGGATGAGGATGTGTGCTGTCCTCCCACGGAGCGGCTGGGTGGCTGCTTCTGCAGAAGCTGGTGTGACAGACACTGCAGGCAGAAATGATTATGCCAAAATTAGAGTCCCTTACCTAATGAGAAATCCTAGATTTCAAAATTCACAGATTTTGAAATATGGCTTTGAGCTGGCCCTGGTAAAATGCAGATTCTCTGTTTAGTACTTTATACTAACTTAGAATTGTGTACATGCATGTTGTTTTTATTCCTTTGATTGCCCTAAAAGCATGGCATGGATTGCCTTTAGGCAAAAGTTTTCACTGATCTGTTTAGCACATATTTCCATGGAATTAAAAAAAGGAATATTGAAATAAAATTAAAATTTTCTTCACACAGATTTCTTAAGAGGAAAAACCCTGAATAAAATTTTTATTATAAAATCTTGCAGTTGATGTTTCTCTGTATTAACAATAGCAAAAGGTTATTATGAAACTTCACATTCATGCAGATTCTCAAATACAGCCTGACTCTGGTTGCTGATGGCTAACCCAGTAAAAGCCGCAAAATCAAATGTCTGTTGAGTATTCTAGCACTCCTGTTTGGTTACTGCTATAACTTAGACTATATACTGCTTCCTGCTGTAGTTCCTATTTTCAAGTAAACAGGAATTCATTTTACCTGTAAAAGTTTTCCTACTTTGGTCTCCAGTTTGAAGTAAAAGTGTTCTGCAAGAGAATCAAAATAACCACATTTCTTTAATTAAAAGTAGTATGCTCGCAACATCTTCCAGGCACCCTTGAGCTGAAGTGACAGAAAGTTAAAAGCTAAAATTTGTCATGGAAAACTCCAATCTGTATTAATTTCTCAAGCAGATTGTCACAAAGACTCAAAGCTTGTTTGCAGCAAAAAAAAGATCAACTCAATTAAACAAACCAAATTATTAGACACATAAATTCAGCAAGGAATATTTTTTTTGAAGCAGGAATGTTAATGAAATCTTTCAACTATTTTTTGATAGTAAGCTGACTTTCAAACTCACCCACCTCAGAGGGTAGCTGCATTAGCGCAAGTCCAAATACTGGTATCGTACCTGGCTTTGCAGAGAGACCATCTGAATACTGTCAGAGGATATTTGTGTCAACTAGGGCTCTGTTCACACAAAGACGATTCTGCTTTAAGATGCGCTGCATTTTATTATATATAAAAGTTACCTGAAAGATTTAAGCTTTCATCGCACAGATGGAGTGATTGCTTAATTCGTAGCTTATTTGTAACTTAGTTAAATGCTGCTTATGTAGTCACATTAATCAGTTCCAGCTCAGGTCTTCTTAGTTTATTAAAGAAGTAGCTGCTAAATCTGACACAGGTTGCATCAACTGCCACACAGCCTGTCTGTCTGGGTGCAAGTAGCTGTGAGTGGCAGCAGAGGAGACGAACCCAGCTCATATCAGCGGCAGTGACCTTGCAAAGGAAAATACATGGGCTGTGTGTGCGGACAGAATATTCCCTTACGCACTGTCCCTCTCCTTGGGGGCTTTTGCTGAACAGCAACTGTCAGTCATTTTTTCCTGTAACCTGCTGAGATTTTTCTTTAAGTCCTCGCTTTCAAGTTATGTTTGCATCTTACAGATTTGTTTCATACATAGCATCTGAGACAGAAACCCCTTCTTATCCATCCATGTGTATAGATTGCTAGTGCACGTTCTCCTCATGTCTTTATTCCTGACTCCTTTATTCCTCCTTTGACATCTGCCTTCTTGTCCTGCTCACATCCATTCACAGTGTTGCTGCAAAGATACTTTCTCTATTACTTTGAAAGCAACTTCTCTTTGGGTTCCTCTGCTGCCACCCCTTTTCTCCCAATCAAACATGAGTCACTTGTCTTTATTTTCAAGACCCTTTCTCATCTCTCTCTCATTTCTTGTTTACTACTAAAACATCAGCTTAAATCTTTGATTAGCTGTGATGCCCTGATGAGCTGGAGATGGCCACAGACATGATTTTGGTGTTTTGAATCATCTTTTGACTTCCAACTATGTATTGCAAGATGCTATTGCAAAGTGAGTAAGCAAATTTGTAAGTGCTTCTCTTTCTCTCTTCCCCCCCCCCTCCCCGCCCCCAATCCAGCAATTACTTCCATGTTCCTGGTTCCCTTTCAAACAGAAAGTAGCAGACTTGCATTGAGAAAGTGTTGGGAGCTGGAATTTTAAAGACTCAAGCACTCTGTTCTGAATACATTACATAAAAGAAAATGCATTTTGAGATTTTATGGGTTATGGAGGCAGAAAAATGTCCATTGTAAGTAAATACAATATAGTTTTCCTTATTCCATTGAAAAGATCACAAATTCAAAGACTGAGCAAGCTGACATGAGGGAGAGGCTTGAATTCAGGGGGCTTAATATCTGTCTGAGGTGTGAAATGCTCCCAGATCGTTCCTTTAACCCCAGCCCACCGTTCCCAGGAGCTGGAGCATGTGACTTTAGAACTGTTTTGGGCCCAGTAAGACAACTGTGGTGGGTCATGAATAGCCTAAGTTTCTCCTCCCTTCTTCACCTCTAGGGAGAGGGAACAACCTAGCCACTACAGTAACCAGTGAATTTACTTTCCAAACCAGCAGGAGGGCACTTGCTAATTTACTCTTTAAATATTTTACGAGTCACTCGGAGGCCAGAAGGAACACTGAATTCCTGAAATATAGGGTGTCTAGACAAATAATGCATGAGCAAATATTTCCACTGTAAGCAATGAGATAGTGTTTGTTTCTGATAAACTGGTTCAAATAATTTATTTCTAAGCTTGAGTTGAGGTATACCATTTTTAGCACAGGGATGAGAGGGGGGGAAAAAGGAATGCAGTGATGGGGGCTGTGATTTCAGCTGTTCGTTTAATTATTGTTATTTATAATGCTGAGAGCAGAGCCCCACTGTGTCAGATACTGCAACCATACAATAACAGGCAGTTACTGCAGTTTAGCTTCTACGCAAGTCAGTAATGGTAAAGTCATCATTTATTCTTTGGCAAAAATCATATGCACCACCCTCATATAATTGTACTTGGCATGTTTTTTTTTTAATTGGCTGCAGTTTTTATTAAATATTTATGTTGTAAGCTGCTGATTACCGCTTTTTGTTACAAATACAGTCAACACAACACAATTATCCATACAGGATTTGGTTTGTGGATTTACATGGGCCAACATGCCAGCTAGCTCTGTGCGGAGCCAGCCGTAGCCTCGGGGGTTTTATTTTAAACTCGGGGGTGATGCTGCACGAATGTGGCTGTCCTGCATACAGGGCTGGCTGAGGAGAAGAGTGAGGGTAATTCTGCTGGAGCTGTAGGTACGGGCGACCGACGGGCTCCTGATGTGGCGGCAGGCTCTGATGACAGCCCTTCCCCAGCTCCCCCCTCTGAACCAGGGACTGCATGTGCCGAGCAAGCTCGCGCAGGATAGCACAGGCTGCTGAATCATTCCCCTATCTCACAACTCTGGAAACACTTTGTATAGATAAACTACAGAGACTGTCAGCATAAGAAGAAGAAGTCAGCCAGAACTGGGTTGCTGCTAATAAATTCTGCTGGACATGAGAGACCCTGAGCTGTTGCTGCACTGTATTCTTCAGAGCTTCCCTTGAACCTACAGCTTCTACCTTTTTCTCCTTTTCCCAGAATATTCCAACCATCTGTCCTCTCTGATAATATAGGGTATGCTACAGGTCTGAATAGGAAATAGTTTTCTTATTCTGTGGAAAATTTCCCTATCTGTCTCATAGATTGAATTTTTTGAAAGGTTGACCAAAAATTATTTCTCTGTTTCACAGAGTTAGGTTAGGGAAAAATGGCATCTTATATTGATACTGAGCACTTTCCTGATTGTATTTCTTTGAAAAAAGTCCTTAGAACGGGTCACTGCTGGCACTGATTGAAGAAGTTTGATGAAATGGTGATGACACGGTTGGAGATAAAATGATGGTGTGTTTCAAGGTTTTGGGTAGAAACAGAAGAGAGGAATTGAAATGTCAGGCCTGTGCATTTTATACAGGGCTGCCTAATTTGTGTAAGTACTATAGAAAAAGAGAAGTATTTGTAGGTACTGAGTCCTATATCGAGTGAGCAATATGTACTAAAAGAAAAGGAAATAATTAATGAATAAGAAAAATAGTTTTGTATCCTCTCATCTTCCTTCCCATCTTTCTATGTGGCTGTTTTACCCATCTCTGGTGTCAGGCCTTGTTTTCTGAAGTGTGTTTCTCCTCTGGTAGTTAAAAACATATCTTTTATCATATGTCATGAAATGATAGCTCATTCTCTTGCCTCTCAGCTATCACACATATTTAGAAAGAAACTCATCAATATAAATGTTTGTGTCTATGTCTGATTGGCTTCTCACGTTTAAAAAGGAGGAAAAGGGAGATTGATTGCAGAGGCCATAAAAGTAATGATGCGTTTAATGAAAACATACATTTTATAGGCAAAACATGCTTAAAAATTATTTGAAGCTGCTGCATATGAGTTAATGAAATTAAATGACCTTCAAAATTTTGCTAATGTGACCTCGGGTTATCCCTTTGAGCCTTCAGCCAGTTTTACATTTATTTGCACACATGGCACGTATTTTTGTGCATTTGGTCTATCTCAAGAACTCCTTTCAGCTCTCCTTGTCAAATACTGTAGCTACAGAGCTACACTGCAGTGGTTGCACAGCGTGAAAACCAGGCTGCAGGCTGTGTGGCTGTCCCTGAAGAAACAGCTACCCTTCCTTCCCCCAGTCCTTCCCTTGGTGGTGTTGCCATAAATTTGTCTTGAGGAGCTAGTGCCCTCTAAATTGTCTGTTGCTAGCTACTTCTTTTTGTACCAAAATCAAACTGTGACTGGGTCCAAACTGTAATGTGGCTGCATGGCTGAGTTTCCTATAGGAAATTATGTCAGAAAGTCTCTATATAGGTAAGTAGTACGGCATCATTCCACCTCCTGTTTAGCTGAACAACTTCTAGACTGAGCTTACATCCGGTGTCAGGCTAGTCCATCTCTCTGAGGTGGTGCTTGTTCATGAAAAGGATTAGAGGTACGTAAAGTGCAGACTATGGTCATATCTACATTGAAGCTACTTTTGTGCTGGTGGCTTCCACCCTAGTGGTCAGTCTCCTGCCAAGTGAAACTGAAGGGCTCGTGTCCGCATTGGTTAAAACTATTCTTCTCTAAAATGAATGAGTCATCTCAACGTCACCTAGCATTTGGATTTTGGTCATGTAGTCCTTTGGGTTTCAAGATTTATTATTATTATTATTATCTTTATCATTATTATTGATTTTTTTTGTTGTTTTCAGTTGTAGGTAAGCAGTGAGAGGGCTGTGTTGCAGAATGCCAGAATGGTGTTTCTGTAGTGTGATTTTCCAAACATATGTCGTGCACCCTCAGCTGTGGTATAAGGAGAGTGGGGAAGTTTGTGACCAGGATCAGAGAGAGCTGGGAGGCAGCACGAGGTATGGTTTTGTGTATACTGTATAAAAATTAGTCTCCAGAAAGACCTATCTTCTGAACCTCATCTGGATTTCTTTGCCAAGGGAGCTAGAGCCCAAGGCTGAGGTAGCACATGCATAATGCACATGAGCAGGACCCAATATTCCCCTGCTGATCCAAGTGGCTGCCACTGTGTGCATTGGGATAGATGCCATGCCAGGTGAGGCGATAGGGCGGATTGCCTCCCTGCTGGAACAAAGACCATATCGTTGTTCTCTGCTTCACTGGTATCCTATCCCCATGCATCCAAAGAGCTTCCTTGTTCATTTATGCTTTAAAACATCCATATGCATGTTTGAAAAACAAATTAAACTTAAAAGCAGATAAAAACTTTACAGATCATGTTGTTTTCATGCTTTTCATACAGATTTCCTGCTTTTCATACAGCTTCCTGCATCAGTGTGATGCAGCATATTTCTAAGATGACTCTAGTAACTCATCAGAGCTATATCCTTCTCATGAGGCAAACCCCATAACATTTCTAGATAATTTTGTGTCAGCTACAGAACTGAACACTTGGCCTTTAGTATCTTGTCTGTGTAGCTGGAAGGACATTAGAGACAAAAAATCCCTACTGCTATAAGAAGGTAGAAGTCTTGACCAAAGATTCAATTAGATCATACATCTCCCACCATCACTTTGAGAAGTGGCTGTTTACAGATGCATACAAGGAAAGGCTGAAGTTATCTTGAAACCTTGGCACAGCTGCAGGTACCTGGGAGCCGAGGTATCCTGCACTTTCCTCTGACCCCCAAATACCAGGCAGATACCACAGCGTATTTGCTACAACAGGGGTTCTGGCTGGGAACAGCAAAGAACTAGCTCACTCAGTCACTCCTCTCACCTGCAAAGGATCTGGAACGGAAGATGGTAGCTGAATCATTCGCTTCTGTATACCCCTTATGGCCCAATATGGCAAAAAGTCTGTGTACAGCTCTGAGGCTCTGTACCTGGCTCTCTGGGAGGTACCACCTCATCTCTAAGCTCCCAAATGGGGAAGAAATATGCCATAAAAACCATGAGAATCTGAATCCAGTCTGCTGGTCATACAGAAACCACTAACAGTCAATTAAAGGAAAGCATAAGACTGAAGCACATGTCTGGTAATCTTCCGTATTATATTTGCCTAGCTTCAGACAACCAGGCTGTTGGAAGACAAATTTAGTACTGGGCTATATCTCTTTTTGAGGGGGAGAAAATGGAGTGGAAAACCTTTTCTCATTTCATCTGACTTTAATATCTTTGAGTAAAATGGAAAACATCCATTCAGCAGTGTATTTCTCTATTTCTTTCTCTCTGAGCTTTCTGTGTGTGGGAAAATACTAGACTGTTTCTTTAAAGTGGGACCAGTGATACTCATCTCCTTTTCAAGATTCATGGTGATCTACTGGGAGAGCACTTTATAGCAGATCAATACTATTTTACATTGCTTTAAAATTATAGTAAGATTTTTTTTTTTTTTTGACAACCCCCCCTTTTTTTAAGACAAACCTTTGCAAGAGTTTATGGAGGGACAATAACATTTTAAGTGTGGTTATAAACCACATGAAAGTCCTTAGATTTCTACCACAAATCCCAGCTTATTATTTATACTCAACTCCCCCCTCCACTGGTAAAATAATTAAGACATAGTGGTAGAGGTTGCTGCTGTGGCTGCAGCATGTTCCTTCATCTGCAGTTTGAGATGCACGGAGATGTCATCTGTCCTCTGGAAGGTTCGTGTATCACTTCCGAGCCCAAGGTCCCAACTGTGTTGGGGGAAGAAGCCAGTCACACAGAATCACAGAATCACAGAATGGCAAGGGTTGGAAGGGACCTTGGGAGATCATCTAGTCCAACCCTCCTGCTAAAGCAGATTCACCTAGAGCAGGTTGCACAGGACGTCGTCCAGGTGGGCTTTGAATATCTCCAGAGAAGGAGACTCCACAACCCCCCTGGGCAGCCTGTTCCAGTGCTCTGTCACCCTCAAAGTAAAGAAGGTCTTCCCCATATTCAACCAAAACCTCTCATGTTTCCATTTGTGCCCATTGCCCCTTGTCCTGTCGCTGGGCACCACTGAGAAGAGTCTGGCTCCGTCCTTACCATTAAATTCAGTGCAGGATGAAGACCAGCCCCTTGTCATTTGCCACCCCACAGTTGCTCCCTACAGAATGGTTTCCTTCCATTTCACCACCTCTCCTCCATCCCTTCTGGATGCCTGCACCCTTTCTGGCAATTTTTCTTGCCACTGTTGTGGTATTTGGGCCTATTGAGTACCTTAAGGTGAGCTGAGGGCTTCAGATATTCATGATCAGGAAATTTCATTGCGCAAACAAAACCTTAAATCCACAGCATGTGGGCAGGGTTGGCACATTTCAGAATGGAGCTGCTTTTGTTCCTGAGGTGCCTATCGAAAACGCAGCGTGGACTCTCCATTCTCTGGGCTCTTTCATCTTCTGAGAGTGAACTATGGACCCAGAGTATTATATTCTGGCATCCACAGAATTTACAATGCCTGTTTTGAAGCAGTCTTCCTGATAAGATGTATTGAGAAAACAAGGAAATAAAAGTAGACAAGATACTTAGTTTAGGCATTTTTCTTCACAGGCTATGAGACCAATACATTTTCTGGCTCTCAGAATAGCAGTATTATCCTTTTAAGAAACTTTAGAACAGAAAGAGGCTGAGGCCCATCTAGGTCAATCCCTTCTAAATCTTCAGACATTATGTGATTATTTTAAAAGTATGCAAAATGTAACAAATAGTTTCAAAAGTATTAGAAATTTGCCAGAAAGTGTTAGAGAAGAGCTTTTGGGATGCTTGTGCTTTAAATATACCTGTATCAGTCCTTGCTATCAGTTTCTTCTTTGTGTTACCGGGTGCAGACAAGCTACTATATAAAATGCTGTATAATTATAGGCTAAAATTTGACCAAGAATCTACACAGTAAATTCCATGTTATTACAGAATAGCCACGAGACACTAATTTCTGTCTTCTACACTACAATCTTCTTGTAATGCTGCAAATTATATAGTAATTACAGATGGAATAACATGGTATCTTCGACCATTAGTACTCTGCAATTTGCAGTAGCAAATGACTGGCCATGTTCTACCCTAATGTCAGTGGGATTTCTGTGTCTAGATCAAGTTGCATACAGGCAGGAAAGATGAGTTGTAATAACATGATCAAATGCAGGAAATAGGAAGGAGGTTAGGAAGGCTTTCTGCTATTTTGTGCGTGTTTCGGTGTTTTCCCAGATTTGTTTCCAGATGTGCCTGCAGGGGGTATAACATAGGTATTACCTTTATAGCATCATCTCCAACAGGTCCCATGAAAATGGAATTTTTGTTATGGATGTCCACAAGTTTCATTGTCCACAGTGAATGGTCACATATTTTCTTTGTCTAGCACATATATTTAAGACTTCTCAACATTATTTTGATTTTTTTTCCCTCTTTTTGATTGCAATTACCATTTTCTTTCCTGTGCTTGGATCTACTACTTGGAAATTAGCCTCATGAGTTCTTCCAGGTTTAATCCATCTCCTGCAAAATGCTGTATGCTTCTTTCCAGAGAGCACTGAGCAGGAGGCATCTGCAGAGGAGATCCTCTCTGCAAAGGAGATCCTCTCCTGCCCCATTCTCTCTTTGGTATATTTTACTTGCGCTTTATTTTCTGGGCAAGCTGGTTCCAGCTGTATGCCCCTATGTCTTCAATGATAGCAGGTGGGGGCTAGCAAATGTAACTTTGTGTTGATTCCACATGGGGAGCAGGGGAAGGTATAAAGCCTTCTTTTGATACCAGTTGTACTCATGCGGAAAGCACAATGGACCTTTTGCTTCCTCTGAAGTGTTTCTTCCCAGTGTGGCTCAGAGGCTCCCCTCTGACTTTGGCTCCCCTCTGGCGCCTGCTGGGAACCTGCATGCACAGCCTCCAATGAGCCCTTGAAAAGGTGCAGAAACACTGTGTTTCTAGTAGGTGATGACGCTGTTAAACATACAGCAGGCTGGCTATAGGCATCCAGGTGCACAGAGGTTGGTAGGGTGCAGAGTTTGGTACAGTTAGTGATGCTCCAGAGACTGTGCTGTGGGAGCAGTACTGGCACAGTCCCTGGGGTACAGGTACCAACTTGATATGTATTGCAAGCCAGTCAGCCTTGCATGTCTTTAGCAACTTGATAAGATGGAGGCCATTGGATAATTTTCCTTTTACTCTTTAAGGTGTGGCTATTAGACTGATTTTTCCCATCATGTAGTACCTGAGTATAAGTCACTTCTGTCATGAATGTGTGGCGTTTGGGCCTGAGTATCTAAAAAGGAAGAAATCTGAGTCACTGCTTGCTCTGATTACTTCACAGCTGCAGTCAGCCCTCTTTCTGAAGGACTATAAACTGCTCAGTACTGCTCACATAGAACAAGTCGTAGAGAAAACACTGATGAAAGCACAGGTTATTAAGAAGCATTTAGATATATCTGATAAAATCTAGCTTTGCTTTCCATGCCAGCTACACACAATTAAACAGATTAAATTAGGCTGCACTGAGCTCTGGGCTGCCACACCAGGCTGCTTCTGATACCCAAGCTGCTTGTTTAAACATAGCTCAGAAATCTCTACAGCCCATTGTAGTTTTCAGTCTGCAGTGCATTCCCATAGACTGATAATATTGTCCCTGTGAATAAAGCCACATGCAGTCCCTGCTCTTCACTACAATAAGATTAGAAACTGCTTAAACTACACTGAAGCAGGGCATGCATGTGGCTAGCATCACCAGCTTGCCCAGTGAGGAGCTTTCCCTGTTTTCACAGCTTCCCTGAAGCGAGCGTGGTCATGGCTAGGAGGAAGTAATCCAGAGATCCTAGATGTTCCTATGCAACGTGTTTCTATGAAAACAAAATCATGGTCTGAAATGTAAATTTCAGTGAGACAGAGCTAAGCTCCAGTAACAGCCATCCCTCTGGTGGTTGTGACTGCTCGGGCTATGCGCCCCGCCTGTGTTAGGCACCAGGCTGATGCATTGGTCCAGTCCTGGGCACTCAGCAATCTCCTGGTGTGAGCAGGCTCAAAATGGCTAAAAGCTGCTCTAGATGGCTCAGTGATGCACCTTTTTAGAGTACCGCAATGTTGTCAAAGATCCCTTTATGCGATGTGAGCCCCAGCTGCTTTAATGTGCCTTCCAACACAGGCCCACACAGACTCTTGATACCTTAGTTGCATCCTACTTTCTGTCTACTTTGCAGCTTGAATTTTTGGAGACTGTGACAATTAAGGCAAATCACCACAGGCTTTTCAATGAACTGTCTGCATCAGGCTCACTGTCTCCTGCTGAAAAGTATAGAGCAAGGCAAAAGCTGCAAAAAGCATGCTGCAAAATCCTCTCTTTCATTCATCTGGAATGATGTTGGCGATTGCTAATGCACATCCAGCAGCTCAGTGTTCTCAGACCTCCTATGCTCCCTCTTCAGCCTTCTTGGAGACAAAAAAATGAAGAGATCCGATGTCTAAAGATGTGGACCAGAAACAGAGTTATGGCTTTCTCCATTGAAAAGAATGTTTTCTCTTAATTTCACTCCTGTTTCTCTCACTGGTCCAAAATAAAGCCTCTTGGTATGTGACCAGGAGTCATTTAAACAGGGCAGAATCAAAGTTGTATTTTCCATTCACAATGTCTCTGCTACATGTAAATGTATTTTCTAACCACCTCCTGAATATTTTGAAACAAAAACAACAACAAAAAAGAAAAGATGTAATCAAAATGGCATCTAAAAATTAGCCTGCTGATTCATCATATGGATGTTTACCATTTTTATATATATATGTATACCCATCATTCTAGTCCCATAGTGTTTTTTCCCCCTTTTTCTGGTTTCAGACAGAGCAAGGAAGAAAAGACACATGCAAAGAGGAAAGAATGAGAGATTTGAGAAAGAGGTAAAATGTGTATTTGCAAAACAAATTAATCTTTTTGGGCACCTTGCTGTTTGAGTGCTTTCTTTTCAATCTTTGTGAAAGCACCCAGTTTTCAGAGAGCACCTGTCCTCCCAGAGTGATGGCTACCGGATGTGTCAGTGCCAGCTGAGCATCTGGAATCACTCATCACTTTGGGATATGGAGGCCCCAAGTATTTACACTTCTTCAGATTGACAATCCCTTTCAAGGAGTTGGTGAAAGCTTTGCATTTGCATTGGTTTGACTTGTTTGAATGGTTTTCCCATTCTTTTTATCACTCTTCTTCTCAATGAGAGGTTAAACTTCTGGTGTGTTAGTATCCATCCACATAAATATGAGAGCTTGATACATTTTAAGAGGGAGTAACTTTTAATCATTTATGAAGGTATAATATTCTGAGTAGGTCTTAAAACCACCAAAGGTCACATATGGGTTTCTTTCCTCCCCTTCCCCTCTTTCCCCTCCCCCACCCCCTTTTTTTGTTGTTTTGTGATGCCTGTATAGCTGGATTTTTGATACTACGAGGTAACTTCGTGGATGGAAGATACTGAAAAACAACACCATTTAATGTTCTAACAGCTCTAAAGTGTTTCCGAACATCATTTTTTCCTGTGAAAATTTATGGTGTGCCCGTAACATGAGTTGGCAAATTTATAATGCATCATTTGGATGACAAACAGGAGAAATTAAAAGTGTGTTTGTATGTATATATATATAAAATATGTGTGTGTGTGTATATATATATGTATATATGTAAGATGGATACAGTATTCAAAGCATTTGGAGAAATACTTCACACTGAATGTTAACTGAGTAATACCAGTTAGAAGCACAACCTCAGCTAGCATAAGGGTCATCTAGAAACTCCTGTTGTTATAGAAGATGCTTAACAGCTAGTCTGAAAGGGATATACTCCTCACGCTGATTTGAATTTACTGGAGAACTACAGACTTTGGATAAACTGTATTGTTGCTGTCTTCTATTTTCAGCCTGTAGCAGCACCCTCTGTGTGTGTATATAAATATTGGTATCTAGGATAGATGTTAAGTATGTATTAATACTTGTTAATTCATACAGTTTTGTAGTATTATGTCTTGCAATTAGTTGAGACATGTTTCAACTCTAAATCAATTCCCAAACAAAAAATGATTGAGGGTACTTAAAAACTAGTTGGAAGTAGATGATCAGACTCTTCAATTAATTAGGAAAAAATCAAACAGATGATGGAGCATGTGTTGCAGAATCACAAGTGACTAAAAAAAAAACCTTAAAAAGAAGAAAACTTAATATTTCAGTGTGCTCCCATCAGCAATGAAATACATCATCTACATAGGGGTGAGGACAAAGTAGACAGTTTCATAGGAGTATGCATATTTGTTAAGTAAAACCAATTCATTTTAATTCTTCTCTTGCACAGAAATCAAGCTGACTAAACTGGCATCCAAATGGAGATGGTACTTAAGTGCTTTTTGCATGTAGAGGTATATGGAGGGGATTGTAGTTCTATCCAGACCGATGGCAAAACACTAATTTTGTTGAATGCTAGAACTCACGACAGTTTTGAAGAAAATTAGACCACCGGGATTAAAGTCCAGGGTCACCTGTATGTAGAATAAAGGAAGGACCTTAGTGTGAGAGAGAACAAGCTGGAAAAGCTTTTAGGGAATAAACAATGATCACCTGCATTTTAACAAACTGTCTGCTCATAAAAAATCTCTCACATTTTTATTTGGCTGGTTAACAGCAATACATCAAGTGGCAATAGCTCTAACTCCCAAATATAAAATGCAGATCTAGCTCCTGTCTAAATGTCCTATCCAATACAACAGCAAGTGAGGAAATAAAATTCCCACTGAAGCATGGGGATAGCAAGGAGAAATACACCTTTGCTTCATTACATTAGCAAAGGTGCACCCCATTGCCTGTAAAGATTTCTACTGTCGTTAAGTATCTCTATTTCTGAAAACCCTAACAGAAATGATCTTTTGAAATCTGAAAAACATGAGAGAGAGTAAAATTAATTATATACACATGTTATTTTTTTCCCTTACTGGTCTCTAATAGACAATATTTTTGGAGCAGAAGAGAAATGTTTTTGTTTCCATGGCAACAATATCCACTCTTCTCCTTTCTGTCACAAACCGTGGTTTCTGAGCACATTTAGAAAAATTGAAACGTGAGTAACTCAGAATGATAAAGCCAAGCACAGTAAATTTTCATCTAAATAAATATTTGTATTCGGTCTTGTATCCATTTGCTTTGAAAATTTTCAAGGTCAGGGTGTTTGTTTGCCATGCTGATGGCGTTCCCATTAAACACTTAGTCCTGTTCCCAATGAGAAGTCTATTTAAACGTGTCTTGAATGTTGCTGATGCTACCCTAAAATAATTGAAATAATTAAAGTGGGAAGCAGCGCTGCATAGCATCTTTCAGAACGGCAAAGCATGCCGCTGGAGCACTTGAGGACTCAGGGCAACCAGTGCATACAGTATACAAGAATATATATGCTGGAAGGGTCAAGTCTTTAATTTATAAGTGACTTGAGGGTGTCTCTCTTCTCTGGGCAATGCTAACTGTGCTGTCAAAGTTCAGCAACAGTCTGCGCAGAAAAGCGTTGGACAGACCTGCTAGGGCTTCGCTTTCTTCTTTTCAATTCCTTCTCAGCGCAAACCTCTCAGCTACAGATTAAATCTCTTTCTTGTCTGTTGGACTTGTTTCTCTCTGAATAATTTCTTTACACTCACTGGGCCAGACTTTCAAGTCTTTTCTCCAGAAATATTTATTTCTAGGAAATGAAAAGGATTTAACAAGAGAAACTGAGACCCACACCAGAATATATACTGTGGTAGAACTTGGCTGTATAAAGCTGTATATAGATGACAAGCCTCAGCTTCAAACCAGCAATGAAGTGTTTTTATTGGAGTCATTTCAACCCAAAGCAAAATATGGTGTTTTGGTTTTTTGATGGGAATAAAAAAAAGAAAAAAACCCCAGTGTTGTCAAATTTAAAATATCACTTACAGGAAATGTTGTTCATTGACCATATTTTCTCATTAAAAAAATGCAGACAAAAAATTTCTCAAGTAGTTATCTTTGTAACTTTGATAAAGTGGTTTGAATAGGCAAACCGTAAAGTATTGAAATGGCTCGAACTTCAGACAGGAAAATGATGCCTCTGATTTTGTTCCCCCCCTACCTGCACAACCATTTGACTGATTCATGGTGCATTGGGAGCATGGTGTGTACATTGTGCCTTCCCCTCCCTGCTCTTTAGGGCTTTCTTTAGGGCTACAGCAGACTGATTAACTCAGCTATAGGTACAAGGTGACAAAGGAAACCCATGTGGCTTTTATAACTGTATCTGGCCCTATCGGCTTTGTGCTGATGCATGGCAGTCCTGGAAGCATCGTGGGTGCTGCAGCTAAGCCAGTTAGAGAGAAAAAGGCAGTGGCAAATAATGGGGGAGAAACAGAGATTTTTCTCTCCTCTCATCAGCCTTTTTCACCTAAGGTTTTTTTTTTTTTCAGTTTACTTGTTCTTATATAAAAGACATCGTAGTTATCAACTCCAGCACTGACTTCTAATTAACCACTATCTGAGAACATTACAATGCCTGCTCAGACTAGATAAAGGATCATCTAAGTTGAAACAAGAAAACAAAATTGTGCTGTTCCAGGTGGCCCCTCACAGTGGCCAGCTTTTTATAGGCAGCAGCTCTGCATGCTAAGAGGCCCAAACTGTCCCTAAAGTTGGGCATAAGGAAAAACACTACAGTACATCCATTCATCCTAACAAGAACTGTGATATTTTTTTGCATGCACGGCTCCTGATGTAGGGCTATTATTGCCTCTTTGAGGATAAACCACTTTCTAACTCTTGGCAGGATCCGGATCCTTGTTAGGGCTTGTCTTTATTACCACAAAAGCTGTGTTTTACCTCAGGGTACTATGTATTTCAGGTAGCCTGAGGTAAAAATGCAAGTGAAGGCAATGCAGAAGGTAACTTTGCACAAGGGTGCAGATTTTGTCTCCGCTGTGTTTTTAGCTTAGAATACCTGATGCATAGCAGATACCCTGAGGTGAAAAGGGAGGTTTTGCTGGCAGGGAGTTGGAGACCTCTTTCCTATTTCTTTTTCAGAAAAATGGCAGAAGCACTGCTCATTCTGCTTACTGCAATTCTTTACATGTGCCCATTTTGTAAGATTTTGTGTTTAATACTGAAAATGAATCAGTGAGGAAAAAAATACCAGGAGTGCAACATGATGGATGCAAAAACCTCACCGCTGAGTTGCGGCACTGAATGAAGAATTACAACTGGATTTTATCTCAAGGCATAAACCCCCCTGAAAAATGGGGGTTTGTAATGGAAAGGCTATTGCTGACACAACCTTAACTTGAACATTGCCAACTGTCACACTATCACTTTATATAGCAATATAATGGACAGCTTTTTGCCTTGCCAGTGGGAACACAGCCAGTTGAGGTGATTGGGTTTGCACACTATAAAGCAGCTCAACCTTGGAATGTGCTGATGTAAAAGCACTCGTTCTTCATTAGCCAAATTTGAAATAATGGCCTGAAAATAGAAGCATGTGACTTGCATGTTGTATTTACACTGGTGCTGGGTACACAAAACCGTCACCTCACCTCTGGAGTTTAATGGACTTAACGAGAAGTTTAAGTGTTTTAGGCAGTCTGTGATGGGCAGCTGCAATATCAATCAACAGCTGCAATTGGCATTTCGTACTTCTTAGTAACCCACATGCAGCAGAGCCTGACCCACAGGAGCTGCTGCCTTTTATAGTTCGGGCAGTGCTCCTCAGCTTGCTCTATTTCACTGACCCATCACATCTAAACAACCTTCTTCCTTTTGAGAAGCAGTGAATACAATAGTAATCAAATGGTATTTATTCAGCCATTGATTTTCTCCCTGATCTAAAATCACCAGAAGTTGGAATTTCAAGTCAACAGGCAATTCAGCTGGTTTCAAGAGTATTTTGCCCTTCATGAGAAAAAAAAAAAAAAAAAATTATTGGGACTATCAATGCATTTTGTTGTATAAAATTAAATATGTTGATATGTCACATTATGAAATAATTAAAATGAAAATAATCCCATGATTCACATAAAGTATAACCTACATAAAAACCCCCAGAACATATATAACATGACTGGTTTTATATATATTTTTATACACACACATATTCTATAATAAGTGTTATATAATGAGTGAACCTAAGTGCACAAGTTTGGTTTTGTTTTAGCAAAGAATTGTTATACTGATAATTTTCTGAGATTGTCTAAAAGTCTGAATTTATGAAAACAACTAAACATTTCAGCTTTATTGGTCTGATTTTCATTTGACTTTACTCGATGAAAACTTCATAGAAATGGACATGTTTTCAAATTTCAGGTTTACTGTGTATTTGTAGCTGAAAAAAAGAATATTTTTCAGCTCACCCCAATCCAATTGTACAAAAATATAATTGTAAGTCTTCATGCAGTGCCTCAACTCAGTGGTGAGGTTTTTACATCTATCATGTTGTACCCCTGGTATTTTTTTCTCACTGAATCATTTGCAGTACTAAACACAGAATATTACAAACTAGGCACATGTAAAGAATTGCATGCTTTTATCTTAGGCCTATCCTGAGCAGATGCTGCTATGTCAAAAGTTTTTGTAAGTCATTCATTTGCATCACCTGCCTCAGAGAGGGAATTGCTCGAGTTGGTCTATCAGCAATTTATCGCTCAGCTCAGTATGCCAGTGCCTGACCTCTTTGCGGTCCAACATCTCACCTATGGTCCCTCTGACCTTATTAACAATGCGGCATGGTGAATTATGAAAATCCTCTTGAGTCTTCCAGTCCATAGTGAGCTATGTTGCTGTTTTTCATAACTGAGACAATTTGAGTTACCTTGGAAATTTTGAGCTGCCTTCTGCTTGATGCCCAGAAGACTTTGCTGCAGCTCTGCTCAGGGGCAATTGTTCCTTAAACTTCTTTTAGGCTCTATTCAACATGATAAGCAAATCAATCTTTTCAATCCAGGAGGTGATGGAACTCAACATTTTATAAAGCGTTGCTATGAGAGTACGAACTGAGTAGATGGCTTTCAGGCCTATTCAATGTCACTTTCATAGATTCATAGAACAGCTTGTGTTTGAAGGCACTTTTAGAGGTCATCTAGTCCAATCCCCCTGCAATGAGCAGGGACATCTTCAATTAGATCAGGTTGCCCAGAGCCCCATCCAGCCTGACCTTGAATGTTTCCAGGGTTGGGGCCTCCACCACCTCTCTGGGCAACCTGTTCCAGTGTTTCACCACCCTCATTGTAAAAGATTCTTCCTTATATCTAGTCTAAACCTACCCTGGTTTAGTTTAAAACCATTACCCCTTGGCCTATCGCAACAAGCCCTGCTAAAATGTTTGTCCCCATCTTTCTTATAGGCCCCTTTAAGTACTGAAAGGCCACAATAAAGTCTCCCTGGAACTTTCTCTTCTCTAGGCTGAACAAACCCAACTCTCTTCAGCCTTTCTTCATAGGAGAGGTGCTCCAGCCCTCTGATCATTTTTGTAGCCCTCCTCTGGACCCACTCCGACAGGTCCATGTCTCTCCTGTGCTGAGGACTCCAGAGCTGGACGCAGTAGTCCAGGTGAGGTCTCACCAGAGCAGAGTGGAGGGGCAGAATCACCTCCCTCAACCTCCTGGCCATGCTTCTCTTGATGCAGCCCAGGGTACAGTTGGCCTTCTGGGCTGCTAATGCACATTGCTAGCTAATGTCCAGCTTTTTGTCCATCAGTACCCCCAAGTCCCTCTGCTTTCTTCCCCAGCCTGTATTGATACTGAGGGTTGCCCAGACCCAGGTGCAGGACCTTGCACTTGGCCTCTTTGAACCTCATGAGTTTCACACAGGCCCACCTCTCCAGCTTGTCCAGGTCTCTTTGGATGACATCCTGTCCTTCTGGCGTGTCAACTGCACCACTCAGTGCACCACTCAGTCTTTACATGGTGTCATCTGCAAACTAGCTGAGGGTACACTCGATCTCACTATGTCATTGATGAATATATTAAACAGCACCGGTCTCAGTATGGACCCCTGAGGGACACCACTCGTCACCAGTCTCCATCTGGACATTGAGCCATTGACCACTACCCTCTGTATGTGACCATTGAACCAATTTCCTTATCCACCAAACAGTCAACCATCAAATCCATAGCTCTCCAATTTAGAGAGAAGGATGTTGTGGGGGACTGTGTCAAAGGCTTTGGGATTCATGGGATTCATCTCATCAAGTTTCAGTAATGGCAACTAGACTTTACACTACTTTACTGGGATTTCCTTAAATGCAGAATATTAGCCTACCTGAGTCTGTTAAATATAAATAACCATATCAAGCCAAATAATAAGACATCCTTTTAAAAATGATATAGCTATGTGACATACTTTTCCCCTTTAAATACATATACATGCAAACACACTTTGCATTTAAGAGCCATATATATATATATATGAGCATAACCAAATTTTATATAGTGAGTAGTTTTGAATGAGATCACATGATCAATAATTATTTACAGTTAGATGACCAAAACCCATATTATTTTATTAGATTTTTCCAAATAATAGCAACAGATGGTGACATAAATTTATAGCCTTGTCTTAGTGCATGAGAATTTAATCACCTTCTGCCATTAATACTAAAACCTCCATGCTTAGTCAAGCAATTTATGATCACATTTTGCAAAGAAGATAGCTGGGTTATTCTTTCAATACTGATCCCTGAGACACTCTCTCTCCTGATGAAGTGGTGAGTAAAGTTTTGCTTCAGGAGGACTCCATACTTTGCAATGAGTGTTTGCTTAAAATTCAAGATGTAGGATGTGATGCAATCTCTTGATAGCCTGTTTGAGTCATGCTATTTAGAACAACGTACCAAAAATGCTTCATAATTTTAGGTGTGTAGTGGTGCATCCAACAAAGCAGCAAAATAAGATTTTCTGAAAATTAGACATTTTCAAGGCATCCCAAGTTGTGCTCCAAAAGCACCCTGTATGTCATTAGTTACTTCTGAAAACTGTAGTCCAAGGGTTTGAACTGTATACAGTTGGCCAAACATCATGGTCAGCTGTGGACTGAGTATCTTTTGAGTGTACAACGACCAGCAGAGCTGAGCACCTCAGCTCTGGAAGTGCTTCCTTGAGAAGATCTGTGCATTTGGAAAAGCTGTCCTAACCCTTCTGAACTTTATTTGAAATGATTCTGGATTGAACCCTGTGGTGGGATTTGAGATGAACAGGAAATAAATAACCCCGGAAATTTGTGTCATTTTGAATTAGAAGGAACCAAAATTTCAGCACAAATTATCTACAACCCCTACCAGAGATCTTTTTCTCTGTTCTTTCTTCCATTTAACCTAACAAGTACCTGAGATTTATTATTTGGTTTTGGTATTTTTGTGTGACTTCTTATCCTCACTTTCTCTATCTTTACTGGCTTGTGTCAGGTGACCCCCTCCTGCCCCTGTCCTATTTCTGTCCTTCCAACTGGCAAATGTGTTGATTTTGTATTTCTGAGAGCCATAAGAGAAAAATGCCATGCTGGGTGGCTGTATTCTCAAGTATCAAATGTTTTTGAGAAGGATCAAGGGACAGAAACCAAGAGACTTTTCCTTTGTATTGCTGCAGAGCAGAAATAAAGCAACAATCCTTCTGAGAGAGTGATTACTTTATTTTTAGGACAACACTTGAAAGTTTACATATTTTCAGTTTTGTGAATAAGAATACTTTCTTTCAAATTGGTGAATGTAGTGAATTATAAATTCCATATGACTTTGACGTCTGCTTAGTTTCATTCTGCAAATAGCTCTACCATCAGAAAGTGTATCTCATGTATTATAAAGTTTCAGATTTTATTTTTTCTCCATTGGCCCTTCAGTCAGAACTTCTGCTTTTTTCTGATTGAAATCTGAAATTCAGATGAATTGATCTTACAATGGCTTGCAACTAAAGTTATGGGAGCTGTTTGGTCTTGTCATGGTTTAGTTTGGAATTTCTTCTTTTGTTTATTCTTTATTTACAATTTTATTGGATTTTTATGTAGAAAGATGAAATACTAACAGGAAACACACATAATTATAGTGTTTTGCCACATTGTGCAGAATTTACAAGACTATCAATAGGTGTTTTTTCATGGTATGAGGGAAGCTGGCACCCATCAGGAGTAACTCAATACCTGCCACCACTGGCTCTTAACCGACTTGGTAAATCAGGGTTATTTTTGATCTCCAAGAATGCTTTGCTACATGATAATTGTCACTAAATATGTGTTTGCTAATATTGCTAATATTCATACTGCTGTTTCTTCTGGTTTTGATGTAATACATTTCTTTTGCAAATCATCAGAATCCTACTCTGAAAATCAATAGTATATCAATGTATAACAGTAGAAATAATAGTATATATCAATAGTATATAATATAATTTATTTATTCCATTGGGTAAAACTCTTTGACAAAACATGTCCATTGCTGAGGCTTCAAATGTGGAAAATAGTATTGTTGGGTCACTAAACTTTGTGATACAGGACAAGATAGAGGAGAAATTAATTATTGCAAAGAGTCTAGTGGGCATCAGACTTTTTTTGATCTTTTTCTTGTGATATTCTGGGAAGGACAGAAAATAGCACAGACAAAACTAAGCCAGTGACAATGATCTTGAGAAGAATGGTGCAGTCCTGAATTTATAATGTTAAGGTTGCAATTTAGCAAATTCTCTCAGATACTGAACACTGCAGATGATTAAATACTGTTTCCTTTTAGAATAAGTTATTGAAAAGGTGAAGGGATTGTAATATAATACTTGGCAGAAAGAATTCTGAATGCACTTAACTGTAGCAGTTACATATTCTCAGGTTGTCTTTACCCGTATGCTTATAATCTCCTACAAATTTTTCAGACCCAATAATTCAACTCCCAAAGTTACTTACATTCAGTATGTGTTTAAATAGATGTATATCTGAAAAGGGCTTCAACCTAATGCTTTACAGAGAGGTCATTAGGAGGCTTCAGATCAGTTTCTGTTATAAAATTCTGTTTTTATACTTCCATTAATTCCTCTAACATTCACCTTTACGACATAGCTTTCCATGGCTGAGAGAGTATTTGGATTCAGCAGAAACCTTTCAGCTGACTTTGGGTTATAAAAGAATCCTATTTAAATATATGAAGTAAATCCTACTTTTTTGTCCAGATAGGAGGAAAGGGAAATGTTTCAAACCAAACCAAGTTTTAAACTTCAAATTGTTCAAGTACAGTAGCTTATAATGAGCAGCTGACTCAATCTGAAAAGATTTAAGGAAGTGTTCACATCATCCAGTCTTAGGCAGTGGATATGATCAACCTATTACCTAAACTCTTTCTATTGTCAGGCTCTCCAGAGAGCTCTGGTTTATATGGTCTGAATCACCTCTGGGAATAACTTGTTTCTCTCTTAACTGGCTATTGGCAAGAACCTAGAGATAATAGTTGTTTAAATTAGATGTCTAAAGCTGGGTGGTATGAATACCCTCTTTCATCACAGGGCAGAGATATTGTCAGTCTTTAAAAGTGTGCCCTAATATGTCCATGAAGCGGAACTGGTCATCCATTCCCAAGGTTTCATAGAGCTCATGTAGCATGCCAGTATGACGTGGAGGATCCAGAGCTTAGCATTTAGACCATACTGGATTCAGCAATATATAGCGGTTTAAAAATATTCTCCAGTTAGCTATTCTGATACATTTACAAAGTAAATATGTCTTCTTTATTCTTAAAGACTGTCTATCAGAGCTGGGTTTGCCAATGAAGTTAAGGACCTCAACTTTCCTTCTCTTCATCATTTCACCTATGGTTGCTTTTCTCACTTGACATCCTATGGTGAAGGAGTAGTTCTACAGCCTTCTCTTTATTTTGAATATTTCTGTAACTTTGGTACCTTTTTTTTCCCTTTTTTCCCCATTAGACACTGCGCAGTATTTCTCAGTCATTGAGTTGGTGTGATGTTTGTCACGGGTTGTTTAGTTTGCAGCAAACACGTGGACATGTTAAGAATTTGTCTGTTGGCCTCAATTTGAGCTGAAGAAACTTGAAAAGCAACACAAAATGCAATACCGTTGCTTAAAAATAGTCTATATAGCACTTGTAGTCAAGAATTAATACATTGAGTGTTTTCAGCCACGATTTCTATCATGAGGCAAGAAATCTTGATTGAACTAATTACTGGTTTTAGTTTTGCATCATTGTTTTACTTTCAAATTGTTTTCTTTAGAAATATTTGATTGTTATTTGCTGTTAACTATAGAGACATGTTGATTTGCAGCTAAATGTAAAATATGCATTAAACCTACACACTGTTACTCCTTAATTTAACATTTTATCATTAAAACGGCAAATGACATTTCTTGTTTATTGTCTAATACTTTTACTTACTCTTTGTGTCAAACTACTGTGGATGGAAATGGAAGTTTTATTAAATTGGAGTTCTAAGTAAGTGCAGAAAATGTATCTTTTAAAGCCTTTTATTAATGAAATAAAATTACTTTAAGTAGACTGGTGACATACTTTTAAATGAAAACTTTTTGTTGTTTGAGCTAACTGATTTAATAATGAGAAAGTATTCATTCTAGCTAGTGAATTAAACAAGTTGCTTATGGTTACAATTTCCCCAAGACTTTAAAATAACTAGCTTTTAGTCTTTCATGGCTTGTTTTTGTTTGTAGATTGGATGAGGAAGGCAGACTATCACCTTTTAAACCCCCTCAGTTTTCATATTTTGAACTAAATACTGTACAAAACTGCTAAACCAGAATGAAGGGGGGAAAAAATCCTTTCAGCACTTGAATAAGTACTGCTAAAATAGCTTAACAATTCAGAGTTTTATGCATGATCTCACCTGATTCTCCCCATCAGTTTGCTGGTTTTAGTTACAAAAATGTTCTACTTGCCTGATGCTTTTAACTAATTAAAAATGTTTTTATGAAATTGTAAAAGGACTAACCTTACTCATTATTGCAAATTTAACTTTTGAAATATTTTTTTGGGATCTATTTCAATCCTTTTATTTAAGTAACATTCTCTTAGATTTTAGTTCCTGAGTAGTACTTGAATGTATTTAAAATCATAATAACTTTTTTTTCTTTTTTTTTCTTCTTCAGGGAGTATAGACCAAACCGGAATAACTAACAGGGTAGGTTTTGTGCTGAGGATGTTTGAAAAGAAGCTTAGAGCGACCAAAGCAATTTTGCCACGATAGTCTAAAGTATAAACACAACTCCTCAGGCACATAATTGAAATTGATTTCGTGTGAAATCAATTGAACAGGATTGATTCCTATTGAAATCAAGGAGACTACAGAGAAGAGTAAGAATTAACTGCTTGAGTCAGGGTGCCAAATCTTGTGCAAATGGTTCCTAGCCATACAAATAGAGAAATTGAGTGCTGCAGCAGGAAGGAATGTTAATGTATATTTTTCCTTTTTGAATGCAGAAATTTATACAGAAAATACACTTCTTTTGGATGAACTAAGACAAAAAAAGTAGAGTTTTAAATGTGGGTGCAGATGGGAAAAACAAGGTAAGGTACTTAACAATTCTTATCAATTTGAGTGTCTAAATTCAGACTTTTGAATGATTACACTCTGAATACAACAAAAATGCTGTAAAGGTGTGTAAGGGGTTCCCCAGACTGGCTAGGGATAATGCTAGCTACAGAGTGTGTGTGTGTGTGTGTGTAAACCTGTCATAGTTAATTATTATCGTAACTCTTCTCGCATCACAAGTGATTTTGAGGGAGGATGCAGAGCTAGTGCCACTAGATGTTGCTCTAAGACAGCATCTAACAAAAGAAGAACCTTAAAAACCATGCAGTCTTTAATATTTGCATCAATCACCACACTTCTCTTTAGAAATAATTCACAGATTAAATCTTAAGCTTTTGAAACAGCTTAAAAAAAAAAGAGGAGGAAAAAACCATCATGAACTGCTATTAAAACTTACAGTATCAGAGCTACTGCATTTCTGGGAACAGAGTATGAATAAGAATGTTATTTTATCAGAAACCTTTGGTTTTATAAGACTGTCTTATCTAATTCTTGAAGTGCTTTCTGTTAAGTAAATTCACATCCTTTAAAAAAGCAGACGATAAATTCCTTAAATCTTTCTATTCTAAAATCTGAGGCTTGTGCCTGCCTGAGGTCAGTAGTTAAATGAGTTTGCTGGTCTTGGCTGAAATACCATTGATGCTTCATGGTATTTAGCTAACTTCATCTTAGTTTACGGGCACTTAGAAGTTAAATAGAAGAAATGCTAATTGGGTCAATATGGAAATAAATCTGCAGAGCTGTAAGATGCTTGTACAGTGTCTACTGAAGCAGGTGTGGTTTTAGACTAGGCTTGCAGTATTTCACCTGAAGAAAAAATAGGTTAATAAAAGAGAAGGAAATACCTTTGAAAAGTAGAGAATTTGCTCTTATGGGAATCAGTGAAGGTTGGGACCAATGTCCTTAGTAAGGTAAATTAGAATGGGAGGAGATATGTGTGCAAAAGATTTTTGCAGGATAACAGCCTAAAATAGCAGCAGGGCAGACAACACAGGGAGATACTTCCCGGAGTGAATATTCAGTTTTGCTTTGGCCCTGCTGAACATTTCTGTGTATGCTTAGCTTAGCTTAGCTTAGCTGTGCGTGCTTAGTAGTCACATTGTTCAGATTTTCAAAATTTTCTCATTTATACTTGATTCACCCAACTGAACAACATATGGATACAATCAGCATCAAAGACAGGTTATTTTTTTGAGAAAATGTTAGTAGGTTGCTGATTAAATATGAAGTGGGCATTGAGAGATCATTAAGACTGTGAAATGGATTTCTGACATTTTAAAAAACCAGCATGTACCCTTGTCTTTAGCTCTGTGGTGGGTCTTAAATGAATAAAGCCTTTGCTGATAATTTTGGCTTTGCATTTGGAAGTGATATATTCTGCCAGTTATGCTCTACAGGAAATGGTTGAAATTAGTTTTCATTAGTTCATTTTTACTGTATTCCTCTGCAAGATTGCAGCTTGACCTCATTATACCACCAGAATCTGTAAAAACATTTTTTAAGCCAAGCACTTTCAAAGATGTAATTTTTAAAAGAATTTCAGTAAAAGGCCTTTTACTTTACTGAAATTTACCCTGCTGTCCATGTATAGTAAAATATTTTAAAACTGTCCATGTCTGGTTTACAATAGTTTTTCAACCTATAGTACACAGAAATACTGTATACTATATTAAGGTGTTAAAGTTCCCTTCTACGCATCTGCTTTTTTTCCCTTTTCCTTGTGACGCAGGCAGGCACACACATATGTGCACACACAGAGCACCATATACCAAGTTAGGAGCTAATAAAGATGTCAACCACTGCACTCCATTATGAACTGTGACACATAACACAAAGCACCCTGCCTACTCCTGATATTGTCATTTTCTGTAAGTGCTAGCTTCGCTTCTGTTTTTATTAGCTGATGCATCAACACCTTGCACCCAGGAACAGATTCAATAAAGTCAATTAATTAGGGTACCCTTTTAGGCAGTGAGAAAGCAAGAGTACAGGAGCTGTCTAGGGCTACAATCCTTGCAGCTTGCATTGTTCTCCTTCCCAAAGCCTGATTAACATGCTTGGTTTTGGGGGATTAACACGAGGCAAAGAGGAATATTGAGGTTCTCAGCTCCTTGCAGGGCTTTTGTGCCAGGATTTGTTTAGGTAAGGCAGCGGAGCGGCAGGACACGTGCCTCCTGAGACTGCTGCCAGCAACAACAGTGTGCGAGAGGAGGGAGAGGAGGGAGGCAAGGGCTACCCAAGAGCAAACCCAGCCGAGGGAGAGTCATGCCCCATTTTCCAAAGAAGCAGTAAAAACCACTAAGGAGACTTCTCCATCTGCACAGCTATTACATATCAAAGACAATGTCTGCATTTTCAGTAGATATATAAAGCTACTGTGTTTGAGATTTATTTCTGGCTGGTAAAAATAGTTTTGGGCTGAGTGTGTTAGATGGCTTTCTTGTTTCTGTGATTCAGTAACAGCATCATTCTTTAGAGGCATAATGTGCATATTGCTGACATTGTTCCAAAAAATAGATGGCCCAGGGCCACCTTTGGGGAATTCTCTAAACGGAAGAATCAGAAACGATCATCTCATGCTGGGTGCTGAAGCACTCTCTCTGCATTTTGAGAGTGCTGAAGGAGGACCTGGAACAGTCCCCATGCATGTATTTACACAACAGAATATTGCTGCTTTGAGCTGTCAGCCTGGCGGTTCAATAATGAAGGCTTAAAAGCCCTCAGTGTGTATTTATGCAGCAGTTTCCATTGCAAAGGGCCTGTGAGTGTGCACTGCTCACCAGGAGGAGGTCAGTACCCTCTCAGGTTTACTGCAGGAGCAGGGATGCAGTTTTGTTTCCTTCAAGAATTTCCCCCTCACAGCAGTGGGAGCAAAACTGGGACCCTGTTGGTGGAAATGCTTTCTGCCCTGAAATCTGAAAGAGTATGTGCTACCACATGTTCTTGCTGCACCTCAGAAATGTCAGAGAATTTTTCCCTTTCTTTTCTCCTTCCAAAAGAGAAGTGCTCCAGACGGCACGGAGGCATAGGATGGATGGGAGTGCCATGGATTGGTCATATGGAAGGTACTGTGAAATGACTTACAAAAAATGCTTTCAGATTTTTTTTCACCCCTCGTTCCTTCCCCTGTCGCACAGGGAGAGAAGGGGAAGCAGCACGGTGGTCTGTCCTGGAGACTCTACCTCTTGTGGAGCAGCCTTTGTAGGGCCAGGGGTCACAAGCTTCCCTGCCCACAAACATCTTGAAAGCAACAGCAGAACAGGGCAGGCCATGGGGGCTGCAGGGCTCTTGTGCTACCATCCGAAATGGTGCTTGTATGGGGCTGGTGAGCACACTGCTCCGGCTCTGCCTGGGCTGCACTTTGGGGTCACTGCCTCTACGGGGCTACTGGGTGCCTTGCCTTGTCCTGTAAAATGAGGAGAAGGGGTGGGGTAAAGACCCTTTAGCTATCTAGCAAATATGTACTTCTGTGCAAGGGCTTGGTGTGGTCCTGGAGGACAAATGGTGAGCTGGAGAGGGCATAAGATGTTTGAAGGGAAGACAAAAAAACCTGCTCAGTTTCCCTGATTCTGCTGCCTCCATGAGCTCTGGCTTGGATGTGCCCTTCTGAAACCTGCATTAGGAGACAGCTGCCAGGCAGGGATGGGGCACAAATAATATATTATTTAAATTAAAATAGGATACTCTTTTTGGCAACACCTAATTCTGGAGGTGTTTTTTCAAGAGTACCAATGTTTTCTAACTGCATAATTTATGGTAAGAACTTACATTTATTTTTGTGCTTGAAGGATGGCTTGGTGGCTTAAGCACAAAGCTGAATGGCAGGTTAGGTGGTTCCTCTTCACTGTTCTGCCCTCCCCGGGTTGTGTGTGGCCTTGGTGGGACAGGATACTCTCATAGGCACAGTAGTACATCCATGGCATTTGCTGGTGAGACGTAGCTAAAGTTCCCTGACACTATGCATAAACGGAGCTAGAGGGGCACAGTCCATTCTTTTATAGTATTTTAAAAAACTAAAAATTAGAACTTCAAAATTCACCCATCACTACCGGTTTGTATCATCTGTGAGAAGTTATTCTGTGCTGCAGGCACTCGTCAATTATGAAGAAGGATAAGCCCACCACGTAAATAAAGTAAATCCATCTCATTTTACATGGATGGTCAAACAGCCATCTTATGATAACGCTCAATCACTGCCAAAGTGAATCAGCCTCAAACCACAGGCGAAAAAGAAAGTTTCTCTTCAGTTTCTTTGGGTCTGCATTGCAGAAGTCTGATACCAGCTTGCAAATACACTGCATTGTCATACACTGTAATCCACAGCTCTGTTTATACTGATGTGTGTCCCATGTGCTGCTGTAATTCTTAACTACACTGGGAGTATCAAAGTTTGACTGCAGACTTAGCCCTGACTTTAGTAGCATTGATTTTTATCAGTTGCAATGCAGATTTAAAAAAAACCCAAACAACACAAACCAGCTATATGCTTTGTAGTTAATGTTGTCTTCAGTTTGTTCTTTATTGGCACTAGAAACCCATTCAGTTTAAGGTAAAATAAAACAAAAATAGCAAAATAAATAACTTAGGGGCATTTGGAGGGGAATGAAAGCTGTTTCTTGGTCCAAACACCTGCATTGTAATAGAGCTTTAAGTCTACAGCAGCTTCAGACGGAAACTATTATAACCAATATAAGCAGTACCTCTAGGGCAGGGAGAATCTGTGAAAAGCACAACAGTGGATTAAAATAGGGATGCAATAAATATGCAGTTTGTTATTTATTATAAAATAAATTATGTATTGACGCAAGAAGTTACATTGTCATTTTCTGTTTGAAATGTTACAGGAGTAAATAGCTTGCTTTCTAAAGGGCAGCGTGGAACGTTGGTCTCGTGTTTCTGTTGTGCCATTTAACTCATTAGCATGCAGGTGCGCTCTCTGGGTTTCATGCAATAACTGTCTCCTCTCACTGTGTTTACAGATAATCCAGCAAGTTTGCAGGCCAAATGCCTCTCTGAATGTGAGCCCACAAAGCAATGAATGAGGCAGCACACGGCTCAGGGAGATTCCACCACAGCTAGCCAGAAGGTGAGCACCAACAGTGGCATTAAAACCAAAAGATGGCTTGAAATTTTTTGTAACTGGCCGTCACAATAATTAATTGTAGGTAATGTTGCAGTCACTCATTATTCTTCCCTTTCCTTAAAATCAGCTCTCTTGTTTTTTAGCAACTGATCCATGGTTAATAGTGGTTAGCATTATGCATCTGAGCTCCTGGTTTACTAAACATAATGAATTATTCTGCTTCGTGGGGAACCAACCAAGCGTTTGTTGTGTGAAATAGGAAATCCTTCACAGAGAACTGCAGGCACAGCGGGGACTCTCGTGACTCCCCTTTGGGACTGAGCGGCAGATGAAATACCACGTCAAGAGGGGGCCCTGGCTCCGGCAGCGTTGCGGAGCCACCTTCTTTTCCAGTGCTGTAAGGGCTAGGAAGCAGGGCCTGTATCTTTGCTGCTGAAAGGATCTGGGCTCAGGTCTGGGACTAGCACATAGCTCCTGGGCAGCCGACAGTGACATTCCCGTGCCCCAGCTCGCCGTCAGCTGCATGGGTGTAATGTCCCTCATGATCTTGTTGGGAGACGTATCTTACCTAAGCCTTAGTCCTGCAAGGGCTGGGTATCTAGCTAGTCATGTGGGATCTCCCTGTATTTGGGTGGGGGCTGGGGATGACACATGGGATGACACAACATGACATTAATCTCAGGTAAAAGGAGTGTCTTAAGACAGATGGGAAAATTGCCCCCTCTGCATACATGGCTTTTTGCCTTACTTGGAAGGGAGTCTAAGTAAGTAGCTCAGGCTCCAAGCCGATTTTTAAAAGGTTGAATTTAGGTGAGGTAATTCTACCTGCTGCATCTGCCTCTTCTGTTAAAATTGTCAGCCCTTAAACTGGGGACAGTCTTCTGCCACCATGGGCATTGCTGTACGACTAACGTGGCAAAGTCATCATTGCAGATGGTGCCCCTACATGCAGCTGTAGTATGAAGAATTGATAAAAAGACTCTTAGAGCTGCTGACTGATGTTTAGTACCTGACAACATCACCTTACACCCATATAAACAGACAGATAATGGAAAACCTCTGGATATTAACGTAGCACAGGTTATGCAGCCAGGCTCAGACACAGAATCAGGCTTTGGCAGCTTAGCAAGCTGCTGCATGTCTACTGAGCAGTTCTTAATATCCCCATGCTGATCTCATCCTCATCACCTTGTATATGCTCATGTGAAAGGTGTGCACACAAAGGGATGCCTCACGCCCTGTTACCATGTACCTCAGCTCACAGACAACCCCCACACTAGGTCTTTTTTTCACTTGGGTTCCACGCTGACACTGGGGATTTATCAAAATCTGCCGTGTTGCTATAAAGATTTTTGCTAAATATGCAACAAATGTCGATGTGTAGGATATAGGAAATAGAGCAGAATGGCTATTAGGAAAAAGTTCAGCATCTTTTCAGTGAGTTTTCATGCATGATTTGCTAGGTAAAGGTTATCAGAAAAGTCAATAAAAGTGCGCTCAGGAAACATAACATCAGTTAAACCTCTTGACAGGTGTATTGCAAAGCAGCAGAAGATCATTCAAAGCTGACCAGCAAAATTCTGTTGCTCCTGAAGGTAGAAATGCCTTGTCCTACTATTTGGCTGCTTTATGAACCTGCTGGCCTGCTAAGCTGAAAGCCGTCACTCTGCTCCCAGGTGGCAGGAGTCGCATTTGGAAAGGCATGCAGTGTCTCTTATGTCTGCGGTGTACCAATTTGGCACGCTCTGAAAGCAGGTGAATGAACGTTGTTTTAGAATAGGATTTTCATGCTTGTAAAAGATGCCAGCTTGAGACTAATAGCAATGCTCACAGCACCCACATGGATATTTCTCAACTCTCTTTAGATGGAAGCCAGAATAACAGGTACCTCAGGGTACATTTCCTTTCTCCTCAGCATGGATATTGCAAAGGTGTTAATGCTCTCGTCTCATGAGAAAATGCTAGGCATTTGCGAAAGAGGGCCAAGGGGCCTGTGCCATGCAGCCCTGGCAGCCTGCTGGCTGCCTGCTTGCGGGGCGCTCAGGGGTCCCCGTGCTTGGGTTCCAGTACAACTGCTCCAGATGCTTTTCTCCGCATGAGGAGGCCACAGCACCCTCCCCTTCCCTTGTGCTCTCGTCTCCTTCCTGTTGCCAACCCCCTTCCCATTCACAGGCAGAGCATCCTACAGCCCACCATCCCCCATCTCCAAGCCAGTGAAGATCAGATTCAGCCCCACAGGGCTCCTGCCTGTGAGGGTTTTGAGTTTTCAGATCTTGAGGCTACCGTGGTAGCTAGGAAGAGGAGAAACATGCAGACTGTGTCAGGTTGAGGGATGTAAACGTGCTATGCCTTGCGCAAGAAGAACGCACATCTATCTGAAACAATAAACCAGCCCACATGTATGTGCAGGGCCAGATTCCTCCTATCTATATCTGAACTTCACTCCCAATTGAGAACCCTCCTCCCTCCATATAATGCAGTATGTTTCTTGTTTCTGCTCCTGGCCTTTTCTCTTCTTGCTTCAATACAGCCAGGGAGATATGCCTATCTTAAATGAACGTCACGATCCTTTGTCAAGTGAGTGTCTAATTAGGTCTGCTGAGATGTTAGAACATCACAGAAGAAGATTTGTTCCTCAGTGTCTTGAAGGGCAGAGCTGAAGAGCTGGTTTACTAGAGCTATCCCCATGACCAGGGATGCTCCATTTAAGGAGGTTCTGTTCCTTCTGCTCCTGTTCCTTCTGTGCCACCTGAAACCTTTTCTTCCTTTTCTTACTTCTCTTATCTGAGGGCAGAAGCAAAAGACTGGGAAGAAGGCAATCACTCCCCACATTTACAGTGGGATTCATAAATGGCACTCAAACAGATTCTCCCAAACATTGCAGCTGTACTTCAGGCAGTTAAGCTCTCAGCAAAAAGATTTGTGTTCCTCCCATTTCAATCCCTTGACAGGTCCAATTGCCATATATAAAAGTTTTTAATTACATATTTAGAAATCTTTATAAACTGGTGGGATTACTGAGCAGAAACCCAGCACAGCAAAGGCCTTAAGGTCTGCTCAGGAAGGAAAATCTTTATAAATAAGCATGCACTGAAAGAAAGAGCAAAATAACCACTACCTCAAGCTATGAATCAATGTGTTCCTGAGAGGTTAAAGCCCTGAATCAGTAAAATCTTTAAGAATATCCCTAACTTTAAGTGACCCCATTGACTTCAGTTACATATGTAACAGTAGCTTGTTCAGATGGGACTTTTTCATGAACTAAAATAAATTCTCTTTTTTTAAATTCATTTTTAGAGTCTGGGCTTGTGGCCTATATGCAGTTTGCAAACACAGTGCCTAGAAAAGTGTAAAATGTAAATAGAGAAATCCAGGGTGGGAGTAAGTTTGTAACACTATCCCCATTTATCAGTGTGGGAAACTGAGGCTTAGGGACCCAATGGTTTATTTAGGGCCACACAAGCAGTATACAGCAAAGCCAGGAAACATGTCCTGCTCTTTACATTTTAAACCTCTGGTGCATATCCTATAGAAATTCCAACCCTCCTATCTCTTCCTAAAGGAGGACCTTCTGCTAACACCTAAGTAAGTGGAAGGGATGGCAGAGTTAGAGTTAGCTTCACCTACTGGGGATCAGGGAATGTCGTCTTCCTGCCCTAACAATTATTTAGAAACTTGAGTATAATTTCCTTGTGAAATACGTATTTTTGCATAATAATCTTTGAATTTCAAAGAAAAAGTGAATTATTTTTTTGGCTTATTCATTCAGATAATTGTACCTGATACAGTGTTTCTAAGTAAGCATATTAGCCAGTCTATTGCAGCTCATTTCATAGCATGGGAGTGCAAACAATAAGAAGCAGATCGCCAAACCTTGAGTTGAGTAATTAAATATAAGTAGAGCAGTCATAATAAAGAGAAAGAAAACGCTGGGTAAGTTTTCTGAAAAGGAAAAAGGTATAATTACTTCAGCCGAAGGGCAGCAATAACACAGACACTGACAAAATACAGGCATTTTACGTGCTTATTGACTCAGCCATTCACAAAAAAAGTCATTATCTTAGCAAATGCCACATTACACGATAGTAATCAAGCTACTGTACTGTACCTCTGAGATACAAAGCACCTTTTACTGAAAATCAAAGGCACTTTCCTGAATAGTTAAGAGAAGAACTTTATGGTTCTGTGATGATATGGCCACATATTTTTCTTTTTGCTTTTCTAACATTTAGAGCTGCTTTTGTACTCTTTTTATTGTCACAAAATGTTCTGGGGTGTTTCTACTGGCTTTTGGCAAAGTAGTTGCAGAGTTAGCATGGAAACTTTTAGCATGCCCAGCTGCAGCACATCTGACCACCTCAGCTCTGAATGGTAAGCTTGCAGTGCAAAATGAATGAAAAAGATAAAAGTAAGCTTATCCGTAAACCCTAACTCTCCCTTTCTCCATACATCCTTACTGTTACCAAAGTGTCTGTTGGACTAATGATAGGCAACCTCCATTTTAAGACCAAAGGGGTTATCAAGCTGTGGAAGAAGCAGCTGATGAATGCTGCGAGGGTATCAAAATTTTTACCTCTTGTGGGTGATGACCACAGCATTGGCTAGAGGAGCAGGGAGGCACAGGATGTCTTTAGGATAAGCATCGGTAACATCATTTTAGGATGTATACCTGGAGAATAATGACGCAAAAACTGTCATTGGAAGTCTTGGGTAGCCAGTTCTGTTTCCAAAACAGTCATGGTGAGATACCTCTGATTGGTACGGAGTGTATCAGACCTTTTTTTTTGTTTGTTTTTTTTTCTCTTTTCCCCACATCTACTTTTATATTTTTTGGGACAGATGAATACTGGCATAGTTTGAGGATGAGCCATTTTCAATCTCTGCTTATAAGGACTATCTCAGTCTCTTTGCTGTAAGAAACTGGGAAAGGACCATCCTGGTCACTGCTGGGCTGGAGAATCTGGAAATGTCAACCAAATTCAGAACATTAGCTTCACTTGAAGGATTGATATTCCTTTTGTATTGGTGTCTTTGTCCTAATGACTATAATAAGCTCCATTTTAATTAGCTTAGGAAAAAAAACCTCTGGAAATTGAGGATGAAGAGCCCCCCAACTCGAGATGCAAAAGGCTGATGTACCAATCTACAACTGGAGCATGAATTGTGAGTATCTGAGACTGGCTGTTTCAGCATTAGTATGTCTGTGATGGATTTTAAATATATTCCTGTATTTTAAGAAAGCTTTATATATACCAGTTTACCCAAGACTGTGGGACATAAGAAAGTAATGTTATCCTGGCACTGTAATTTTCATTATAAATCAGCTGCAAATATTTAAGGAGCTTTATTTGCCAACGTACATTTCGTTTCCAGTTGATATGATATGACAGAAAGAAAACACAATCTCTAAGCTTTTTCAGATGGCCAGTGTGACTAAACTTCCCAACTGTGCCTGTATTGTACATTACATGAATGTAATTTTTGTGGCTGTATTTAATTTTGTATGCGGTGGTACTAATTAGCATCTAGAATGACATTTATCTTTTTCATCAAAATTGTCACTCTATTCCGAAGACTTCTTAAGGTGAACAGGAGGCAGGAAACAGGTTCTTTTTCTATATCAAATTTAACATCTTCTGTATCTGTGGATAACAGGTTCTGAGGGGAACTGCTGAGTGTGTCACAGTAAGCCCGGCAGAGTTAAGTGTGGAAAGTCAGTCTGAGCACATGCTGTAATGGATTTGACCTCGAAGAGCACTACAAAGAGAAATTGCAGATAACCATCTGAACTGACTTCAGAAGCCTGTAGCCCTGGCTCCCTGGATACCAAGAGAAAAGAGAAGGACTAAATAGTTTGCAGTGAACAATCAGAAATACAAGGTTGAATAAATGCTTAATATTTGAAGTGCTGACAGTAGAAGAAAAAACAGCAGAGTAGTACATTTCCCTACTTGATTCCAACCACATTAAGAAAGTAAAATTCTCAAAAGTCAGTTTTATAAAAGTAAGATATACATTCAGTAGAAGTGAGATGTGAAAGTGATGTTGGAACAATAAGGACATGTAGCTGGGAATATCTTAAGCACCTTTCCATGGCAAGCAATTACTGATTAAGAATACTAAGGAGAAAGGAGAAACTGCGCACATGGAGAATGAGAGTTGCATTCTCCCCAGCAGGACCGAGATTGAAGCCCCAACTTCAAGGGCAGCAATGGTGGATCTTACAGAGCTCTGCCATGGATACCTCAAAAGGTCATCAAATGATGAAGCATATGGGCTATTAGAACAGCCATTTTTGGATCAAATTTCTCTAAGGTGGACTGGTGTACATTTTTAAGCATCCTAAATTCAGAGACTGCCATTAAAATAACTGTTCTTATTCACTAGTTCCTGGCAGGTGAAGAGTGAGAAGGAATGGTCTTAAGCATAAGAGGTGTAGGTGTGCAGAAGTGAAAGCTGAGGGTGAAAGCAAAACCATCTGATTTATATGACAATGTATAAGGGCAAATATTTGGAACGGGCATGATTCCATCAATTTGACTTTCCTAAAGTTACCTTGATAGTACAGAAATCACTGCTGTAGCACTTGTGATCTGAAATGAGAGGATAAGACAGAAGACAGACAAGAAAATGGAGGCTAAGAGAGTCAAAAGGACTTCTGTGTTGTAGTCACAGAAAATATTGGGGCAGAAGTGAGAATAGAGCCCAGCTCATATTATATCCACCACTTGTTTTAAAAGATGGGCTTTCCACTTCATTATTCTTCATATTACACTTATTAGCAAAAGTAGGATTAGAAGGAGCTTTGAGGATGCTCTGGGACTGGGGACTGCTGTGAGCAAGTGCTACTTGTTTTTTTGTCTATTGTGTTTAAAAAGACAGGAAGAGAAAGAAGAGAGAATGTGTGTACAGGTCCACTACCATATCTGCTCTACAAAACCCCAAGCCAGAGTCAAAATAAGCCTTTAAAAAGAATACAGACAGCAGTGTATTTAGTTTTGATTTATTAAAATAGTTTTCAGACTGCAGTCTTATTTGTCCTGTGAGAACTGCACTCTCTGGTAATGGGAGCATTGAATTTTCATGTGAAACATTTTAGAGAGCATATTTTTTTCCACCTACAAGAGTGTGACAAGAATTTGTTCTTGTATGATGATGTGCAAGTTATTATAGCTGCTATGCTAAACATGTATTTATGATCACTGCTGGCACAGCTGCTGTGTATTTTGTTTATGTTGTTACAAACCTAGTTGTGACACATTATAAAAAATACATTCTTTTGTGGTAGTCTCACAGTGAGGCAGAATAAATCATGCCTCCTACCTCTGCTCCGGCTTTTCTGATATTGCCCCTTTGCTTTTCCTTACCCTGGAGATGAGAGCATCTGTGTGCTTCTCAGTCCCATACCGGATGATGTCGAAGGCCTCATGAAAGGGCAAAACCAGATGCCTTAACACAGCTGTCAGGGAGGTAAGCCCCAAACCGCAGTATGAAGCAGCTACTGTCCTTCAATCAGAATAACCTGCTTTCATTAAATGCTAGTTTGGGAACAAACTAGACATGCTTGAAGCATGTGAGGAACAACACAATGAATAATTTCAAAATGGGGAAAACAAAGCAAAAATAGAAACAAAACTTCCAAAATGAACAAGAGCTAGCCAGATCCAGCAGTAGACAAGTACTAGACAAGAAAGACTCAAGTCTTTCATTTTCCCTGCTCTTTCATATTAGTACGGACAAAATATGCTACTACTATCTCTGTGGGCCTTTATCAGACACCTCTTTGTGATACTTTTTTAAAAAAATGAAAGCTTTGTTAAATAATTGCAACACAATTAAAAGCTCAAGATTTGATGCTTTTTAATTAGATTTGCTCCTTTTCACTTTCCAACCCAGCATTTTTCATTCTTGCTTAATTAGCAGCATTCTAAGAATGTTTTTGATAGAGTATCACCATCTGCATTGCATATGAATGTTCTTCGTAGGTTTCCTTCTATTTGCCTGCCCATGTTCCCACTGACATCAGTGGTGCAACACCAAACCCGGTTGTTTGATATTTAAAGGATAGGGGTTTATGCAATGCCTATAGAGAAAAAGGCAACTTTTTTTTTTTGGTGACCAGGATTAATGCAGATGTGTGTTTACAAGACTGGTATCTTAGCTGTTAATCTGCTTTTATATAATAAGAAAATGTTGTGTGAAAACAGTTCCAAACTTAATGAATTTTGGGTATTTTATTGACTTCCCCAACATTGCTGGGAATGAATCCAAAACATCTATTATGGGACCCTGAGAAAGAAATGATGGAAATTTTAGTGGATAACATAGTAAAGCCAACATTTACTACCTGTTATCACAGGTGTTTTTAAGCTTTTCTTTTAACCCAGAAAATAAACATATGTTATGTACCACTGGACTGTTTTTTGGTGGTTTTTGGCTGATGCTGAACTTTCAATGGCATATATGTACCGACTCTTCGAAAATAGTGGGTTATGAGGCATTTTGTTTAATTATGCTTTGTTGTTTTGGATCTCCTGTAGTGTTTATCATTCTGAAGAACAAAGCTGAAAATATAGGTCGATGACCCCTTTATACATTATAGTCTGACACACTGCTGCATGGGGGATTAGCTACCAAAATGGAAGTTGTATTCATGACTTCTTTTGTGTTGCTATTCCGAATCACTTTTTTATAAGGCTACAGGAGTAAAAGACTAAGGCCAGCAAAAATTTTTTGGTCAAGTCCTTTTAGATAATTCCTTGCAGTGTAATAAAAGGGTACTTTTCACGCCATGCAGCACATCAGAATTCAGTAAAGATAAACTAAGGGGAAGGAAGGAGCACAAGCAAACCGCAGAGCAGGAAAACTGTTGAACATTCTCAAATTTCTTCTGACACTTCGTAGTGACAGGAAGCCCTGTGATAAATATGTTTGTGCTGATCTGCTGTGAAAATTCACTGTTCGATAGCTTCCAGAGTTTCTCATCTCTTACCCACGGTGTGCACACCTACACCCCTGACCATTGGGCTTCCTTGCAGAGCATGGATGGTTACTGAGTGGCTCAAAGACATTTAAAGGATTTTATAAACTCTGTTTCCAAGGTGCACCTCTACTTTTAATCTCCTCACGACAGGAAATTGTCAGTTCATCATGCCATTCTGAGAGGCAAAGTTAATGGACTCTGTGAATCAGGAAATGAGTGAACAAATTCCTGAGACTAACAATAACTGTGTGGTCATAACAATAAATAACTCTGCATAACGTGCTTTATTTTGACAAATACGATTTCACTGTAATTTGAAGTAGCAACATCTGGCAATATAGTGATTCTTCTTTTTTCTTAGGTCATATGTTTTCTGGCTCACAGCTGGGTCCAAGGAATGGAGGTCAAAGGCACAGAAGTGGAAATGCAGCACAAGGTCATTTAATTTACTATCCTTGATTTTATGCAGGTGGTTTTTTTGACTAATCTCATTTTAACACTCTCACTGATCTCCACTGATTATTTCCTTTGGAAAGTATTCACAGCTTAATGCTAATTCCAGGAAAATGTACATTTTAAAGGGAATAGAATAGGTTAAATTGGAATGCTACCACAGCATTCTGCTGTTATAGATCTGCTAACAGGAGCACTTGGTGAAGATTAATTGTTTGGTTATGCAAACCTTGGTTTCTGTGTTTCTAGTCTAAGGAATGAATCAGTGTTTCTGTATATTCATATTCTAATTACACTTAGGACATAATTATATAGTAGTAGAGTGTAGTGATATAGTCACAAAGGCTATCTTTAGCTTATGGAGGCTTGGAAACCTCTGGATAGCTCAGATCATTAGCTGAACCTGTCACTCTCCACATTTTTTCAGGTTAAAGCTGAAATCTAGTAAAGCCCCTTTAAAGCACAGAATCAAAGAATCATAGAATATTTTGGGTTGGAATGGACCTTTAGAGGGCATCTGGTCCAACCCCCCTGCAGTGAGCAGGGACACCTCTAACTAGATCAGGTTGCTCAGAGCCCTGGCCAACCTGGCCTTGAATGTTTCCAGGGATGGTGCCCCCACCACTCTCTGGGAAACCTGTTCCAGTGTTTCACCACCCTAATTGTGACAATTTTTTCCTTATGTCCAATTTAAATCTACCCTCCCTTAGTTTAAAACCATTACCCCTTGTCCTGTCACAGCTGCCCCTACTAAAAAGATTGTCCCCATCTTTCCTATAGGCTCCCTTTAAGTACTGAAAGGCCGCAATCGGGTCTCCCTGCAGCCTTCTCTTCTCCAGGCTGAACAACCCCAGCTCTCTCAGCCTGTCCTCATAGGAGAGGCATGCATGAGTCTGAATACTGACACTTCTTGGTTTTGCTAATTCTTAGTTTAAAAGACGAACAACGTGGGATTTCTGTCCAATCTAGGAATATAAATCTGTCAAGACATACCAATAAAGACTGAGTCATGGAAAAAGCAGTCTGAACAGACTCTGAAGCTGTCTGAAAGTGCTGGGGTAGCTTCAAACAGAGCTGCAATACCTCATTCCCCTTAAAACTTCATTTGCCTGCAGATGTCCTATCATATCTCTCGGATATGCATGGAACTGCAAAATTTGGTGTTCCAGCATGACGCTGGTTAGATTTAGCTTTGGGCTCAGCCTCAGTTTACTGCTGATGAATCAGAGGTTCACTTTGCTGAAGCAGCCAAAAAGGAAAGTTGCTTGCTGAAGCTGCACTAAATTGCTACCCAGCTCCCACTGAAGTAAAAATTCTGGTTAGTTCCCCATGGCTCCCTTTAGCCATGCAAAAGCTGGGTGGGAAAGCATTTTTCCTTTTGGAAACAGATCATGGAAAAGAAGCCAATTGGATTCCCAGATTGCTCTCCTGGGGCCTCAACAGGCTGGTACTCAGGGATGTTGGCAGCCCTACCCTTCTACCAGCTTCTACAAGGCAAGCAAAACAACACTTCTGCCTCCATGTAGCTCTGCTTCATCTGTGTCTCCTGCTCATTCCACACAAATGAAAGCCACACATGTTTTACTGCAGATTTTTGGCATGCAGACAAAGTGCAAGGAAGGGGGATAATTAGACTTCAGGGTGGTATCTCCCTCTGGCATAATTAATCAAAGTTATTTAACATTGAATACAATAGCATGTCAATAAAAATGCTTGGACATAGAATTACAATAACCAATCTTGTTTTCAGAAGTTGTTTACCATAAATGAAATAAAGTACAGAAAAAAAAAGGAAAATGTGGTAACTGTGCACTGAATATGTTTTTATAGTTTTCAGATCTCTTTCGGAGTTACCCAGAGAAGTTTTCTGCTGTATATCCTCTTGACATATTTGTGGACCTTCTATCTCATACCATTTTTTCCCAGAGTTATTTCCTTCTCTCTCTTGGCTGCATCTTTCTTCTGGAGTGTTGAAACTTGGCAGTATAAAAATTTCAGACAACAAAACTGACTTTTCCTCCCCTAGCCCTATGCCAATTTAAAAATGTGAATAAAATTTCTGATTATTTACTCTGTGTGTAGATTAAACTTGCTGGACTGCGACTGACCCCATTTGAACTGCAGTATGGTGGAGGGGTTTTCCTATCAATCAGTCATAGAAGGCCTGGACTTAGAGCAATGAAGTCTGCTGAAGGTGGGTATCAACATCTTTCTTAGCTGTAATCTCTACACAGCTCTTATAATGACTGATATACCTTTCTTATCCAAAACCATCAGAATGCTTTCAGCCACTTATGTACAAGTCAGCAGTGGCAGTCACATGTGAGTGGATACCATCATTTTTTACTCATGTAAAATTCCAGCAAAGCAATTCTTTGTGCCGTATCACCCTTATGATAGGAAGGCTCTAGTTCTGAGAAGCACCAGGTTATGGGACGGATGAGTATTGGCTCACAGAGAAAGGCTGAATTACTAAAGACTCAGCCGCCCGAACTGGAAGACAGGGATGGTGAATGGAATAAAACCCACATAATCCAGGAGGAAGCAGTTTTTGATCTGCTATGCCACCTGGACATCCACAAGTCTATGGGACTGGCTGTGATCCACCTGAGAGTGCTGAAGGAGCTGGCAGAGGAGCTTGCCAAGCCACTCTCCATCATTTATCAGCAGTCCTGGTTAAACAGGTGAGGTCCTAGATGACTGGAGGTTGGCAAATGTGACACCTATCTTCAAGAAGGGCCAGAGGGAGGATCCAGGGAACTACAGACCAGTCAGCCTGACCTCAGTACCAGGGAAGATTATGGAGCGGTTCATCTTGAGTGTGCTTGCCAGGCATATGGAGGATGAGGCCCAGCGAGCATGGGCTCATGAAAGGCAGGTCCTGTCTGACCTGATCTCCTTCTATGCCCAGGTGACCCATCTGGTGGATGAGGGAAGGGCTGTGGATGTTGTATACCTGGACTTCAGCAAAGCCTTTGACACAGTTTCCCACAGCGTTCTCCTAGAGAAGCTGGCGGCTCATGGCTTAGGCAGGTGTACTCTTTGCTGGGTAAAAAACTGGCTGGATGGCCGAGCCCAGAGAGTTGTGGTGAACAGAGTGAAATCCAATTGGTGGCTGGTCACGAGTGGTGCTCCCCAGGGCTCAGTTCTAGGGCCAGTCTTGTTTAATATCTTTATCAATGACCTGGACGAGGGGATTGAGTGTGCCCTCAGTAAATTTGCAGATGACACCAAACTGGGTGGTAGTGTTGATCTGCTCGAGGGGAGGAGGGCTCTGCAGAGGGACCTGGACAGGCTGGATCGATGGGCCGAGGCCAACTGTATGAGGTTCAACAAGGCCAAGTGCCAGGTCCTGCACTTGGGTCACGACAACCCCATGCAACGCTGCAGGCTTGGGGAAGAGTGGCTGGAAAGCTGCCTGGTGGAAAAAGACCTGGGGGTACTGGTTGACAGCTGGCTGAATATGAGCCAGCAGTGTGCCCAGGTGGCCAAGAAGGCAATAGCATCCTGGCTTGCATCAGGAATAGTTTGGCCAGCAGGAGTAGGGAAGTGATTGTGCCGCTGTACTCGGTGGTCATGAAGCCACACCTGGAATACTGTGTTCAGTTTTGGGCCTCTCACTACAAGAAAGATGTTGCGTTGCTGGAACATGACCAGATGAGAGCAACCAAGCTGGTGAGGTGTCTGGAGCACCAGTCTTCTGAGGAGCGGCTGAGGGAACTGGGGTTGTTTAGTCTGGAGAAGAGGAGGCTGAGGGGAGACCTTATCACCCTCTACAACTGCCTGAAAGGAGCCTGTAGTGAGGTGGGTGTTGGTCTCTTCTCCCTGGTAATGGGCGATAGGACAAGGGGAAATGGTCTGAAGTTGCGCCAGGGCAAGTTTAGATTAGACATTAGGAAAAATTTCTTCACCAAAAGGGTTGTCAGGCTCTGGAATGGGCTGCCCAGGGAAGTGGTGGAGTTCCATCCCTGGAGGTATTTAAAAGACAGGTAGACGAGGTGCTTAGGGACATGGTTTAGTGGTGGGATGGTAGTATTAGGTTAACAGTTGGACTTGATGATCTTAAAGGTCTTTTCCAACCTAAATGATTCTATGATTTTCCACAGCTCTCTAGGTTTTCCCCAAAGTTGTATTTTTTTTCTAGATGGTTCAAGTGATAACATATGTACTACTTTTCTAGGGAAATTTCTTTGGAGAAGGACAGGTCTTGCCATCTGGCCTGGAAACCACAAAATTCTTTAGGTGCTGCATATTCGTAAGGACTTTTTTTTTTCACTTTTCTCTGGTGAACTGTTGAACTGAACAACCCTTAATATAGAAAATTAATAACCGTAGTACATGGTAGGGTTTTTTTCCTGTGTCTGTCATACAAAACTGTTCTAGAGGGGAAAAAAGCTTTCTTCTCGGCATTAGGGGTAGACTTTGCATTCTTATCATAGTCAAATTCCCATGAAGTCAGTGGAACTCTAGCTGCATAAACAGCACACAGAATGAGTGTAGGAACTTTTCCCTTAAAATAAGTGAGTTGCATGTTCAGAGTCTCAGGCTCAAATACAGTTATTTAGAAACTAAATCTATTATATATGTATATTCTGGCATATCAGGATAAGAATTTTACTCTTTGTTGACTTTCATCCAGGGAAAAAGAGGCCTGGGAAATTGCTTGAAAAAATATGACATAAGAAGCAGAGAAAATGGGCTTAGTGGAGATGATGGTGTAAAACCCAGGAGGCATATCATTGAGTCATGCAGTGCCAAAATTAGATTTTAAAATTGTTTCTGTCATCTTATGAAAGCCCACAACACTTTGTTCTGAATATCCTAAAGCTCTTATAACTTCTGCTCAAAAAAAGTTGGCTGTCCTCATCCTTGTTCCTCCAGACGTTCCTACACACTAAGAAGTTGATACAATTTTGATACATTTCATTTGAATAAGTAAATGTCCTTTTTCCTCACCTGACAGAAGAGGTGCTTCTAAGTCTGGGAGCAGCTATGAGGGCCAATTGAACAGTGTTACAAAATGTGTTGTAACTCTATGAAAAAAGTTGTTACGTGTTCAATTGGACTGATTTCTCCAGCTGGTGCTGCCAATTAATTTGCCGAATTTAACCTTTTAAAATGTCATTCTTTGCCCCCTCTTAAGGATAACTAACTAATGCATTTTCCCTCTCCTGACTTCTTAAAAGCTACTGCCCTTTCCGTGGCTGTAGGAACTTCGAAGGATGATTGTCAAGAGGAAAAAATGCATTGCAAAAGCAGCTTCCCTCCTGGGAAGTGAATGATAATTTTGTCCCACTTAAAGTCATTGTAACGTAATTAATTTAGTGCTTTTAATCACCTCAAAATATGAAAATGCAAAGCACTGGAAACAGAATTATTCAGATGCCCATTTAAAACTGGCTATTGTCTGTCCATGGCATGGCAGTCCTGTTGGTATCTTGTTTTAATGAGTATTATGAATTCCTTTCCAGTTTAGAAAAAAAAATAATCTATCATGCTGATGTATGTGTGGACCCTCTATTTTTCACAGTTATGAATCTTGTATTATGTTAGGAGTCCATAGTTTGTTCTTCTTTCCAGAGACATTTCACTCTTAACTGTGATGACCATTAGTATTTCATTCAGAGAACTATGAAAAATGATGATACTAAATGTTTTACAAATAGGCTTTTATTCATCCTATTTGCCATAATGCAGAATGACGTGATTAGTAATGATTTTTAACTGGCTTCTACGAAGGTGTCATGTATCAGTTTTGTCATGTGAATTAGTTGTTATGGTAATGATATTTTTTTAATATTTATAATGTAATTTATTTTTGAAGTATATTTTTTGGTATATTTTAATAAATTTTTCATATTTTGTTGTTTTCTTTAAAAGCACAAGTTTGTCAGTTTTAGTTTTGCTCTGGCACATCTAAACTGGAGGTACTTGCTGAGGGAAATTTGAGGACCATGGCAAGGTCCATGTTACTCCAGTTTTAACTGCAGTCTCTAACCATCAGCTGTCAGGTTGCTGCCCCTATTGCCCTCTGATTTTTGACTGCGGTGTCCTAACTTTAAGGAGATATCATGGTTTAACCCTGGCTGGCAAATCAGCCCTGCACAGCTGCTTGCTCACTCCCCCACGGTGGGATGGGGGACAGAATTGGAAGAGTAAAAGCGAGAGAACTCGTGGGTTGAGATAAAGACAGGTTAATAGGTAAAGCAAAAGCCACGCATGCAAACAAAGCAAAACAAGGAATTCATTCCCTGCTTCCCATGGGCAGGCAGGTGTTCAGCCATCTCCAGGAAAGCAGGGCTCCATCACGCCTAATGGTGACTTGGGAAGACAAATGCCATTGCTCTGAACGTCCATCCCCCTTCCTCCGTCTTCCCCCAGCTTACATACTGAGCATGACATCATATGGTGTGGGATACCCCTTTGGCCAGCTGGGGTCAGCTGTCCTGGCTGTGACCCCTCCCAGCTTCTTGTGCACCTGGCAGAGCATGGGAAGCTGAAAAAGTCCTTGACTGGTGTAAGCACTGCTCAGCAGCAACTAAACCATCAGTGTGTTATCAACATTCTTCTCATCCTAAATCCAAACCACAGCACTATGCCAGCTACCAGGAAGGAAATCAACTCTATCCCAGCTGAAATGAGGACAGGAGAAATGGAGATAGGTTCAGTTTTCAAACTTGTGGTTTGCTTCTTACTTTGGTATGAAGTCCACATCCATCCAGCTCTTACATGTTCAGAGCACAGCCACCAGCTGAATTTGGATCTACCCAGGCTCGGCTGTCTTGAAGAGTAAATGTTCTCCATAGTTCCTCATACTTCATCTGCACCAGACAATCTTAAACAAAGATAGATCTGAGTCTTTGTGAAAGAGTGTATAACTGAGTTATTGGTATACACATAGGGCAACTATATCTATACAAATTATTCCAAGACAAATCCTGTCCTGAATTTTTCTCCCCACAGCAGAACATGACATCTCAGTTTTATGAAAATGACGTGATTTGATTAAAGCCATATTTATTTAGTTTTCTGGAAAATACTGAAAATCCTTGTAGAAAGTTTGATTTAGGAAATAAGCAATCTCTATAGGAGTATTTGTATTCAGAACAACTGGCATTCCCCTCAGGTTTAGGCAATGATTTTTTTGGACAAGCCTACCTGCTAAGTGGCAATTCTGTTAAATTTGTATGTCACTTATTATCTATCAAGACAGATGATTGTAACTATGCAACAGGTAATGGAATAGTTATTCAAATCTAACATTGTACTGGTTCAGTGGAGATCATCACTAGGAAAAGTGACTAAGAAAATCCCAATGCACCCTTGTAAGACAGAAGGGAAAACAAATTTTAAGCATCTTAGATCCAGTCTCCAATATGCTTCAAGCCTTGTTTTACTACCAGAGTAAAAATATGGCTGTGGACACTGATAAGTGACATTATCTTGTGAAGTGGGGTTGTTGCCAACAAATGTATACACTCTTAGATCTGTGGAGAGCTGGGTTCACTCTCGAACCCAAATGTGTCTGCCAGGCCCAGTAATCATGTGCAAACATACACCCACGAAGAGATTAAGTCCAACTCCCCATCAAGGCTCGGGGTAGCCAGTTTGTTCAGCCCATCAGCTGTTGCTCAGTATGGGCTCAGCAGATCTGGCAGTGGTGGCTGTCCTGCATCTTGAGCCACCAGTAGATGTTTAAAGCATTTAATGAATGCTTTGAGCCATAGCTACAACCCATGAGAGTAATGAAAAACATGTGGGTCACAGATTTGTTGTGCTTTAACTTGTTTTTAACCTTAATCGGCCAAAAAGACCAAGTGATTTTTAAAGGATACAGTTGTTTCTGGGAAGCAAAGGGAGAGGTTATACTACCCAGTCCTTCAGACATTGGGTCCAGAAGAAACTTAAATTCCCCAGAATTACCTATTGGTAACCTGGCAGGTACCAGTCTGTACTAAAACGTAGTAACTTTTTATCTCTGAAGTCCTTTAAATATAAGTATAATATGAAGTTTAATGTAATGAGAAGCTGAGACTGCTTGTTTCTTACATTAACCACTGGCTATGATTTTACAAGAAAAGAGATGGCAGTAGGGACCTACACTGTACCTTCACGTGCAATTGTGGTTATTACCCAATTACCCAGGTGAATGTACCCTTGGGCTGCCTTTTACCACGAGAGAGTCAGGTCACCTAACACAGGTGGAAGTGACAGATGCAACACAACAGCTTAGAGAAAAGGTCAGAAATAAAGTTACCTTCCTTGCAGTGTTTATAAGGTTCTTCAAAATAATAAATAACAGAACACAATGACAGACTTCAGTCAGTGGCGGTGTCAGCCAGTGAAAATTTGATAATTACTGGTGTCACACTACTCTCTCTAAACTCTGTTGTAAGAAGGTTTAAAGATTATCAGCTTTGGTCTGACAATGATTTGTGCGTATTCAATCGCCATTATCTCAATGCCATTCCTAATATGACATTATTTAAAAAAATGTGAAGTTGTAATAAATTTTCATGGATGTTGCTTTACACTAGTAGTTTCTTCAGTATTGGTGCTGTATGTCTAATAATAAATATTTGGTACCTTTAAAGGATTTCTCATCAAGGAACTACTAGAAAGTGGGTGCCATCAACTCCTTTCTGAAGATGTGAAACTTGGGGTCCAGAGGAATAATATATCTTATGAAGATTCAGTAGTAGAGACCAAAATAGGAGCTGGGTTTCTCAGCTTCTAACTCAGTATACGAACACGGTTATGCTACTGTGAATTAGCATAGCTTGAAAGTGGTACTGATGTAGCAACTACATATCTTTCTGAAGGAAGGCACAATGTATAGGTAAATGTATTGCTGAAGGAGTACATAAAGAAATACTTTATCATTGTATCATGGTGTGGTGGGTTAACCCTGACTAGCTGCCAGGTGACCCCCAAACTGCTTTATCATTCCCCTCCTCGGCAGGGCAGGGGGAGAAAATACAATGAAAAAAGCTCATGAGTCAAGGTAAGGACAGGGAGATCACTCACCAGTTACAGTTATGGGCAAAATAGACTCCACTTAGGGAAACAAATTTAATTTATTACCAATTAATAACAGTAGGCTACTGAGAAATAAAAAAAAAAAAGTAAAACCACCTTGTCCCTACCCCTACACTTCTTCCCAGGCTCAACTTCACTCCCAACTCTTCTACCTTCTTCACCCGTGCAGCACAAGGGGATAAAGAATAGGGGTTGTGGTCAGTCCATAACACTTTGCCTCTGCTGCTCCTTTCTCCTCACAGTCTTCCTCTGCTCCGGTGTGAGGTCCCTCCCAAGTGAGACAGTCTGTCATTAACTTCTCCTTCCCATGGGCTAGAGTTCTTCAAGAACTGCTCCAGCATGGGCTGCTTCTCATACATTTTCTCACTCCTCTCTCACAGCTGCTGCACAGTGGTTTTTACGCTTTCTTAAATATGTTTTTCACAGAGGTGCCACCAAAGCTGCTGATGGGCTCAGTTTTGGCCAGTGGCAGGTCCATTTTGGAGCTGGCTAAAACAGGCTCTGTCCAACACAGAGGCAGCTCCTGGTGTCTTCAACAGAATCCATCCCTGAGTTTCCCAGCTACCAAAACCTTGCCAGGTAAATCCAATACACATAGCAAAGAAACAGGTGATGTTCAGCCTTCAGCTCCAATGGTTTGCTTTTATATTCTTTTGTTCTGTGTAGAAAAATTATCACCACCTTCAAAAAGGATATGTGGTCAAAACCACCTTTTTCAGTTTCAAAATACTCTTGAAATATCAGTGGAACAAAGAGTGAGTAAATTGCAGCTGCACCTGCAGTTCTTGACAGTCTGGTACAAAAACTGCTGAAAAACTCTGCAGGTTGGAAAAATTTATTTTTCTCTGTTTTAAGAGTGGCTGAGGTATTAAAGCTCAAAGTATGTTTTCCTCCAGGCAGTGAACAAATTAAAGAGACCTGCCCCAAAGCCGAGAAAATTCTTTAGAAATTCATAGGCATCAAGGGTATGTGGAAAAATTTTTTGCAGCCATAAGGACAGAAGGCAGTTGCTCTAAGGTATCACTGTAGGCCTGCTCCAGAGGAGAGTATATCTGACAGCTCACCCTGGGTGGAAAATAAGGAATTGTGATGTGGGCACAAGTCAAAATTTCCCCATTACTACTTTTTTACCAATTAAAAACTACCATTCCAGCCCTTTGGCAACTCCAGCCAGCAAGCATGGGGCTGGAACCCAGAACGTCTTTGCTATTTCTTCAGTAAACAGCAGCATAGTTCCATACAGACCTGGAACTGAAGCTATGAAGAGTTGGACTTCTCTGCACAGGTTTGTAAGTATAGTCATCAAGAACTGACCATGGAACAAGGGAAAGTACAGTCTAGTTCAATATTTGTCTTATCTGACTACAGTAATCAAATATGAAATTTTAGTCTTTTGCATAAAAATTTTTACAGATTGCTGTGCTGACAACTCTTAAATCTATTGCTTGCTTTTATCATATTTTTTGGCAATATTTTTCTCCAATAAACAAAAGAATGTTCTGCCTTGGTTTTGCATTTGTTGACAATTTAATTTCCTCATATATTTGCTTGCTGTATGAGAGTTTATTAGGATCTGGAATAGTTTCTTTGTCAAAGATTATTCTAGCCAAGTGTTGATGCGTAGAAATAGCTTCTTAAATTAAAAAAAAAGAAAAAAAAGGATTTTTGTTGTGTCTTATAAAGCAACTTTCAATCTCAATTGTCTCAACTAAAAGAAGAACCAGGTCTCATCCAGATGTCAAATAAGTCTGATGTGTTTCTTACTATCCACATGAAAAGGGATGCTAAGAAAAAATTGAAGTTAAATCCAACAGCAGCACAAAAATAGTTTCCACTTTAGACTTTGGAGATACTGGTTTGGGGGATTTGCAAAAGGATATGCAATCAGCTGTCCTCTTGAGACACCTTTAGCAGTAAACATTAACACCACAGTGTTTGCTTGGTTTCTTGAGCTACTAAGTTAACCCCTTGAGAAACAAAAAGCTGAAGATCCCCATCCCACAGGAATCTTAAGTTCAACTTTGGAATATCACTATTTATCCTAGAATAATTATGTCTGACAGATGCTGCACACAGGCTTTTTTTTATCTTTTCATTGGTCATGAACTATTGACAGATTTTTGCTGTTCTGTGATGACTGCTTGAAGGCAATGAGACACTGTGTTGATAGAATCTCAAAAAAAGTCCTGTTCTGACCTCTAACTCCTTTATCACTAGATGTTTCGAGCTGAGAAAATTTTATGATAAAGGGATTTTTATATAAATTTCCTCATTTTACTTCTCACCTCATCCTATGCTAAGCTAGTGGAGTTTCTTCTACCATCCTCTGAGGTGTGTCTCTAGAGTAGGGTTGGTTTGGTGAAATTCCTATGGTTTTGTCTTGTGCTTTATAAAAGAAGTACTTTCACATTCATCATTTTTTAGCTGGATAAAAAAAATAAAATCCTATTACTTTAAAATGATGTTGGTTAAGTCTAACACTAGTCACTTAGAAATAAAGGAGTTTTGAGCAAACCAACAAGAACAAGCCAGCTCAATGTTTCTCAACAATATAGACAAAATCAAGCTTTGCAATGTAGCTGTTGAGCTACTGAGGTCAGTCATGGTAGCCTTCAACACCTGACTATGTTTTTGCTGGTCTTGGTTGTGTTGTGATGTGCTGGTACTGGGAGTTGGCAGTGGAAGTTGTAGAGCCTGAATTATATTGTCTCCTGCAGCAGCATGACAAGACATAGCCAGAAATTCCTGGCTGCAGCCTCACAAGTTATGTCCTGCTTTAATGTTGGCTGGTAACTAAGAGGGTTCGTAGTCTGGAGAGTGGGCAAAGAGAGTCTGAAAATGCATTAGGGACAAGAACTACAGATGCAGATGGTGCTCTTTCTCCTCCACAGAATGGTCCTCAGAGCAATTAAGCAGACCTGGGTAAGAGGCCATCTACCTTACATTATGAGAATATGCAAAATTTCTGAACCACCCATGAAATGCTGAATCTGGGGAATACCTTAGGAAGAATGTAGAGAAGGGAGAAAAGTATAATTAATCTGAAGTAAAAAAATTACAAGGCTTTCTATCATTGCAAAAAAGTTCATTTGGGCTGGAAGAAAAGAGTGTTTTCCCTGAGGAGCTAACTTATTTCTTTCTCAAACAGTCATGATGAAGTCAGAGGTAGAAAATTTATACAATCTCTGAAATGTCTGAAATCTCAGCTGGGACAGTGAAGATGCAGGTTCAGATTTCCTACAGCAAATTCAGGTTAAAGACTGGAACTTAAGCCTCCTATGAGGTAACTAAAAATATTTTTGATAGTATTTTTGTTACATTTTTCTCTATGCCCCCTAGTTAAATTGCTCAGTTTTGTACGAAACAAAAACCTGGAGGTTATTCCCTCAGATCTCAATCTTTTTAAATAAAAAATTTGAGTCACCTTTAAAGGTTTGTTACATATATATTAGCCTGAAATCTATGAATGAACTACTCTTTTCTTCTTTGAATTGCTGTAAATACTTCTGTGCTTTTCTAGGTTCTAGGCATGTGCCAATAAGTGGATTGTAAACAGCTGTAATACCAAATACACCGAGACAAACCCATCAAGACAAAATATCTTCAAGGAGCATCTGCTCACAAAATGTCACATCCATTGCTCTGTGTCAAGTAGCCTTGCCTACATTTCCCATACAGATGGGAATTTTCTTTCTGCTAAAGCCAATGCCAGATACTTCTACTTGCTCATGAAATGTAATGCTGCTTTTCCTCTGCCGTTCATAGTAAACGGAGTTTTCAGTATGAGCACTGTAACTTCCTTTTAAATAACATTTCCAAAGTTTTTGCCAGTAAACAATTTAGAAATCAGGAAGAGTCTTCAAATGTTTCCTACAGCAAGAAGTGGCTGTAAAATTATTCTGTAGGGCACAGTTGAGGATTTCCAAGATATAGCAATAAAGCTGATTTACCTCCTATACACTCTTTCACATAAGGAATATTTCAAAGGTACAAGAAGCAAAAAATATCACAGTCCATTTTATCAGATCCTGGACAGGCTGGCTTGGTAGCTGTCACTTGTATACGCGACACTTGGTAGCTGTTGGGTAATTTTAAGGTTTTTTTACGCTCCATTTGGAACCATTTTGGCCATCTGCTAACTTCGTGCATGCGAAGAGTAGTGGGAATTTTTTAACTAATGCCCCAGATATGAACACCTATTCCTATTCTCTTAAAATACACAAAAAATTTAAGTTTTTTAGTACTCAGGACTTCAGAACAGAGCTGAAACTTCCAAGGCATCTTATTAGAAACTTTGTTGGCTTCCTGGTCCTAGAAGCTTTTCTGCTTCTAGACTATTTTGGCACCAGGTTGTGTTAAGGGGGGAAAAAAAAGAGTGAAAGAAGTTATTAATCTGAAGGTTTTGTTCATAACAGCATTTGAACTGCTTCTGTGTATTTAAAATTTTCAGAGAAAGTGTGTGTTGGTTCTTATTCTAAATGGGTTAATTATCCTTAAAAGATTCCTAGTCTATCTTTTGTCTTAGTATTATGTTTTGGTGAATTAACCCAAGATTTTATTAATGCTGTGGGACAAAGCAGAACATTGTAGCAAATATTGCAGAGAATTATATGTTCAGGTCTTTAATGTGCATTTTAGTAACATCAGAATGTTTTCCACTTGTGTTTTTAGTATTAATTTAGTTTTTCTGTGTACAGTTTATGCTTCAAATCTTTCCATTTATCTTTTCAGTTCCTCCACATGCTGATTGCACTGATTCTCAGTGGTTCTTCCAGGACATGTTGGCTATTCCCTTGGTAACACATTGCTTAATCCTTGACTAGTCTTGCTGCACTAAATCTAGGAGACTTTAAAGCCATGAATCTGAATGCTGATGTAATCCCCAGACAGTTCCTTTTATATTAGGAGTGTGCACATTGCTAATGTTGGCTCTTTCTATCTAGGCTGGGTTGGTTTGCACATGTTACTCATTCAGCTTCACAAATGAGCTTTAACAGACTGGAAAATAATAGGACACAATAATTTGTGCTGAAACTGGACTGACTGTGGGAGGTATGGTCTAGTAGTTGAAGCTGAAGATTAGAGGTGGAGAGACCTGTGTGATTTTGCCACACATTTATGGTAGAACCTTAGTGTAAGGAGATTTTGTGAAGTTTAATTAACAATATTTTTATATTTTTCCTAAAAATGCTCTAGTAATAAAGTATTCAAAAGGGAAAAGCATATGACAGCTTGTAACGTCCTTGCCACAAGTTGTCTAGTGGCTCTTCAGAAAAGAAAGATTTCTAATCTGCAAATTGTAATCAATAATATGTATATATTACAGTGCCTTGGTTGTCCTATCTGAAGTCCCAGTAGATTTTTATTCTTACTTTTTCTCTGATGAGTTATTGACTTTTCAGTCCTAGTTGCACCTGGTAAATGTATGATACTAAAGCAACACAAAAACGATTTCATTTTAAAAAAGCTTACATGGCTCTAATTTTTTTTAAAACCTAAATATTCCTATAGTTATTTTTTTTGTGCAATTTGTGGCAACAAGTTGCCATATCAAACATTATCAAAACCTATCCTGAGCTTTCCTGCCTTATTTTGTTAACCAGCCTTGCTCAATAACTGTCATTGCTACATGGAAACCAACATCAGAGTTAGATTGATCCCTGCACTTAAACAATTAACTAGCAGCTAGGTTCTTCCTTCTAGATGGAACATATCATGCCACCAAGATAGTTCCAAGTGTTGTTCAAAAAGTCATCAATTTATTCACCAAAACAATAACTTCATGCAAGAGTAATTTCTGCTAGCTGTCTTCTCTATAATGACTTACTAGGCAAAACAAAATGTATTTGATTTAAAGGCACTCTGAATGCCAGATGTATTCTCCTGTCCCTTTATGAACAACAATGCAGTTACTCTTGAATGGAGATTCTCCACTTGGGAGGGCATGCTCGTTATGCCACCCTTCCTTTGAGATTCAATGACTGGCTGGAAGTTTTGAAAGGGAATGCATCTGGCAAGACCCACACTAAGCCTCTGTGCCCACTCTTTTGGCCAGGCTTGCACAGACTTCTCCTTTCAGAACACCAGAATGTTGTACCTCTGTTGCTGGAGCAATTCCACAACTCTGAGATAAGGAACAAGAGCTAAGTCTTAATACAGTATAGGCCTACAGAAACTCTACAATGTAAATAGATACATCTATTTCTAGTAGATCTATTTGGATGGAAATCTCTCCGCATGCTCTTTATAATTTCTTGAGGGGACATATTTCTGGAATATTGTTGGAAAGAAGTACTTACTAGTGTCCATTGTACAATGTATCTCTAGTCTGTAAGCAGCTTATATAAATACTTGATTAAGTTATCCTCCTCCTTAATTATCCCTTATTTGAGAACAGAACTGTAATGTTCTCTTATCTGTTGAATTATAATTAAGACTTATTTTAAAATAATCACATATATCTTCACTTATCTGGATGTTAGATCTTGCTGATATGAATTTTAGATGCTTCAGTATTATCATGTGAAAGGCTGCTTCCAGACCTAGAGTCATGTCTGTGTAAATCTAAAATCTACACATATTTATCAGAGGTAAGAATAGTAAATTTACCTAAAAATCATAGAAAAGCTTAGGTTGAAAAGAACTTCTGGAGCTCATCTCATGTATCCTCAGTGTAAGGAAAACATCAGTGCAAACATACAGTATCTTCTGCACTGAGTAAGGACAGTTGCTTTTTTCTCTAAAACTGTAGAACTAAGTTTTTCTATCCTTCAGCAGCTGGTCAGAAGGTCAAAAAGGTTTGATAGGCATTTGATCTTTTGAATAAATATATCTGTGACTCTTGCATGGCTTCATTTTCTATGAATGGTCATGCAGCCAGTTTGCCTGCAATGAACATTCACTGAAAACATATGTCAGTCTCTGATCCTAATTTTCTACATAAGAATATTTGAACTGGAGACAAGATACAAATCCCATTGTAATCACCCAGAAAGACACCCACTGACTTCAGTACACTTTCTTTTATTGGCTTCTGGAAGTATTAAGTTAATTCTCCAGTCAGAAAAAAAGAAGTTTGTGCCTTTTTTTTTTTATTATTTTGTTTTGGTTTTTTTTAAATCTAGCTAATAATAACTGTTTCAGAAATGTATAACATTCTCTGAAAGTCATTTGATATTTTACTGACCTCAGAGTCTAAAGACATATTCTCTTGGACAGAAGAAAACCAGTGAAGTAAGAATTTTCTTAATACTTCACTGGCAGACCAGACTCACTTTTGCAGCTACAATTTCGTTTAGAATGATTTATGTATGCAGAGGCTCAAGACCTGTTTTCTAGAGCCACAATGGCCTTTTATTCCTAATAAATATTATAAATGTTCTTAGACTTTTTCTTTTGCGTTAATGGTTTTTAATTGCAGATAATTTCCAAGAGCCGAGCTGCTTTCATTTCCTTGCTTTTTTCTGATTCTTCTTCAGATATGCTCAGATAATATTATTGTACTAATTCTCACTGAAATTAAGTGTCTGCACTGTGGGTGATACAGATATCTTCAATAAGACATTGAGAATAATAGCCCACTGTCAACGACTGGCAGGAAAATAACTGGAATCTGCTGTCCTCCAAAATGGTGGCTCCAGTCAGTCACCTGGACTAATCATTACAGCTCTCCTTCCAGTACTGCTGCTGCCAGCTGTACAGAGTGACTTCTCTGCAGTACCCTCACATGTGGACCAGCTGATGGGGCAAAGCTCTTTCAATCAGTAGCTTTGTATACTTACCTATTCTCTGCAAAAAATGAGAAATTAATTTTTTAAATGTTTGGGGAAAACAATGTTCAGTTTGTTTGAACTGTTTTTTGATACATGTCAAATTAACTGATGATCTACTTCTAGGTTAGTTTTTATGCTGGGTTAGGAACAGACTGGGAGCGTGTAAAACTTTATATATAAACAGCAATTAATTGTGATAAAATAAAGAAGCTGTCACCAATGCTGATTCTTTTCCCTGCATTGCTTCCTTTCTATTTAGTACAATATCTACTTCCCAGCTTTCTTGCCAGGTGTAAACTTGCTACACCCATCAATTTCCACGTGGGATTAAATAATTTTCTGTCAAGGACCCACCATAATGTTACTAGAAATTTGATGGCAAACTAGATAGATATGAAATTAATGTCCTCAGAACTCACTGGAATTTTTTTTTTTCCTTCTTTCTCTCCTTCCATAACTGAGTAGAAAAAAGAATCCTGAAAAATGAATCCTGAAAAAAGAATCCTGAAAAATTGTTAGAAGCTTTCTACAAAAGGCAGGAAATGGTTTGGGTTTCCAGTTTGTACATGACTGAACAAATGTTTCTTTAAAAGACTATTTTTTTTCATGATAAATAATTATAGAAAATGTTTTACTGTCACCATTGCCAGTTGCCATGCACAGATTTCCATTCAGGTGCACTAATGTTAAAAGGATTTCTGGAGCAATTCCACCCAGGAATGGAAAACTAGCAAACACTTATCTCAAAAGGGGTAAAAGTTCTTAACTGGGAACAGCTAAGGCAGGATGGGGCCTTCGATGAGTTTGTTGTCACGGTGGTTTGGGTATATCACCATTTGTGGGCATCTTACATCATGCTACTTAATGTGAAAAGTTCAAAACTTTCTTAAGGCAAGCACTTCATATTTGGAGTGGAAAGCTACACTTTTCACACTAAACAGCTTTCCTATTCCCTCCTAAGCAGACGAGGAGAAAAAAAATGTTCTCTCTTTCCAATGCACACATTTATAAAGAGAAATGTTTTTATTTGGACTGTAGTTGGAGGAGAAATGGGTTTAAAAGCTTTCTAGACTGGCTTGAACAGAGAAGCAGACCTCTTCATTGATTACTTAGTGTGTAAATCAACTCATATGTTTTTTACGCATTCATCTAATAGTTTATATTTTAAGAACTGAATCCTGAAAATATATTTAATCTTGCTAAATACCTGACAATGGGATTTTTATAATAGCTTTGTCCATTAACTTTTTATCTGATTCCACTATAAAAAAAGCTTAGCCTAATGAAATGGAGGCTTTCTATTCACCTACTCTATGCATTTGGTTTTTAAAATATTTTTATTAATTAGAACTCATGCTTCAAAATCGGAAAGAAAAGGGTTCCAGAAGTTCTGCCGGAACTTCATTAAACCACATAATTCAACAGAACTGGGACTTTGGCAGAAGGACACTGGCTCCACAAGCTGGAGCTGTTTACTTTTTTATCTGCCAAAAGTTGTAAGTCATCATGCAGTTAATAATTAAGCAAATGTATAGAACATAAGCATGTAAAATGAAATAATATTCTGAAGTGGGTGTTGTTTACCAGTCTGCTCCATGCACTATTTATGTTTGAGTCAGCTTGGTGGGTGTTTCCACAGATTCTGAGAGGAGATGGGGACAGAGTTATGGTTTCTATATCCTAGATTTGTTTATAGTGATGCTAACCAGTGCTCTCTAGCTTATTTTAGAAAAATATGGTATGTGGAAGTTCTGTGAATGTTCTCAGTACAAAATATTTGTACACAAAGAACAGTCAAAACACATAAAATTACTGTTTTGAAGAGCACAGCTCTCAAAGTGTAATCTGACAGAGATGTAGACCGTGACTCTACAGAAGATTTCTTATAAGCATCCAGTGATACTGCAGAAGGATAGAATTACAAGAAAGAGGTCCTTTTTAGCCAGGCTTGATTGCTGGGCAAGGTTTTAGAGTTTCTGGTCTAATTACTTAGATTTTTTGAGGGCTCCTTTCTAGTTTGCATATTAAACTGCAGCAGTGTGTTCTGACCCACCCTGATCCTCCCAACCCTCCCTATCCCTGACCTCTTCCCATAAGTGATAACCAACTGTGGCAGTTGTGATAGATGTGTCTGGTCATGATTGATGCATCCAGCTCAAAGTGGATTTGGGGGAGACAGATAACAATAGAGTAGCCAAGGGCTATGGTGCAATGTGCCCACCTAAGCACAGTAAAGAAACTAAAATCAGTGGTCGGTATGCAAATATGTTATGAGCCAATCATATGACCTCCATAAATAGTGAGCAGCCCAAGAGCCCTCTGAGCTCTCCTGCATGGCAGTGGGCTGCACGCCAGGATCTCCCCTTGAGCAGGGACGCCTCTCAGGGTTACTCCTCAAGGTTGAAAAATTCCTTGCCACAACAGATTCTTGGTGAGTGGCTAAGAGCATGCTAAACACTGAAACCTTAGCTAAGTGATATAAAGGATTGATTGTGCATATATAATCCTTTAGACATATATAATCCTTTTGACCAAGTCTGGGACTACAATTGGATCCAGCCGCACTCTCTGAAGGAGTTCAGAAAGCAAGGGGATCTTTTCTGAACCTCATGATTCAAGGGGAGGGTCTCCCTGACACTTTTATCTGACCCTGTCCTCTATGCAGTAAATAACCAAGTGTACCTTGCCATCAAATCTTATAAACTACTGTCACATTTACCACTGAACTTTGTGAACTCACTGTTTTACATCAATAAACTATATTTTTTTTTGCCTTCTTCTCATTCCACCTGTGACACAAACCCAATCCCTCTGAAGCCCAAACAGCTTTTACTTTTTCTAGTTATTTGACAACAACTCTTAGGAAGAAGTGTGACATATCTGTAGTATCACAGGATGAGCTAGGCACTGAATTGTGACTGCAGATATGACCACTTCCTATTTTTCTCTATATTTTCTTTTTGTTTCCCTCCCTCCTTGCAGCAGCAATACCAGCTTATGCCAGGTAGGGGCAAAGCCAAGGTTTCAACCACTGTCTGGCAAATCCATCTTCTGTACTTGCTGCCTGGTACAAGGACTTGCACCAAGTATGGACCATGCTGAGAATTCTGATTCATTCTCCCCTTCTGTTTTTTGTCATAAAGGCAATCTTATTCTCATATGACACTCAATATAATTTTCTTCTAGCATTAGAAAATTCAGTTTTGTTTCCACTTATGATGAGTGCCTGGGAAAAAAGAAACAAACTCAGTTTTCATCACAGTAATTTTGGGAAGGTAGATTCCCTACTGCTCTAGCAATAATATTTCTGAGAGAGTAACCCTGAAACTTTCCTATAAAGTGCAACAAGCTAATCTCATCACTCAGAAAATGCATACGAGAAAGAGACCTTAGAAGAGAGAACACATGAGAAAAACCTCTCTTTTGCTGAACTCTGAGGAAGAAAAAGGTGCTATTATTTATTTGCATTAAGGGGACTTATCTGAGGAATGGGTAGCTTCAGGTGTACTGTAATTATGGGCACAGAGGAGTTGATGCAGCAAGCTGGACTCTCAAGAGCCTGGAGGTGAGATCAGGCCCTGTTCCCTGTGTCAAAGAGGGGACCATGATGGCCTGCCTGCTGCCCAAGCCATTCCTATATGTTGGGACTTCTCATTATGCTGCTTAGTTTGACAATGGTATAGAAAGTCATTGTAGCTGGGTCAAGGAGCTGCCTCTTTGTACGTAAAAAATGTCCTTTCCTATGGCAAGAGTACATCAGTTCTTATCAAGCAGAGCAGAGTTTTAGTAAAGATTATGAAAAACAGCCTAATGCTAGACATAGTCAATGGGAGATCAGAGCAATGATTTATACATCCACTTCCATTATTTGTGTCAAACACAAACTTGTTTTTGTGTAAACAGATACTAATATGTCTTTTAAACAACTGAGCTAAGCAGTAGCTGTGTCCACATGGGTATCAAACATTTGTTCTTCCAGCACAGGTATTGTGCCATTCAACGATCCAGGAGTCAGTTGCATTGCAAAAGTAATGGCAATGGGGCAGCCTTCTACCTCCAAACATCCTTAACCAGACATGGATGCAGCCTGCCACATAGACTAGATTTCAGACTTCCATTTACTTAGCTGTATTCTGTGTTCAGTCTGTGGGACTGATAAAGCAGAAGCTGTTCAGATCAGCAGGCGGAATGGCATGCAGTTCTGATCATGGCCAAAATTACTACAACTTTCTCCAAAATTACAGAAATGTAATCCTCTTTGAAGGGGCTTGAACATTAAAGCCAGCACTTGACCAGACTTTTAGAAAAATATAATACCCCACTTCATGATATTGGCCAGACGTGGGGCACCTATTCTTAGGTGGCCCAGCATATGATTGTTTGTTTCTTCTTATACCCAAGTATTATTTTTATCTTCTTCCCCTTCTCTCTCATGCTGTTTTGGAGGCAATTTCAACTGTTCCCAGCTACAATTCATAACTTGTGCATATAGAACACTGTGTTTAATTTCAAGCTATCAGTTTTGCTTTGACTTTAGAGTGTTTGGATTAAATCTGAATTTAAGATTCAACTTCAAACCCAACCTTTTTATCCTTCCTTGATTAGTTTAGTTTATATTCTTGCTTAGCAGCAGGAGATTAATTCGGGTGTCTGCTCCTACTCAAGTGAAGGTTCGGTTCAGACCTGGTTTTGCTCTTCTTTATTCACTCCCTTGAGTCTGCATTTGTATTCTAAAGCTGTTTTAGGTAGAGAATTCTGTGAAGCTTTTCTATCAGTCCAAGGGTAAATGAGCCTGAAAATAAATCTTTCAGCAGATATAGGAAGCTCTGTTATTGGGTTTGACTTCATACAAATAACAGTGCTGTTTTGCTAAGCATGCATTTAATAATGCTTTTGCAATGATAATTTTTAGCATTAAAATACAAAGCTTTATGAAATTTGAAGAGACTTTAGTTTTACTGATTCTTATAAAATGCTGTTCTGAGTAAATGGAAGTGAACAGCTTTGTCTTTGCAACATAAAATATGAGGGCTCAGAAAATCCTGATCGTTGTTAGTTGAGGAAAGAATGTCATATATTCAGCTCTTTGACTTCCTGTGTGTGACACTGCACACTCATTTTGATGTATAGTTGATGTACAATTCCTGTTTAGGTTCAGCAGCACTCATAGAAAAGTAGGTACTCAGGAAGGGGAGGGGGTTTCAGTACAAGTTTCTTACAATATTAAATCTCCTGTTGTCTAAGGAGAGGTTGAGACAGCTGGATTTGTTTAACATGGAGAATAGAAGGCTAAGGGAGGATCTGGTTGTTGTCTTCAACTATTAAAGGGGATCAGAGCATAGAGCAGGATCCTTTCCTCCAGCAAAAGGGTGAGAGGCAAGTCACAACCTGCAGCAAGGGGAATACAGAATTAAAAAACCAATCACAATTTGCATGCTCAAGCACTGGAGTGGGTTGTTCAGAGGGATTTTGAGATCTGCATCCTTGGAGGTGTTCAGACCTTGACTGGGTAATGTCCTGAGGAACCTGCTCTAATAATGCTGTATATCCTGTGGTTGGGCCTAGGTGGTGTTGGGACTGCTATTGGGATTAGTGGTCCTTTCCAAACCAAATTATTGTACAAATTTTAAAGCACAAAAATAGAGCAAGTAGGACAGAAGCCTTATCTACCTTAGGGGAGTGCAGTCTTCCATCACACAGTAATATTAGGAAAGGACCAGCTCTGCTATGAGCTCTGGTTGCTTAAGGAACTGCAGGATTTCCAGCACCTGCCATCTGGTCCTTGCTGTTGGAGGGAAGCTTCTGTTTGAAAAAATGCTACATAGACATGAGGGTCAGTCCCAGCTACAGAGTGAGACACCTAAACTTAAGAGATTAGAATGAAGGTTTATTCATTTGAGTTAGATGTCTGGCCACCTTTCACAGCCAGTTGACTCAGTTATCTAAAACTACATGTCCATCCCCACCTGAGAACCCTTGCTGGTGTCTAGGTTCTAGTCCAGAAGTGCACAGGTCACCTGTGAAGCCTAAGTCACATCTGTCAACCTTGTTTTGATGTAATATTGATATAAAATTATTACATAATGAACAGTTACTGTGACTATATTTGCCATGTATTTGCTATATATTTGTCATGGAAAAGGTTTCTTTGGTCTGTAGATGGTAAGTCTCTATGCTGGAACATAGACGTATTCCTGAGAAGATTGCTGAAGAGCACTCTGACTTCCACATGCTTTGGATTTAGCCCTTAGTCTGCATTAGTTCCATATGCTGGTGGGATTTAAAACAGGAGAAGAGAATTATTGTATTCCCACCTCTCCAGATGTCTTTCAGGTTGTTCCTGTTTAGATGAGTTTGCAGCTTTCCTTCAGCTGCAACAGACCCCTGGGACAAAATATAGACTTATTGGTGTTTTTCATTTTGATCAAAAATCAAAGCAAACATTTTCTTCCTTGAATCACCAGATAAATTTCTTGGTATCTACATGTACAGCATGTGATGTAGCATGCTACAGCTGTACTGTATTTCTTGGAAAGTAACTGTATCTGGAAGTATAAGAACATTTATCCAAAAGCCCAGAGGGTTTTTTTCTGCAAGTCTAAAAGTTTAGCTAAGAAAACAGAGCGATGTGTACTGGGAGATGTCAGTGTTATGACTCCAGGATCTTTGACTCCAGAGGAGCAGACTGGTCTTATTTCAAGCTGTCTAAAGAGCAGCATTAACATTGATTTCAGAACTAGCCTGGAGCCTTTTGCCCTTCCTTCAGCTAAAAGAGAGTAACAATACTACTGAGCAGCTGTATCTACCTAAGCAAGACAAAGAAAACAATGGGTAAAATATTGTAAAATATATAATAAAATGTTTTTCTTTCACAATGTATAGAGAGCTTGCTATGATAATATGTTCTGCATGCCAGTCTAAAGCAGATATCAGAGCTTCCATCTATGCCTTTTCATCCATTTGGCATCTTAGAAGAAGTACAAAGCATTCAGTCCATTACGTGTTAGGATAAATTTGCTTGTTGTAATCTGAGTTCAAAGATACCACCCACATAAAAAATAACAGATTCTATAATGGTTTTGAATCAACCTTAATTGTACAGGATTAGTCTGATCTCCTGTGAATAACCTTTCCTGTGAATTTTGAAGTGCTTCCTGCTTAGGGCAATGACACTGCAAGAAAAGTGTTTTGTTTTACACATCACTTCTGCTCTTTGGGCCAGGTTGAATACCAAGTGATACTCAGAGTGACCAGAGGAGCAGTATGTGAAACTTCTATGAAGTTCAGAAGGGATTCTGGTTTCGTGACTGTATAAAGATTCAAGCTATTCTGCCTAACTGAGCGACGCAACCCCCTAATGTTGGTCAGGTATTTTATAATAGACTCATATTTCTGAGACCAAAAGAACATCATTATTTTGAGATAACACTGTGTCAGTAGCATCACTGAGTACCTCAGTGGTATGCAGTAGTAGTCACAGGATGCTCCTTCACCAGCCACAGGGATTTTAGAAGAGTTTATATAGCAAAGTGTTAGTGAAAGGCCTGACAGTTTAAGTCAGTCAAGTCAGAGGAGACATTCCTTTTGCCTTCAAAAGACTATGGAGCAGAGCCATAAAGAAAAAAAGGAGCAATAAGATAATTAAGCTCAGATGTGTGACAGTCCAGGATCTACTGACATTCTTGCCACATGTTCTAATTATGGTCCTGCAGGAGGAAAGAAAGAAGTAGTTGTTTGGCTCCTGTGTGTCACATGCAATGAAGTGGAACACGGGGAGAAAGCAGTGAAGTATATTCAGGCTCCACTAAGCTCCACCGTCTTGAAGGGACAAATCCTGAATATTTTCAGAAAATTTTTATGGGAAAATCTTCTGCTTAGATACTTGCATCATGCTTGTCACAGTTGAAAGTGAAATGACTATAGTGTGTCCCTTGGAGAAGTCTTTGAAACACCAGAGATCCAAACAGTGGGGCTCTTCCCAATATTTCATGTCTCCTAGATGCAGGCTTTTTCTTGCCTTTCTTCTCAGCTTCATACATTCCCAGACCTTGCCAAAGAGTCATCCAATTCTAATAGGAGAGATGGTCATTGCTTTTGTCAAATGTGTAGCTTGGTGGTGAGGAAAAGGTCTCAATAGAAAAATGTGGTAGTTTAGGAAGGATCTTCTGCATACAATTGTAACATTGATAGAATAGTTAGACATATAGCTGCTTCTTTAACTGCCAAATCTTGTTATTATAAATAGCTTTTTGTGGAGACAGACATTTAAGAAGATACAGATTCTTCTTGTGGAGGAAAAACATGAAAAATACCAAATTTATCCTGATTATCCAAATTTCTGTCTTTTGTGGACATGCATGTATTTAGGGAGTGCAAAGATTATCTGAAAGAAAGTTGGTAATGGGGAATTCTTTACTGAGAGAAAATATTTATAAATGTTTGATATCAATATCAATGTGAGAATTTTGGCATGCAGCTTACACAAGTAGGTGTTTCATAACTATATGGAGACATTTTAGGAACCCATTCACTGCTATCATTTGGTCTGCTGCACTGAACTGAGCCCAGGTATCTGTGATGTGGAAGCATTTGGAATATATTTGGTTTCTTATTTCTCTTATTTAACATTACTAGTTCATAACTTATCATAATTTATATTTACACAATTTCACACACACAGGACTTTTCTCCTTCCTTTCAAGAGACTGCATGAAAGGAGAGCAGACAAAGATCTTATGAACTCCTTTGAGGATGCTTCAGGGTAGTTTGTGTTGCATTTTGTGCAGTATTCTGTCAAGGTGATTTCTATGGTAACCTCTATTTGCATTCTTTCAAATGATGGTAAATTCTGACACATTCCATTAAATATTGATAGCAGTGTTTCATCTGCTGGAAGCCCACATGGGAATATTTAATTTTATCTACTGTCTGAGACTATTCTCTTGTGTATCAAAGCAGCAAGCTTTTTACAGTTAAAATGTTAATTAGATTTTTATAACCATTTTTATCGTTCTGCTCTTCATCTAGATTGCTCCAAACATGTTTATTTACAATTCCAAAATGTTTCTATTAATATTCCACATCTTCTTACTCAGAGATTAACTTAATAGCAAACCTCAAAAATGTACTTAAAGGCTTTTGAAACACCTACAGAATCATAATGCCGCAAATTTTTTTGGCTAATGACCAAGTGGTTTGTAAGATCAGCTTTTTAAGGAAAAAAGACAAGCCTGAAAGAGCAAATGTTGTAATTAGTTTCAAAATTGCATTGGTTTCTGAAAGATAAAACAGTACTGAAACTGTTTACGTAAAGCTTTTTTTTATTGGTGAGATGAGGTGGGGTAAAAAAGGTAATAAAAACGAGGTGTAAGTAGCACAGTTTCATCTTCATGAGTGGCACATGAAATATCTCCAAAGAATTAAAAAAAAAAAAAAAATCCTCTGGAAAAACGCCCCTCCATCACACTACAGATTATGTGTTAATTTTATATAAAACACTGGTTGGGGGATCTGGCTGGTGACTGTTTCCTTATGAAGAAATTAGCAAACATGAATTCATGGCAGAGGCTAGGGCTCTGAACCGCTACTGTTTCATGTTTTGCATCATTGCTTACACATTTGAATAGGAAATACACACTGGATTTAAAGCACCACTAAGTAACGAAGACACCACTGATGCTCACTAGCATGTAGCTGAACAAAGTGCCAGCATATGAACAGGTGGTAGCAACACAAGTTTAAATTGCAGTGACCTTTTCTTATTTGATCTGCTGGCCTACAGGTGGAAAATGCTGCACATTAATGTGGAACTTCTGACCTATTTTGCCCTTCTGTGTAGTAATGTAATTACAAGAGATACTTTTGGAAAAATTGTGCTAATATCAGGGTTTTTTGAGTTCCATTAAGGATTGGAAGTTAGAAATCCTCGTGCTGAGACAGAAAATTGAAAATGTTTGATACTGAGATCAGCTTTGTGAAGAGAAACAACCCTATATATGATTCTAGGCTCTGAAACTGCAATTCTTTTAAACTGTTTATTTCTTGCATACCTGACCCCCAGACCATCTCAGTTACAGATGCACAGCTAGTGGAAATTAGTCTGTAGATCTCATACAACACAATACAATGCAAAGATCATATAATGTTATCTTTAAGATCTACTGCATTACTGTCAATAGTTCTCAAGCTCAAACTAACCATTTGTTATGTCCCCCCCCCCTTTTTTTTTTCCCTCAAGAGCACCTCTCCAGAGAGATCAATTGGGAATCTATTGAAAAATCAATGGTGTGATATTACAGCCTCATACTATGCATTTAGAAAAATCCTTGGAAGTTTTGAAATGCTGTAACCTGTTCTCTCTGGAGTCTTGCGGCTACTTTCAGTGCTCTTTTAATGAAAATAATCCAACTGCAATTGTTGGATTTATGATAGTGCATAACTATGGGGAGCAAGGATAGAATTAGACTTTCTGAATTACAGGGATGTGCAAATTGATTACCATCTGAAATATTAGGAGCAATATGAGGATACTAGAAGGGCAGAAGAAATGCCTAGCAAGAAGAAGGTCAACCAGACAGTTGCTCTGTAACAGAGCTGTCAGTTGCACCATCCTAAATACCATCTTAATTAATCTTACAGGGCTATGGTTTTCACCAGTCACTTGTTCAGGGGACAGATCAGTACCATGGGGTGGCCACACAGTCTGTTTTCTTGCAGGATTAAAGGTAGAGTAAGGAAAAGAAAGGAGAGGGGAAAGGGATGGATAGCACTGCAAATAATGCAAATGGCCCTCCCACCCCTCTGTTTCCTGGGAAGCACAAATGCCTGACCTGGTGGCTTATAGTCTCTGGCATAGTGACATCTACTCAGGTGTCTACAACACAGACAGAGCAAGAGTGCCTGGCTGTCCCTGCTTCCAAGACAGATTAGGGATAATATAAAGGACAAGCGGGGAGGTAAAGGGGGTGGCATGGGGGTGGGGGAAGTGAGGTAGAGAAAGGAGAAGTGAGAAACCTAGAGGTGGAGAGACACAATAGGAAAAGAAAGAAGAGACAAAATGTTGATACAGGTCTGGGTTGGCAAAGTTGATTAATGCAAATGAAGTGGCATGTTTCCAGAGTGAATTCAGGTTAAATACTGTTAAACACTACAGCAAGGCACAGAATCAGATCTCATATGCCCTGTGGACTGGAGCTAGTCAAATGCTATGGCCATACGCTCCTTTAATCATGGGGAAGGTAATGCAGAAAATGCTTTTGAATCATGCTGCGTATTCTGTGAGGGTTATTGCTTTAGGAAGAACACCAAACTCAAGATAATTTCATTCTATTACAGAGTTCAAGCAAATAACCTATGCACTGTAGAGCATAACAGAGAGTGCCCAAGCTCTGAGCAGGAGCCAGTGTGGTCCAGCAGAACCAGGGCTGCGCTGAATGATGTAGCCTGCAAGAGGAAGGAGCACGCGGGGGATCTACTTGAGTCCACCTGGCTCTGATGTCATACACTGACCCAGAGTCATACTACCTTCCCCAGTAGTCATGCACTCTGTGCTTTTTCACAGAGTTGACTCAGGGCTTGTGACCCTGAGGCCCAATGCTAAAGACTGTAAATACGACTCTGAACACAAAGCATAACAAATCATATTTGGACAATGCTGCACCTCCATCGATAAGATCTGGTGGATCTGAGCTGGATCTGTATCACTTACCTCTACAGTTATATTTTTTGTTTGCTGCTCACCAAATGGCAAGAGTACTTTGAGAGGTGGTCACCCAGGCAGACAAGACGTACTATTTGGCTAACCAGCCTAAATGATAAAGGTACTTTGCAGATTGCACCCAGTCTACAGGTCTTTGGATAGTCATTCTTCCTGTAACTTACTGATAACTAAAATATACTGAACAACCATTTTTGTCATGGATAAATTACACTGTCCTAGAACCAGCCCTAACCTTTTGAAGCCATTAACAGAAATACTAATAGCTTCAACAGAGACAGTAGTTACATATTGTCTTTTCAAAACAAAAGGAAACTTGTTTAAATGCTATACTCCCACAAGTGCAAAAGACTTTGGCACATTATGGTTCAGAACTATAGTGAATGTAAATAAATTGTTATTTTATATGTATTTGGTTTATAATTGAGACATGAAATGTAGTGGCTCTGTAAAATCATGTCCTTTTGGCAGGCATAAACAACATTTGTGCTCTGGGATTTTGAAAAAAATTGCAATGAAATCAGAGTAAAAAGCTACTACATATTTAATCTAAGAGTTTAGAAGCCTTATGTACTTCCATCATAAGCGTCCTTTTAATTTACAGTGTGACTCTATAGGGTGGGGACCATTTTTTGCACCATGAACCGACAAAGATAACCATGACAGTGTTCTAGGCAGCTACAAAACAGTGGAGCATTTTTGGGCTGAATCCTTGCAAAAGTCTTGGAGCTCTGACCCTCACAATAAGTTTTCTGGTGAATGACCATAAGCTGTGCTGGTTGTACTAAACACAGAACCAGAGTACATACCAGACTGCAAGTTGGTGTGACAATTCTGTCTGCTTTGGGTTTACCTCCCAAAGATGTATAAGGACAAGATATAGAACCCATATATCTCTTTTTCACAGAAGAAAAACCTGAACATGTGAGCCAGAGGAAAGACACAGAAAATTCAGCCACGTTTCTACAAGAGAACCGGGACTTCAGGGTTTCTGTGTTTAGACATAGCCCAAGATGACTCAAGAGTTGGCATTGAAATCAAGCATATTTATGCACGCATGCACCTGTATGCACATAACGAGTAGGTTCCTCCAAAACACACATAGCAGTATACGAATTACTGTGTGCTTGTCACCTGATCATGACACCTACCCCTTTGCACACGCATGCTGTTTGATGCTCTCTGAAACACTGCAGAGATTCCAAGGCCTGACCTAACATCATCTGTCTCACTATTCTTGTCACTTTGAAGAACTTCCTTTCCTGGGCCAGTCTTCTGCATTCATTTTCCAGACCTGGTTTCAGTTATGTTCATATCATTGCAATAGCCCCACTTAATTCAATTCTATAGATGTAAGTGCTGAGTGAACTTCAGACACTGTAGGCTCTCTGAGACTTCTATCTACAGCATTCAGTTAAGTAAGACCCACATTGCCCTGGCTGGAGGCTAGGCAGGATCACCTATAATACCTAAAATGATTCTTGTCAGCTATGTTTGTGCAAATGAACCCTCTCCAAGATGTTTGGCTTGGAGAAGTCCCTTCTGAAGTGCTTTCTAATATCAGTCAAGAGGCAGGCTTTTCCTTGAGCAAAACAGTTAAAAATCCTGTGAATAGTGGGCTTTTTTACCCTCTTTTGGAGGATTTGCTGGTGTAATAAGGGCCCAAGGAGAGGTAATTAGATACCACTTTGTTCACCTGAACTAAATCCTTTGCATTGTGAGGGGAATAAGGGGAGTTTATAAGACAATGGGAGAAAGGAGATTGAGGACTGGTATCTGGGCTGAACACCAATGTGTGTTCCTGGTGGGACTGGTAAAAGTTGACCAGTTTCCTTATCACTTTCATGAGTGATAATTGATTCATTTCTTTAGCATCAACAGAGTGCAGCCAGATGAAGAACTTACTCAGACTTCCAAATGCGTTGAAGGGTCAGACCCTCTGTTGGGATGAAGAGGAGGGAGGCAAAGTGAAGAAATGGAGAGAAAGAGCAGCAGGAGGTGGGGAAGGATCTTCCCAAAGCAGAACTGCCACCAACATAATAGGCACTTTCACCTTTAGCAGGAGATCAGTACTGGAGGCAGCCATTCGTTCATGCCCCTCTGTTGTCCCCAAAGTAAAATCAAATATTTGTACAGCTCTGCTCCAGCTGAGGGGCTGAAAGCCTCATGTAGGGAAGATAATGAATTCCTTTGCTTTGCTTTCTCTCTCCCCCAACCCCCATTTGATTATAGTTTGTACTTAGAAGGCAAAATTAACAGCTCTGCTCCTCAGCAGCAGCTCCTGTAACTAACAAGGAGGGGCAAGAGCTGTGTAACACTAATTTACTGCTTCTCTGTACAGATCTCACTGACGAGGGGGATGTTAGCTCCTATGAGGATGGACACCCTGAGCTACACAGGGAAATTTCATACATGCCTCTGAAAAGTTGTCAGACTGAATTATGGTCAGTTACTACTCCAAAATCACTGAGCATCCAGATACAAACTCTGTGGTATTTTATTGGCCCTTTAAAACCTCCATTCCCTACAAGTACTTTTCATTGCCGCTGAAATATGGTAATGTTTCCAGGTTGCCTTTCTGTTATCTTCCAGAAACTGCAGTGTCTTTCTTTCTTTTCCTCTTTCTTCCCCCCCCCTTTTCTTCCTCTTTCCATCCCTTCCTTCCTTGCTCTCTTTTTCCTCCATCTCCCCTTTTCTTTCACTTTCTTCCTCTCTTCCTCTTTAAAGATTTGTAGATTCTTCAAATGAAGTCCCATGGCATTCCTGACAGTAGATGGTAGTCTATTATATAACTTTTATGCTATTACCATTAGAAACAAATTATACATGTGACTATACTTGCCTTCTAAAATGTCTCATCTCCTACGATGTGGTATTTAAAAATCTCCCCCCCCTAGGTGGACTGTGTGCCCTGAGAGAAGTATGAACCTAACATGGAAATACATGGCAGTAAAAAATTAAAAGATAAGAAGATTTTAACAGAGATCAGGTTCTTCTGTTTATAAATTAAATTTGTCAAACTTCAGATTTGCATTTTTTCCCTTTTGTGAATCAAAAAGCAACTGAAATGTGTTTATAAAATCCTAAAAATTATCCCAAAGAAGAAGTAAAGTTTTAATTTTAAGATGAGTAGTTGAAACTGAGATTCAGTATTTTGGCAGTACAAAGAGTGTTGACTTTATAGGTTAGGTGAAAGGGTGTTTATTGACATGGGCAGACAGCAGAGCTTCTTGTTCAAATCTTTAACCTTCACCAATTGAAAATCAGGCTAATGAGTTACAGTAACACAAAAAAAATTGGCTAGGAAAAATGTTTAAGAATTTAAGCAGAAATGGGGAGGAGTTTGAGAATATTGTTAAAGCAATTTTAAGCAATTTTCAAGCAATTTTAAGCTTAGGTGCTTCTCAGTAGAAACCGTTACAGGAACTTAAGTGCACTTTTTGTGTAACTGCTAGAGAAATAAAGTTTCAATGAACATCCAAGTTTGGTCAAAACTTCTAAAAGTCTTGGATAAAAATGTGACATATTAAATGTAAAGCTGTATAGCAATACAGTGAGTTGGAGCCTTCAAAATAAGAGGTTGTCTAATTAATGAACAATCTGTTTAAACCTCCCCTTCTCCCTTCAAAAGAAGGATTAGTTGTAAGTGCAAAACCCCCCAATTTTCCTCAGTGAACAGTAGGTGTGATGTTCACTGCTCTTGGTGTTCTTTATAAGTACCTCTTGGCTAAATAAATGAGAGTGTACTTAAAAATCATTGCAGAAAGTAGAAAAGCTCCCACTTATTTAAAAGGCCTCTAAATGTGCTTTTCTGTGGAGGCGATGAGGATATGATGTCTCTTGCAGGGACATTTGTGTGAAAGGAAGATGCTAAGTTAGATCTTTGAGATTTCCTGAATGCAGGGACTGTTATTTCACTATCTTTTGAGTTGAAAGGATGACAAAAAGGAATAGAAGCTTTTGTCTCTGCCCCTTCCTCCCTATCCTGAACTGAGTAGTCTACAGAGCACTTGGGGGTATAGTCATTCTGTTACAAACTGAAGAACCCTATATGTGATCTTCTTGGCAAACAGTGTGCTACCTGTCACTTGAGCGTGCAATGAAGATGCTTGCCATAAGCAAAACTGGAAAATAGACAATGTTTAGACATCCTTTATCCCATATCTTTAAATATCTTGCCATTTTAGGAACTGAAGACCTGAGATCTCAGGAGGTGATAAGGACCAGCAGGGAGGAAAAAGCTCTAAGAAGACACCATAGCTCACTCCATACCAGGAAATTAGTTGATGCTAAGACATGGGGACAGACATGAGAATTCAGTCTTTTATGCTGAATTAAGTCTTTTTTACAACTTAGTTGGTCCAGGCCATCTGGCAGTGTTTCTGGGACACAGCTTTGAAAACAGGCCTTACAGATCAGAAATCACTACCCTGTTTTGAAAGTGTAGAGCCTTTTCTCCGTATAGGAGTGACTGTGTTAGCTGGGCTCAGGTCCTGGGAAAACCCCACAACACTAGTTAGCAGACCTAGCCTGAGATTTCAGTAATACTGACATTCGCTTGCTTCTTGGTTTTCGTCATGTTCATTATCCCACTTGCCTAAGAAACCAGACAAACTCCTTGTATTCTTATGCTATTACATGTCTACAGGTGTTCAAAGTTGGTGTATTTCTCATTCACTGGGAGTATAAAGTTATGTATTTTAACAAAATTGTTGAAAATACCATTTCTGTTTTTTAAAAACACCAGTGTTTTCTCAGGAGCAGATTTTCCGGGTGAGGTTGTATCCAGTTCCCATGTGTTTCTGAACTGTCTGGTCTGGCTGTCAACAGCCCAAATGAGTACATCCCTGCATTCCTCCCCTCTGTAATGAAGTCTTCATACTCCATTGCACATTTGTAATATCCTTTGATGAGCATAACAGCACCTTTGTTCATTGGCAACCGGTAGATCAGTTCATATATGAATGCCATATGTTTCTATATTTTAGATATATATTCTAGTCTCCACTATTCAAAAGCACAACAGTACAACTGAAAGATAGCACATGCAAAGATATACCTAGAGAAGTGGAGACATATGAACAGATGATGTTAATTTCTGATAGGTATCCCATGGCACAAATGAGGCCACAAAGAGATTCTGCTATATGCTTTGAAACTGGCCTCATTTAAATGCTTTTGTAATAGAACATTGTCCACTTGGCCGCACTTGGTGAGTGATTTCTGCAATGCACCAGGGCAGTGTGTTAGCTCTGTACAGTTAGTTAAATTCTGGGAAGGAAATCAAATTCTGCAAATGTTATGAGGGTTTTTCTCACATGTACACCAAAAATCAGTGTTCCATCCACAACACATAGTGTCATTTAGGGATGCTATCATCTTTCTGTCAAGTTCCCTGCCTAGACTGTCTTTTCTTTTTCCTAACCTCAAAGATGTCCCATTATCTGTTTCCTACTTTATGACACTTATAGAACCTGAATAGAAAATCAAAAGCAAGAAAGGTGTTATTGTCAAGGCACTGCTGTTTTTCAGCTTTTCTCTTGTTCTTCTTCTGTAAACAAGGTGCTGAAAAGCATCATTTGCTAGACACTAAAACATGAAGAGCAGACATCTCATCTACATTTTTTACAAAGCATAAACAAGTGGGACATTGATGTAAAATGGGTATTAAACTTCCCACTCCTTTTCCTCCCTCCACAACCATTCTTTACTATTGGAGTTTTGTAAGGGAGGAATTTTTTATTATTATTATTTTTTCCCCTGCGTGCCTGATATTTGTTTTATAAATAGTTAACTATATGGAAGCTTGACTTTCTGTAATTTCCTTCTACTTTGGTGGAAAAGTTTCTGTGCTGTCTTTCTTGAGAAAGTGTATTGCAGGTGAGAGTGAAGAAGAGATGTGACTGCTCATTTCTTAGTGCTGCCTGGAAGGTCCTTGTGGGTGGGGCTTGAGCGAGCCACAACTGCAAACTCTGTAGACTATTTTACAGTGGCCTTACCTGGTGCCACATGCTTTTCACTACAAGCATCAGTGCCCCAAGCCATCATCCTTGGAGTATTAATTTACAAAGAGTTTCCACTAGTGTTGAATCCTTGTTAGTGACCCTTCTTTGGCCCACTTCTGTAAGAAGTGTTTCCCTTTTCCTAGCAGCGTACTCATGGATATCCAGAGGAGAGGGCAGAGACAAAAATCAGTCTTGCAGTGCATAAAAACAACAACAAAATCCTGCTGCAGAATATTATATAAATTCATCTTTTTTTTGGCAACAATTCCATTTGGTGTATGCTTGAGACGGTCTGAACCAGGAAATGGAATAAGCCGCTGCAGCCATGGCAGGTATATTTGGTGCAACAGAGGTAGCATGACAGGGCTCTATTACAGTAAGTAATACAATTCCAGAAATAACCTATGCGGAACATATTGCTTCTGCTGCACATGTCAGGAAATGGACCTTGATCGATGTTGTTGCAACACAAAACCACATACTAAAACTTTTTAATTATGATGACAATGTAAAAGTGTAGATGGTGCTCACTGGCAGTATTCATTGCCTTTATAATTAACAAATGGACAGTGCAGATTAATTCTGCATGCTCTTCATGTTTAACAATTCTTTCTAGTTGCTGCCATCAGCATATATATAAGCAATAAGGCATGAGAGAGGGCTCGGTTATCATCACCTCTGGGGTGTTAAGAGGCATCCTCTAGGGGAGTGATTATCTCCTGATAACTGCACCACCTGGACTTACCATATTGCTGCTATAGAAATTCATTAATGTAAGAGAAAAACCTGTACATTTGTGCTAGAGGAAGAAGTTAGGAGTTCAGAATGCTAAGGAGAATTATCAGGAGCTCTAGTTTGCATCTCTTCAACTCCACATGAGAATATTCACTAGGCTGTAATGTTTTCTCAATTTTGTAAACTAGAACACCACTTTAGCAACATTTTTGCAGCAGCCTATTATGATAACCAAAATTAAAAAGAGGTGGCACAGTCATCAGAAGACAGAAAGTGAGTTAGTCACATACCTCAAATTGCCTTCTCAAAGGGAGTATGTCAGCTGGCAGAAGACATTCTAACATATATTTTTTCAGAGTAAAAAGCACAAGGAAATCACAAATCAAATTAGATAGGAGTGTCCATAATTTTAAATTTTAAATAGTCTAATTTCTGCTCAACAATGCATTTAGAGTATATTTAATTTGAATTTATCAGAAAAGTATGGAATGAAGTACATGGGAATACAATAACTCATCATCTGCTGTTCTCTACAATAATGTAACAAACTGTTATCTCATACTCTAATGACTTTGATGTTAATGGAGTCGTATGCTCTTCCTGACCTCTTCAGCACTGGATGGATGTATATACACTTTTGCTGTCCTTCAGGTTTTCTGCTTCACTCTCAAATTTCCTACTAATCTTTTATCTTTTCTTCTGTTTCATTTCCTCTTTAGTGAGAAGGCAGATTTTATTTAAATTAGAAGTTTTAGTTCTACACTTGTAAGGATAATTTCTTAGGTTTTTAAATCAGTAAATTTTGAAGAAACTGCTCAGTTACTGATGTTGTAACTATCTGGCCCCAAGAGTATTTCTTTCTCTTTCATAGGGGTTTATCCATTTAATGAAATTTGGCTGGCCTGTCACCCAGAGACAATAGGAGACATACAAGAAGCTTCTTTACTGCTTTTCTTTGCTTATGCTTCTCTTTGTTGCCCGTGCTTAGCATCTGTAGCATGTGGTGGATGCAAAGATGGACTTTCCTCAGGCTCTGTGGTGGGAACCATGTAGACAGTGAAGAGAATGCGGCCCAGAGAGTGCTAAGTGGCTACAAAGCACAGAATGGTTTAATTTACAGCCATCTTTTGCTCACCATATGTTCATTGCAGTTAGCGCACAAGAAGCTAAGGCAAGCTCATCCTTGGGGGCAGGGAGAGCTCAAGGATCATTTGCTTGTGCAGTACCTCTCATACACTCGGAGTCCAGTTTTAGTGCATAAAGAACAGAAGGCAGTTTAGGTTTCTTTTTCATGAGTCTTCCAGGCCCTGTGAAATGTTAACTTCCCTGTCTAGATACAAAGTATCTGAGCTCTGTGTGTGCAAAATATGAAAGTGTTCAGGAGATGGCAACCACTCTTGCTAGATATCAGCTTATGGCACAACTGCAAAGGTAACTATTATCTGTGTTGTATCACATGTATGTGGCAGCAGAACAATATATTGTTGCTGACACATTAGCAGCGGTTCTCAAAAGATTGCAACTGTATGCACATGAAAAACTGGTGAAACGTAAATTATGCCATTAAAATGATTAATAGTTCTTTTTGATATGGAATGAAAGATAATTTTATTTCTACAAATGCATAGAAAATTTGCATTTTTTAAATCTAAAAGTCTTCCCTGAATGGAGAAACTGCACTGTTGGGATTGTACATTCTGCTGATTCTGTGGATTTTCCTTTGAACTTGCTCATCCAGGAGACCAAATTATTTGTTTGGCTGTGGTGGTCACTGAGACTTACTTTTTGTAAATGGAACTGTGGTTTTATCAATGCTGATGAAATTACGTAGCGTGAAGCTCTTTATCACATTCTGTGAGTGCAGGAGACCATGGTACAGAAGGGAGTCAAAAAGGCAAACACATCTTTTGCAATATCTTGTTTGGTACCCCAGGTGGTTGTAGGTAAAGACCTGTGAAGGTGTATTTTTTCAGATTTCAGGTACTACAAGAATTTGCTGGGATGCTCTCTGTGGCTGTTAACAGCTAATGCAAAAGAGAATAACTGTATAGAACTATTTTAGCTTGCACTCAAGAGCATGGCTGTTATTTATACCATTTGGCATATGCGAGTCAAAAGTCTAGTTTTTATGGCTTAATCTTGTTCAACATTCTGGCTTAGAGTGTAAACAGTAGCTACATAAAACTCAACACCAGAATAATTCCTCTGGGAATTTGTATTTTGGTAGATGATAGAATTTAGGAGCATCAGCAACTCTTTGTCTCTTGCTGACCTCACCAGCTTCCCAGCTGGAAATCAAATCAAAAGTAAATGCTGTTGAAGATCATCATGCAACTTTACCATTGTGGTCAAGATTGGAAAAGGACTGAACTAAAGACATGAGAGCTCTGGTAGGATTGGTACTGACAGAGGTTAAATGATCCTGCAGTACTCTACAGGGGGCCAGGCATCCACAGGGATGTGTCCATCTGTTTGGTTTCTCAAGATTGTTGTAGAGCAGCTGTGCCTTATCACTGATGTCCAAAGGAATACTTTTTTTATAAATTCTGGAAGTTAACATGCAGGAGATTTGGCTTTTCTGCGCTCTTCCTGGATATTTAAAGACAAGCTCTTTTAGACTACTATGGAGTCATTCAGTGTTGTTCCTTGTTTTCTGTAATTTCCACCTTCTGACTGCACAAGGAACTCTGCAGCTTGGAAATATGAGATTAACTGATGCCTAAGGCATAGTGCAAAGGTAGTATCCAGTAACCAAATGTGATAAATTACTAATGCTAGCCAATCATCATGGGTTTGTTGTTTCACTGTGTTACTGTTTCACTGGGTTTTTTTGTGCCTAAGGTGGTCTAGACCTGCACACTGTGCTGCATTTAAATGCCACTATATAGACAAAAGAAGTCAGATAATTTACTGCATGACATGTTTGCCCTTCCCAGATTTTTAGCCTGACTGATGCTATTAGTTTCTGTGACTTTTTTTCCTTTTTAAGAAGTGTTCAAACTCAGACTTGCCCTGTGAAATGCCATTTTGTTCAAAATCTGGCACTTGCAGCTTTCACATGCTAGATTATATGGTTCATAAGTTCTGCCGGGTGAGTTTTTCTTCATTGTATACTGCAGCTCATGGTAAGCTTCACAGATCTTGAACAGCTCTGCCTTTGATGGATGTTAGTACATTTTCTCGGTGGCTGACTTTTATTAGTTTCAAAAGATAACAGTCTATGTAGCCACATGCTCAGGTGTTTATGTGTGTGAAGGGCATCATGAAGAAAAATTGGAAACCTCCTGCTCGTTGCCAGATTATGCCCTTCAGAATATTTACATCTGCTTGGTATAACATTTAAAGCAATAGTGAAACTGTAAGAAGCCAGAAGCACCTCCTTGACATAGAGATAGAAACTGCTCATTCAAACTCTGTGAACCTCGGTGTCCCTCTCTGCACAAAGAGGCTAATAGTATTCAACCCCAAAGAGTTTTCAGATTAATAACTTTTAAGAAAATTATCAGTGAGGTTACTGCAATGGAAAGTCTGGATTCCTTTGTTATGCCTGGACATGGGCTATTTGGAGACCGGAGGAGCCCTTTCAGGCAGCATATGCTGCATACATCTGTTTCTGGATCAGCCCAAAGTCAAAATAGCATCAGGGTACGGTTCTTGAGATTGAAGGTTGTGCACAAAATGGCAGGATAGAAGCCATTTAATGTGTACAAAAGCATTGCTGCATATTCTTGAGCACCATCTGCTGGCATTTTCTCATTTATCCAGTATTTATGTAATTGGAGGCATCTCTATTTATAGAGTATTCCTGAAAGAAACAGGAGCTGAAGTTCTCAAGAAAATAGCTTTGAAAGAGCTAGCCCAGGTGCAGATACCTGTGTAGACCTGTGAAGACTTCAAAATCCTTCTAATAATTTGGCTGTTTGGCCTTACCAGATTTCAGTGCTAACTAGTTCCTACGTGGCCTGGCAACTACTGTGGTATAGTCTCATTTCACAAGGGTGGTAGTCCCACATCCTACACAGCAGCTCACCAGGAGGTCATCTCACAGCAGCACCTCTCTGCCCTGTTCTGGGAAGCCTCCCCCAGCTGCTCTCCGTGCTTTGTGTAGCAGGGTGTGTGGGTGGGAAAGATTTTATTCTTCCTGTGGTGTGGATTCATATGTGCTCTGATCTTTCATGTGATGAGCTTCCAAAAATTGGTTTGGACTTATTTGTTTGCTTGGCTGAAAAACTAAGCTGCTAACAGATAGGCAGGGAAACCTAGGCAAGGGTTATCTCTACATTTCAGAAAACTAAGCTGCTGATATAAATTTCTATGTGATTTTATTATTTTAGCACTTTTAATATCTCCAAATGTTATAAATGTTATTCTGAGTGATGTGGTTGTATAAGGACTCTTGAGTGGCACCTGCTGTATTTTGTACTTAGGATTTATAGAAATGAGAGGAAAACAAAGTAGAAAACACAACACAGTGAATGCTGTGTCCCACAGAAACCATTATTTTTACTGAGGTTCCCTACAGATCAGTGAACTGGCAGACTTTTTTTGCCCTGCTCTATCCCTTGGTAGTTTTTTACACAGATAAAAAATGAAAATGTTAGAATTTTCAAAGGTACCAAAGACTACAAGATATGAAGAAATCATAGTTCAAAAATATTTTTTCAGATGTCTCTGGAGAAGTTAATTCCTGGTAGAATACATGTGCATGAGGAAAAATATTACATAGTCACAATGCAAAATACCAAACCACTAGCAATGATTTTAGGCCCATGATTCTTTTTGATGCAGCTCCTTATTTCATCTTCAAGGGGTGTGTACCTCTTCTCAGGAGTTCAGTGCTTTTCCTGAAAGCAGTATGAGTACTGGCATTCAATACCATTGGAAATTCAAATGATAATGTAACTCTATTCAACTTCATTTAAAAATAATATTTATTGAGCTAAAAGAATAGCCAGATCTATGTACCATATTCTTATTTATCCAGCTATGGCATATACAAGTTTAGATGCCTCTTACAAGATGTGTGCTTGCGCTTTTTTATCAACGTGATGCAGCTAGACCTAGCAATACATTTTCCATTGACAGGGAGACTAGAATAAAACATTAAATCTGAGCTTTTTAACTTCCTTTAACTTCAGCATAGAATGCTTTTAAAAACACTAATAAGTACATTCAGAATAGTCTATTGTCTATCAGAAACAACATTATAATGGGAATTTAGCCTAATTTCCATCCCCAAAATCTCCATATTTTTTGTATCACTCAGTCATTTACTTTCCAGTGTAACATGTCACTGTGAATCATAGAATCATAGAAAGTTTTGGGTTGGAAGGGACCCCTAGAGGTCATCTAGCCCAACCCCCCTGCAGTGAGCAGGGACACTGCTAACTAGATCAGCTTGCTCAGAGCCCCATCCAACCTGGTCTTGAATGTTTCCAGGGATGGGGCCTCCACTACCTCCCTGGGCAACCCGTTCCAGTGTTTCACCACCCTCGTTGTAAAGAATTTCCTCCTTATATCCAGTCTAAACCTACCCTGTTTTAGTTTAAAACCATTACCCCTTGTCCTGTCACAGCTGGCCCTACTAAAAAGATTTTCCCCATCTTTCCTATAGGCCCCCTTTAGGTACTGAAAGGCTGTAATCAGGTCTCCCCGCAGCCTTCTCTTCTCCATGCTGAACAACCCCAACTCTCTCAGCCTGTCCTCATAAGAGAGGTGCTCCAGCCCTCGGATCATTTTAGTAGCCCTCCTCTGGACCCACTCCAACAGTTCCATGTCCCTCTTGTGCTGAGGGCTCCAGAGCTGGACGCAGTACTCCAGGTGAGGTCTCACCAGAGCAGAGTAGAAGGGCAGGATCACCTCCCTCGACCTGCTGGCCATGCTTCTCCTGATGCAGCCCAGAGTACGGTTGGCCTTCTGGGCCGCCAGCGCACATTGCCGGCTCATGTCCAGCTTTTCATCCACCAGCACACCCAAGTCCCTCTCGGCAGGGCTGCTCTCGATCCTTTCTTTCCCCGGCCTGTACTGATACCAGGGGTTACCCCGACCCAGGTGCATGACCTTACACTTGGCCTTGTTGAACCTCATGAGGTTCACGCAGGCCCACCTCTCCAGCCTGTCCAGGTCTCTCTGGATGACATCCTGTCCTTCTGGCATGTCAACCGCACCCCATAGGTCGGTGTCATCCGCAGTCCAACTTTGGCAGTCCAACTGGTGATTAAATTTAGGATAAATCTTTAATTTGAATTCAAATCCTTCAGACAGCTCTTGTTTTTTGTACCTTTTTCAGTGAGTAATCTTTTCCTCAGTTCTGAGAGGAAAGTACTTATACATTCCTATTTCTGTGCATGTGGAGAAGTGTGGAAGGGTACAGGCAGCGTCAGTATTGTTTATAATCCTTATCACTGGTAAGTAAGGAATATTAAGCTCTGATGCCTTTAGCCTTGAGATAAAACTGCCTTCAAAAAACAATTTATAATAGCTTGTCCTGGGAGATTTATGTAGAGATGTTAATGTAAAATGTAAATAAAAAAAGGAAAGTAGATTAATGGTCCTGTTACTCCTGAACTTCTTAGTTGTACTATGCATTTATTGTCGTCCTTACTCATTTTTTGCCTAGCCAATGTAGAACTGCAGAGGGTACAGTGTGTTTGTACAAATTTTCTTACTGCTTGAAGGAGCACCAATGGATTATTACAAACGTGGGTTTTCTGTGAGGAAAAGGAAGACTTTGCTAAATGGTGCTGACAGATGATAACTGCTTAAGTGCATATCATTAACCATTTGGTGTGCAATACAAAGTTTGCATTCAAGACTTAAGAAATTGCAGTAAATTAATGATCTTGAAACCAAACGAAACAAACAAAAAAACAGAGGTAAGAGAGCAATCAGATTTCCATTAAAAGGTTCAAATTAGTGAGGTTGTGAGACACAAGTAAAATCACCCAATCTAGAATGTGGTTTTCTGCAAGTGCCAAAGTGAGGACCGTGTGCCATGTTAGTTCCTCTTAAGCAGGTAAAATAGAGGTTAAGCTGGACTTAGGTGGACCAGGCCCTGTGCTGACCCAAGGCCAGTGGCAGATAGGTGCCCCAAAAGACTGCTCAGACTAATACTTTTTCACAGGTGAACCAATGGGTCCAGAATCTGCTTTTTCTTCTTATCTGAAGAGTATGCCTTATAACCTGATGTCAACTTCAAAGACATTTTGCCAGCATAGGACGGCTTCTCTGCTGCCATTTAAGGTAAGGCAGTAAAAGCTTTTCCTGACTTGACAATCCTCAGGCTTATGAACCTTTCAGTTTCCACTCATTTGAGAGGAGTTCTAGAAAAGTTGAACATTTCCTCACCAGTTTAAAAGCTCTCTCTCTTATTGCAAACAATAGACAGTAAAAGAAAATTAAACAACCTAATGCTAGACAAAAAAAAAAAAAAGAACAAGACATTAAAACCTAGGAAATTGTGGCAACTAATACCGCTGAGTATTGCCAGTACTATAAAACAAGTCTTAAAGCAGTTAAAAGTTACATTATGTAACTCAAGACTGCTGTGGCCTGATTGAAAACGACTGAAATTAATGAGAAGCCTCATGGTGTGTGGCTGTGTTACAGGAAGGAAAAAACAGACTGCAGTTCAGGCTTACATCGTCTGAACTTGTCACACTCCTTTCTCCTCACACAGCTGACTATTCCCTCCAGGTTCAGTGTCCAAAACCGCACCCATACTGCTGAAAAGAAGACAGTCTTTAAGCCAGGTGCCATAGACTAGTTGTGTCCACCTTACCCAGCAGTCGGTCCTCGGTCTCCCCTGGTGGCATGAGGTGCCCTGTGCAGTCCCAAAGCATATTTTTTCACTGTGTGTGTACTTGTGGGGGTTTTCGGTTGATTATTTTTTAGATTAAAGTTTGCCAAATACACGAGGGCAGTTGTGTCTTCATCCCATGGAAGTGAGTGTGCACGATGCATTCACTGAGTAGTGGCAAAGCCACAGCAGGTGACCTATTGGTGCATCTGTGAAAAAGTGCCAGTCTTAGCAGTGTTGTGGGACATGTATGTGCCAGCAGAGTGGGTCAGCACAAGGCCTGGTCCACCTAAGTCCTTCATAACCTCTACACTAAATGATGAATAGGAAATAACATGGCACACAGACCTGATTATGGCACTTGCAGAGTATCACATTTCTAGATTAGCTCACATTATTTTCTTAAGAGAGGAGGTAGCCTGGGAAGTGGGGACACTGTGTGGAAGGAACCAAAGGGGGATGGCTGTGCAAGGTGAACCCTGGTTCCTGGAGAAGGGAGTGGGGATCCCAGACCCTGGGCTGATGGGGCTCCCAAGAGACTTTTAAGCTGGGAGTGTCCCAGAGCCTGAAGTAAGCCTGGCTCATGAGATACAAGGCTAGCAATGGGGAAGAGAAAGATGTCTTCCCATATCCATGGTACCCAAAACCTGTTGCCTCTCAGAGTCCTTCATGGTCCTTTGTGGTCCCCATCCCCCAGTCCTAGGGCTGTTGCTCAACCACCTCCCCACCTGCCTTCTCCCTGACAGTGCTATCTCCATCTCCACTGCAAAATCAATTTTTTCTGCCCTCCTCCCTCCACACACTGTGAAAAGAACAAAACTTCTTCCTTTGTCCGCAGTCTTTGAGTAAAATTCAGCTATGCTTATTCTGCTGAAGAGTGTTGAGTTGGCTCTGGAAAAAAAAATCTTGGTGACTTACAGCTAAGCACAAATGCAGTTGTAAGCATATATATATATATATGCATAGTAGAGCTTGGGCAGAGGGAGATTTGAGCTGGCAATGAGCTTTTCTGATTTTTAAAATAAGAAGATTCTTCTTGTGGCAACAGCATGTCTCTGTGTCCTGACCTGTCAGATAAGGGTCTTGTCACTGACCTTCAGCTTGAACCTGAATGGCAAATTCTCATCCCAAGCAAACACTGCTGATCTCTGTCCCTTTCCACAGATAATATATTCTGAATTTCAGTTAAAGCAAGTTGCAAGTGTCTGTGATCTGCTCCAGGAAAACAAAGGTTTGTTGGGGAGGAAAACTAACTTTTCTAGCTCCTCTGCCTGGTCTGGCATGCATGATCACACTCTTCTGCCTTCCCACAGCCCTGCTGGATACTGGGTACTGGCATAATGTGTCGGCTTCCTCTCACTTTTTGGGGGAGGCAGTGAGGAGGCACAGAGGCCCCTCAGGTGCAGGGAGGCAATTTTCCATTCTTACCATATTGGTTCAATGCTTTATTTTAAAATTCATTGTGGATTGATCAGGGAGCATGTTTTTCCTAACATAATTGGTGGTATTATTTGCCTCTGAATTTAACAGGCCTTGAAAGCCACCAGTACTCTTTAGGCTACAAATGGGATGTCACTGGTAGATTTGTTTCCTTGGATTCATTCTGCAGAAATCCCCCCTTCACCCCCAACAGTAACTTATGAAGCTAGAGGGAAGGGAACTGTTTTTATGCTGCTGCTGGTTTAATGTTAGTACAAAGCCTTCCTAGCAAAGATGCATTACTGTGGAAATCTAGGATTTAGTGGGTCATTGGAAGGCAAGGTAACCATCAGAAAATTCTACAGTTTGGCATCACAAAAGTGGCCTCAATCTATGAGGCCTAATCTTGTGTGCAGTGATTCATGGGTAGTCCCTAAAAGAAAAGTGTCTCTGCCATGGTGAAGTAAGTTCAAGGCTGCTGCGAAGAGGGGAAGAATAATCTCGGTGGATGAGAGAAGAGCAATGAGCTTGTATCAAGGAAAATTCAGGCTAGATTTTAGAAAAACCCTTCTAATGGTAGAAACTGTGAAGCACTGCAATAGATTTTCTGGGAGGATATGGATCTGCAGAGCTGGATATCTTTAAGAACTGATGAGACAAAAATCTATGAGATAGCGCATCACTGAAGCCGATCCCGCCGTGGCATAGGATAAGCTAGATGACACCCTGAATTTTCTTTAGACTATTTTTATCTAAAATTGTAGATTTTATTGCATGGCTCTTGACATTTTACGCTTTGCTTGTAGTACCACGTTCTGGAAACAAGGACCATAGCTGTCACTTAACAAGTTTCTAACTACTGTGATTGTGAAGACGAATTCCAAATTGTGGCCAGTCAGAAATAAATAAAGTAAGTCCAAACTGAGGTTTTAACCCAGGCCTGGGTTTGAACTTTGTATTGACAAAAATAAAGTCCAAAATATAGGGTAGAGGAATTTCTCACTGGCGAGGGTTATACACTGTCATGAAACTTGCATTCCAGTAAGAATTAAATTTTGCTAGAGGCTGAGATTTTTAAGGCTTCCCACTGCCTAAAAGACATGGAAGTTGTTTTCTGTGCATGTTTATTTATCCCTTTTCACCAGGAAAATACTTTTACAGCCATTACAGCAGTGCTTTAGAGAGTTTAATATAATTGAAATGCTGTAGGCAGGGGAAAAAAAATCATGTTTTGGAGGTGGAGTTCCCAAAGGAAACCGAGTTCTGGCTCCAGATACATTTTCTTGCTAGAATCCCACTTTTTAGATAAATGTCAGACAGGAGTTTTGAAGCTGAAAATAGAAACAGATGATGAAAATAATTCTAATCACTAAAGCAAGATACAGAAACAGCAGAATAGGAAAGTGGTCCTAGGTGAAGCTAATAAATCCATGTCTGACAGCTAGATACATTGGAGTGTACAAATTATATGCTTTTATCCAGGGAGAATTTTTGAGCAAGATTAAGGTTTTAGTGTGATTGCCTACTTGTGACAATTGGAAGGAACTGCATTATTCGTTGCAGTGAGAGGGCACTGAGCTAAGGTCACTGAGTGTTCAGTCTTCCACACTGCACTTGAATCACCTTAGGTAGCAAATTGCATGCTCTACTTTAAACAAGAAAACAGAGGCAAATCACAATAGCCAAGAAAGAACCGAAGAGTGCACGGACTCTTCTGACTTTAGACGAACACTGAACGTCACACTAAGGGAAAGAATGGCTAAAAGACAGAAATAAAAATGACATGTCCTATTTACATTTGTTTGTGTGTTTTAAAATACAGTTGCTTTATTCTTAAGTTATTGCTGAAGTACATGGATCTTTAAGTCGCAAAAATATAACAACATAGGCAATGCAAGCCCTCCCTCCTTCCCCCATACCCTCCATTTCAGCGATTAAAGTACTTTGGATACTTTGATGTTTTAAATTCTAATTCCTTTGTTGTGATTTTTATGGTAGCTTTGAAGGTTACTTTGCAGCTTTTTTGTATTTTCTTTCCTAATAGTTTTATCAGGACATGCTTCTATTACAGCTAAGGCACTTAAAGGAAATACATTATTTAAATGTGAAATGGAAAGAGAGAAAATGTAAGACTACGGTGTATTTTTCTTTGCCATTCAGAGACATAATAGAACAACTCAGAAGACATAAAGATAAAATTAATATGGGAAACCGTGTACTCTCCTGGCTTATCTGCCAGCCACATCCAGATGTGGTCCTTCCACCTTTAACTAGCACCAGCTTTGTTTTCAGAATACAAACAAGCAAGTAGCTTATATCTCTGTATTCTGAAGGGGAAAAAAGCAAGGCACCAATTTAAAAAAAAAAGGCTGAAGAAACCTTCTGCTTCTGACAGTGGAAAAGGGTCTTTCTTTCTAACTGCCTCCATGCATTTATACTATGCCAACCATTCCTAACCCAATTCATTTTATTATAATAATAATTGTTCTTTATTGCAGTAACATCTAAGGATCCTAAATAGGGTTCAAGACCCTATTATTCTAGGCACCATCCATGTGCATAATAAAACCATCTCTGCTGTAAAGAGCTTAAGATCTTGACATATGACAAGGCACAACAGTGAAAGAGAGCAAACAGTCGCAGGGGAGGGGTGGAGGGGAAGCCATCAAGAAAACCAATACACTGGGTGTGCTAAGTGGCAGTGTCTGAACACTAACTGATTAGCTATCATCAAGGGCTTTGTATAATCTGTAGAAATAGCTCTTCACTGCTTTCTGTTTTCAGTTTTTAAAATGAGAATGCGCATGTTACACCTCTTGAATAAACTGCGGGGGGGGGGAGCGGGGGGAAGGAAAGCTCAAAGATGGAGATGATATAGGATCTCTGAGGATATGATGTAAGGATCGGTGAGTTTGGCTCCAACTATACCTAATACCTGTACCAAGTGCATTAAGGGAAATTGCACTACTTTAGTCTCACAAAGGTCTAAAGGAAAATGGAATCACTTTTGTTTTTAATACCTTTACCATGCATCTACTGCAGATCTGAGAAAACAATGCATGCATGCACAGTTTGTGAGCAAATTCTCTTATCTTTTTCCTTGTGTAAGTGTTTTTAAATAGTGAACATAGTAATTTGGATGCATAGTAAAATGGGGCTGAATTAATTTCTTTGACTGAAATGCAGAGGTCTCAATTTTCTCTTTCTGTTCTTGAATTACACGATCGTAACATCCCTTCCCAAAACAGACTTTGTATGGATTTTCTATAACACACATGGGTGCTAGCATCCTGTAAATTTTCTGCTAGTCAATTATTATGTGAACATATCAATGAGAATGGATGACCACAGAAGATGTGAAAGTAGAAATAAAGATAGCTGCATTTTTTCCTCTCAGCAATGCCTTAAGAGGAACTGTGTAGGTGTTGGCAGTTCCTCAGTTTAAGCTGCTAAATGTGATGTTTTAGAAGTATTATTATTTGCTTCTCTGAAGGGAAAAAGTAGTTGTGGAAAAAAAATGTGTGGTAAATCAAGTTCATAAATATGCCCCAAATAGGTGTCATTTAACAATATTTCTCCAGGATATATATACAGAATCAGTATAAGATTATAAAGTCCTGAGTGGGCCAGGAGTAACTGTGCTCACTGGAGCAGTTTTTTGATGCCTGGCAAGGTACTCATGTTCATGATGGTTCAGAAAGTTTTCTAGACTTTGCTGTAGTTTTCTTTTTTGCCCAGACAGTCCTGCCTCTTCCTCATGGACACATCCATGTTGCCATCAGCCTCCCTGTGCGTGATACTGTCAGAGCCTTTGTGTAACATGTAGCTGTACGGGGATGGTAAAGATGTTTGGGGTGCCTAACACGAACTGTCAGAGAGGTATCATCTCAGGCACCTAATGCTGAACTGCGCTGAGTATCTGTTGGCTATAGGGTGGGAACACAAGGCCAGGGTCTGCAACTGCAGTTGCCTCTTGGGGATTAGGATGTTCCTGGGAGCTTGTTTGAATGTGAGAAGAGAGAAGATGCTAAAGTGCCTGTGGAGCTGAAGAGATGGTGTGGCTCCCAGGGAGATGTGGCTGTGGTGGCAGCAGTAAGCCAGGCTCACAAGCCCAGTTTTTAATGGCTGTACCTGGTCTGACCCACTTTCAGGAGAGCACTGGGTGAATTTAGGCAGCTAGTCTCTTAATTAGTTTAGAGATGGACTTCTCCAGTGGGACATTCAGAGCAGACTCCTATAGTTTCTCTCAATCTAAATTCTCTCGAGGCAGTATAAAGCTAGCCAGCCCTGCCTCTGGGGAATGATCTCACTGAAAGTGAACTCCACTACTTTGTCCTCTTGCTTTGCACATGTTACTATAAAAGTATTAGTAAAACTTTTTTACTTGTTTGTAGTTTGTAGGTAGCTTTTTTACTTTGGGCAATGAACGGGAATATGGTTGTGCAACTAAAGAGTGCTGTGCATCCATTCTCCATTGGAGAAAAAATGGCAGAGAATGGCCTTCTCCATTCCGGTAGCTATAGTTACCAACCAGTTTTGCCTCCAGTCTGAGACAGCTGTCGCCTCCAGAAATCAGTGGTCATTGTGAAGTGCTTGTCTACCTTCACTGATAGGCAGTTTAGTCCAGATGTCCTTTAGAGGGGTAAAACAAACTATGATCCTTTGAAAGGATGTGATGAGGGATCAGCAGAAACTCTGTGGCGAGGTTTACAGAGGAGCACAAGGTGGTGAGATGTGATGGCTGGTCTCGGCTTCTGCACCTGACATCCACAGCTGCTTCTCTACCCTACTCTCTTCTTCCCAAGCTGTAATTTTACTTCAGTGTTAAATGAACCAATTATATTAGCAAGGGCTTGTGCATGTCTGCGACAAACAATGAGGACACCATGCAAGTCTTTTGAGAACTGGCTGAAGGAAGCCTAGCGAGGGGTAGGTGTGTGCCTTCTGCATTTTGAAAGCATCACTCCATTAGAAGAACCCTTCTGAGAAAGGTTTAGCTGGAAAACTGAAAAGCCTGGTGTCTCTATCTCTCTGGCTTAACACAGTTAAAAGCATTAAATATATGAAGCTTAACTTTTGCCCTTTTCCTATAATTTCCTCCTGGCTAGCTCAGGTGGTGCCTTCTTTGACTTGATGGCTTCAATGTATTTTTAGAGTTTTTATTTACAGATGACATGGGGAGCCTGGGGAACTAAATTCAGCTGAGCACTACACTAGACAATGGCTTGTCTGAGAGGTAGGCACTGCAACGATGAGTCTAACCATAATTTTTTTTCAGATTTAACCCTTTATACACAATGGTTTTGCTTACAAATTTGAAATTGCTCTTTCCCCCTCTCTTTATAAAACACGTGCGCACACACACATGTGCATACAGACAAGTGCACATGCATGCATGCTTTTTCCTTGAATCCTGTGAACAAAGCAAATACCCGTTTCTTGCTAAGCTGAATTCTGTTCTGTAGTCTGCCACCGTTTTACAAGGTGGATTTTAAGAATTAAGCAGAAAAAAATAAAACCTCTAGGAAAAAAAGCAGGCCCTCGATCTAGTCAGTGTCAATTAAAAGGGAGCCTCTGATGCAAATGCCATATCAGCACCAATTTTGTCACTTAAGAACTTTAAGATCAAAAGCAATTACCTTCAATAGCACCTTGTTTATATGTGTCTACCCTTCATAGCCTTGGCTAGCAACTCGGCCTACACCATAATTTACACTGACATCTAATTTCAGTGGATCTGCAAGCAATCTAACTGAAGATGGAGATACTGAGAGTGAGGAGTCCTGCTTTATCACTTCAGACATAAAGATTCATTATTTTTTGCCAATTCAGAAAGCGAGTCTTTTGGGAATGAAGGTTTTTTTTGTGTGTGTATGTGTCTGTTTTGCATATCTCATTACTTGAATTATTTTCTGGTTTAGGCAAATGATTGCTGCCTTTAACTACATGATTAAATACTCTAACAGCTCAAAAAGAAAAAAAAAGAACCCAGCCAAGTACTACTAGCATTGAGTAGATTTACCATTTTCAAGTGTCTCTGCAAAATGAGAGCAAAAGAAAAAGAGTGCATTCATCGCTAATCATATTCTTTGAAGTATGGTAGAGACCTGGCAATTTTATATTGTGCATGAAAGTCACAGTATTAGACTAAGATTATTTTAAGAAACACTTTTATCATTTTCTAACTGGCAGAAAGGGCAAGTCTGCCAGCCATGCAGCTTGATGTTTCCGTGTGAAACAATGAAAGAACCCCACAATGATGTGATTAATGACTTGCATCCATTTTCTCTGATCCCCAAACTTGAATATAGAGAACAGAACTGATCTCTGTGCTATTATCCAGCCTTCTATTCAGACCAGGCTAATACCAGCACAACTTCTTTTGCGATGCTTGTTCCCCAAGCCAAGGAATTTGCATATCACAGAGAATAAGGTTATGTAACCCAGTTGTTGATTTCAGTGGTGCAAAGAGCTGTCAGCGTTGTTTTTGTCACAAATAACATGGTTTTAAAGTAGATGTTATAAAAACGTGTATTCTTGCTTGTTATTTTACAGTATGCAAAACTGCTTAATGTTGCAAATAGATAATTAGTACATGTTTGCGAGTTGTATGTCAGTATGTATCTTTTCAATTAGTGTTGTGCAGATGGCAGAAAAAGACAATTGTCACAAAACACAACTCTCACTTCTCTTTTTGAAAATGCAATTGCCCTTACAGCTCACTTTCCTAGACTGTTTTGAGATTGTTGTAGGTCACTTTCATACAAACTCTTGCAGAACAGTTGCAAATGCCATAAATCAAAAGTTTAGGTGACTTTTGCTTTTCGTTCTTGTTCTTAAGGTCCACCAGAGAAAGTGACCCATTTCAGATTGGACCAAAAGACAGAGAGCCTGAACATCAAAGGACACTCAAGTCTGACAAGCGTTGCACAAGGACCATGATGCTGAGGGCAATTTACTTGCTCAGCACCTGACTTACCACTTTTGTCCACTCACACATAAAATGATCACCAAGGGGGAGAAAGTAAAAAAAGCACGTTCTGCGAAGAAGGAGAAGAAACATGGGAGGGAGAAGTTCCTACTGATACCCATTAAAGAAGTATTGGCTGCAGGTTCTTAAAGTGTAAACCAAATTGATGAAGGGATAAAAAAGGACAGTTTTACCGTCCTAGTTTCTTGCCATTTTTCCATTACGGGAATGAAGGTTTTCTGAGACATAACCTGAGGTACAGAAGTTATAGCAAACAAACAAATAAATACCAATGCAGATGAATATACAAAATTGACGCAGTCAGATTCCTGAGCTCCTAGTAGTTAATCTTGTACTGTAACACAGCTGAATTGGCAGAAGTGGAAATGCATTTGGAAAGTTCAAGCATTTTTAATCCTGCTGTATATATTGAGCTATTAATTCTAAATTATAGGGAAAAAGCACTGATTTGATCAGAAGCAACATTAGCACTTTCCCTACAGAAAGTATTCCATCTAGTGTCATTTAAGCAGCCCTAGTTTATTTAGTCAAAGAAGCAATAAAATTAACTTAGACACCAATGCTTAGATGCCCAAACCAAGGGCATTTGGGACCAAAAAGTCTTTGATTTTCAAGATGTCTTTTGATACTCTAGGCATTATCCTGTCTGCAGGGCAAACACTATAGGTATGAAAACCTAAATGGCATCAGTCCCAACTGCACATTTCCCATGTACAGAACAAAGGCTTCTTTTTGCCTTCTTGGAGGTCTGGGAAGTCAGTCACAACCATGTGACATACTCACAGGGATGGCTTGCACCTGGGTAGTAGGCAAAACACATCCCTGCCCTGCACCTCCACAGTCCCCGCCCTGTCAAAATGTTCCAAATGTTCTCACTTGTCTCATCAGACTTCACTAACCAGGACCAAATACTCTTGTCTGTCTTTAGTAGAAGCTTCTTCTGGATGCAAGGCAGACTTCTCAGGACTGAGGCTATCAAGGCGGAACAGAGAGCAACCACCATTTCACCTTCCTTGATTGATTTTTTTACTCAGTTACAGAAATGAAGGTCCTGAGAGCTCTGAAGGATGGTGAGGTCTTTACATCATTCTTTGGTGAACCGTCAGTCTTTCCCTTTGCTTGTTAGATCTCCATTGACTTCTAATAACCTTTCTGAGACACCAATTTATTCCATTAGAACAGGAACTTTCCACACAAGGTTTTCACGGTGCTTGGGATACAAGTTAAAGATAGCTTTACATTACTGGTTTCAGAGGAGAGAGGAAAATTCCTTGAGCTTTCCAGACAATCAGACTTCATCTACTAGCTCTCTGAAATTTTTCCTGTTCAAGCTTTTGAAACTGGAAACTTCAGTTACATATGTATTTTTTGTGTATATTTTTAATGTCATTTAAGGCAGCTGTGATCAATTCTTTCAATAATATCTTGTATGATTAGCTCTTTACTGCCAACCCAAAGGTGACCTAGCATTTTTGACTCCAAATCTTGTTGCTGAAGAAACTTGTGAAGAAACAGCTGGGCCTTTTTGTTTCTTGACTTAATTCTAGGTATCTTTTATTCTCTACAAAATAAAATGAAGTCTCCATCTGAATGCAAATCTGATTCAGGTGTTTTAGAAAAGTCTGTCCTGATACCAGTCTTTCCTTAAAATAGTTTTTGATATAAACCTGTTCCACTTTATCTGTGCTATTACTTTCTTTTTTTCTTTACTCTGTCATACTGTTAATGTACAGTGAAACTACACAGCCTTTATGTTTATTTATGCATTTCTGAAGAAATCCTCTACTTATGTCCCATCAGGATTGCTATTGCTCCATAACTGAAACTAGCACTCAGTCGCCAAGGTAAGCAGATCCAGTGCTGGCACAATCTGCAGTGAGGTGTTCCAGCGAGATGGATAAGGGGTTCTCCCAAACCAGGGAAACCCCATGGGTAGCCAAGAGAGCCACCAGGAGCCTCCAGCTTGCATGACAGCAGCTGATGAGACATGGACAGTGCCAGGAGCAACTGCCGTCAAGCCCCCTCACATATAAAAGAAGCCCTTAGGGAATGCAAGCGACCAGGAGCACTGCCAATAGGGAGGGCAGACAGGACATAGTGAATCAGCAAGGACATGGTGCAGCAGTTTGCATGGCAGTTTGCACAGTGACTTAAGGGATAAAGGGCAACAACAACAAGTTCCTTCCTGGTGCAGCAGGCATGTCTTCTTGGTGACTACCCCACCTTCTCAGGTGCCTTTGCGTAATAGGAACGAGGCTCTGCAAGTGGAACCAAACAATAATGAGGTTGATGGTTTATCTCGCTTGGAGGCGTTGCCAAGGTTAAGTCAGCCTGTGCCCTCTGTCAAAACTGCTTCCCTAGTGAAAAAAGATGTGTCATTTTCACAGGAGACTCCCTTCTGAAGGGAAAAGAAGGCCTAATATGCAGACCAGACCCACTTCTTACAGAAGTCTGTTGCCTCCCTGGGCCCCGGGTTAAAAATGTAAACAGAAAGCTTCCTACCCTGGTATGGCTCTCAGATTATTATCCATTATTGATTTTTCAGGTAGGCAGCAACGAAGCTGCAACGAGAAGTCCAAGGGCAATCAAGAGACACTTCAGGGCCTTGGGACTGGCTAAGAGATCAGGAAAACAAGTAGTGTTCTCCTCTATCCTTCCAGTTGCAGGGAATGATGAGGGAAGAAACAGGAAGAGCCAGCAGATCAATACCTGGCTCCAAGCCTGGTGTTACTGGCAGAATTTTTGTTTTTTTGATCATGGGTCGATCTACATGACACCAGGCCAGCTGGCAACAGACAGAGTACACTTGACTCAAAGACAGAAAAGGATTTTTGCGCAGGAGTTAGCAGGACTCATTGAAAGAGCTTTAAAGTAGATTTGAAGCGGGAAAGGGATAAAAACAGGCTCACTAGAGAGAAGCCTGGGGGCAGCATGCCAGTGTTTGAGGGACAGTGTGCTAGCGAGGTGCCATGCCTCAGTCTGCCATCTCAGTGGAGGTAGACTATGTGGCAGCAAAGATGCAGGGGTTATTGATGTGTTAGAAACCACTGAAGTGCCTGAGAATGGTCACATGGAAATTAGGGCTTCTCTCCCCCGAAAGGTGACAGGATGAATAGCCCAACTGAAGTGCATCTACACCAAGGCATGCAACATGGGCAACAAACAGGAGGAGCTGGAAGCCATTGTACAGCAGGAAAACTATGATATAGTTTCCATCACTGGTAGGATGACCTGCACAACTGGAGTGCTGCAATGGATGGCTATAAACTCTGCAGAAGGGATAGGCAAGGAAGGAGAGGTGGTGGTGTAGCTCTGTATGTTAGGGAGTGTTTTGACTGTCTAGAGCTTGACAATAGTGATGAAAAGGTTGAGTGATGGGGGAGAATCAGGAGGAAGGCCAACAAAGCTGATATCATGGTGAGAGTCTGTTATAGACCACCCAACCAGGATGAAGAGGCAGACAAAATATTCTATGAGCAGCTGGGAGAAGTCTCACAATTTCTAGCCCTTGTTCTCATGGGGGGCTTCAACTTCCCAGATGTCTTCTGGACAGCAGAGAGCAAACAGTCTAGAAGGTTCCTGGAGTACGTGGAAGACAACTTCCAGCTGGAGAAGTGAGCCAGCTAGGGACAGGGGCCCTGCTAGAGCTGTTGTTTGTGAACAGAGAAGGACTGGTGGATGATGTGATGGTTGGAGGCCATCTTGGGCATGGCCATTATGAAATGATAGAGTTTTTGATTCTTGGAGAAGTAAGGAGAGGGGTTAACAGAACTGCTACCTTGGACTTCCGGAGGGCAGGCTTTGGTCTGTTTAGGCACCTGGTTGACAGAGTCCCTTGGGAGGCAGTCCTGAAAGGCAAAGGAGTCCAGGAAGGCTGGACAATCTTCAGGAAGCAAATTTTAAAGGTGCAGGAGCAGGCCATCCCAATGGGCTGAAAGACAAGCCAGCAGGGAAGAAGACTGGCCTGGCTGAACAGAGAGCTTTGGTTTGAACCCAAAGAAAAAGAGAGTCTATGACCTTTGGGAGAGGATTACAAGGACTTTGTGAGCTTATGCAGGGAGAAAATGAGAAGGGCCAAAGCCTGTCTAGAACTTAATCTGGCTGTTGCTCTAAAAGACATTAAAAAATGTTTCTATAAATATATTGGCAAGAAAAGGAGGGCTAAGGAGAATCTCCATTCCTTATTGGATGCAGGGGGACATGTAGTGACAAAGGATGAGGAAAAGGATGAAGTGCTTAATGCTGCCTTTGATTCAGTCTTTAATAGTCAGACCAGTTGTTCTCAGGGTACCCAGCCCCCTGAGCTGGAACACGGGGACAGGGAGCAGAACGCCCCCAGAACCCAAGTAGAAATGGTTAGTGACCTGCTACATGACTTAGACACACACACAAATCTATGGGGCTGCATGGGATCCACATAGGGGTACTGAGGAAGCTGATAGAAGTGCTGGTGGAAGCCGATTTCCATCCTTTATCAGCAGTCCTGGCTAACCTGGGAGGTCCCAGTTGACCGGGAGTTAGCAGATGTGATGCCCATCTACAGGAAGGACCGGAAGTAGGATCTGGGGGACTATAGGCCTGTCAGTCTGACCTCAGTGCTGGAGAATTTTATGGAGCAGATCATCCTGACTGCCATCATGCAGCACGTGCAGGACAACTAGGTGATCAGGCCCAGTCAGCCTGGGGAAAAGTGGCTGGAAAGTTGCCTGGTGGAAAAGGACCTGATGGTGTTCATTGACAGCTGGCTGAATTTGAGCCGGCAGTGTGCCCAGGTGGCTAAGAATGTCAATAGCATCCTGGCTTATATCAGAAATAGTATGGCCAGCAGGACTAGGGAAGTGATCCTGCCTCTGTACTCAGCATTGATGAGGCTGCACCTTGAATACTGTGTTCAATTTTGGGCCTCTCACTACAGGAAAGACGTTGAGGTGCTGGAGTGCATCCAGAGGAGAACAACAAAGCTGGTGGACGGTCTGGAGCACAAGTCTACTGAGGATTGGGTGAGGGAATAGGGGTTGCTTAGCATGGAAAAAAGGAGGCTGAGGGGAGACCTTACCACTCTCTACAACTGTCTGAAAGGAGGGTGTAGCAAGGTGGGTGTTGGTTTCTTCTCCCAAGTAACAAGTGATAGGACAAGAGGAAATGGCCTCAAGTTGCACCATGGAAGGTTTAGATTGGATATGAGGAAACACTTCTTCACTGGAAGGGTTGTCAAGCATTGGAACAGGCTTCCAGGGAAGTGGTTGAGTACCCACCCATGGAGGTATTTAAAAGACATGTAGATGTGGTGCTTAGGGACATGGTTTAGTGGTGGACTTGGCAGTGATAGATTAATGATTGAACGTGATGATCTTAAAGGTCTTTTCTAACCTAAAAGGTTCTATGATTCTAGATTTTTCTTTTATGGCTGTTACAGCAGTTTGATGTCCTGTACTAGTAGTTCCATTTTCTCTGCTTTGTCACCCAGGGTTTTTGCATTAATCTAGGAACCTTTAAATTGTTTCGCTCAGACCTCATCCAATTTCTTATGTGAATTAAGTGCAGTAACTTTCACTAGCTGTATTGCCTTCTACTCTCAGTTATTTTCATGTTGTGGTTCTCTGGTGTTTTTTTGTTTCACTGAGGGGGGATTTTTTTTTTTTTTGTTATTCAGCTTTCTGCCTTCTGTGCCTTTTTATCCATAACTGCAGTCTTATTTACCTAAGTTTTCTATTCTCTGTGTCCTGAAAACAGGTGTGGAGCTATTAAGAAACCTGTCTACACTGATTTTAGAATCTCAGTACCCCAAAGATTTAACAGAAGTCAGTCCAATGAGAAGATGCAGAGACACCTTTTCTGTTGCAAAGTCCCTCATAGACCTTCAGGGCTTGGGTTGTTGAGGGTCCTGCTCATATCATGTTGCATGCCCAAAAGCCCCTGCCAAGGCTGCTCATTGCTTTGCCACTTCCTAAACTGGTCTGTGGATGTTTCTGAAAGGTTTTCTGTACCTCTCAAGTATCCACCTTGGTGGAACAGGCAGTAATCTGGTTTTAATTATCATCAGATGTGGGAAATGTCTTGTTTGCCGGTTCCCCACAGTTGTCCCTATAATGAAGAAATGTTAAGATAGAATAAAGTAAGTATTTATAAAATCCAAATATTAAGAGCTCAGGTACTATGATTAGAAGAAGGAGCATATACATAAAAGAAAATCTGTATGTTAGATCATCTCCAAAAGGTTTCTTTCTTTCTTTGATCAAATAAGCTGTCAGGATGCTTAGATGGACTTGCACACACAAGGATTTATTACACAAAATCTTTCTCCAACATTATTACTTTCACTGAAGAGAGTCCTTATTTTGGGGATGCATATTACCTGATGTGCCATCAAGACTCTCCAAGTTTTTCTTTAGATTCAGACCCTTGGAATGTAGATTGAGATCTGAAGAATTTCTATGGACTCTAACTTGACTTGGAGCCTTGGCTGAATAAACTGCTGAAAACGATTGACTGGGCTAATTAATTTTTAGAAATACTGTTGGTCTTTGGGTATAATTTTTAAAGCCACCAATTATCTAGGTGTTAGGGTGACTATCCCAGTTCATAACTAATCACAGATATACAGATCCCTAGGAAAATGCTCCTTTCCCCCAGTCAAGTGTAAATCAACAGGCAAATCATCATCAAGTCCCCAAATTTTCTTTCTAACACAAGCCATAATTCTCCTTACTCTTTTTGCTTATTCCTATCCTTTGCTAGAAAGTAAAGATTCCCCTAAAAGTCACTTCAGAGCCCACTTCTTTTAATATCCACCCTAAATTTTGCATCATTGAATTATTTTGTTGAGAAAGGATCCCCGGAGCTCATTTAATTCCACTCAAAGCAAGCTCAGTTTCAAAATTTGATCAGAAACATGTTGAACCGCGTGTGAAATTCTCCAAGGATGAAGACCCCAAAACATCTCTGGGAACCTGTTCCAGTGCTTAATCCTTCTCACCATAAACATGGTTTTCCCTTGGCCCAGGCAAATTTCCTTTGCTACACCTTGTGACAATTGTCTCTCACGCTTTTGCTTGCCAGCTCTGGGAGAAGGTCTGTCTCTGCCTTCTCCTTATCTCACTTTTAGGTAATTGAAGGCAGCAATATGATCCCCCCTTAGCCTTCTTTTCTTCAGATTGAACAAATAAATTTCTTTTAGTCTCTTCATGTCATGTGCTGCAGTCTCCTAGCCATCCTTGTCATCAGTTGCTACTGGGAGCATCCAAAGCTAGACACTGTTTTGGATGGAGCTTCACAAGGGCAAACCAAGAGGAAATAACCACTGTCTTATAGCTCCTGGCTACACTTTTGCTGTCCAGTATGCTTTATCCTTCACTGCCATAAGGGTGCACTGCTGCCTCATATTCAACTTGCTGTCCACCATGCGCTCATCTGTAGAGCTGATTTCTAACTGGTCACCTCCAGCCTTGCTGTTACCTGACTTGACCTGGACTCTGCCTTTGCCTTTGCTTTCCTCCACCTTCATGGGTCAGCTGTTTTTTGATCTGTCAAAGTCCCCTGCTCCCCTTCCAGTGCATCAACTGGTCCCCTCTGTTTGGTGTTGTTCATGAACTAGATGATCCTATCCCAAATGTATTTAGTAGTATCAGTCCTTGTACTGAGCTCTGAGGAGAGCCATTTGTAACTGGATGCCTGTTAGACTCTGAACTGTTGACTACAGTCCTTTGAGTGCAATGATCCAGCCAGTTTTTCCTTCTCCTTGAAGTTTGCCCATCCTGTCCGTACCCATTCAGCATGCCTACAAGAATGCCATGGGAGACTGTGTCCAAAGCCTTGCTAAAGTCAAGGTAAATGACACACGCTGCTTTCCTTTTGTCTGCAGAGCCAGTCATTTCATCCTGGAAGGCAATCAAGATTAATTAGGATAATTAAGGATAATTATAGATAAAGGATAATTATAGAATTTTCCCTACCTTCCATCAACTTCAGAACCACATTTTACATTCTTACTCTGGTGGTTAGTTTGCTATTCCAGTTCCTCGATCTGCACTGGTGACAGACTTATTAATTCCCCTTCATAATTAGTCCCCAGTTGCATAGATTTGACTCTTCTCATGAATCTCAGGTACTCTCTTCTCTGTTTTATCACCTCTTTTCCCTTGAAAACTCTGCATATCATTCACATTTCTCTTTGGGCTTCAGTATCCAACTATATCTGCCTCCCGTTCTTCTCTTGAGAGTCCGGTTGCTTATTTCATTAGTTACACTGAAGCTTCTGCTTGGCTTTTTTCATTATATTCAAAGCTTCAAAGGTCTTTATGTAGAAATACATTCATAACTTGGTTGTATTTACCTTTGAGTAGATTACTGGCACAATTATTACTATATGTGAATTCGGCATGGAGCTATGCACTAGCTTAATCATAGCTATTATATATTTCAAAAATATACTTTGATTTGCACAGGCTAGCAACATGCTTTATATAACTTACTGATAGGTAAGATACATTTAAAATTGGTGCACAAATTTCATATGCAAAAGATGGAACTGCACACTTAAGATGAAATGCTCTATAGTTTTGTAGTAGGGGAAAAATGCATATTTACATTTCTAATTTCAGTTGGTGGATGCCTGATTTATATGCATATGCTGCAAATATGGGTTTTAAAAGAAAATAGTAACCTGCTGTATATCTTGGAGTTCTGGCAGGCTTTGATTTCCACCTAGGTAATTGTCTTATACTGCAAACCTGAAGGATCATTTATAAAGCTTTTAGGTGGTGACCATAGCAGTATTTAGGTGTAAAAGAGATTATTGTAGTAAATGAATCTTGTCTAAAAACTAGCAGAAGAAAATTTTTTTGGTGTTCAGTTAAAAGCACAATGACTTTATCATTTATCTTGACTCAGAATTTTGGCTGTAACTCTTCTGGCTCACACAGTTGCAAACGGAAAAAGGATGCATGCTACACCCCCCACCCCCCCCCATTTCTTATCCAGAACCAAGCAATTACATTTTAGAAGAAACCATTTAAAGGACAACCAATTTCACTGCAAGCATCTAGGCCTCCAGCAGTTTAGCATGACTCTTGCTGCAGTGACATCTGTAAATGTGTATTGCTGCTGCAGTGTGCCTCCTAGTGTTTTCTATAATTCTGTAGCAGAAACTATATTACTTACTGCCTGCTGAGTTCAATACTGTATTTCAGTAGTTACTGCCATAATGGACATATTATGCTGACCAAAACAGTATGTCTGGGAATCTAGGTAGACACTTCTCTGTGTGTGTATGTGTAAATGCAAACTGCTCAGACTTATGTGTTTTTATCTATGCAAGAATACATAACTGAGAGAAGTGGAAAGATTTTGACAGATGTATATATAAATATATTTCCTGAGAGACAAATATCTCACGGCATGCACAACATTCTGATTGTCCTGTGTATTACCTTCGAAATAGATACCTTCTTTTCTTCTGGCTGAAGAATTATTTCAGTAAAATGGACTTTTCCCCCCACATTATGATAAATGGATAGAAAGTGCTGCACTTAACTCATAGGTTACTTTTCAAGTAGCTTGATAGTCCCATTGAGCATTCTCGTCTTTAGAGCTGATAGCATCTGAAAACTGGGTGGCAAACATCCTGCTGTGGGTACCTAGCATCCTATTCTCTCAACTTAAGATAGTATATATGGGTCCAAACTGTGTCTGTACTGGGAGGAAGACATCCTAACCCATACTATCTATGTGTATCTGGCAGAGTTATTGCTTTACAGCCTACTTCTGAATGATTCATATGCAGGACCAGAACTGAAGTCCACTGATATCACTGAATACCAAAAAAGACATGCAATAAATGAAAACAGACAATAGCTGAATACAGCTGAAAGGCAGAAAGGTTCTTATGGAAGAGTTGTCAAGCTGAATCTACACAAGGTAGAATGGAATGCAAATAGTTTTCTGTATTTTAAAATACACATTAATCATAGGATGGAGAGGAATATTAAAATTAAAGAATTCTAGCAGTCCAGTTGCATATTCAGATTTCATTTAGCTGCTTTGTCCTTACACTTGATCATGCTTCCTTAATCACCAGATCAAATATAATTTTTTTCCCCAGAGAGACCACTCTTTTGTCTTAAACTTGAACTCTTAGACCCCTAACTAATGTAATGCTATTCTCTCACAATTTTCTACTCTTTTTTTCTCTACTTCTCCACAAAAGAAAAACTGAATGATATTTGGATATTTTTTTTTAAGAGAAGAAGTCATCCTGGGACTAGCTCAGTTAGGGCTAGTCTGAACAAGAACATCAGTCAGAACAGAATGGTTTGGTCAAAGTTCTGAGCATCACAAAACAGGGTTGTATACTGGAAAATACTGAACAGCTTTAACAGTAGGTTATGCTTCCAGCACTGATTATAGTTTATCTGGTCAAAACTGGGAGAGGAAAAGGAATAGATTAAAAAGCAAGCAAAACTTAAATAGTGTCAGTCTTGAGAAACATGTAACGTTAAATACACCATGACCATTTATGTAGGCACTATTGTCAATGCTTTTTCTGCTGATGCTAGTAAATCACTCCAGAGTTATTAAAAAAGAGAAAAATCAAGTAGTTGGCTATCGAAGAAAACAAATAATTGGTGATTTATAAGAGGTGAGAAGGCCAACCTGAAGGAAGTTCAAGTATCCCTTGAAATCTCAGCTAGTGCTGTAACAAACCTGAGTTAGAAGCCTTTCCGGGAAAGGGATGAGGAAAAGAAAGCATGCCCTCAGCAGAAAGAAGTGAAGCAGATACTGATTCAGCTGGGTTGCTGCTGGGTTTTTTTTTGTCTGTGGCAGCCTATGAGCTTAATGACAGTGAAATGATGATTTGTAGGTCATCAGGCTGAAGAAGAAATCTATGAATACCCAAGAGGAGTAGTCTGAGTATTCCTCCTTTATTCGATAAGTAGGCCAAGATAAATCCCTTCTGACTACTGTACTAAATGTATTTGAAAAACAGAGAGGTAAGGACAAAAATGTGTGTGTATGGCTATCCTCAAACAAGCCAAATATGTATTATACATGTTGGCATGAATTGTGGACCTAATCAGAAGTGGAAAAAAAATGAGTGTAAGGAGAAAACAGTGTAAGAAATGGTGGAAATGTAGTTAAAATTAATCAAAAATGTGCTATTGATGGAATCAGATACAAGGAAAATAGTTTTCTTTTGGAGCAGGATCCTCGATAGGATCTTCAAGGCCTTATTTCCTTGCTGGAGATGACAGAAGACAGGAGTAATTTAGAGATATCTCCAATTTAGATGAAAAACTCAGGTCAGGTAACAAAACAGAAGGCAATATGCAATTTTTTTTTGGACTGTAGCTTTAGTGAAGAACTTTACAAAAAAAAAATATTACAGGAATCTTTACAAATCAGTTGAAAATAGTACCTCTGAAACCTTGCCAAGTAAAGAGCCACTTGCAAGCAACTGGGAGGACTTGTGTTTTCAAAACACAAACTCAGATTTGTCCAGCAGGGTTCATACTGAGAACTTTGATCTTGCATTCTGATTTAAGCTCATTTCTGCATCAAAGACATTGTATTGCTGCGATGGATGGCTATGGTGTGCTTGATTGGACTGCTGGATTACTGCTTGGTTTCCCAATATTGAAGAGCTAAACATAAAGCATATTGTCATCATTGCTGGGAGTGCTTCTATTGACACTGGGAAATATTTATTTATGCTAGTTATGGTATAGTTGAAGTGTGACAGCAGGGGTTATGTCTTATTCACCTTTAGAATTGCATGATACTGGAAGCCTGGAGGAGGAGCGACACAGGAGCCTTTACATGAGCTTATTACTTTCAGGCAGTCTTCCTAAACAAGGGAGTGATCTTCACAGAGACAGCTACTCTGGCTTTTGGACTTCTACAAAGTGAAGAAGGAAAAAAATCTGGTTCTATTAAGTTGTGAGCAAATAGGTATTACCTGGATACTTTGCAATCTTTTTCGCTTTTCTAGTTAATAGGATTTATGTTTCCTTCTTTGCAAGATTTATGTTTCTCCTATGCTAAAAGATACCATATGTCAGTACTGTGAGACCTAGGATGATGTCTTACTGCAGCAATGAATCTATGCAGATGACTGTGAGAGGAAAATCGTAAAGTAGAGGCAGCTAATTCATCTTGAAACCTTTATATAATTTTACATATCAGCTTGAATCTGTACCTATTTAACAGTAGCATTTGCCTTTACCATTTCATGTACGTGCTTCATTCCACTGGCATTTAGAGTGATTTAAATGAATACAGCCACATGAGCAGATTTTTGAATCTCAGGCTCCCTGTGGCTTTTTCAATGTCTGTTTGCTTTTTAAAGCTTTGATTCTTTTTCTTACAATGATTAAGAGATGAGACCAACAAAACCCTAAACAAAGTCTTTTCTGAATGTACTTAGGACCTGGTATAAAACGTACCCAGGACACATTCTTTCTACCTCCATAATCTACAACAAAAGACAAATTATTAATGACAGTACTCCAGCAGACAGAATGCATGTAAGATTAATAAAAGTAGGACTGCTGATTAACTTGATCACTTCCCAAATGATGATATAAGAACTCTAAGCAAGTGCCAGATATTTATTTATCAAAAATGCTTAGGAGCATGATCATAGAATCATAGAATCACTTTGGTTGGAAAAGACCTTTGAGATCATCGAGTTCAACCATTAACCTAACCCTGCCATCCCACCACTAAACTATATCCCTAAGCACCTCATCTATCCTTCTTTTAAATACCTCCAGGGATGAGGACTCTACCACCTCCCTGGGCAGCCCATTCCAGAGCCTGACAACCCTTTTGGTGAAGAAGTTTTTCCTAATGTCTAGCCTAAACCTGCCCGTTTGTTGGTGTGTGGCCTTTTTTGTTGAATGCACTTTAAGGATTCCAATTCTGGAGCGGTACACTTTTCAAGCAAGTTTAAAATAGCACTGTAGTTTTAAAATGTACTTCTTTGTAGCATTGCTCTTGAGAATTAGGCTTAATTTTCCAAGATACAAAAGTCACAAGTGTTGATGCATCATTAGCTGAAGTGCACTGCACACTTAGTTTTTATGTGGAGGAAGAGTATTAAAGAGGCAATTTGAGGAGTTGGATGGAACTATACCTGTAATAAGTAGGGGTAGTTTGCAGTTGGAATTAGTTTTAAATTGGCTCCTTCAGTTTGGTTTGGATTTTTTTCTATGAAAATTTTGCCTGTTTTAAGGAATAAGTGCCATGTAGCATTGCCAATGAAAATAGAGATTGTTTAAAATTTCTCTTACGGGCTACTCCCTAGATATTACATGTCTAATTTTTTCTTTTTCTATAAAATAATGGTTTGTTTTGTTTTTAATTTTCTTTTTCAAAGCACAGATGTCATTACATTACTAGAATCTTCTAACCTGTTAATCTGATCTGATATTTCAATGTCACTAGTTCACTTTGAAAGGATCATTTTCTCAACAGCCTGAAGTTAAGGAATTTTTGTTCTTTTTACCTTGGAAACTGTGAAATATTGGAAACCACTAAAAACCCCCAAATGACCTGGATTTAATAAATATGTAATGTTCAGAAAGAAAGTTAGGAAAGTTTTAACCCTTATTTTCTGTGGTTAAAAGTGTGTCTGACCTTGTCCTATATCTAACAAGGGCTCAAAAATCCATGATGTCATATGATGATATAGGTACTAATACCTAAATCCTCTGGATTCTTGCAATATGAAAAAATGTGATCCTAAATTTTAGTCCTGCTATGTGCAGTCCTAATCTTAAATACAATGGGTAGCCTAGAACATAAAACCAAGCCAGAGAACATTTGCACCAGGGAAGTATAAGCTACTTTTAGTGCCACCACCAGCTGTCATCCTAAACAGGCCCTCTCACTTGTAGCTCTAGTTTTATGTCCGTGCTCAGTGGGGACTTCTGTTGAGAGAAGACCACTTTGGCCTTAAAACCAGTTTTCAGTGTAGTCCAGAGAACTCTGAAGCCTCAAACATTACACTGATTTTTTGTGAGTTTTCTGATCCTATACCTACCCTAATCCAATCCTAACTGTAGCCAAAAACCTCTATGAAGAAGAGAAAAATATGCAAATTTTTATTTCCTTCTGGAAAAAATCCTTACTCTGAACTAACAGCCCTCCCAAGATCTGTCCATAACAGAACAGAATGAAACTCTCCCCTCATTTTATGTTATCATCCAGTACTAATCTAATCTTCTTCAGCAGATGCTTTTCCAAACCACACTTGCAGTACCAAATCTAGCCCAGACACTTCTTTTCAGGTCACAGAACTGAAAAAGAGAACCCACATATCTGCTTTTCTCCTCTTCAGCACAATGTCTCAATGTAAACTGACAGGGCTTTTGTCCCCCAGTAGACTGTGTAGTTCTGCAGTTTCCACTTTCTCTGCCTGAACTCGTACTAGAGACTTAACCATTCACAAATATTGATGCAAAGAACTAGCTCCCTGGACAACAGAAAATAAAGTTTTTTGTCTTCTGGAACCAACCTTCCTCCTTCTAATGCTGGGCCTGGTAGGAGGAAGTCTCAGTAACAGAGTTGTTAAGTTTCTGTACTCCAAAATCCTTATTATAAATTTAATTAGCAGTTCCTCTATGGCCTGAATCAAAATATGAACTGTCTCCTCTCCAGAAACTGCTTTTTTCCTCACCCAGAGCCCTTTTGAATGCATAAATCTGATGGTTTTATTTCAGCTTCCCAAGGAAGGAACAAGGAAATGAAAAAGGCCCTTTTTTCTTTCTGAAACCTTCATTCTAGACTGGTATCATTTGCAGGACCAAATACTGAAACTGGCTTTTCAAGAACTGCTGTTTGTATTAAAGATTCCCAACTCACTAAGGAATAAAACCTTCATCCATAAGGTCATGAGCTTTACAGGATCTTGAATAAATCTAACTCCTTGGCTTGTCCAGGCCATGATGTTAGCCATAACTATGACTCCATTCCTAGGTTCTCAAACAGAATAGAGAGATGGACGGGGAAAAAAAAAAAAAAAAAAAGATTAAGCTACTTCTTTTTGCCACAGTGGAACAAAATGTCACAGTGAATCCTGAAGGATAAAGAAACATGAATTTACATTCATGATTTCAGGCCCTGCTCCCAGGAAAGTTAGCATGAACCACAACTCTACTCATATGCTAATAGTTTTGACATGTTTACAAGAACAGAACAAAACACCAACAAAAAAATCTTCCAACATGAAAAGAAGCTTTCTTCTGGGTTGGCTCCCTGAGACCTACTGCCATGTGGTATTCTGTAAACCTCAGTGGAGGCAGTATCCTAAGCTTGTGCTTCACTGTGGCAGATCCGTATGAGAGAAAAAGCAAAACATAAGCTGTTGATTTACAATTCAGGTATTGGAGGATCTAACCCTCTCCACGCTTTGCTCTCAGAACCTTAAACAGAACTCAAACAGTAGAGCACAGTAGGGTTCATCTCTACCTACTCCATCAAAATAAAATAGAAATAATTTCTTAAAGTAGATGGCTGAACCTTTCAGGATCAACCAAAAAGACTGGGTCTTCATCTTAAGAGGAAACAATCATAAGGACAGTTAGGGAGTACATAAATTTAAAGGACTAGAGGGCAATTTTTTGGTACTGATTTTTATCATAGGTCAGTGAAGGCCCATTCACTCTCTTTTCTACCCTACCAGTACTAGAGTTTAAAAATATCCCCAAGACCCAAGCCACAAAAAAATGAGCAATTCTTTATGTCTGGCATGGTGTCTCATCCTAGGTCACAGAAGCCTTGTAAACTGTGCACTTATAGCAGTAGTCTGCATCTGAGAATAACAAGACATTAGGGAAAATAATGTCCTTTGTTACCATGCTTGTCATCTTAACCAGAACCATAGCCCTACATCTGCCAACACATAAGAAGTTTCTTGTTGGACTAGAAGAATATATCAGCCATTCTCTGGAAAGGCTGCCAGGAATTTTGCCAGGAACCTGCAGTTCATCTCTTCCCCAGATTTCCTGTGCTTAAAAACATACTGAATAGCCTCCAAGACATCTTAAGGCAAAATATAAATTAAACTGCCTCTGGTTTTAGACTAGATGCCAGGCAGGAACCAAGGTAAAGTAAATTTCTCAGACACTATTGTAAAGTGATGCTAATTCATGATATGGCCACTGCTAAGCTTAGCCTTATTCCACAGGCTTCCGTTGGTTTTTTTCATCTTTTTTAGAGAAAGCCACAGTTACAGGGGGAAGAACAGGGAAATAACATCATCGCACAGGTGTAAGTATAAGTCTAACTTCAGACCCAAACCTAAACCAAGGAAAAAAATAGACTCCAAAACAGACTTCAGTAACAATATGATGTATACTTTCTTGAAATTCTTTCAGAATTTCAGGATGCTGAGAAGAAGTAGAGTTTCTCTATAATCCTAACATTAACCATTCACCAACAGCCATATTCCCCTTCCCAATATTCTACCTGCAATTGTAAACTTAACCATTACGCTATGCTTAAGAGTGGAGATACTCCACTCTTGGGTGGTAAATGAAATAGGAATTACTTTTTCTTTGTAACACTAGATCATATTTTATGTTCCTGAGCCTTGAAAGGTCCAGTAATAAAGTAGGAACTTCATTCCTGCTCCTTTCTAATCCTAACCCCAGCTATAAATTTAGTAACAGGAGCTATCTTGGGAAAATCATTCACCCAGATTCATCCTTTACCATAGGTTTACTAGTTATACAGAGACCCTATTCAAGGAAGAAAATGAAGTAGGAGCTACTTTCTTGCTTTGAAACGTTATCATTTTACATCACTGCCAAGATTAGGTGGAAAAAAATCCTAGAAGTCACTATCTTCTTCCTGAATAATTTTTTATTGCCTCTGAGGAAGTCCTGTAGAATGATCAGGTTCCTGCTGTCTGTGATCCTGAGCCTACCTAAGACTTAAACCAAGGCTTGATGGTAAACCAGAGACCTCAAAGTAAACTACCACCCTCTGCCTTGATTGAGGGGCTTTAGTCAGCATTAATTGTAGCTCCTAACACACTGTTCTGCTTAACCAAAACCCAAAGAATCCAAAATTTGCTCTACAATTGTAATTTCTGGAATAATTGTTCTAATATCTGATGTAAGGGAGTTTTGAAGGATTCTGTGATAAATCAATGTCTTGAATTCTGACCCAGTCCTCACCCTGTTTTTAACAGTAATGCTTAGTCACCATTTTTATTAGGTTAGGAAAAAAAAAATAGAAACCATTCTCCCTTCCAGAATCATTGCTCATCAATGACTGATTAAACTTGTCAGATTCAGAACTTCTCCAGACCTCCCCTGTAATCTTAATTCAGGTTTAATGAAAGATTCCTAGTCAGATGTCACAACATACAAATTATTCTTCCTTTATAAAACCAGCATTGTATAACAGTTCTTGCAGGATACAGCAGGAAAAATATATTCTTATGTCTCCATCATTTGGTAGCTACAGCAATGCATTCTAGTGCTGGAGCAGAAATATATGGAATAACATTAGCGAAGGGACTGAGAAAAATTCTTTCTTCTGCCACCAGGATTCAATGTGGCTTTGGCAGAGAACAGCCTTTTGGCTACTGTCCTCCACAGTTTCCACAGTCTTAAGAAAGACCCAGGGAATCATCTCTGGGTAGGGACAAAGCTGGAGCACCTCTTTTATGAGGACAGACTGAGAGAGTTGGGGTTGTTCAGCATGGAGAAAAGGCGGCTGCGGGGAGACCTGATTACGGCCTTTCAGTACCTAAAGGGGGCCTATAGGAAAGATGGAGAAAATCTTTTTAGTAGGGCCAGCTGTGTCAGGACAAGGGGTAATGGTTTTAAACTAAAACAGGGTAGGTTTAGACTGGATATAAGGAGGAAATTCTTCACAATGAGGGTGGTAAAACACTGGAACGGATTACCCAGAGAGGTAGTGGAGGCCCCATCCCGGGAAACATTCAAGGCCAGGTTGGATGGGGCTCTGAGCAAGCTGATCTAGTTAGCAGTGTCCCTGCTCACTGCAGGGGGGTTGGACTAGATGACCTCTAGGGGTCCCTTCCAACCCAAAGCATTCTATGATTCTATGTCCTTCTTTCATCCTCAGGTTTCTACAAAGCAAAAGCTACACAGGAGAGGAATATCTTATTATTCTGAAGTTCACAACATAACTCTGGCTCAAGTATAGGCTTAACAGCAGCAGATATTTTAGTCTAGTATTCAGATTATAGTGGAAAAGTAATTCAGATTATAGTCAGAAAAGTAATTCTCCTGGCACTAAGCCATTTTTTACCATAGCAAAATCTTTGGTGTGCAACAGTACACAACTATGCAATCCTGCTATCATGGCCCTGAGCACACCACCAGCCTCAACTGGGACCCTCACCCCCCTCCCATGGGTCACAAGTCCCATTTCAGCCTAGATCCTGGCACCCACTCCTGGGTTGAGCCATGCTGTAGGTAGAACCAGCCCTGTTTCTGACTTTTGCTGTCCTGACTTGCTGGCTGTGCTCCTGGATGGACCAGACTTCACCTACCTGATAATTATGGGGCTGTCAACAGACCCTGTTACTGTCATCACCCATGCCCTGCCACAGGGGGCTGTGTCCTGTTGGTGCAATCACTGCCCCAGGTTCACTCCTGGCTCTTCATCCCTTGGGGAACATCCCTGTCCCCTGATGCTCTGTGCTCAGTAACCATAATCGTAATTCCAATCCTTTCTCAGCTCATCCTTGTCTGAAGTCAGTGAAGTGTCTGGGTACACCAAAAAGCCAAGATTTCTTGCCCGCTACAAAGCTTTTTCAGTAACCCAAACTCTTCAAGCCAATTTATGCAATGTCTTTAACCTAAACCATGGACCATTTCTTTCTTGACCCAGCCTTTGCTGAAGTTCAACAGGCCTTGAAGACAGAGCTCCTTGGAATTTGAATCTCTGTTCCTCACTGTAAGTGCTGTCCTGGTTTTGGCTGAGACAGGGTTAATTTTCTTCCTAGTAGCTGGTATAGTGCTGTGTTTTGGATTTAGTACTAGAAGAATGTTGATAACACACCGATGCTTTTGTTGTTGCTGGGTAGTGCTCAGACTGGCCAATGACTTTTCAGCTCTCAGCTCTGCCAGGTGCACAAGAAGCTGTGAGGGGGCACAGCCAGGACAGCTGACCCAAACTGACCAAAGGGGTATTCCATACCATATGATGTCACACTCAGTATATAAGCTGGGGGAAGAAGAAGGAAGGGGGGGACATTCAGAGTAATTGCGTTTGTCTTCCCAAGTCACCGTTAGGCATGATGGAGCCCCGCTTTCCTGGAGATGGCTGAACACCTGCCTGCCCATGGGAAGCAGGGAATGAATTCCTTGGTTTGCATTGCTTGTGTGCATGGCTTTTGCTTTACCTATTAACCTGTCTTTATCTCAACCCATGTGTTTTCTCACTTTTACTCTTCTCTTTCTCTCCCCCGTCCCATTGTGGGAGGAGTGAGTAAATGGCTGTGTGGTGCTTAGTTGCCAGCTGGGGTTAAACCACGACAAGTGCAAATTTAGTTTTAGCCTTAATAGTAACCCAATAAATGTATGTTGAGTGGAGCAACCAGTAATTTTCTCCTTCTGAAGTTGTCCCTGTACTGGCTCAGGGAGCCTGATGGAGTTCTGCAAGGAGGTTTCTGGTCTCTGCTTCTCCTCTGCCTGATATCTCTCTGCATTCTACTCTCTGTTCACAGCAACCTAGTCTGAAAAGAAAAACAGGAAAGTTATTACCTTTCAGCATTTGTCTAGTTCATGTCTAAATGGTGTGCAATGTAGTACTGAGACTAACTGTGCAGAATCTACTTTCCATAGCCCTGTGTTTAACCACAGCGCAAACTTCAAGCTAATAATATTCCATAATAATAATAGTTAATAATAGCTATTAATATTTTTGCAGAACTGAGCTGTGTGTGACGCAGGTCCCAGAGAAATGCAGTTGTGTGACCTTGGCTCAGTGTTATTGAAAAAAATTTGACTTTGAGAGAGTGTGTGAGTTCTGCAAGGTAAGAAGTGAAATCACTTGAGTCAATAACAGCAGTAGCTCAGGAGGAAAATACTGGCCTGAAGGAAAGATATAAAATTCTGAAAGAAAATACAGAGAGTAGGAGAATGGCGATTTAGAAAGATCAAGGATCATCCAGTAACTAAACCTGATACTTTCCCAGCTGGCTGATGACTGCTGGTCAGCAGGGAGTCGTTGGGTGCCTGTACTAGGACAGTGAGCGTTACCATTATTTCCAGTTATTTTCCATGTATAGAAGATAATTGTTTTGTACTCATTAGTTTTGTACAATCCTACTTGCAAGTCTCCTTCTTTTACACAGTTGAAGGTGCAAGAAGCCAAATTATAGCCTTTTTCTCTACAAATTTTATGTTTATACAGCTTGCAGTTTAACTGAAAGACCTAGTGATCCTGCCTGGCATTAGAACAAAACAATAACCATTCTCCCTTTCTGGCATTTAACACTTAATCTGTCTCAGGGATGTTGCATGGGCAAGTAACAAACAAGGTTCTTCAGCCCCTGATTTCTTAATCCTAATCCTAACCCTAGCCATAGTCAAAGTTTAGGTATTCTTTGCTAGGAGCTGCTCTTTGTTGATCTTGGAGACATTGCAAGATCCAGCATTAAGTATTGCAATTCTAAAACTACTGATGGAGAGTGGTTCGCCCACAGATATGCCACAGGATTCTGGATCTCTGATACCATGGGGCTTCTGAAATGGCACTAGGTGCCTGCGCTTATTTATCTGACCTCCAACCCCGTGGCCTTTAGTCCTTACTGAGACTGCAACCTAACTTATGTTTAACTTAATCTTGGGCACTCAACTGAAAACTAAAGCCTTTCCACCTCCTAGTATGACAGCAAGTGAGTTTTCTGGATCTCTGAAGATCTCTTCAGGTATATGGAAATAGTGCTATGGAAATGGGTTGCTGCCTCTTGCAGAGCAGACATATTGATGTTTACTGACCAAAGCTGGCAAATTTCAAGTTAGGCTGTAAATTCCAGCCCAACTGTTGGCCTCCTACTGGTGACAGTAAAAAGGAAGAATACCTGATTAGTTTTGAATTCCTGCCTTCTGAAATTATTTTTACATTTCTTTTGTACATCTTTTGGATTTACCAGATCAAATGGTGACATGAAAGCCTTGCCACATCAGTCAAACTTACAAAATTCAAACTTGCAAAGTCTCTCTCCTCTCCTTATATCAAATCTACACTGGCATTAGGATCTTCATGAGACAGTTGCACATGTTGACCTAATAGGGAGTTATTTTGATATTTTATTCTGATTTCAACAAATCACAATTTTAAAAAAAAATCTAGTCTTTACACAGAGTATAGCTCAGTTTGACATTATTTAAGGAGTTCTTGATATTAACAAAAGTAATTTCCCACTTATAGGTTATACAAGCTAAGCTCAGAACAGCCAGTCTAAAGAAGAAAATTCAGTGACACTTTGTGCAGAGTGCCCATAGAATGCCATTGCAATTCCAACTCTTTCCCTGTGATATGGATATTATTACATTACTTAAGGTATTTTATTTCAGAAAGAGTTTGGAATAAGAAAAGTCCAGGATGGAAAATGTGGATATTCTGACCATTAGGATCTCAGAGGTTTACAAGGATACAGCCATGCTATATGTTGTGTTTGCTATGCCTTTTCATATGTGTTCACTAAATTAATATGCCTATTTATTTCCACTTCAGAAATATTTGAGCAAATGCAATTTTCTTTGTACAACTGTTAGAAGCATAACAGATTTTTAGCATATAAATAACTATATCCAATCTAAACAAACATAGCTGTTTGTAAATAGGTATATTTCATATTTTTTCTATTTATTTAAAGAGAAATTTAAGTCCTCACTAGTAAGGAGTACAAGTATTCATATGTGACCCTAATGACTTGTTACCCATCATAAACTGTAAATAGATGAAGTGAGCATTTAATGGACACCTTGAATTCTTTAGTGTTTGGAGACTGTATTGAGAGAGATGGGGCAATACTTCAAAATGACTGACACAGGAATTAATCTTATTCTTCCTCAGCAATAGAATGAAAGTCTTTTTAGGGCAGGAACCATCTTTTTGTTCTCTGCTAGTACAGCATCTAGTGCAATGACATGTACATGCTTAGGGCTCTGAGGTGCTTTTACATTATAAATGATAATCATAATAATCTTCCAATAGCTGTAGTAGATTTAATAAACCATTCTCAATTCAAACTCTAATTTAGAGATGTCATTATTGCATACACAGTGAAATATCTATTGAGGGAATGTGGAGTGACTAAGTCTGGGAAAAAAACCTAAACGTTTAATTAAATTTTATTGGCTTCTCATTCTTGACAGTGATTTCTAAAGCAATACAATAACTAAGAAGAGGGTGGCATATCCCCCCCAAAAGACACACCAATGAATTCTGTGTATCAGCAAAGGTTTCTTTGTAAGGGTTAATAGAAAGAGCGGTGAGGAATGGAGAGTTCCTTTTTATTAAAATAGGGCAGTCTTTGGGGAGTGGGGTTGAGACAATCAGTTCTGCAGTAAGAGCACTAATTCTATAGTGATGTTCCTACACTATGGAGGTTAGATATTGCAATATTAATGAATTTTGATGAATGATGGGAAAATCAGTAATGAAAAATTAAAACCCTAGCCCTCTGCTAGAAAAATCTCTTTCTTGAGAAACAAACAGAAGTAGATACACATTATGGTACATATAAATGAGTGCATGCTTTTATATATATATATATATATGTATAAAGTGACTACATATATACCTGAGATATATATTATGTCATTCATTCTCTCTCATAATCCCCAGTTATAAATGACCTAGAAGTAATTAACTGAAACTGATTTGTAATTAATTATTATTATTATTATTATTTAATTACACAAAGCTGCTTCAGAACACAAGATATAGAATCACAACTGAGCAAACTCTTTAGGAACACAGGGTCAGATTCTAAGCAGTACAAGATACACCTTAGAGGTGTAAGAACTGTAATATTGCTAGGAGCTCACTGGTGCTGCTGCCAAAACCCAAGTGTGTAAAAAAAGGTATAGCTTTCTAAATTTTAAAGATTATTCCACCTCATAAGAAGTGTGATACAGTTGAAATGGGAATTTACCTGTGGCCCAGAAATGAAGTTAGTCTCAAACTGTGTCTACCTACCTATTTACAGCTGGCAAAAACTAAAATGTCAATGTAGAAATGGTGGTGTTTAATCACAGACTTGGCTTATAAACACGATGCTCTGTTTCAGTTCTTGACTCTTCACAACTCCTAGTTAATAGAAACTAGTGAAAATTTACTCTTATCTGTTGTGGCCAGCCAGGTGGATGTGTAGCATTTTTCTGGGTGTGGTCTGGTGGTAGAAACTAGGTATTTTAGTCCAAAAGGGTAAATCAGTTTCTGTGTGTAGTGAATATTCACATGGTAGGAATCTGAAGACTCCTATTTAGTGTGCCAGCACTTACCCACCTTGGTAAACTCACTGGAGGCAATGGCAGCATGTTCAAGATTTACTGCAGGAAGCTGGGCTTTCATTTGCAAAAGGGAAACCTGATCACGGATGGAAAACATGACTTTGTTCTTCCCTTCAGCATGGATAGGAATTCAAGAATCTTGCTTTGTTTAGCCAGTGTAGATGACTTACACAAGAAAAGTAAGAAAAAAAAAATCACTGATCAAATATTAGAGCATACCTAACAACGTAAAAAATAGAGTTAGTTAAATAACAATGGCTAGCAAGGAAAAGACAATGCTTCACTGCAGGGAAGTATTTGCTAATCCAGAAAATTACTTCAGTAACTTTTTTTCTCATATGAAAGGAACAACAAATAATTAAGTTTCTAATTTTAACTTGGTTGGTTGCCTTCCTGAAGTTTAACATTTTGCAAAATTAGAAGGAAATAAATGAAACCAGGATAAAACAGGGGAAAGGGGAAACGACTTAAGAGATCTGACACATCTTTCAAAACATTACTTGTAAATAGGACACTGCACACAGTACAAATTGAGGTAGTACAGGAAATCCCAGCTTTTCTTATTATTTGACCTCTGCTATTAAACTGGTGGTAAACATTGTTAAAAGTAAAGCACGCAAATTCCCTCAGAGTCACCTCTGAGTCATTTTCCAGCACTATTATGCAAATAATACTTTCTGCTCATTGTGGTTTGCGTTTGCGATATATGCAGGCTGAAGAACATCAGGGCTGAGTCATCTGCTTAAAAGGATCACACTATAAATGTGATGGATTGTAACATTTTGCAGAGCACAAAAGGTAATTGAGTGAAGTCAATTAGGAAAGTAGGAGGGCTTAGTGGAGAAGAGAGGAGCAATCTGTAAACTACTGTGACATCTTTTTTGGCTAGGCTTTCCAAAACAGCTTAGTAGGCCATCTAGCCTTAGAATTTAAGGGATAATGGGAAGTAGTTTCTTTGAAAATTCTGGCCTTTGTACCTATGAAAAAATTGAAGGTCTGTTGTTGTAGAGGGAGGAATGCAATTTTCAGAACAATGTAGGTTGTAAACAAATACATTCCTTAGAATGTGAGATGTTTTAAATGCTATTAAAAACAAGGTTTTATTGAATGTGGAGTCATTCATTACAGTAGTTGCTGTACTTGCAAATTAAAAACACTACTTCTTGCCTTGTTAAAATGTATTTAGAGAGCAGCCCCTTACAATAAGTTACTTCTCTTTGGTTAGGTCAGACAGTCACCATGCTGTTGCTGGTTTCTTTACTTTCCTGTCCAAAACAGTATGCTAATTGCCTAAGCAGTCCTAGTTTTCCTCAGCATATTTATAACTAATTGAGGAGACATGGCTGGGATCACCAAAATAAAATCATTGCTTGAGCTCCCAAGAACTTTCCTTAAGGATATTCTTAGCATGTTTCTAGAGCAAAAAGATAACACGTGACATACTGCTACTTTTATCTTATATTTTGGTGGTATTGCTTTATACCAGCTGGTTCTCTAAGTTTCAATTTTGAAAAGCACTGTCTTAGCACTGTCTTTTTCATAATCTATAAATCAAACACTTCAAATAAAGGCTTAATTTAAGAAGCAATTGCAGAAAACTTTGGGACATCCTGTTGACAAGCTAACAAAGCAACAACAAAAAGGCCGTAGTGGACAGTTGCTTCTGATTATTAAGCACTACCCTGTATTTTTAAGACTGTAATGAGGACACAGGTCGGCATGGGACTGTGATGCCCAAATAGCAAGTGATCTGGCAAGAAGCCATATGACAGCTGGACTGAGGAAAGAAAAGCATTAATCTTTAAGCTAAAATCGAGATATAATTTTATTCTGAGGACTATATGCATCCTTTTTTTTTTTTTCAGAAGGCATGAATGTGTCACCAATCAAAAGGAGGTGTCTGGTCTCACTGTTTATGTATGGAAAGCTTACTTGGTTTTTGCTGCAAGACACGTGAAATAACATGAAAAATGGCCTCTTAATTCTTCACTTCAGAAGATTGCTAAAGTTATGGATAATTTGAAGCACAGGAATAGTCTGCACTAATAACATTACATATATATTTAGTGGTTTTGAGTGGGGCTCGCACTGGAGTAAATGTTCCTTGGATTTGTTTTCTTATTAAAATATTGATCTTGATAAGTGGAAAAATCAAGCCCCAATTCTGAGTACACTTGGTCTGGGCACAACAGAATTTTTAGTGCTCTTCAGTAATGGTTATTCGCAACCCAAAAGTCACAGTGCCTGTATGAGGAAAAAGGAATTCTGAACAAAAAGTCTTGCTGTATCTACTTATCAATAATAATATCTTCACTGAAAAGTTCCTATGCTAATTCTGTTTATGGCTCTAAAGATTATGTATATTGTTAAATAAGATTAGATCTGAGAATAATAATCAGTCCATGCATAAGAATTTTTAGAGTTGGAAATTGTATATTTGTGAATAAAATTTGACTATGTTCTCTGCTGTTCTAGGTTCACTTTCATTTAATAGATATGTATATCACAAGAGAATTAGGCCTCAGGTTTGTTCCATTATATATTTCAGCATTTAATTCTTGGTGATTTTAATGCTTGAATGGGAAAGCATTCATCTGCATAATTGTTATCATTGTTACCACTGCTACTACAACTCTTACTATTATTATTATTTGAGACTTTATTCTTTTTGTTGGTTTATATATATATATATATAACTTGTAACCCATTCCAGTAAACCAGTTATAGATACAATTCTTTCATGTAGTTACAAGTGACAGAGTACAGAAGCCAAATATTTAAAGCTAGCTACTTAGTAAGATTTTCAAAATTTCAGTACAAAACCCTCAGAGATCATTGGAGTTTTTTTACAATTCCCATAAGTGTTCAACCTGAAAAAGGACTCTGTAAATGTAAATGATTTTCTGCCAAATCTATATCATTATGTCCTTAACTATCTTTACAATCTGTGCTAAAGTACAGTAGGTCCATATTCTCTGACTTTTCTGGATAAAGTTTGTGCATTTGAAATCTAAAGCAGTTCCTATGGGAAAAAATTATTAATCTTTGTATAGGATGAACTTGCACTGGTATTACTTGAAGTTTGTTCTATACACAGACATCAGGATTTAATCTGCTGTACTAAATATTCACTAATAGAACCATATATATATTTTCCTTAACTTTACTCATTAATGTAAGAGAAGGAGTGAAGAGATAATATGAAGTACCATCTTCTCATTGAAGTCAAAGTGGCAGCTAAGAAGCTGGACTCTGCATTTCTGTATAAGTCAGTACTTAAACAAAATCAACAGAAAATTATGTCTCAGACAAAATCTTGGGTAGAAAATAGCTAGTGGGTTTCTATGTTAGTTATGTAATGACATATGACTGCATATGTGTATAAGAAGACACAGTTGTTCAAAAATGTCTTGGAACACGAGAAAACACAATCTTTTACTGTCTCCTCCGTATTTTTCTTACTATAATAGTATGACCTGCTGTAATCATATTTTAAATTAAATCACATTTGTGTAACAGTTTCTGCAGTCCTTTGGCTTTGTGAGACATATCACTATTGTCCTGTCAAAAAACCCATTTCCATGGCTCCCTCCAGCCCCTACTCCCTCAAGCCCAAAGGAAATACAGCTGAGGAGAAATTATTGTCAGGTGGGTGCACAGCTGGATTTGTCCTTGGCCAATTCTGTTCTGCTCTTTTTGCTAATGACCTGGATAGTGGAAAAGATGGCACATTATGTGTTATGTCTGAGATCAAACTGGGAGGATTACACCTCATTCAAGGGCTGGTTCAGATTTCAATTACCCCTTGACAAAAGACGAGTAGAAAGGGCTAGCCTTCTTCAAGGATAAATCAAATGCACAAACAGGGAACGACTGACTAAGGCAATATATGGGAGCAGAGGGTCTCTCACAAACTATGTACGAGTCAGTGTCATGGACTCAGAGTGATACCTTTGTCTCAAGCCTTCTTCCCTACTTATTGAATAAAGCCCATCTCTGTCAAGCTGTGATGATTATTCAGTCTGCACAATTACTTTGTCTAGCTGAAAGATACATGGAGATAATCCCAAAGTTAAGACAATGTATCAGAGAGGTAATAAGGTGAGCCGTTGTGCTTATCTCTTTGTGTCTGTCATCACATCCTAACTGTGCTTTTCACTTGAATGAACTTGTTTATATTTTGCCTGCAAATCTCTTCTCAGCACTAAAAATGACTTCAGGATACCAGTGAATATTGGCCATGTCTACTGCAGTGCATCCAATGTACCCTAGTCTTTTTCTAGACACTGAGGTCTACATTTGTGCATCCAAACTTCCTTATGCCAGAGCAGTGTAGCTCCAACTAAAATAAGAACAGGTGCCTGGCCTGTCCCTAACCATGCCCTGAAACTGCATGGAAGAATGGCAGGTAGTAGGGGATCAAATTGTCTCCAGGACCATGTGAGTTGGCATGGCTGTGTAACAGTACTGGCAATTGTGTCCAAGCATCCAGCAATATTCCTGGGTGTTGCTTCATGTACAGGAGTGTATTGGCCTACAGGTTCAGGTTCTCATGCCACAGGGGGCAGAAAACATAGTTAGGGTTTACTTAGTACTCTCAGAAAATCACCAGCCCTTTGTAGCTTCAGGAGTCCTTAGGAACCTGCAGAGCACACCTCCTCTAAGTTGAGAGGCTGGTAATCCGAGCTGCCAAGTGAGTGGGAAAAAATGTCCTTTTTAAGATGTTAGTCAGATCCTATTGAAAAAAGTCAAAAAAATGGAACGAGGATTTGAGAATGGGCATCACTTTGGATTTGTTACAGTTAACTTTAAGATACTATTGAAAAATGTGTAAACCCTGGTAATTTTGATATGTATTACTAGGAATTTTGTGTGAGAGACCATGAGAAACTTGGTGAGGGTTGGTAAAGCCTCATAAAGAATACTTTTCCCGCAGCTTGTTTAATAGCCTTAAAATAAGATGTAAGCAAAATGCATCAGAGTCTGGGAGACAGTACAGGGATTTAAAAGATGTGATCTATGACAAAAGCTTGAAATAAGAATATTTGTTCAGTCTAGGGAAGAGGAGGCTGAGTCATGAAATGATCTTTTTGTGTTTAAAAGATGTCATAAAATGACAGTGAGCAATTGTTCTCTGCCTCTGCTGAGCAAGGACAAGATAGAATTAACTCCATTTGGGTCAAGGAGTATTTAAACAGAGTACTAACAAGCCGTTGCTATTAGGATGTTAAATGCTTAAACAGTCTATCTAATGTGTTCTCACTGGCTGGCTTTAAGGATTGTCAGCAAACAGCTCTCTCAGTCTTCCCTTGATTTGGCCTCACTTGATGTAGCTGATTCATGTCTTAGGCTCCCTTCTGGTAACTTGTATGTCTATGATTTGATGGTAAAAATCTCACATTCATTCCCATTCAGAAGTATGGGAACAGGAATAGCGTGCGTCTCTCCTCCCCCCACCCCACCCCCCCCACACCCCATGCTGCTGTATGAGAAATCTCTGTAGAATTAGTGGCTTGCATGTCATAAAAGGACATTTATTCTCTGCAAATTGCAACTGATTCAGAAGAACCCTAGTGCAAGCATGGGACACTCTGTAGTAGCAAGAACAGTGCTTGAATCCTCATATAAAATCAGCTGAACTGCAGTTTAAAAATTGAGGGTATTATTGACAGTTTGTTGCTGCTAGTTCAGAAAGCATAAGATTTTTTGCAGCCTCACACTGCTCCAGGTAAATTTCAGTCTAAAATGCTTTCTAGAAGTGATCTGTTACTTGAAGTTTAATTGGATCCTGGGGTCTGTAAATATGGTGGATGGTGTGTGCTGCTTTGCTTCAGCTGAAGAGAGTTAGCCTTATGATTGTCTTGCTGTGACCAATAGGACCTAACATTTATTTACAATTATGTCATGCTGCTCAGTTTTATGCCTTCAGGTTGCCAATATTAACAACCAAATATTATTTCATTTAATAGGAACTATTGCTCGATTTTTGCTTTTGTGGATGCACAGGAAGGGGACGACATGCAGTACTAGGTTTTCAGATATAAAAGGGCTTTATTCATTGAGGCACTACATTCATAAGAAGAATCATTTTACCAAACTTTGCAAAGCTTCAGCAAAAGCTGCTGGCATTTTTAGGACTGTAACAAAACAGCAAACCAGGAGTTTCAAAAGTTTCTGGCCAGAGTTGCTACAGTCTTCATAATTAGACGGGCTAACAAGTTTCTTTTACCAGACCTTTATATTTTGAAAGGAAAGAAAACGGCTTTACTTTGACCTTATCAAACCGCAAGTGAGCTCTGCAACAGGTTGCTGTACTGATCATCTGCACTGGCTTGTGCTTGGAAAGGCTGCAGCAAAAGAAAACCTCTGGAGTAACAGCTTCTCTCCATTTCTTTTTCTTTTTTTTTTTTTTCTGTTCAGCTGGACTTCCACTCTGATATCAGGTTAATTGGGTGCGGCACTGTTCATTCTGAGATAACTTACTGCCTCAGCTGCATTATCAAGCCACTGTTTTGACTGATAGTTTTCTTTTGTTCAAAATACCCTCTAACAAGCTCTACCTTTTCATACTGATCCCTAGTTTAAAGGGTTTGAGGAAACTCAGAGGACTGACATTCTTCATAAAGCTCAGCAAATCTTTACTATCCATAGGAAAGCACTGCATATCCATTATGGAAAATGTTAAAAGAGAAAAATTGAAACTGCAGAGCTGTCTGTAAATACTTAGAGAAGATCTCTGATCTCATTTACTGTTACAGTGCTTTCATGAGTCAGTACATAATGTAGGCAGAAATGTCTAATCTAACATTGTCTCATCAGGTTGTGGCAAGCCATGCAGATGACATCATTAAAACACAGTAGACCTTATCTGGCCTGGAGGTTAAATTCCTCAATCACTTAAAATAATTTTGTGCTGTCTAAAAGCCCTTGGATAAGTTGTGAACCTATAAGACAAAGGTTATGGAGGTAACTTTGCCACCTCCAGTGTTCAGCTCCTACCATGGTGTGCAGAGGAGGGAAGGAAGCTTGGACCATTGGCAAGGGATGGAGTGGAAGGTTAGAGGAGCAGGACTCTTCCGTGGCTGAATCTTCTTTCCAATGCCTTTTTCAGCAGAGGTAATCTCTGTTCAACCTAAGCTAGAAACAACACTTCCTGATGGGGAGACCTGCTTAATATGATCCAATAACTTACAGTTTTATACTGTTTTGTACAGTTTTTACGGTCATCTAGACATTGCTGGCCTTGCAAGAATCTGCTAATTCTAATGCTCCCCTCCACTATCTGTGAAGTTCAACTATTTCTAATATAACTCCCCCTTAACCGTCTGCCAAACCCAGATGTCCCTCTTGGTACTATCTGTAACTTTTGTGAGCTTCTTACACTGGTCTCTGGCACATCCAGTAATTTCTAATGTCACATCCAGCAGTTTTCCATGTCCTGTTCAACTAGCTTCACTTCAGGGCAGGGCCTTGCCAACCCACCTAGTCTTTTGCCTGCCAGCCTAATGTGGACATACTGAATATGTTACATCTCCTGTGCAGCCAGTATACCTCCTTTCTTTCTATGGAAATCAGGAAGAAAATGGATGGGATTAGGAGGAAAAGGAAAGGCATATATACGGGGAACCTGGTTTTCAAGCCAGAAAATGGAGTAAGGAAATTGTGTTTTCTTCTATAATCTCAGACTTCCTGGCATCAAAACTTACTCTGAGTCACAGGAAAGACTCTTAGTATAGTCCAACAGGATGTCTGTACATCACAGTGTCTTTAATTTAGTTCTCTCATTTCAAAGACACAGATGATATCTACTGCTGTTATATAAAAATGGCTGCTCTTCAGTAGGATGCCCAAAGTTCAAGGGGAAGGTGTTGGTAAACCTTACCACATGTTACAGAGTTAAGCATAAAAAAAAAAAGGAAAAAAAAAGACAAATCAAAAAAGGAGGTCTTGCTATCTAATGATACCTAACTAAGGTCTGTCAGTGTTCTTGATAGTAAAATTTTGTTATAAGCTTTTATGTATATTACAGTATTTTAAATTCTGCCTATTTTTGTATTCCCAACTCCATATGGGAATAGTGAGTTACCTGAAGTTTTCAGTAAGAACAACATATTTGTTAGGGAACTTGTTCTGTGTTGAGTCTTTATGAAATATGTATTAAGAACAGCCTGACCTTAGACTTTTAATTTGTCCCTCCACAGAATCCCTTATCCAGCACAAGGGAGAGAAATGATACAGTACAGGTAGGTTGATCAGTGCAGGAATACACTGTACAGAGGCCAATATACATCTGAGACTGCATTATGGTTTATATAACTCTTTTTCCCAAATCAGTACTCTTTCAAGCTACAAGTGATACTAGCACAGATAAGCTTAAGCATATATTTTTCAGGGAGGGTACCCTGGTATGGAGTTCATTCTTGGTCATCTCATGGGAGATGACCATCACTCAGACCAAAATCAAGTAAGTCATCTTTCATAGCTAAGCTATATCTATATCTCTAATAGCGTTCTTTCACAACTAAGCTATATCTATTTCTCGAATAGCTTTCCTTATACCTTTTCACTGCACATAGGCCACCTGAAACGAAGGCAAGGCTTAGAATACACAATATTTTCTGTTTGCACAAAGCATTATGTGCTCAAAGCCTGTATGCTTTTGTCAGTAATGGGTTGAAGTATCTAAAGAGATCTGAAGATGCTGCTTTTCCTATGAACTCCGTCTCTCCTGTACTTTAGACCATTCTATGTCTGGTCTTAAAAAAGGGTCTGTAAAATCTCTATGTGCACTACCTTTAAATTACCTTCCAAAGCTGGTACCTGTCTTGGTACTCAGTCTTAATAACATTGTGGTAGATTAATACAGGATTTCATAGAAATAAAAACTGCAGTGTAATTTGGTGTAATCAAAATGCAGCTGATTACCAAAAGATGGCTTCAATTTTAAATTCCTCTAGTCTCAGTATTATTTCCTATTTGCTTTTTCACTGCTTAAAACAGAAGGTCTTCAGATTGCACACATTTTCATATTTATATAGCCACTGTCACACAGAGAGTGTTAGCAGAAACAAACAGTAATAAAATATAACATTGCCCAGAAAAACATGTGCAATAATTCATCAAAGGCAGCAGAGATATGTTACCCACAAAATAAAGCCTCTCTATCTACAGACAACTTTGTGGAACTGGAAAGATATCTTCTGAAGGTTATAAAGTTTTTACCACGGCAAACAGTTAAACAGTTCTGCTCTATGGCCAGCCTGATGACCCATTAAAATGTACTTCATAAAATGTCAGCTCACAAGTAATAAAAAAGAGACTAAAAACCAATATAAGAAGATGTTTTGGTTGCATTATTTGAAGGATTTTCTAGTTTCTCTCTTCCTGAGATTTCCTGTCAAACTATTATTAATACACTGAGACTATGAGTTTTGCTGGCATAGCCATTGATCCTACACTGAGAGACATGCTTGCATCCTGGCTTTCTATTTCTTTGAATCTGACATAAAGAAATGGGTTTATGAAGTACAGTAGTATAATAATAAGGAAAAAAGGATCATGTGGATGTACATTGCCTTAATTATTTTAGAATAACACAGGGACTTGGGACAGGGTGCGGGGGAGCAATATCTACTGGCTGTGTCAAGGCTGACTGATTTAGCCCATACAGTCCCGTTCCTACAGTCCATACAAAGGAACTGGTTGGAACAGGTGCACAGAGAAGCTCATGTGTCCACTGTTCATACAGTGTTTGTTTTCTCCCAATTTCACCATATTCTTCAAAATAAAGTACTTTAATTGCACTTCGCTCCAAGGCTTCATAAAAACCGAAGGATAAGGATGAAGTGACTCTAAGAAGCAGCAATAAAAGAATGTCTTCTCCTTGAAAATATACATCCAAAGTATCATCAAGTTTTTGAAATCTTAACTATGTATCCATGTTCATTTCCAGTATAGAGTAACACAGGCAATTTTTTTCTTTCAACTTGTTCTTTAAAATTTTCCCATTTCAGATGTATGTTTTTCATTAAAAAAATTATTTTAACAAGTAACTTATTGATATTTTTGTGTATTTTAAAATTATTTTATTAAGCAAAATAGAGCTGGAAAAATGCCTTTTCTCTTTTGAATAAGCATATTAATAGCTGACTTATAACATGGTCCTAAAAGTCAATGAGAAAAAAAATTTACTCTTTCCTTTTGTATATGAAGAAATACAGTGTAATTACAATGTACAATTTTTTCTTATTTAAAATTCCTAACATGGAGAAGAAAAAAAATGGCCATTTTGCTTAGAGTGTTTCAGAAACTACTATGCACTCTCATGTAGGGTCAGTAACTACTGGATGCCAGTACAGTCTGGGTGGCAGGAGCATGGTGTAGCACCACTGTTCACAATATCAGGGCATGGTGGTTAGGAAGCATCCTGGTGGGCTTGTTGACTTGGTAGAAGGGACCGAATGGGCGAAGCCATCCCTTGGGTGGCAGGTGCTGGTGGGGGCTGGAGCACATGATGGACAAAGACAGGCTAAGAGAGTATGGTTTGCTCAGCCTGGAGAATGCTCAGGTAGGACCTTCATAGAATCATAGAATCATAGAATGTTTTGGGTTGGAAGGGACCCCTAGAGGTCATCTAGCCCAACCCCCCTGCAGTGAGCAGGGACACTGCTAACTAGATCAGCTTGCTCAGAGCCCCATCCAACCTGGCCTGGAATGTTTCCAGGGTTGGGGCCTCCACTACCTCCCTGGGCAACCCGTTCCAGTGTTTCACCACCCTCGTTGTAAAGAATTTCCTCCTTATATCCAGTCTAAACCTACCCTGTTTTAGTTTAAAACCATTACCCCTTGTCCTGTCACAGCTGGCCCTACTAAAAAGATTTTCCCCATCTTTCCTATAGGCCCCCTTTAGGTACTGAAAGGCTGTAATCAGGTCTCCCCGCAGCCTTCTCTTCTCTAGGCTGAACAACCCCAACTCTCTCAGCCTGTCCTCATAGGAGAGGTGCTCCAGCCCTCGGATCATTTTAGTAGCCCTCCTCTGGACCCACTCCAACTGTTCCACGTCCTTTTTATGCTGAGGGCTCCAGAGCTGGACGCAGTACTCCAGGTGAGGTCTCACCAGAGCAGAGTAGAAGGGCAGGATCACCTCCCTCGACCTGCTGGCCATGCTTCTCCTGATGCAGCCCAGAATACGGTTGGCCTTCTGGGCTGTCAGCGCACATTGCCGGCTCAAGTCCAGCTTTTCATCCACCAGCACCCCAAAGTCCCTCTCGGCAGGGCTGCTCTCGATCCTTTCTTCCCCCAGCCTGTACTGATACTGGGGGTTACCCCGACCCAGGTGCAGGACCTTGCACTTGGCCTTGTTGAACCTCATGAGGTTCACGCAGGCCCACCTCTCCAGCCTGTCCAGGTCTCTCTGGATGACATCCCGTCCTTCTGGTGTGTCAACCGCACCACTCAGTTTGGTGTCATCCGCAATGTTGCTGAGGGTGCACTCGATCTCGCTAAGTCATTGATGAATATATTAAACAGCACTGGTCCCAGTACGGACCCCTGAGGGACACCACTTGTCACCAGTCTCCATCTGGACATCGAGCCATTGACCACTACCCTCTGGATGCGGCCATCCAGCCAGTTCCTTATCCACCGAACAGTCCACCCATCAAATCCATAGCTCTCCAATTTAGAGAGAAGGATGTTGTGGGGGACCGTGTCAAAGGCTTTGCAGAAGTCCAGATAGATGACGTCCATTGGTTTCCCCTTGTCCACTGATGCTGTCACACCATCATAGAAAGTCACTAGGTTCATCAGGCAGGACTTGCCCTTGGTGAAGCTGTGCTGGCTATCTCGAATTATCTCCCTGGCCTCCATGTGCTTTAGCATAGCTTCTAGGAGGATCTGTTCCATGATCTTCCCAGGCACAGAGGTGAGGCTGACAGGTCGGTAGTTCCCAGGGTCTTCCTTTCTACCCTTGTTGAAAACGGGCACAATGTTTCCCTTCTCCCAGTCACCAGGGACTTCACCTGACTGCCATGACTTTTCAAATATCATGGAGAGTGGCTTGGCGACTACATCGGCCAATTCCCTCAGGACTCTGGGATGCATCTCATCAGGTCCCATGGACTTATGTGCGTTCAGGTTCCTCAGGTGGTCACGAACCTGATCTTCTCCTACAGCAGGAAGGGTTTTGCCCTCCTGGTCCCCCTCATGCCATCCATCAGCTCGGGTGGGGTGAGGAGAGAGGTTCCCAGTGAAGAGTGCGGCAAAAAAGTTGTTGAGTACCTCAGCCTTCTCCTCATCTGCTGTTACCAGCTTGCCAGTCTCGCTCATCAGCGGGGGTATGCTTTCTTTAACCATCCTTTTCCGGCTGATATACCTGTAGAAACCTTGTTATTCTTTGCATCCCTAGCCAAGTTTAGCTCCAGCTGAGCCTTGGCCTTCCTGACCCCATTCCTACACAACCGGACCGCATCCCTATACTCTTCCCAGGATGCCTGTCCCTGCTTCCACTGCCTGTGCAGTTCCCTCTTCCTCCTTAGTTTGACCAGCATCTCTCGTTTCAGCCATGCCGGTCTCTTCCCTTCTTTGCCCGGTTTCTTACACCTAGGGATTGAGAGCTCTTGCGTTCTGTGGATCACTTCCTTAAAGAGCTGCCAGCTCTGTTCTGTTCCCCTGTCTCTGAGGACCGTTTCCCAGGGAGTCCTTCTGACTATCTCCTTGAGGAGCTGGAAGTTTGCTTTTCTAAAATTCAGGGTCCTGACTATACTCTTCATTCTTCCCATTTCCCTCTGGAGCGTGAGCTCTACCAGCGCATGATCACTGCAACCCAAGCTGCCTCCGATCTTGACATTTCCGACGAGCTCACTTGCATTGGTGACCACCAGGTCCAGTATCGCATCCCCTCGGGTAGGGGTGTCTATTACCTGGCTTAAGAAGTTGTCCTCAATGCATTCGAGAAACCTGCTGGATTGCCTACAGCTTGCCGTGTTGGTTTTCCAGCAGATGTCAGGGTGGTTGAAGTCCCCCAGTAGGACGAGAGACTGTGAGCACGAAGCCTCCTGGAGTTGGAGGAAGAACGCTTTGTCAGTCGGCTCCTCTTGATCTGGCGGCCTGTAGTAGACCCCAACCACAAGGTTCCCTTTGCTGCCTCTCTCTCCGATTCTTATCCATAAGCTTTTGACCTGCTCATGGCTATTCTTCAGGGCCAGCTCTTCACACTGTAATGATTTCTTGATGTAAAGGGCAACGCCCGTCCTTCCTCGCCTGTCCCTTCTGAACAGCCTGTAGCCATCAATAGCTACATTCCAGTCGTGGGATTCATCCCACCAAGTTTCCGTAATGGCGATCAGGTCGTAGCTTTCTAGCAGCATGATAGCTTCCAACTCCTCTTGTTTGTTTCCCATGCTGCGTGCATTTGTATAGAGGCATTTCATATGAGCTGTCGGCCTCGCCACCTTCATAGCAGAACACCCCTCATTTACTTACGGTGCCGTGTAGACCATCCTGTGGTCAAAGAACCCAAAGTTGTGGCGGTGACACCAGTCGCGAAGCCACATGTTAATAGATTGAGTCTGCTCGTATTGTCCCGTGTCTCTGCCCACCACTGGAAGGAGCGAGGAAAAAATAACCTGCGCTCCAGATTCCTTCACTAATCGCCCCAAGGCTTTGAATTCTTTTTTGATCACCCTCGGGCTACTTACTGCTACTTCATCGGCACCCACATGGAAGAGCAGCAAGGGATAGTAGTCTGAGGGTCGGACCAGGCTAGGAAGTTTCCTAGCAATGTCTCTAACCCAGGCTCCTGGGAGGCAGAAGACCTCCCTAAGAGCAGGGTCTGCCCAGCATATCGGTCCCTCCGTTCCCCTCAGATGGGAATCTCCCACTAATATTACCCGCCTCTTCTTCCTCGTGAATGTAGTGGTGATACGACGGGGAGGTCTTTCTGATCTTTGTGCCTCCTGTGACGTGGATAGGTCTACACCTACCTCATGCACCACCTTGTCTTCCACCTCTAGAGCCTCATACCTGTTATGCAGAGGCACCTGGGGAGAAGCGGTGGGCAAGGAAAGGGTTCTCCTCCTGCCCCGACTGCAGACCAGTTTCCACTCACTGCTCTCCCTTGAGGCCCTTCCTTCATCCTGGCGGGGGGGGATACTAGTTCCCTTTGATCCTGGGCCTTTTTTGGTGGCTGTTCCTGCACAAGTTTCTGGGACAACAGGGTGTGGCTCCACCAGTCAATTTCCTGCTCCGCTTCCCTGATGCTCCATAGCCTGTCCACCTCTTCTCTTAGCTCCGCCACCAGGCAGAGTAGGTAGTCTACTTGATCGCATCTTATGCAGGTGCTGCCTTTGCTGGTGTCCGTTTCCAGCACCAGCTGGTGGCACTCCCTGCAGCCAGAGGCCTGGACAGCTGCGTGCTTTCCAAGAACCTCAGTCTGCGTTGAGGCATCCGTTCTGACCAGCAGTTTAGAGGTAGCCTTCTGATGGGGGGGTGCCATGGCTGGGCTTCCTCTCAGCAGCTGAGTTTCCTGAGCATACCTCGGCACTTGGGGAAGGGCCCTCGCCTTGCCCATGCGCCCTGCCCGCGCGACCTTGTTGCTGTCTACAGCCACCTAACCAGAGGGTATGGAAGACAGAGCCAGACTCTCCTTGAAAGCACCCAAGGACAGTCTGAGGAACAATGGACACAAGTTGGAACATGAGAAATTATAATTAGATATTAAAGAATTTATTTATTCATTTAACCAGGAAGTTGGTCAAGTAGTGGACCAGACTGCCCAAAGAGATTGCTTCACACTGTTATTTTGTGACTGCCAGGAGCTTCAGATATATTACTTTTCAGAACCCTATTCCCACACTTCTTGAACATAAGTCAGTGAATGTAACTACTTTGTGGGCTTGCGTGCATCTATTTTTTATTCAATCTTTAAATTAATATACATATATACATACATGAAAAGATTAAATTAATGCATTTTTTTCATGAGTTATTGTTGTAAAAGACGTTTAGACTATCCCAACAGCCTGGGTAAATGTTTTCCTGGACTTACTGGTGAATAAAGAAAAACTTTGTAAGGTTAAACATCACTGTTTCTTATACAAAGGCACAGTTTCAAATAGAATCTCTTTTTGAGAAGGTCATGAGTTTTATTGCAAGTGGACAGAGACTTGGACGACTTAAGTTTTCCAGACAGTATTTCCAGAACTTAATGAGCTACATCAAGGGACAATGGAGAGTTGTGGTATGACTTCTCTGACTGAGTAGAACCTCATTAAGCTGTTAAATCATTTTTCTATCATAATGTATTTTGAAACAGAGGATGAATATGTTCTATCAAGAGAATGCAGGGGCCTCCTTCTCTTGTCAAGAATTTTCAAAATGAAATCTGCATGGATCTGCTGTCCAGAAGGTGACTGGCAGGTTATGACCTGCCTAGTTTCTACCACCTGAATCTAACCCAGTAGCATGCACTGTGAAATTGAGCCTGGCATGGGACTGCACTGTTCAGTCCTTGTTCTTTAGAGAAGGTGATAAATGGAGGTCAGATGGTGCTAATTTTGCTGTTTGCTTCCTACCTATTTGTGCAGGCTGAGGCACTGAAGCTGAAGACACTCTGAGTGCTTGCATGGGGCAGGGAGGAACGAGCTTCCCCAGGGTGTGGGACCAATGTTTCCACCCAGCCACAGTTTTGGATAATTTTGTAGAGTGTTGGATTGGTCTTTACAGCTCCATAAGGAAGGCTCATAGGACTGCCTTTTGTGGGCTACTTGATTTTAAACCTGTGATTGTCACAGGCATTTGTACTTGTATGAATTACCTTTTTAGTTTTGTTTACTTTAAGTGATCCCCTGATTTTGATTTCTGTTATTCATCTATTAGAAATTATTTCAGATGAAGTTAGTCTGCTAGGAGCTCCAGTAGTAAGCATAAGTCGCAGTCCATGTTTGATAGGAATCATCTGGGACTAAAGAAATGGTTTTGCATCTAAAAATAGTGCCTAAGAAGATGAGAAGACTTCTGACTCTCAGAAGAATTCTCTATCGAAGTTGTCAGATGGTTAGATCTGATTTATTTCTCAAATGCTATCTCTCTGTGAGTTAACTGAATTGGTTGTCTATTCAAATTATCCAATGGCATTTTAAGTTTTGTGAAGCACAGTAATAAATTGTTTGTTTGTGAATATGTCCTAAATGAAACTAAGTCCATCTAGCTGTTACAAAGTGGGCCCACTTCTCATCTTCTTCATCCGTTTATATTTGCTCTCCTTTAATGTTTAGCCTCTCTCTGAGTCCACTGGCCCCAAGTGCTTCATTTATATTTCAGAGGACTCAGCTCTCAGAAACTTTTGGGGTAACTGGAATAGGAAAAACATAGCAATCAAAATGAATTTCAACAGAGTAAAACTAACTGATGTTGCTAGAAATATTTTGTTAAATAAATGGCATGATGAACTGAATAATGCACCTCACATAGGAAAATGATAACCTTAGAAATAATGTTGTTTCCCACTTTGGTATACCATTGTAATAGTTTTGCCTAATAGAAGCTTTTAACCATTAATAAGCACATGAGGTAGAACTCACATTTGCAAAAGTTCCTATTAGAAATTGAAAACAAAATGGAAATTTCTGCATAAAGCTTTTTTTCCTCTCCTGTTAACATCAATTCACTCTAATTTATTGGGCAGAGACAGAAGATAACCTTACTTGCCTGGTCATGCAGGCACACAAGTAAACATCTATGAAAATAATCTAAAAGCTTCAGCAGCACTTCTCTTGAAACAGCAGCTGCTTTGCTCTGCTTTTTTTTTAGTCAAACTGATGAAGCAAAGAATTGCATTTTTCCAATTTGCTGTACAGAAATTAAGTATCAGGGTATAGTTTTGTGTAAGTTTTCTTAATGTATGATTAAAAAAAAACCCCTGTTATTAATTAAGAGAGAGATTCCCCCCAGCATAGTAAGTAAGCTTCAGTGCTGTGAATCACATAGGAGTGTGTGAAGGGATATAAACCTATTGTTTCCCACTCCTTTCATTATCCTGTGAATGCAGAAAGCCTTCTTGTCGTAAGAAGGAATTGCTGTCCTGCAGATTGGGGTGAGGGGAATGGGGGGAGGATACCTGCCTATATTCCAGTAATTAAGCTGCTGTAGCAGCTGAGTGTGTTTCCCTTGTTTATGTTCCCCAATGACTTTCCAACATCCATTTAATTCTTTAAAACTGGGTTCAGAAAAGACGTTAGTCTTCAAGATTTACTTAGGGGTACCTTGCAATGGAACATAATTTTCACATCCACAATTGTATAAGGACACACAATAACTTGGCTAATATATGATACATTAAAAAAAAAAAGAACCTTATCAGAATGAGTATGATACTTAACACTGAAAGCTTTGCAAGTATTTTTATATTTTAAAGCCTGAAAAAAAAATTACAAGAGGGAAAAGCAGAATGTTGTATGGCTCTTGCTTGTCATTTCTTACTCAAAGACTCCTTTTTGTTTCAGATTGGTATTTGCTCATGCTCATTTGCTCATGGTGTAAAAGAAAACTTATGCAGTTTGCCCAACAATTGATATTTTTAGACCAAAAGCTTTTGCCTGTTAATCACATTTCTGTTCTTCCAATTCACCATCCCTCATGACATCTAGGTGCCATTCATACCCATGAGAATTTCAGTGTTAAAAAGATAGTGAAAAAGAAAAGATATACTTCCATATAGAAGGTGGCTTTACTTGCGCTTGGAACTTCGGAACAACTGAAATCATGCAGTTGAGAAATTTTGAAAGATGATGCTTGTAGAAGAATTCCTAAACCTCTACATGAGCTTCAGACTTTTTTTTTTTTGAAATATCAGGTCTTAGAGAAGCTTGTGGGAAAAGAGCCTTTCCCAAGCTATGAGGACTCACGTCAAGGTGCTCTTGTTTACCCCCTAGAAAGGAGACACTGCTGTGTTAGTGGCTCTGTGTTGCACTCTAAGGTAGCACAGATCAATCAGAGAACTGCAGAGGTCTACTAAGTAGACTTCCATGCCTTCCTGCATGCCCTGCCAGTATGGATGATGTTTCTTTTTGCTAGATGGCTCTTGAAGAAGATTGTTTAAAATTTTCCCGTATGTTTCATAGGAGCCTGTGTTTGTGCCAAGAGGAAATTATTGATTAAATTCTTGATCGTGATCCTTTTGGCTGATGTCAAACATGTGGCAGAAAAGTTAGGCTAGGATGTAACATTAAACTTCTAATTACTCAGACAACCTAATGCTTGGGGTAAACATTACTATGAATTCTAACTAATGCATTGCTGTGTCTCACTGTGCAGCAGACATAACTTTCATAAAATTTAATTTGTAACATTTTATGCTCTGCTTCTTCCAATTTCTTCTCTCCTTTTCCCACGGTTAGTAAAGATCACATGGGTTTTTTTGGAAAGGAATACATGATTTTCTTATGCATTAAAAATACACGCTGTCCTGTCTGGGTAAGCTGATGTTCTATGGCATTTTGGAGCAGTCTGGAAAAAATAAGGGACAAATAAAGTCAACAGAAAACATCATACATTATGAAAAATTAATCATTATTTTTGTTAGTCTCCTTACCTATCTGTTATGTCAGATCTTGTATGAACCAATGAACCCATGAAAATCTCGGTATGTTAGAAATTTTGTAAAAAGAACCTGTGTATGTTGTTTGATCTTTTTGCATGTTTTGATGTTAATACATATAATATAGCTACAGAACTATAAATTGGGAAGTGATAATAGGATCCATGGATCCATTATTAGGGTTTTCTGTTACTAGAGCTGGTCTATTTGTGGGGACTAAGGAAAGTTAGTAGGATCAAAGCTGTACTGCAGTGCACTAGCTGTGCTAGCTTTTTCTAGTTGGCTCACAGCTTTTATTTTCATTGGAAAATACAGGTGCTCCTTTCCCATCTAATAGCATTCATGCTGTTTGGCTATGCTTAAGTACTTCCCAGAATGTACAGTTGCTCCAGGAACAGATGCCCTGGCCACACCTGTGCACTGTAGATATGAGTGATTTCTTTATGGCCCCAGTGACCCAAGGGAGAAGTTAGTAAATGAGGAATTAGGGAGACGTGTCATGCATGGGACTGACTGTCCCAACCTGTTTTGTTGCCTTTGACACCACTGGAAGCCTCTGCCATGCACTCACCTAGATGCTGAAAGCTTCCAGAACCACAAGAAGAAAGAAGACAGGTTACCTGGAATGAACGCAGTAGAAGGGGGCTCAGGATGTTTAAGATGCTGGTAAGTAGGGCAAGGGAGACTAACACATGCTCAAAAGAATCGATGGTGATGATGATGATGATGATGAAGTAAACAAACTTGAATAAATAAAAACAGAAAGGTTGGAATGAGGTGAAGTAGGAGGCCAAAGCATACCTAACACAGTTGCTGCTGCAGGAAGGCAGTTATTGCGGAGCACTGCTTTTGTGACTGTAGGCTGCTTAGCTGAAACACTGCCAACCTTTCCAAGGCCTTGAAAAATTAGTTACTTTTATTAAACTTATATAAAGTTCCCCAGAACTGTCCTTTTCCCCGGGCAGCAAGCAGTCTCTAAATTACTTCTCAGAGCTGTGCCAGGAAATGCTTTTAAATGTTGGAAAGTACAACAGATAGTTTAAAAAACCTTTTCTGCTCATTTGACTCCTGGTTCACCCACCTTAGCTACAGAAGAAAGACTGCAATTTTTTCATTTTCTTCTGACACATGCAGAAAAGTTGTTTTAATGATATTGATTAGCATGAATTGATTTAGGGCTTCAGTCAAAGACTACTTTTTTTTAATTGCTAGTTTTTATTAATATAAAAAGGTCTGTAAATTTCCTCTGTAAATTATAGAAGTACCATATGTTGAGAGATATAGCATTTATGCAAACTGTTTTCTCAGGAAAGAAAAAAGCAAGCTGTGGCTTAGCCCCAGTTGGCAACTAAGCACCACACCCTGGTGGGATGGGGGAGAGAACTGAAGAGGAAAAGTAAAAAAACTCGTGGGTTGAGATAAGAACAGTTTAATAATGGAAATAACAATAATAATGATGACAATGATAATAATGATAAAAATAGAAAAGAAAAACAACAAGAGAGAGAGAAACAAAACCCAGGAAAAACAAGTGAAGCAATCCCTCATCACCCACAAACCAATGCCCAGCCTGTCTCCGAGCACCAATCACTGCTCCCCAGCTGACTCCCCTCAGTTTATACACTGAGCATGACGTCATATGGTGTGGGATACCGCTTTGGGCAGTTGGTGTCAGCTGTCCCGGCCGTGCCCCCTCCCAGCTTCTTGTGCACCTGGCAGAGCATGAGAAGCTGAGAAGTCCTTGACTGGTGTAAGCACTGCTCAGCAACAACTAAACCATCAGTGTGGTATCAACATTCTCATCCTAAATCTAAAACACAGCACTATGCCAGGTACTAGGAAGAAAATCAACTCTATCCCATCCAAACCCAGGACACAAGTAAAAGTAAAATAAGCAATAAAAAAAAATCATTCAGGTTCACAGATTCAATTTTTTATTTCATAATTCCCCACATTCTGGATATAGTAGCTGTGTTTTTCTGGATGTAATGTGTTGCAAGTATATGTACACAAAAATTTTAAAATATGTATGGAGACTACAGGATTGTTGTGTGAAACGGAAGCTTGCTAATCATTAATTAGCACTTCTAAAGTTAGAAAGTGCTAAAGCTTCTGTCAGGATCAGATTAATCGTTGCCAGGTCTTGTGGTTTTGTCTTGTGGTGACAATAAGTGTCTTCTTGAAGGCCTGCGATAAATTCAGTGATTACATTAGAATTTCAACTTTCATTTAAAAAATTGCAAGTTTATGTGTCTTACAGTTTAGCAAAGAAGCTTGAAAATTTGGATTAAATATAACCTGATATAAAATTAAAGCATCTCACGGTCTTTAATACATTCTCTTTATTTCTGAATATTAGAGAGCCAGACATTCTCAGCTGGTGAAGGAAAGCTTTTGTTTGGCATGACAGGACTTCAGAGATCCCTTTTTGTGCCAAATTTCATTTCTTGCTGATTGGTCTTTTTGCTGTCATAGTCATCTCTTAGTCTTAGCTCACTGTTAACTATAAATAAGTCAGATATCAGTTTGTATTTCTCAGGTACATAACTCATTTCCCCTGTGAACTAGCCAGACAGTGTATCAGGCTAATACTTTTATTGACTGGCAAGCATAGTTCATAACATGAATACATGGGAGGTACGTGTCTCCCTTTTATTTTTTTCCACTGCAATTCAGTAATGATTTGTTTTTAAAGAGTGGAAAAATTAACCCTCTCTATTAATCACATGAAATCTTCTACCTAATAGATGTATATTAAAAAAGGAATTAGAAGGGAGAAGGTGAGATAACTTGGGAACACTACTAGGGAAATAGCATCTTTTTTTCCCTCTTGCTGTCTCCATTGCTTCAGAGCCATTGTGAAACTGGAGTCCCCCAGAGCATTCTGCATAACAATTTTGTGAAGCTGTTTCCTTGACATTTTCTGTGAATTTAATCAATATTCTCAGACCAAACAAAAGCAAGCTCTCATGCTTATTTATACTCGTGAAAATAAGGGTCAGCTTTGGCTGACTTAATTTGCCTTGTGTAGTACTTTACAAATGAGATGCCTCACCAAGCTGTAGTGTTTGTAGATCAGGGCTCTGCTCCTCTACATTCAAAACCATACTGTGGAAAATGCAATGTGCTCTGTCTTAGAGAGGTGCTCTCCATCTATTCAAGCCCTGATTCAGCAACCCAGTTTGGGTGTGAGGGTCACAACACAGCGTTTGGGGAAATCAGAGCTTCATCTATTTCTGGTCAGTTGCAGCAAATTTGGACTCACAGACCAGATCCATCATTACCCCTCAAGAGCCTCTGTCACTTTTTGTATGTCTTGTGTTTTCATGGTTTGCGGGAACCACCTATATACTGCATACTAGCAGGAGCCATCATATGCTATAGGATATACGAGTTTCAAATTTGCGAAGGCTGAAATACTGAGATGTTATTTCACTCACAAGCATTTCTTTTCGGAAACGGTAAAGGAATTGTTTTTCATTGAAATCAATTTAGTGCTGAAAAGCCCAAAGAGAGATTTCCCAAGACACTTGAGTCGAATAGGTATGCCATAATAAGCATGATTTAAATATATTTTTCTGTAAATATTGCAGTACGGTACACCAATATATCAAAACAATAGCAGTAAAGTAAAAATCCTGAACAGAGTTATGGTTTCATATTTTAGTGCAGTGCTATTGTTTTGTTAGTGATTATTTTTATTATCAATATGCCTACACACTCTACTTATGGACAGGAAAATTAGTATGCAGGCATAAACAGAAAGACACTTCTCCCCAAAGAGTTTACAGTGTAAGTATGTCAGCTCTGTGTACTCAGCAGCCTCAGCCGGAGAAGCTGAGGTCTCTGAGACGTCCCTGCCATATTGTCTCAGTGGAAGGTGTTCTCCTCTCAGAATAGTGGTGGAAAAATCCTGTTTTGATAATCTGTGTGCAAACTGTTTCATACAGTATTGCTCAAAGGTAGCTGGATCCCATTTCTGCTTCCCTCTGAAGGCTGCTGGCATATGCAGGCATCCACCTAGCTGGGCTGCTCACAGGAAGCATGGTGCAGCCATCAGCTCATGTGTTTACGGGGTTGTGATTTGGGAAGTAGGAAGCTGGGACGCCTCAGTGGGGGCTGAGCAGCAGTAAGGCAGTTTGCCTTTAATGGTGGTGGTCTTATCATTAGCGGACACTGCAGTGACTTTGAAGGGTCTCGGTCAAATTGTTATGCTATTGCAAGAGGGAAATTTGATGCAGTCCAAAGACCAGTTATTTAGGTGTCTCGGTGGAGATATAAATATATATTTAAGTAGGTAGTTAAAATATTTTACCATTACACTTTCTGGAAATGGAAAGGGCCAGAATTACCTGTAGACTGGGCAAGCATGAGCTACTGACTTTTGTGCCTGACTGACAGAGTGTGTGGGAAGATAACCTTCAAACTTTTCTATTAGTTTTTATTGGCTCCAAAATACTGGGAAAAAAATGTTTCTATCTTTTAAAAATATTAATTTCCATCTACATTACATAGAAGGTTCTTTTATGATGCATTGGAAGATAAAGATCTTTTTTCCTTCAGGCTGTGATCCTAACAGCTCTTAATTTTTTTGTGCCTCAGTTAGCCCATCTTCTTAAGTTGATGTAATGCAGGGAGCAAAATGGATACAACGATACAATTGATAGGAACTGGGAACCTTCTCAGCATTTATCAGAGACTCAGTACCTGTAGCTGGTCTCCAAAACGTATGTGTTTGTTCCACTCAGTTTGATCAAGGTATAAATCAGAGAGATTTCTGTCCACTGAACATTTTTAAAAGGCAGATAGAGATGCAGATGGGTTCAGTAAAACAGGAGAGTGTGAATCTAAATGTGAAATGAAATATAGATGAAAATGCCTTGCCTCAGACAGATTTAATATTAATGCCAACATCTCTTGGATGAAAAAGACCAATATTTTGTCGTTGTGACATTTTCCACAGTTACAAAACAAGCAGGGATATTTCTGAACAAGATGGAAAAAAAATCTATTTTGTAAATGGTGCTATGATTTTAGACTCAGTTCAGCCTGATATATTAAGTTCCATTACCTGTCTACATTTTGGGCTTTAAAAATAAAGAAGAAACAATTTTTATTTGGTTTAAAAGTAGATGTCTGTTATACAGCACCCTGATTCTGCAGTAACTGTTGAGTAGACTTACCTGTTTTCGCTGCTTACATAAAACTTCTTCAGAATCAAACGTTCTATACAGATGGAGATTATAAATTACCTCTTTGTCCTAGATAGCAAACCTACAGTTTATAATGGACTCGGATAGCATTAATAATATATAACTTTTCCACCATCTGCTGAAGAAGTCTTGTGGTAAACTTTTTAATAGAAAACAAGGTCTGATTTTTAAAACCTGACTCGAGTTCAGATGTTCTGAGTTCTGGGTGTTTGATCTTAAAATGAACAGTAGATGGCTTCAGACAACATTCCCACCAGTGATCTGTGGTTCCAGATAAAGATGGAAGACACAGCCACAGATCAAATAGAATAGCCCCAAAGCGCTGATGTGGGCAAGTCAGATTTTCTTTCTTGCATACGCTGCTAGTAAAAAAAAAAAAGTTAAAAATAGGACTACTTGACTAAAATACACTGCCAGCATTCCACACCTAATAATGTTTAAAGCCATACAAATAGATGTACTGGATTACACTAAAAATCTGCTGAACTTCGTGTCTCCTGTGAGAGAGAAGCTGTTACCAGAAGTGAGGGAAGGGGTTTCTGAAGAGGATGAGTATTTATTCACTCTTCCATTCATGAGCCTTTCCAATTCCCATCAATCTGTTTTAACCATAGTGTTGTGGTTAATAATAATTGATGGATCTTCTGAGTATTCTGCCATCTATAAGTCTGTCTTTCACCAAATAATGCTGGTTTCCACCATGTCATAGCAATGAACTCACAGTTTAGGTATGCACTTCATAGTAAAGCCATTTGTGCCTTTAAATTAATGAGCGTTTCTTTCATGGAATAATCCATGTTTCATGACAGTCATGATGTTAGAGGCCTTTCTCCTATCCCACCCCTCCCTGCAAATTTTTCTGATTTGGCTGAATCTTGGAGAAGTTTTCTCAGTCCTCCTCAAAAATTCAGTAACTTTGTTCATTCTTGTCACCTTCTCTGTGCTTTTCCAGTTCTGCTATCTCTCTTTTGAGATGTCGCGATGGTTCAGTTTGTACAATACCACAGTGACACTTTCTGGTCTTCTCCTTTGTTGTTGTCTAAGGTAGAAAACTACAAGTATTTTATTGTATTCTTCATTATTGCAGTTAAAGCAGTTAAAAACCACAGTGAACAGCCTCAGTAAATTAAATTATGTTAGAGACAATTGGACCTTAATGATTTTAGAATATTTTTAGATGTGAGTACATGACTTGCCCCAGATCTGCTTGACAAGTTCCAATTTAGTATTCGGATAGGCTGACATAGATATCTTTTGGTTTTGCACCTAAAGAAAATGTCTAAATTGTCTCACACCTTTGAAATTATTCTAGTGCTTGGCCACAGTATTTTGTCTTGTGTGAAGAATCAAGAAAATTTGTTTTATTTTTTCCCCTCGCATATATACATGTGTGTATGTATAGATAAATATATTAGAAGGTCTTTGTCTTCACATTTAAAAACTAAATGTAAATGCTACTTCAGAAAACAGTGCCTCAAACAAACTGTATTTTAATATGTTCATACATTTAACACAATTTCTTCTTAAAATTCTAGAGTTACATGGTCTTCTGGCCTATACTTTGCAATGTCATTTCTCTCACACCTTGAGACAAAGTGAGAATATACTCATCTCTAGCATTTCAAGCAAGTAACTTCCATTGTAAAATTACATTTATAAAATGTTTCAATAGTCATTTTTGCTATTGGATTTTATAGATGGAAAATGATGAACCTATCTTTAGAGTCGGAGACCAGCTTTTCTCATGGCCCAGTATGTTATAGAATAAAACACTTGTTTACCAACTGGCTGATACCTTCCTGTTCTGTTTACTTCTACTACTTAGCTATTGTTGATCAGTTAATTATATCTATAATAAGGGATTATTGTTTTCATTTCTTCTCTGTCATTTCCCATAGAGAACAACAGAATTCACTGCTATGTAAACATGTAAGAATTATGCAAACAATTTTAAATTATATGCTTTTAAGGAAGAAAAAAAAAAAGAATGAGAGATCTGTTGGCCTGTTTTCTTATCCTACTTTGTCTCTTTTCCTCTCCTCACATGCATTCATGTATGAACATAGATACACTCACATCAGTTTCTTTATCTAGCTTCAGAGACCAATAAATAATATCACCTTGAAATTTAGGTAATAAAATGCTGGGGAATTAGTTACATCAGGTAGATAGAATGGGCCCATTTATAAATGCCCCATGTCTGCTTTCTGCAAAAGGAAAAAAAAAACCCCATATGTGGGGCATTAACTCTGCACAGAAGCAGTCTCCTCTGAGTTAATTTGCATGTTTGAAGAGAACCATCATACCTACACATACTGACCATCAAATGAGTGCCATCAGGGACTTGCAGGTTTGCTGAATCAGAGCAACACATTGCCTGTCTAATGCCTCCCTAGCTCCTGTGATGATGGATATTGACGGCAAGGAAGCTGCCTGTTTTTGTTGCTAATTTGTTATCTGATTTATAGGTCTTTTTTGTGCGTGTCACTTTTATGTATGATGTATTTCCACTGTTGATGCTGTCTTCCTTCTGCGCACAACGGTGTTCCTGTGTCCCAGCAGATTCATGTCTTTGTGGCAATGAAAGGGACAGAAGTGACAGCTCTCCTCCTAGGATGCAGCTCATAAATTATCCCTTACAACCAAAGCACCAGACAAAACAGTTTTTTCAAGTGGTCACAGATGAGCAATGTCCAAAGGAATTTTCCTTTTCAGATGTTCATTAATGCATCTGTTTACTGATCTAGGGTGTGCAAACTGCAAATAGGTCATAATTTGCAGGTGCAAATACATTTGCCAAAGCCCTCTGGAGACCAGCTTGGTTCTGATGTTAGTGGATACTAGGTAAACCAAAGGTCTTTACCATATGGTTTCAACTGTTCTTTCTTGTTGAAGTGCTACATTACTTTGAGTGTAAAATTTTATCTCCAGCAGGGAGCAAGCACAAAATAAAAGATGAGAGAGAAATGGAGGCAGAAATTAGAGCAATTAATATTACCAGCTGTGACTAAAGCCACTATGAATATGGTGAGCTCAGAGCATTAAACATATTTACACCAAAAAATGTCTTAAATATCTGTGATTATATAATTAAATGATTTCCCATATAAAGTTATATCACATAGAATTAAAGATAACTACATTCCATGCAGCAAAATAAAGGTAATGCTAAGAAGGGAACAAAACTTGGGATATTCTCCTGCAAAAATTCTGAAGAGTGAAAAGATAAAACAAAAAACCTCTCTTCTGGAGCCTCCAATTTTTTATTTTTTTTTTTTAAGAAAAAAGCAGGACTATATTTTTAAGAGATTCAAAGACTATATTCTGAAGAAATTAACTTTGAAGAAGCTGCACACTCCTTTTGTACGTGTAGGGAGGAAAAGTTGAACCCCAGCTGAAAGGGCTGGAGCTTGGAGCTGGGACGAGTCAGTTTCTTGTGCAGCCAGCTTCAAAGATATTTAATTTCTGGGGATCTGAAAACATAGGGAAGACTCAGCATAGTAAGTAAGTAGCAGGAGATCAGAATCTCCAACAGGACACTGATTGGACTCTGACAAACACCCATTGGATTAGACAGTTCTTATGAACTTCTTTGCTTTTGAGGAGTTGGTACTTGCTAAGCAAGAAAAACGTTTCTTTTTGTTTCCCACCCAGAAAATTCTAATAAATACTTTTTTTTCTTATTCTAAAAAAACCTAATGATATTACAAATTTTAAAAAAAGCTGAGAGCTAAGCATAAGACATGAGGGGGACTGTGAGGGCAAAACCCTTCCTGCTGTAGGAGAAGATCAGGTTCGTGACCACCTGAGGAACCTGAATGCACATAAGTCCATGGGACCTGATGAGATGCATCCCAGAGTCCTGAGGGAATTGGCCGATGTAGTCGCCAAGCCACTCTCCATGATATTTGAAAAGTCATGGCAGTCAGGTGAAGTCCCTGGTGACTGGGAGAAGGGAAACATTGTGCCCGTTTTCAACAAGGGTAGAAAGGAAGACCCTGGGAACTACCGACCTGTCAGCCTCACCTCTGTGCCTGGGAAGATCATGGAACAGATCCTCCTAGAAGCTATGCTAAGGCACATGGAGGCCAGGGAGATAATTCAGATAGCCAGCATGGCTTCACCAAGGGCAAGTCCTGCTTGATGAACCTAGTGACTTTCTATGATGGTGTGACAGCATCAGTGGACAAGGGGAAACCAATGGACGTCATCTATCTGGACTTCTGCAAAGCCTTTGACACGGTCCCCCACAACATCCTTCTCTCTAAATTGGAGAGCTATGGATTTGATGGGTGGACTGTTCGGTGGATAAGAAACTGGCTGGATGGTCGCATCCAGAGTGTAGTGGTCAATGACTCGATGTCCGGATGGAGACTGGTGACGAGTGGTGTCCCTCAGGGGTCCGTACTGGGACCAGTGCTGTTTAATATATTCATCAATGACTTAGACAGCGAGATCGAATGCACTCTCAGCAACATTGCGGATGACACCAAACTGAGTGGTGCGGTTGACACACCAGAAGGACGGGATGTCATCCAGAGAGACCTGGACAGGCTGGAGAGGTGGGCCTGCGTGAACCTCATGAGGTTCAACAAGGCCAAGTGCAAGGTCCTGCACCTGGGTCGGGGTAACCCTCAGTATCAGTACAGGCTGGGGGAAGAAAGGATCGAGAGCAGCCCTGCCGAGAAGGACTTGGGTGTGCTGGTAGATGAAAAGCTGGACTTGAGCCGGCAATGTGCGCTGACAGCCCAGAAGGCCAACCGTATTCTGGGCTGCATCAGGAGAAGCGTGGCCAGCAGGTCGAGGGAGGTGATCCTGCCCTTCTACTCTGCTCTGGTGAGACCTCACCTGGAGTACTGCGTCCAGCTCTGGAGCCCTCAGCATAAGAAGGACGTGGAACAGTTGGAGTGGGTCCAGAGGAGGGCTACTAAAATGATCCGAGGGCTGGAGCACCTCTCCTATGAGGACAGGCTGAGAGAGTTGGGGTTGTTCAGCCTAGAGAAGAGAAGGCTGCGGGGAGACCTGATTACAGCCTTTCAGTACCTAAAGGGGGCCTATAGGAAAGATGGGGAAAATCTTTTTAGTAGGGCCAGCTGTGTCAGTACAAGGGGTAGTGGTTTTAAACTAAAACAGGGTAGGTTTAGACTGGATATAAGGAAGAAATTCTTTACAACGAGGGTGGTGAAACACTGGAACGGGTTGCCCAGAGTGGTAGTAGAGGCCCTGGGATGGCCCTGGAAATGGCCAGGTTGGATGGGGCTCTGAGCAAGCTGATCTAGTTAGCAGTGTCCCTGCTCACTGCAGGGGGGTTGGGCTAGATGACCTCTAGGGGTCCCTTCCAACCCAAAACATTCTATGATTCTATGATTCTATGATTCTATGATCTGCACTGGCTTGAAGGTTTCTTTCCGTATATGTCAACAAGCATACTCCACCAGCTAGGCTCTCCTTGTTTGTAGCTTTCTCCATTCTTTTGCTATCACCTTTGGCTTAAGCACTGAAATCTTCCTTCGGTTCACAAAAGTTCTGTTGAGGAATAAGATCTGTCAGAGTCTGTGAACAACTATATTATTTATTTTTCATCAGATTATCCTAATTTTGTAATTGGTGCATAGAAGTAGGCTATATAACTCATGCTGCTTGTTCTCCTTGGATTTCTCAAAGTAAAAGCTGTGGTTATGTCTGCACTGCTCTGTGTCTGCACAAAAAAGTCACCAGTGAATAAATTGAGCACTTGGCACGGGCTTGGCCACATGGCTTTATTGTCTGCCTTGCTGACTCTGTTTTTTGCACCATGCCACACTCTTGAGCAGCCCCTCCAGCCCTCCTGGCTGATGGCTGAGCTTCTGCTGCCTCCTTGGGCTGAGCAGTCTGCCCACATGCTGTTTTTAGCACCCCCGCAAAAGACATTTTGTCTTACTTATCCAAGATCTCATTGTTCAGGATCCCATCAACATCAGTTTTTAGTTTTTCAAGTGGAGGTTATGCATAAAGCTTTTGCATGTTTAGGAAGCTTTTTCTAGAAAACCAACGGAATGGCCTTACATTGCATAAAAGAATATAAAATAAAGCCAAGTAAATAATATTTTGTATACTATTTATAAGACTAAATTAAACAAAAACTATTTTTTAAAAAATTATTTTTCCACATTTAGAATTGAATTTCAAGACTTTTAAGATTGCTGAAGGGGCTGAATTAGGTTTAAATCAATACTTTTTTTCAACAGAAAGACAGGAGGGAGGCTGAATACCCCTCTGTTACATGCAGATTAGCTCTCTGCTTGTTGTCAATATACATATCGGCTAGACAGAGCTTGGGTAGCCCTCTTTTAAAGGTCTGTATAGGTTTACAGCTTGTCCTTTTTTTGTAATTTTCAGTGGCTTTTCATACCTTTCTTACTGCTTTATTTAACCTTTATTTGCTAGGTTTTATTTGTCCTGATCAATGGTAAGTGCACACCTTTCTGTTCTGGATTCTCTGTGGACTATAGTAGGGTTTTGTTCCCTTGATTGAGTTGTTCTATTATCGCTATTTCTGTTTTCACTCTTACAGCTTGGCTTTCTTTATTCCCCTTTAAACAAACATCTGAATAGCTGTAAAGGGCGGATGATACCAATACTGTCAAGATCCCATTGATCTTCCAACTGCAGGTGCTGGAAGGCAAGACGGATGATTTCTTGCTGTATTTTGGTTTTTAATTTTCTGATTATTTCGGTAGCTCATAAGTTTTTGTAGCAATGAAGGTGAAATCATCCTTGCCTTTTCATGTACACCTCCTTTTTGTGCTAGTCCCAGCCAATATGGCACTGTCAGAAAGTGTTAGATACAGTTTTTTATGTTGTCTGAAACAGTTTCTCAACTGCAAGCTGGAAATAGCAGTTTGAAAGCCTGTGTCCTGGACAGAGTTTAGCATGTTGTGTTAATGCTTATCTTCATTATGGTCATTTCTGCCAAATGTTTTCTGCTTTTCAGACAGTTACAGTTTTCCTGAACGGAAAGATCTGTTGGGCATTGGCTGTGGAGGTAAATAACTGGCAATGAAGAACGTGGGAGGACAGAACTATCATGTAATGCGTTGCATTTATGTACACAGAACTTCTGATCTATTGGGTTAGGTACAGGTAGCCATGTTCTGTATTTTATATTTGTGTAGTCTATTTTTTAGTATGTATTTTAGATTGTAAACTTTAAAGAATGTCAGCCTTTCCTAGGATAATGAACGGTGATGACCTGAGGGTGGGTCTGCACCATAGAGAGAAGATGCTGCAGAGGTCCCTCAGCAGCTGGAGCTGCACACCATTAAGTCTTCACAGCTCAGCAGTGGCTTCAGGGTTGGATATAAGCTGTGCTCACCAAAGGCCCTGCTTTCAGTGTCAGCACAAGCAGAGCCATTTCAAATGTCTTTGTCCCTGACGTGTGAGGCATAGCTCTAGCACTCACGGTGATGTTTACTTACTTGTCAGGTTTTTCCAGCTGGGCCAAAAATCAGAACTTCATGCATTCGTTCATTACAGTAACATGCTGAGCTGATTAAGATGGTCTGTTGGCTTCCTTACAAAAAATGAAGTAAATCTTACTTTCTTTGTCTGAAGCAGGATATGAGAGTAATGAAGTGGCTCTATTGGGCTTGGCGGCTTTGGAGTCCAGAAGGAATTTTCCTCTGTCAAATTAGTAGGGATGTTTTCTGTTGTTGCCTTGTAGCGTGGTGAGCTCTACATTGCAGAATCATTTGGCAATTTATCTAACCACGCACATGGGAAACAGCAATTTCAAGAACTGAGTCCAGGCTGTGCTTTATCTTATGCCTCATTATGTGGTGATTCTCTTGGTCTCTTCTGCTCCTTTCTTCTGGGTCTTCTTTGAGAACTTGAAAAGAATGAACGGATCAAACCTGAGTTCACCTCAAAAATCTCTGTGGACTGCGAACATTATACTGTGGCCAGTATATAATACAGCAGAAAAGGTCTTAAAACCACAGTTTAAACTCATGTCCGTCTGCATGTTATCCTAAATCATCTGATACGGGTTGTCCTACTTTGGGATAAAGCCAACCTGGTGAATGTAAAGAAACTCTTAGGCCAAACAAATAATACAGAAATGTAACAATGTCTCCCCCCAATTTATTATTAACAGTCCCAAACTGATAAAATATACTGGGACCTTGATAGTGCTAGTTTATTTTACTTCAGTATTTTTCTAATACTAAGATGCTGTGATTTCCTACAGTATGTTACAAGCTGAAGATACAAGAATGTTCTCCTTGCCACTGACATCTTCACAGTAATTCACCTTTGAAGGAGTTGAACTATAAAAAGCACCATGATTAGTTGTAGAAATGCATAGGCCTGTCTAAATGAGAGCTGCTATTTGCAGATCCAGAACTTCTAACATCTATACAGATAATATAATTTTAGTGTATATATATTTATGCATAGAAAACACAATTACAGTGAAGCATGCAGACACTTGTATAGTGCAGATGGCATGATAAAATTTGAGATGTATGAAAAAAGGAAGAAGACTTTAATTTAAACTTATCAAAACAGTAAAATTAAAATTGTGTAAAGCTGTAAAGATTAATGAATATTACAATATATTAATCTTTGAATGTTTATATATGTGTATGTATGCATACATGCAATATATTTTTTTGTTTCTCTTTATCTCACTAATTTGTCTTTTTGTCTACGTAACAGCTGTATCTCCTAATGTCCTAATAGTAATGTGACCACAGATACCCATGTCGTGTCCAGCATTTCAGTTTCTAAAGGTGTCCTGGTTTCACCTGGGATAGAGTCAATTTTCTTCCTAGTAGCTGGTATAATGTTGTGTTTTGGATTTAGTATGAGAATAATGTCGATAACACACTGATGTTTTAGTTGTTATTGAGTAGTGCTTACACAGAGTCAAGTACTTTTCGACTTCTCATACTACCCTGTCAGCGAGGAGGCTGGAGGTGCACAAGAAGCTGGAAGGGGACACAAGCAGGACAGCTGGCCCAAACTAGCCACAGGGATATTCCATACCATATGACATCATTCTGAACAAAAAAAATGCAGGGGGGTGGGGTGGGGAGGTTGGCTGGGGGAACAGGGGAAGCTGCTAGGGAACTGGCTGGGCATTGGTCAGTGGGTGGTGAGCAATTGCATTGTGCATCACTTGTTTTGTATAGTCTTTTATCATTATTATTGTTTTCCCTTCCTTTTCTGCCCTATTAAATTGTCTTTATCTCTACCCACAAGTTTTACCTTTTTTCTGAGTCTCTCCCTGCTTCCACTGGAGGGGACTGAATGAACAGCTGTGTGGTGTTTAGCTGCCTGCCAGGTTAAACCATGACAAAAGGACAACTGCCATTAGTTAAATTAGTCAAATTTACTACCTCCAAATGAAGGTAATAATGGCCTTACTAATACCGTAGCATACCTTATATAAGATACACAGCCAAAAAAATTATCTTTGAACTGGAGGCAAAATAAGGAAATCAGAAAAAACAGCAGAATGTGGAAAGCAGTGTTGGAAGACAATTTGGGGTTACGGCAGACAAACAACTAAACTTGTGCTCGTGTTATGCAGCAAAGAGCTGGCAGATCCTTTGGTGTATAGGCAGGGGGGGCAGGAAAGTGATTTTAATCTTTACTCATGGCAGTGGTGAGCCTGATACAGGAGTATCAGTGCTGCTCTGGTACAACATTTTTTAAAAGGATGTTGGAATGGGGGTAGAGAAAAGAACTGTAAAATGCCCTTTGGAGACTGCACAATCTCTGAGAGATAATTTGATTATAGTGTATAAGTATCTTCAGGGGAAAAATACAGAACACTGAACCAATGACTGGGAGCTGCAGACAGACAAGTTAAAATTAAAATGAGGCACAATATTCTTAAAAGTGAGGTTGATTAACCATTGGAACAAAGGAAGTGCTTGAATTCTCATTGTATTGCAGTCTTCAAATCACGGCTGGATGTCCTTTCTGAAAGTCAAACACGACTTACAGGACTCAGAGAGAAGTAACCAGCAGAATCTGAATGACCTGTTAAACAGAGTCTGCCAGAACAATCACAGAATTTGGTCCCTTCTACTCTTCAACTCTATTATGTGAACCCATGTATTTCACTGAGAACTTCCTTCAGACAGGTGGATTTCTGGGACACATCTCTCAAAATACCCCTCACATCAGACAGGGAATTCAGAAGCATTCCATTTGCATTCTCCTCTGGAAATTACATCACATTTCTCTTTGATTAATCTTCTTGATATCAGAATACCCTTTGTACTGTGGAATTTTCTTATATTCCCTCAAGGATGAGCATTAGTGGTGCTTAATGTATAGAATATGATATAAAGGCTTTCTGTCATAAGTACGTCCCCCACAGGCAGACTGAAAGATTTGAGTCTAGATGTGAAAAGTGGTTGTTCAAGGTCAGTGTATGTCCAGCACAGGCTAACTCTAACGAAAACTTGTTGGATTGTGGTGGAATTAGGAAAGCCCTGCTACCATAAGTGAAATATTGTAATTCTATGCTTGAAGTTGCTTCTGGTATTTGTAGTTTGTGTTGCATCTTATGACATCTAGTTTAGGGGCCCCATCCATCATATCCTAGACAGCAGTGTGATACTTATCATGCAAACACAGAGAAAAGTTTACATATTAAAGTAATGTTCTATAAAAAGCCTTGGTGTAGCATCACATATAAGGCTGAAACAGGCAATCGCTTTAGTGGTAAAGGACAAGTTACCACCTGATTAGTGTGAACTGTGTGTCTGCACACATGATCCTACTGAGGGCTAAGTTAATCTCAATTATATGGTCCTTGCTGTGGGCTAAGAGCATGTATATGGACAGTTGCCATGGACCAGTTGATACATGGTGACTTGCTCCCCTGTAAGCGACATGTCTGAGTCTGCTTTAAATCTGTATCTCTCCTGCTCACTCAACACACTTAGAGGAATTACTCAACACAGGGAATATACATTTATGCATGTTCAAGAGAAACAGTAAAATTAAACAGTTGATCATAGTGAAAAATGCTATGCTTTTCCTTCTCATCTCTCCTGCATAAACAAGACCTGCAGTTGAAAAGAAAACCTGTTTGTTACTAGCTAGCGGTAGACATTGAACAGAGATCACAGTTTATGATAATTTTTCCTTCTGTGGAGCCAACTTTTCTATTTTTGTTAGTGAAGGAAAATATTAAATACTCAGTTTTTGACTGTTTTTCCTTTAAAAATATGAAAAATATTTGGCAACTTTACTGAACTGAACTGTCGATACAGTATGCCTTGGAGGAAAAGCAAGTGTCTGTCAACAGTTGACCAAACTGGAATGCTTGAAAAATAATGATAGCATATACAGAAACTGTGCATCACCTTGAAGTTACCACCAATGTTAAACAGAATAATGTTACTAGCACCTATAGCCCTTCTAAGACAGAATGGACAATGAGGGTTTTTTTCTAGCCAAATCTTCAACAGCAAGACCTTTTCAAGCACATGAAACACTTTCAGTATTTTTACCATCTAGTTTTCTGTTAAACTGCTGTAAATGCATCCAGAGAGTAGTGGTCAACAGCTCAATGTCCGGATGGAGATCAGTGATGAGTGTTGTCCATCAGGGGTCTGTATGGGGACCAGTACTGTTTAATACCTTCATCAATGACATAGACAGTGGGATCAAGTGCACCCTCAGCATGTTTGCAGATGACACCAAGCTGAGTGGTGTGGTCAACATGCCTGAGGGATGGGATGCCATCCAGAGGGGCCTGGACAAGCTGGAGAACTGGGCCCATATGAAGCTCATGAGGTTCAACAAGGCCAAATGCAAGGTCCTGCACTTGGGTTGGGGCAATCCCTGGTATCAATACAGGCTGGGGGTGAAGGGATTGAGAGCAGCCCTGCAGAGAAGGACTTGGGGCTATCAGTGGAGGAAATGCTGGACATGAGCCAGCATTGTGTGCTCACAGACAGAAAGCCAGCCATATTCTGGACTGCATAAAAAGAAGCATGGCCAGCAGGTTGAGGGAGGTGATTATGCCCCTCTACTCTGCTCTGGTGAGACCCCACCTGGAGTACTGCATCCAGCTCTGGAGTCCAGCACAGGAAAGTCATGGACCTGTTGCAGCAGGTCCAGAGAAGAGCCACAAAAATGATCAGAAGAATAGAACACCTCTTCTATGAAGAAAGTCTGAAGACAGTTGGGGTTGTTCAGCCTGGAGAAGAGAAGGCACCAGGGAGACCCTATTGAGGCCTCTCAATACTTAAAAGGGGCTTATAAGAAAGATGAGGACAGACTTCTTAGTGGGGCCTGTTGCGATAGTCGAAGGGGTAATGGTTTAAACTACAAGAGCATAAATTTAGACTAGGTATAAGGAAGAAATGTTTTACAATGAAGGTGGTGAAACACTGGAACAGGTTGCCCAGAGAGGTGGCAGAGGGCCCAGCCCTGGAAACATTCAAGGTTAGGCTGGATGAGGCTCTGGGCAACCTGATCTAGTTGAAGATGTCCCTGCTCATTTCAGGGGGTTTGGACTAGATGACCTTTAAAGGCTCCTTCAATCCCAAACTAGTCTATGATTTTATGATGATCTTCCTGCTTCAAGTCTCCTGTAAGGTGGAAGCAAAAAAAAGAAAAAAAAAAAACCAAAAACCTTCAAGTAACTTGGATTGTATTTTTTTAAACTGATAGTATTCCAGTTTCATCTTTATACATAATGTCTAAAATACGGTTTTGTGGATTATTTCTGATTCTTGGTTCTCTTCTTTTTATTCTCACAGGCTTGTTTTCAAATTCAGACCTATTGCTACTGTCTTATTTAAGGCATTGTGCTATCATTATATTAAATTATTTGTCACACACTTCATAAAAATTCATTGGAATTAACATTGGACTATGTTATATCAAGTGAGCTTGCAGCTGTATTTTCAAAATACCAAGATTTGGAATTTAACTTTAAAGCCCCACTTGACATGTATAAGAGGTATAAATAGTTGGTTCCCCAGTTTGCTGTTTGAAAATGGATGATACTTCCCTAAACCCTTTTGAGGAAAAGTCCCAGTAGATGGTACTGCAGGACTGGATTGTACACTACAGTATGTGAATGAAAGATAGGAGGAAAATCAGTTATGGTAATGGGGAAATGGAACTTTGGTTATTTATGGAGTTATAAACCTCTTCTTTTCCCAAGCCCACATTTCTTTACCTGTTTTCACGCAAGTGAAATGAGTCAGCGAGGTCAATGTTCTCTGGCCCAAAGGGCAGAAGTGATTTGCTGGACTAAATGAGGCTGGAGTCTTTTGGGTTCCATTACACTTGAAGATGCTAAAAATATTGTGATCTGAAAGATGAAGATGAGCTCCATAGATACACTTTTAAGTATCTCTCCACTGTCCAGCAAATTGGGTAGTAGGGTTGGAAAGAGAAATGGTGAGAATGGCTTCTGCGCTTTCCTTATTGTAATGTCTGTTTTCTTGATTCCCAAAGGAAGCCCACACTGAAGAAAATTTCATTAATTAAATTTAAATGGACTCAGATGCATAATATGGAGCCAACCTACTGCTCTCAGAAAACTCACAAATTGCAAAAGTTGGTCCATTTAATTTGCACAATTACATAAGGTTTTAAGACATTTTCCAAATGAGAAGCAACTGGAATTTTCAGTCCTTAAAAATGCTAAACTGAAATTAATATTAAAGAATATGTGTGTTCAGTTCTTAAATATTCTTGAGGAGCTGTTGCCATTTCATGGTCAATGCCAGGTCCCTTCTTCTAATAATTTTAAAGCCAATTATCATCCTGCGACTTCTCCGGTCAATTACACCTTCTCTAAAATAAAGATCAGTTGCAATGGCTTGTGTCAGGTATGGTCCCAAGGAAGGCAATGGCTGAAGGCAATTTATCCCAGAACACCCTCTATCTGCTTGCTTTGAACACTCAGGGACTTTCAGTTTCATGTTTTCCTTGACCAGGGACTGTTAACTCCATTGCAGTACTCTGATTTCCACAAATGGATGCCAAAATGAGAAGATCAAACTAATTTTCTTTTATCATCCAAGCCTGGATTTGACTTTAGGCCTCGAGGAAGATGAGGACGTAAAGCTAATATTCTCCTTCATTCTATTGTTCAATTGCTTTTTGTTTCATCTTAGCTGTCCTGTGTCTTACTCATAGATTTATGTTATAGATTTAGGTCACTTCCAGAGTTTTAAATCTGAAAATAAAATTTTTCTATAAAATAGTAGCAGTCACAGGAAAGCCTATTTTAATGTCACAACATAAAAGCTGCATATATTATTTTAGATTCAGAGATAAAATGAAGGCTGGTGCTCTGAATCTGTGTTACAGTAAAAGAGCAAATGAAGAAGTTACAGCTTGTTCTGGTGTCATATGAAACAACAAAATAGTGGAGCTGAGGATTTTCATTTCAGTTTCCAGGAAGCTTTTGCATTTCAATATATGTGGAGAATTCAGGGCATTCTTTGCATCTGTCTGACTGCAGTCTAACCTAAATAGTTAAGGGTATTGTAAGAATAGAAAGAATGAAATATTAATTTATTTCTTCATTCATTCCTGTAATACTTTTATTAAACTGATGCGCAGAACACCACTGAGGAATATGCTCCATACCTTTCCACGTTCTGATGGAGATTTTTTATATTATATATACCTGCCCATCATAATCAAGCTGGTGTGAAGGGAGATTCACCTTAACAAATGAACAGCTGAATCTCCAAGATACTACACTGGAAATGGAAAGATTCTTTGTGAAATTTATTGATTTGTTTAAAAACTGTAATATCCATATTGTGATTTATTGATAATGGTTTCATTACATATCCTGAGCAATAGTTATTCTGTACATTCTATTCATTACACTGACCATAAGTGACTTCTTAAAAAATATGTTTACAAAAGCTTTTGTAGATAAACATGAAACGGTATCATACTAAAGAAAAAACACCAAGACTAATGGTGTGGGATATATATTCTATGATGTGCGTACAGAAGGGATTTTCTTCAAACGTTTTATCACAGCCATAGCTACAAGCATATACACTCAATGCACAGCTGTTTGGTGTGATCTAAGAAATGAGCTTGTATTGTGGAGTGAAATGTATGAAATGATTACCCCAGGTTTATGGCTTTCTTTTATCCCACATTTAAAGAAAAGAAAAGAAAACAAACCAAACCAAACCAGTTCCCCCTGTAGTGGACCCCACATTTTAGTAGTAACAGTGATTAAAAAAATGCTGAACATGCCTAATTTCATCCAGCCCCACTTTTAGATGTGTTACCCTAAAAACCAAATATTGCTCTGAAGTAATCTGAATATTTTCTGCTTCACACCTCACAGAGTAAATAAAGAAAAAGAGGCTACCTGCTCCAGTTCCTAAATAAGGGTCTCTGGATTTGTATTATGACAGTTAAAATCCTAATGCAAGGAAAGATCACAGAGGCATAAATAGATTTGTCATTTAAACTAAGGTGAAGGTGTTATGTGCTGGTACAACAATGCAATTTAATAATTAAAATCATTATAGAACAGGTGGCATTCAACAGCACATAAAATCTGTACATCAATCGTTCAGGAAAGGGAATCAATTAAACCACTTAGTGAAAGTGTAAGACAGAATATTTTTTATTTAGTTTTAAAGGTATGTATAGAGGTCATATCCCCCTCTCAGGTTTCTTTTTGTAACAAAATTTAAAAATAAGGAGTTGAAAGAGGAATTAAAGAAGATTCACTGTGAACTCTGGGTTTCTATAGAGAAATTAGTGATCCTAAGTACTTTGTGACCTGTGCTTGCTACAAGGATATCTAATGGATTTGTTCAAATAACTACTGAGAATTTTGATGTCTAAATATGATGTCCTTAACTTATATTAAAAAGGATTTAGTTTGACTGTTAAACTGAGCCTAATCATAGCAATTACAATGTTTTAAATAATTAAAATAAGCCAGAAAACTAGAATCAGTGGTATTTCCTGGTTTCAATCATATTTAAAGATTCTCTTCTTGTATTTCAAGGTCTCCTGCTTCAGCTGTGATCAGAAGAAACAAAGCAAAGAAAAACAAGTAAGGTAAACTATTTTTAAATCTTAAGAAAGACTGTGTTTGAAATTAAAATGGAAATGTCCACCGGCTTTTACTGCTGGAAATCTGGTGCGCTCATTTTTTCCTGTTATTTAGGCTGCAGTTCTGTTGGTGATGGTAGCCCACAGAAAGAACAAGGCTCCCTGACACCAATGACCATTTCTGAACTACAGGAATAATAGACACTCTTGAGATGTTACTAGTGCTCATGTGATTCTTAATTTGGACCTAAACTTTACACATTGTCCGCAATTTCTCCTTCCCCTGCTTTTAACATTCAAGCAGTGTTTCATAACATAATTATTACTAGGCATAATAAGCACAAAATGCCTAGCAGAGTAACATTCATGTAATTGTAAAGAATGTTAATAGCTGCTGTATCAATAACCTTCCAGTATATTTAATGGAAAGAATGTTCAGGACTACACTACTGTTAGGGTCTGAAAATGGCATGCTTGACCACCATGGAAGGTGGTTAGAAGCCATCGTTTGTTTGACGAGCAGTCTTAGTCCATAATGTCTGCCTTAGAGATCAGCTCTCCCCTCGTACAGGACCGAAGGGGCCAAGCTCAATCTATGTGTCTTAGTACAAGAGAGAATGGGTCAGCTCTAGCATATTCTCAGAGAACTTATTCTCCTTGACTTCTTTTATCCTACAAAATCCATCTAGTTAATGGCAATGGGCAGAAGAGAAAAATTTGTTTTCTCAGTCACAGAGAGAACTGTAAAGGACCTTTGATTTGTGTTTTTTCCTCTGCTATTATTCTGCCCTCAACATATTTTCTTTTCCTACTGTATGTTAAAGGACTACCATTCTGTACTGGTTTTGGCTGCAAGGTTAATTTTCTTCGTAGTAGCTAGTATGGGGCTTTGGTTTTGATTTGTACTGAAAACAGTGTTATAACACAGGGATGTTTTAGTTACTGCTGAGCAGGGCTTACACAGAGTCAAGGCCTCTTCTGCTTCTCATCCCACCAGTGAGGAGGCTGGGAGTGCACAAGGAGTTGGGAGGGGGCAGAGCTGGGACAGCTGACCCCAGCTGACCAAAAGGATATCCCAGACCATATGATGTCACGCTCAGCAATAAAAGCTGGGGGAAAGAAGGAGGATGGAGAGTCATTTGGAGTTACAGCATTTGTCTTCCCAAGTCACTGTTAGGTGTGATGGAGCCCTGCTTTCCTGGAGATGGCTGAGCACCTGCCTGCTGGTGGGAAGCAGGGAATGAATGCCTGGTTTTGTTTTGCTTGTGTGCGTGGCTTTTGCTTTCCCTATTAACCTGTCTTTACCGCAATCCATGAGTTTTCTCACTGTTACCCTTCTGATTCTCTCCCCCATCCCACCAGGGTGGTGGGGGGGAGGGGGGCAGGAGCAAGCGAGCAGCTGTGTAGGGCTGACCTGCCTACCAAGGCTAAACTCAGAAAACATTCGCACCTTGAGAAAACATACAGCTGTTAATACTTCATATGTACCGGTTCTTTTTCCTCTGTGTGTTTGTAGCACCCTTTCTTTGTGTGCAGTGTAGCTGTTCCCAGCTGTGCTGGGGGAGTGGTTCTTCACACTATAGTGTCTTCCATATGTTGGCAAGCCGGCATGCTGCACCCAGCTGACTGAGAGTGTCAGCTTCACGCTGCAGTAGCCAGCAGCAGCCCATGACCTTCGATTGTTTGCTAATACTTCTTGACACCTTCCAGACTTGCAGGCTAGCCTGAAAGGAAAATAAATAAATAAAGATAAATTGCTGTGTTAAAGCTCATCGTTAAGAACAAAGAAACAAATAAATGGTTGGCCCTTTAAATTATGGATTTTTTTTATTCCTTCATTTAAACAGGAGAAATTAGCATAGTAAATGCTGTTTTGCACGGGAACTATTCTTCTTTTTAATAAATATTCTGGGAATAGTTTTATACATTTCGCAAGCTTGAAGTCCCCTGGTTATAAATCATCAATGTTCCATATGGCACAGGAACATTTTAAACTGTGTACCCACCGGAAAAATCTGTATATTGTTTTTCTGAATGCTTTTCCCTTGCCCCCTAAATTTATAAATCATATTGTCAACTTCCTAAGTTGTTCATTTTCCAAATTTCTGTCTGTCTGCAGTGAGGGGGGGAAAAACCAACAGATACCCTGTCTTTTCTTATAATTGCCCTATTTGAGCTGATACAAGTGATGTCTTACACTGTATTAAGGATTCAGCTCGGTTTTCAGATTGCCTGTATTGGTATTGAATGCCTTTCCTTAAAACAAGTGCAAAGAGCATTTGATTGCCTACCTAAAAATAGTGCTTTTTAATGGAAAGTATGAGATGCTGAACTTGCCACAGGGAGTGTGGGAAGCTGCTGGGGCTGTGCTGGCCTGCATGCAGCCACAGAGGATGCTATCAATAGCAACCTGGGTGATTTGGTCTGATCCCAGATGATTAGGTACTTATGACAGTCATGACCCCTACCGGGTTTAAGCTCTCCTTCAGCAAATGACCTTCAGGTTGCCCTATAGTAGAAAGCCTTTCAATACTACTTCAATACTACTATCATTTTTCTGTCTCTTGAAAAGGATACAGATTGAAAAGGTCGATATATGCTTCACTGAAGTACCATGCAGCTATTATGGCATTACTTATACAGAGTCCATTTCTGTGTCATACATGCTCTCTCCAGCTTCCCCTGCTGCACTAGAACCTTCTGCTTTCTCAGTGCAAGGGTTACAGCAGCTCTCAATTAAGAAAGAGTTTTTCTTCTGTTCTTATGTATAACATACCCCACTTCTGGAAGTGGCCCAGAGGCTCATCTTAGTGATTTCATAACCTCTCATTTTATGGATTTGAATCATATAGAAGAATATATGCTATTTTGATTGTAAATAGCAAAAACATAAACTAAATATATCACTAATCAGAGATTCCTCGGTCAGGGGGGGTTGTCAGCTTTATGCGAATTGTAGACATTGGATTACACTATAGTAAACACAGCCATCAAAATCATACTGACATCCAGCTTCAGATTACTTTGCTGAGCACCCCTCAGAACGATGGCAGCTGCCTTTCATCTTTCCGCCATTGATTTTCCTGGCTGAGCATGTGAATTTGAACCCACTTACTTCCTAGAAACTTCCTAAAATCAGTAGAAAATTATTATTTGCAGGAGCAGTCTCACTCAAGTTAACACTGCTTGTGGCGGTGTGCTCCCCTCCAAGCAGTAACCACCCGTGGGCGTGATGACGGCTGCATCCAGCTTATGCCGGTTTTTGGGGACGGATGGCAACACAGTAGCCACCGGCTGTCTGGAGCAGTGACCCCAAACATCTTGCTGGTATGCAAATATGACTGTAAGTCAATCATCTTACTCCTTAAACAGTGGACAGCCCACGGCCCGTTGATCTCTCCTGCATGGCAGTGGGCTGCACGCCAGGAGCTCCCTTTGAGTAAGGACGCCTCTCAAGGTTATTCCTCAAGGCTGTGAGATTCTTTGCTGCAAAAGATTCTCAGTAAGTTGCTAATAGCGTGCTAAACTTTGAAATCTTAGTGATATAAAAGATTGATTGTGCATGTATAATCCTTTAGATATAAATTGTCGACCAGGTCTGTGATTAGGATCCAGCCACACCTAGACTCCTCTCTGGGGAAGGAGTTCAGAAAGCAAGGGGATCCTTCCTGAACCTCATGACTCAACAGGAAGGACTCCCAGCCAGTTTTGCCTGGCCCTGTCTTCTATGCAGTAAATAACCAAGCGTACCTTGCCATCAAATCTTGTTAAACCACTGTCACATTTACCATTGAACCTTGTTAACTTACTGGTTTATACCAATAAACTACGTATTTTTACTTCTCTCCCACTCCATCCATGACAGTGCTACCACTGCTACTGCAAACAGGAATGAGGGCTTTGTAGTCCAGCCTAAAGCTGAAAAAGGGAGTGGTAGGTGAGATACGTAAAAGCATATGGCCTGAAACAATGTAGGGAGTAAGTTGCAAATTGATTCCATGAATTAAAAACAAATAAATACTATTTTCCCCGACTCTACCTCTTGTGGGCAAAGGTGTAGGATCTCTCACAGTTCATGACTGTCATGAACAAGTGTTTCTCCAGGAAAACAAACCTTCCCTATCCCCAGGTCTCAAATGTTAGAAACTTGAGTAATCAAAAAATTCCTCACAATTCCACAAGAAAATCAGGAGAACAAAGACACAAATGTCAGTATGGAAAAGCTGGTTTGATTAATGAATCTATCTGTAGTACCTGTTATATTGAAATGTGAATGGTCACATGAAAGGCTCACGCTTTTATTTTACTGTAAAAATAAACACTGTAGTAACCAAAGATGATGTCTGAAAGAAAGAGAACCTGGAAGTTCAAGACGAAATCTTTGTGTTTGTATTGGGTCTGGCTGAGAGGGGGTTAATTTTCCCCATAGCAGCCCTCATAGTGCTGTGCTTTGTATAGGTAGCTAGAAAGGTGTTGATAACACACCAGTGTTTTGGCTACTTCTGAGCAGTGCTCACATAGCATCAAGCTCGCACAGCATCAAGTGCTTGCACAGCATCAAGCCATCTCCCCAGCATTCTCCCCTCACCAGTCATCTGGGGGTCAGCAAGATCTTGGGAGGGGACATAACCAGGACAGCTGACCCCAACTGACCAAAGGGATATTCCATATCGTATTACATCTGCTCAGCAATAAAAGCTAAGGGAAGGGAGAAGGGTGGGCATTCGTTATTATGATGCTTGTCTTCTGGAGCAACTGTTACGTGTACTGAAGCCCTACTTCCTGGGAAGTGGCTGGAAGAAGTTTTCAACCTGCTATGCCACCTGGACATCCACAAGTCTATGGGACTGGCTGTGATCCACCCAAGAGTGCTGAAGGAGCTGGCAGAGGAGCTTGCCAAGCCACTCTCCATCATTTATCCTGGTTAACAGGGGAGGTCCCAGATGACTGGAAGTTGGCAAATGTGACACCTATCTTCAAGAAGGGCTGGAAGAAGGATCTGGAGAACTACAGACCAGTCAGCCTGACCTCGGTACCAGGGAAGATTATGGAGCGGTTCGTCCTGAGTGTGCTCACCAGGCACATGGAGGACAATCAGGGGATCAGGCCCAGCGAGCATGGGCTCATGAAAGGCAGGTCCTGCCTGACCAACCTGATTTCCTTCTATGCCCAGGTGACCTGCCTGGTGGATGAGGGAAAGGCTGTGAATATTGTATACCTGGACTTCAGCAAAGCCTTTGACACAGTTTCCCACAGCGTTCTCCTAGAGAAGCTGGCGGCTCATGGCTTAGGCAGGTGTACTCTTTGCTGGGTAAAAAACTGGCTGGATGGCCGAGCCCAGAGAATTGTGGTGAACGGAGTTAAATCCAATTGGTGGCTGGTCACGAGTGGTACTCCCCAGGGCTCAGTTCTAGGGCCAGTCTTGTTTAATATCTTTATCAATGACCTGGATGAGGGGATTGAGTGCAAACTCAGCAAGTTTGTAGATGACACTAAGCTGGGCAGGAGAGTGTTGATCTGCTGGAGGGGAGGAGGGCTCTGTAGAGGGACCTGGACAGGCTGGATCGATGGGCCGAGGCCAACTGTATGAGGTTCAACAAGACCACGTGCCGGGTCCTGCACTTGGGTCAAAAGAGTGGCTGGAAACTGCCTGGTGGAAAAAGACCTGGGGGTACTGGTTGACAGCGGCTGAATATGAGCCAGCAGTGTGCCCAGGTGGCCAAGGAGGCCAATGGCATCCTGGCCTGTATCAGGAATAGTGTGACCAGCAGGAGTAGGGAAGTGATCGTGCTCCTGTACTCGGTGCTCGTGAGGCCACACCTTGAATACTGTGTTCAGTTTTGGGCCCCTCACTACAGGAAAGACGTTGTATTGCTGGAACATGTCCAGCTGGTGCGGGGTCTGGAACACAAGTCTTATGAGGAATGGCTGAGGGAACTGGGGTTGTTTAGTCTGGAGAAGAGGAGGCTGAGGGGAGACCTGATCGCCCTCTACAACTACCTGAAAGGAAGCTGTAGTGAGGTGGGGGTCGGTCTCTTCTCCCTGGTAACAGATGCTAGGATGAGGGGGAATGGCTTGAAGCTGCGCCAGGGCAGATTTAGGCTAGACATTAGGAAAAACTGCTTCACTGAAAGGGTTGTCAGGCTCTGGAATGGGCTGCCCAGGGAGGTGGTGGAGTCCTCATCCCTGGAGGTATTTAAAAGAAGGATAGATGAGGTGCTTACGGACATGGTTTAGTGGTGGGATGGCAGTGTTAGGTTAACAGTTGGACTTGATGATCTTAAAGGTCTTTTCCAACCTAAACAATTCTATGATTCTATGATTTGTGGCCTGGGAATTTTGGTTCAAAAGTCACATGATCTATTTGGGGGCAGTATTTTTCATTGCAACACAGAGCTTTACCTTGTTTAAAATGTCATAGCAATACTATGGCATTCTCACTTATAGTTAATGTCTGTATTGGCAAATCAGAGGATGAAGACTCTATGGCTGTTAGCCTACATCCTTCCCTGAAGTATGCTGTAAATATATACAATTATTTAAGATAATCTGGCCCTAATTGCTTGAGATTAGCTGGCTTTGATTTACAAATAGCAACAGAATTCATACTTATAGTAGACCCTTGTGCTTGTGTGATATAGCCTTCTTTCTGAATCAGAGAATAGGTTCTTCTTTTTATTAAACTGTTTCTCTTGTGGATAGAAAATTACTCTCTGCAGAACATCATCACAGCTGTGAGTCTATCTGCAGTTGGATAGAAATCTGCTCTGCCAGATAGATGGCGAGGCCTGAATAGCCCTTTTGTGTTCAAAAACTCTTCTGGGTGGAATATGGAACAGATTTTGAACAGGAAAGTAAAGCATTTCAGGCCAGATGGTTAATCTGATGGAGCCGTATTCTGACAGAAGGAAAGAGTAGTATTGTGTAGTATAGCAGTTATGTCAGGGAGAGAAGAGAGCCCCTCTGCTAAGTTAATGGAGATCCATGATTGTGCTGGACTCTAGGGTAATATGACAGTTCCTAATAAAAGGTAATGGGAAATTGCTAATGTAGTATGATAAAGTTTTCATGCTGTTTTACTGTTTCAGCATTTCCTGCATGGAAATGGCTGAGATCCATATTCTTGCAAGCAGTTCTTTATTAATTGAAGGTTGTATTTGTATCTGCATATGTGTGATCTGGATTTGGTTGACTTAATCTCTTTTTGTACTTTTGTATAAGATCTGACTCATCTATATGAAATCCTGGAGAGCGGTTTCCTTTTAAATTGTAGAGCTAGAAAGGGTTGATTCATTCCATGGAAAAGATTGAAACTGAGATTACCAGCTCCTATTATAGTGTGTCTAACTTGTCACCAAATGCAATCATTCATAATACTGGATTGGGGATCAGCAATTTATTAAAGAGCAAGCCCCAGTATAGAGGTTGGTTTAGGATGTCGGATAAAAGAGCTATGAAAGCCACAGCATCTAGGGCGAGGCAGGAGTGAAAGGCAGTAACAGCTCACTCCTGCTGAGATCCACATTTTCTGCTAGCTGGGTCTCTCAGAAAGGCTGGTACACTTGATGATAAGATGCCTGTGGTTTCTGAGAGCCGTGTCTTCTGGTCCTCACTGAGATTACTCTTTGACCTCTTTGATGTCTAAGTTAAGAAAGAAAAATGCAGTCTGGCATGCTGCCCTCAAAAGATTGCCAACTTTCTCATCAGAGAGTGGTCCCTGAGAAATCAGGACCTAGTGTATATGTTGGTGTTTTATAAGTACAGAACACGAATGTAATACCAAAAATAAAATGCATGAATAACAGGTTTCATTACAGCATCATAAAAGAACCTTGATAAGAGAGCTTTACAGATTGTATTTGGAATATGTCTGTGGTGAGTATCGAAGAAAGGGATTTATTTACAGTATATTTAGGCAATTTATGGAAGTTCTAATTAATCTCTTCATCTTTAAATGTGATCTGTGATCTTGAAGGCAGAAGTCATTTGAGAACATCGTATGACAGATACTAGGGTAGCACTCACTAAAAAAATTAATTTCAGTGTCTCCTTTCAGTGTCTTATATCTAAGCATGTAAGTTGTATTCTTTTGACATGTGATATGAATCATCAGAATAAGAATTGGGTAAGAAATAGAGATGAAGGGACAGAAGTTTGTTTGTTACAACTTAGAACTATAAAAAATGTAAGACACGAAGAAATCTGGAAATGTAGATATCAGGTTTTTCAAAAGCACCTCAAACTTAATTCTGTGAATATGTACTTACTAACTGAAATAGAATCATAAAATCATAGAATCGTTCAGGTTGGAAAAGACCTTAAAGATCATCAAGTCCAACCATTAACCTAGCACTGCCAAGTCCACTACTAAATCATGTCCCTAAGCACCACATCTAGATGCCTTTTAAATACCTCCAGGGATGGGGACTCAACCACTTCGCTGGGCAGCCTAAATAGGGCTAGGTGAGTAAATTTTAGTTCTTCTTTCAGATCATACTTCAAAATTATCAAAGTATTTAATTGAAAGAAACAAACTTTTTATTTTCCACATCTGGTAGACACATAGATTACTCATTCATACAGCTATTTGCAGAATCATAGGATAACTCAGGCGGGAAAGGACTTCAGGAGATCTCTAGTCTGACTACTGGCACAAAGCAGGGTCAGCTATGGGTTCAAATCAGGTTGCTCACACCTTTATCCAGCTAGGTCCTGAAAACCTTCAGTGATGGAGAATGCACAACCTCTCTGGGCACAACCTGCTACACTGCCTATAACATGAAGAAAATGTCTTTCCTTATATCCAGCGGGAACCTCTCTTCTTTCCAACTTATGCCTGTTGTTATTTGTCTGCCCACCATGCACCACTGTGAAGAATGTGTATCTTCATCGAGATCTTCTTGATGACCACCTCATGGGTGCTGATGGACTGCCATTAGGTGCCCCTGCAGCCACTTCTTCTCTAGACTCAGTAAGCCCCATTTCCTCAGCCTGTTAATGAGGCAAGTGCTCCAGCACCCCCACTGTCTTGGCAGCCCTCTGCTGAACTCATTCCATTTTATTGTCCGTCTGGCATCAAGGAGACCAAAACTGGATGAAGTATTTAGATGTGCTCTCATGAGTGCTGAGTATAGGTGGATAACCCCTTCCCTCAATCTACAAGCTGTCACCCTGTTAATACAGCCTTAGATGCTGTTGGCTTTCTTTGCTGCCTCGGTGCAGCTCATGCCCAGCACCCTGTCTGACTCCATGCCTGGGGTATTTCTGCAGATCTGCTCCCCAGCCAAGCAGGCAGCCCCCAGCTTGTATTGCTGCAGGACATCCTTCCTTTCCATCTGCAGGACTTGGTGTTTGGCCTTGTTGAATTTTGTCAGGTTCCTGTTGGCCCACTCCTCCAGCCTCTCTGGACCACCCTGGATGGCAGCCTGCTGTCAGGCATATTGACGGTTTCCCCAAATTTAGTGTCATCTGCAAACTTGGTGAGACAACAGTCCATTGCCTGCTTGAGATCATTGATAAAGATATTAAACAGGACCTATCTGGTTGTCCATCCATCCGGACTGTGATATGGTATGAAGCAGTGTCTTGCTACAGACAAAGTAAATGACATCCACACCTCTCTCCTTATTTACAAGTGTTCCATGTGGTTGCAAGGGTATATGGTTTTTTCTTCAGTCAAACTCTCTAGAGTGATCATTTACAGAAATTTCTTCACTGATTAGGAAAAGTTACTCAGAGACCAAATCAGAGTCATTAAACTGCTAAAATTGTGTGCGACCTGCTCACAGGTAAGCTGTTGACCATAACAAGCCCTTTCACAGGGAAGATCCAATAAGAACCAAATACAAAAGAATATATACATAATATAGTCCAGATGAGAAAAATTGTTTTTGTGGCCTTTCTTCCACAAATATGTTTTGGATCTTACAATGGACTTGTCACAATAAAGGTTGTATTCAAATATGGAAGAGACAAAAATTTAGATGTCTTAATTTCTGGCATTTGGTTAGGGCTCACCTGTAGTGCAACAGGATGAACTGTAGGTGTATGTGGAGTGTTACTCAAAGGATGTGTATATGAAGAGGTTACTCCAAGGACTGCAGGCATTTTTGATGCTTGAGACACTGTAGAAACTTAAGTGAAAAGGATCTCCTCAGACATTTATAAGGTTGTACAAGCTGCTTTTATATTTTCAAATGCACACTGACAGTTTATTTTCTTCTAGTTGTGCAGGTTTCAGAATAGCTCCTGTGAAACATGCTATTATATCTATGAAACTTTCTCAATAAGGTTGGTTTGCTATCTGTGGTTTGAAAACAGAGTAACATTAGACTGGCATCCTTTATAGAGCATAATAATTGTATTACTAATGGCTTATAGCTGAGTCAATATTGCTTCTAGAAGCCATTATACAAAGTCCATAACCTTGCAGCATCATCTTCAAAGAGGAAAAAAAATTCAATATATCTAATGCAATTATCAGTAAAAATTCTTTAAGTACTGTTTGGTTTACCAGGTATAAGGTTGTGGTATGATGGGAGCCTTGGGGAACTGGAGATAATTGTGTGGTCAAAATCGTTCTGATCTTAGGTAAACTGTTAATTTATTATCATAAGTTAATTTATTAAACACTTCAGCAGTTGTTTAATGAGCTGTCTAAAGTAGAGAGATGAATGCTACCAGCAGCAAAATATTAATAAATCCTATGTACAGAAAGGATTTTATACCATTATTAAGTCTTTCCTAGTCTGGGTAAGGGTTTTTATTTTCTCATGTGAATTTCTCTTGCTACGCACTTCCTTTCAAAAGCAAGATGTAAATAGTACATAAATCACAAATAGCAACAGAACATTGAGTTTTATGCATTTATATGCCAGGGCTCTTGCTGTGCTTTGGTATTGAGGGTTTTGACATTGACTGGATCAAGTATATCAGCACAGTGGCTATGTTTCTGCTGCCAAAATGCAGCTTTAGAACTGTTTAAAAATGTAGGAAAGCCCCAACATCCTTAGAGAAACCTTGCCTATATTTATTTATATCCAGACAGAGGAAGCGGAAGGTTTGCCAGACCCTGACAGATGCAGACACAGGATTTGCCACGCAGATTCCAAATGGAGGTCTATTATGCTGTTCCTGGCAGTGACCAGTACCACCTGTTTAAAAGAAAGATGAGAGAGAAAAAAAGGTTATGACAGTGGCTTTTGGAAGAAATGTTCTTCCCCTAATAGTCTAATATGTCCTTCTATCTCAGCAAACAGCCTGGTTCATAGAGGCTGAGCTGTGGCTACTATATCCAGACAACAGTGGAAGGCTTATGTATGAGAGTTAAAAGATGAGAGGGAACCTGTGATTTTTGAGAAGACGCTACAGCTGAAAATTAACCTGTAATTACAGCTATAAAAGGCCGGACAATTTTGATGAAAGATAGTTTGTGCTTTGGTGTATGAGAACACGTCTAGCAAAATTCCTGGTTAGGTTTTTATTCTACTATAACCCATATAATTATTATAATATTTTTACAGGTTTGATGCTTTTCTGGAACCCGACTGTTCTATCAGCATCAGCAATAACTTGCAGCAGGAGGCTCCATAGTTTAATTGCTGTTGGGTGAAAAGGTTTCTTTGTTACCAGACTGATGTTTCAGCCTTTCATTTTTATACAGCCCCCCTGTTCTTCTTTCATGAAAAACGGGTACTTAGCAAAACCCCATCTAATATCTCTGAACTATTAATTTCATTTGCTTTCATTCTGTCATTTTTCTGCTTATCCTTTCTAGAGGAAAATTGTCCCCATTTTTCTTTTTTTCCTTCTTCTTCAGTTGTGTTTCTCTTTACACAACCTCTTTATTTATTGATGGTTTTTTCTTGAGTCATGAAGATCAGAGAGATTAATACGGTAATTGCCTTTGACTTTCATTAGTAAGAAAACCAAACAAGTGCTATGTACTGTTGTGAAAAAACCCAGGTTGATTGAAGAGACTTACTGCATGATTCCATATAGATATATATCATAGATAGTAGATCTGAGAGAGGAAAAGCCACCAGTTTTGCCCTGTACTTACTAAGCCCGTCCATCAGTGATTGGGATTTCTCACTGTCCACATGCACCCACTAATGACCACAGAAAGATACTAGCATTCTAAGGTGTCAATGCCTTTGTAGCCTTTGGAAGCACCTATGAAGTGCTGGTATGAAAATGTTGATGCCAAAGCATGGTATCACCAGAAGGAGGATACATATTTTTATTTTTTTAACTTTTCAATAATACCCCCTTTGTACAGTACACTTTCCAAGCACCAGAAAGCAGGCTGTGCTCCAGACAGATGTATGATGCATACCACCAGACTTCCATGTCTGCATCAGCTGCAGTTTTCCTGCATGCCTTTTTCTTGCTAGGGTAGAACATGCCTTTGAATTTTTTTCAGGGCTTGTTATATTGATATAAAGAAGCGAGATTTTTCCTGGTTAGTGTAGCAAAACCTTTTTTGGGGGCTCATCTTTCTTTATATAAGCATGTGGATAAAATATGTGTAATCTATAAAACATTTCATATTTATCATTGTAAAGCCCTACATGTGTGAATCCCCAGTCCTTTCCAGATAAACAAAGCATGCTCTCATGGCCAAACTGCAAAGTTCTGCAAGTACTTAGCAAACACTGTAGGACCCAACAACCACTGGTCTGGGAGAGAGGAGCATATTAAGGCTTTGGTCATGAGAATGTACCCATTTCTACTTCAGCCAAAACTATTAATACAGAATATTTTGTAGAAAGTTTTGATGGGTTGAGTATTTTGATGGGGAGTAAACAGAGACCATCAGACCAAGCTACCCTGCATGTTAAAAGTTTACATTTGATAAAAATTTCAACTTTTGAGGTAGCATTATAATCATGGTTAGCAGAGAATCCTATTTTTGTTTGTATTTGGAATATTGATAGGTAGTCCAAGAAAAGTTTGATTTACGAGAGTTAAATGAATTTTAACATGAGTTTATATTTATCTGAAAGACTGTGAAATTCACAGGGAACAGAAATCCTGGGGAACGTATGCAATGTTAAGTGACTCCGGGAATGAGTAACATAGCACAGCATGACATAACTGCCTTAGAAAACTGCTTTAAATAATGATTAGGATGAAGATAAACTATCTCAGTGAATTTGTACTAAATCAGGACATAGGAGGGGAGATTTGATGATCTATTATCTAATATCAAAATAGAAATGCTCTTAGGCACTTGATAGCTTATAATATTCTTTATAACATTACACGTAATGATAAAGTGTGAGACTCTTTAGATTGCAGCCACATGGGAATGACCATTGATCTAATACTTGTGATGACAGTGATATTATCACTGTGTGTACCAGATGGAGGCATGTTGAGCATTTGGAGCAAGGTCAAGAGTCTTGGTAGTAAAAAATGCTGGGTCAGCAATAATAGCTGTAGTATTCGCTATCCTTCTTACAGCTTCATTAGGTTCTACATATACAATAATTGGAACATATAAAGCTCTTAATTCATAACTCATTTCTAATTTTGGCTCAAATATTTTCACTGCATTTTTTGTTATAAAAATTTTGTTTTGTCAAAAGCAAAAAATTGTAGAGAAATTTACAGATTAAAATTTTACTTTTTTTTTTTATTTTGGCAAGTATTTTCCAGAAAGAGAATTATTCCAAGTAATAGTGTTCCTGCCTGATACTGAAATATTTATTTTGACACTACATGACATACTTTACTACATAATTATTGCATTATGAAAGTTTAATTATTCAACATCTTCATATAAGAATTTTGATTCCAGGAAAAATAGTGTCCATGGTATGGGCTGAGAATACATTTTTGAATATTTGGGTTACAAAACTCCATGATTTGACCAGATCTATTGACATTTTAAACACTGTGGACCATTCTAGGCAGTGCATGACTATTACAACACTTTCTAAATGGTGGGTTACTGTACTTTCATCAGTCTTTAATTACTTGGATCACATAGTATTCATAATAAAATTAATATTTAAAAAAATAAGAACCAACAAACCTTTGTGATGATTTATCTTGCTTAGCTCAGGAAGTGATTATTATCATATATAGGATGCTGCCTCTGAGAAGCATTTGATAGTACACAAATCCACAGTGAATTGAATAACTTTAAGCTCGTCAGGAAGATTAACTATTCTCAGTTTGATTAGTTAAGCTCTGTGTGATGCTCCTACCTGAGTCTAGGAATATACTTAGACTGGGCCACAGGGAAGGAAAATTGCATAGTAATTAAGTGAAAATTTATTTTCCTTCCCTAAAAATTACATCTACCTTTGTCTATTATATTACCTTCTGAATTTATTTTCTGGGCTCTTAATATTTTCAAGGGCTTGGTTTTTATTTGCTTATGAGACAAGATTTTTGTTTTGTTACTGATGATAAATTAGTTGTTACCAAAGCTCCGCGTTTGGAATTGTTCCTTACAAAAAAAAGGAGTTTTCTTTATACAGTGCAGTTAGCATCCTCAGAAACACCAATGATGTGTACAGAACAGTTACAATGGGATGACACCTACATATGATTTTGTCTGGCATCTTTGTAACAATGTGTCACTTGTCACATCTGTTTGATCATGCAGAGCTGCGCGTGTATCAACAACATGGATGAAGATAAAAGGTTTCAGATTTAGAAATAATTTGTCTTCACAGCCAGACTCGCTTCACTAGATGGATGTTTTAGTACAGATTTGAATTGTAGTAGAAATGCAATGAGAATAAGAGTAGTACACAGGGGTTTGTGCTGAAAACAATATTTCAGAAGCTTTGAAGTTTTTTACCTTGTTGCCCTCTGACCTGTTTGCTCTCAACATAACTCATTTTGGCTCTGGACAGCCACGTTTTTAAAGGCACAGAAGGTACTAATTTTCAAAGATGCAGAATTGCACTCCATGAGAATGCCATTTATAGGTACTGATCTACTTTTTACTGATATACTCCTTTCATAGTTCCAGAGTACTTGAAAAATCTTGCTTGAATTAGGCATATAACTGGCAGGGAAGGAGAGTGCAAATAACTCTTTCAGGCACAATTAACAGCTTCCATTTTCCTGTGTCACTGTATGACAATATCCTTGGGATGATCCAGTGTTCCAACTGAAACATAAGGGCCAATTCTCCATTCTGTCATAGATAAGATTATTTTTATTCTTCTGTATTATGCATTTTTTCCTTAATATGAGTTGACATTTTTATAAAGGGAAACAGCCCTCTGGATAAGCTATCAGCCAGAGAAGGTGAATGTGAGTGTCTGTAGCCAAGTTCCTTCCCTCAGGCCTCTTATCTTGCCAAAACCAACACAGCCCAAATATGAAAGCATCCTGATTTGCCCTTTAGAATGCTTTTACAGCCTTCAGTCTTTTATACCAACTTCAGAATATCTTTTACATTATCACAGACGTAGAAGCCACTGCTCGGGTTTGCAAGACAGAGCATTTCAATTCCTTCTAGTCATCCTGCCATGCAGCTGAATTCATGAGCCCAAGTTAAATGCCAGAGCTCTCTAAACAGGATATAAGGGGAGCTAAGTGCCTAAGAATGAAGCTGGCAGTTGCTAGCAAGTGTTAGCTGGTCACTGGAAAATGCTAAGGCATGGCCTTATCCCAGTCATGCAATCATTTAGGAGCATACCTCATGATCAGAGAGACTCACAGCTGCCAAACCTATCCTACAGCTCAGTATGAAAACCAGGTCACACATTTATTTCAAAAAGAAGACAAAAAAGAATCCCCTAACTGATACATTACCCAGGAACCAGACCAACCGGAAAGCTGTAGGTTCAAATTCCTATGTATCCCCTGCATAGGAATGAGGGATTGACACAAGCGATTTCTCTGCTTTCCTTTTGTCAGAATTGAAATTACATGTCTGGATTGCCATTTTTGACCTCACCCCACTGAATCATTCCCTAGATGATGAGGACAGTGAGTTAAGAATAGGCTAAAAATAGACCTGTCACAAGTAGAAAAAAATCATAATTCTCTTTGGATGTTTCAGACAGTCATGTAAGCTCTTGATTATTATCTAATTAGATAAAAAGATGGAAGTGAGAAAATAGGCAGCCTAGATTACACGTTTGATGTGCTAAAATTATTCCTGAACTGAACTGCAGGTTTGTGTTCCACACCAAGACTTGGAGTACACTACTGAAGCCTGGATTCTGATTTTATAATCTCCTTGTAGCAGCTGCCACTCAGTCTTTCAAATCACACACATCTTTGATGTCAGGCTATTGTTCCATTAAGGTGCAGCTCACTGCTTCTTTCAACTCAATCTCTTTTAATCTTGCAAATCAAATAAAGCTCAGTAATGCAAATAATATGTCAAAAATGTCCTTAGCTCATTGACATTCCCAGTGGAAGTCTACTTTTGAAATAATTTCTCGGCTAAGTTCAGATATGTTCTTCAAACCATGAAACATCATTGAGAAGTGCTTAGTGCACATCAATAAAAGGAAAAAGATAGCCAACAGGTATTGTAACAATAGTTAACTGCAGGGGGTTTGTGCAGTAGAATTTAGATGTGCATAAAAATAAAATCAGATCTCATGTGCATGCTACTACTATTAAATACCACTTCTTTATAAAAAATAATATCAGATTGTATTTTTAGTGATGTATCAGTGGGCAGAATGATAATTGACTAAGCCTGCTAGGAAAGTTTTGGTACTGCAAGTAAATGGCTGTTGCAGGTCTTTAAGCACTGTAGCCTATTATGACATTTATCCTTGGTCGTAAATGTTTTCATTGGCAGTTTGAAGACATAAAAAAGCTGTCACCTTGATATAACGTCATATGCATATCTACAGCAGTTTTTTTCTAATGTGCTTCTATGAAGCAAGATTTAGATAGGAGGGACATAACAGCCTCTAACGCATATAGAGGTGTCTGAGCTTAGTGGGCCAGGAAGCAGGTGAACGCTTGGGAACTCTGCTACCGAACAGTGTTGAAATGGGGCTCTGACTGTGTTTATGCTGTGAAATATTCATAGCATGTTTACATATTTTAAATGACATACTGAATATAGAGAGCGAATATCTAAAAGTCACATAGCAAGTGACAGCCAGAATATATTCCTGATATAGTTTTGTTCCTTTATCAATGGAGGAAAGGTAGGCTTGTCAGATACAAGGCTTACAGCACCTAATTCTGGTGCAAAGTCAGCATCAGCTGAATGCAGATGTCACAGAGTCACAGAACCACAGAATGGTTGATGCTGGAAGGGTCCTCTGGAGGTCATTTAGCCCAACCCCCCTGATGAAGCAGGGACAGCTAGAGCCAGTTTTCCAGGACCATGTTCACATGGCTTTTGAACATCTCTAGTGACGTAGACTCCACAACCTCCTGGGGCAACCTGTGGCAGTGCTTCGTCACCTTCATGGTAAAAAGTGTTTTCTGATATTCAGATGGAAAATGATCAGAGATATGCTGGATTTTCTGTTCCAAGCTGTCCCTCTGCACAAGGCATGGTGGTGCTGGAAGTCTCAGCTGAATCCTTACACTCCCCTGATCAAGATATGCAAGTTTTCATGGCCTTTGCGATCACAAGAGTGCTTTTTCTCATTGGGACTGAAATATATTTATCCTGCACTCTTTAAAAATTCAAGGAAAAGAGGATTAAAATAGAATATGAACTATGGAAGCTGGAGAAGAAAAAGACTAAATAAACCATTTAAGCCATCTTCTTGATAGTATGGGATTATTAACAACAGTATATTCTTTGGTATTTAGTCCTGCCTAATCTGTTGTTGTATTCAGCATGCAGATTTCTGTCATTTACACTAGGAAAGTAGTCAACAACCTGCCCTTTATGACTGTTAGAAATCATCTTCTTGAGAGTAACTACAATTTTCAAGGAATCAAACTAGTTACCTATAAGCCTTATTCCCTAAAATTCCCTTTAGAAATTTTTTGTTTTCTTTATGTAACTGAACACTTTCCACACAGCTCCTGTCATAGAATCATAGAATGTTTTGGGTTGGAAGGGACCCCTAGAGGTCATCTAGGGGGTCATATAGGCTGATCTTGCTGTTAGCTTCTTTTGGTTCATCAAAATAACTGGCCAGTAAAAGCACATTCTGATGAACCACTGGCAGCAACTGGTGGCACACTCATCCTGGAAAATGATCTGTAAATTTCTCTCTCAAATATACATTTTTGGAAGGATGGAATCGTATCCTCCTCTAGTAAAGAAATTCAAGGAGACATGGTGGTTTTATTTCATTCAGTTATTGTTTAAAATCAGCTTGAAATGATAAATATACATTCAGTGTCCAGTGATCCATCATCCAGTGGCACATACCGCAGTAAAATGTACTTCTAAGAGGGACACAGAAGAACAAAAGCAGGAGTGAAGGGAGGCTTAGCTCAGTGGTATTAAATCACCTGTAAGTTGTCTCTGGTGGTGTTGCAGATCTGGAGGTGCAGATATAAATGTGCTGTATGAAATCTTTTCTTTTGATTTGCCATACAGAAGTTTCAGCCATACTATTTGTTATATTTGTGTTCTAGGGCCATGCAGGTACATTAACGTATATTAATTCAGGTATAATTAATGAACTGAGATACAGTTGCTGGAAAAGCAGTATTTTGGTTTCCTACCACATCTCTTTTTAGAAGTCAGAGTAACTCTAAAAAACGTCTTTAATTTTAGAGGGGCCTATAGACAGCAAATCAGGATTTTAATCACTGTCCAGTCCTTTCCTACCTGATACCATTTTAGGGTGGATTTAGCATAATAATGAAGTATCAAGCAGCTACAGACTTTAGATTAGGTAAGGCAGCATTAATGTTACCAGGGAGAAGAGAGTACCCTCCATCACACACTGTGGCTGCCTCCAGCTTTGTTTCATAAAATGGTGGGTGGGTGAAACTCTGAAAAATTTATGAGGAGTCTCGTTTGGGAACCTGAAAGTGCTGATGAATTGCCTTAAACCTTCTTAAGCAATAGTTCCAGTTAAGAATAACCACAAATCTCAGAAATCCTTTGAAACTGTGGAAGTGTCAGAATCTGTGACCTATGATTGTGAGACTGAAAGGGTCTTACCAAATAGGACACTTAGTTCTCTTTGGTTTGTGCATAAACCTTACATTTTTGTGTGTGTGCACAAATGATGTAAGTTATGAATTTATGACATTTTTGATGAACATATGGTTGAAAATCACAGGGTTGAAAAATGTCTACTGAAGCATTTGTGTTCAGAAATAGTTATTAAAAAACCTAGAAAGCATACATGAGGAACTTAGGACCAGTTGGACTGGTGTTAACTGCACCATGGTGCGTGTTGGTATACTGCCTGTTGGTATAGTTCTAGCTTTCATTTTAAAATATTTTTATTTATTCTTTTTTTCTAACTGCTTTTAGATCTCAATTATTAATTTTGTTCCATTTAGCTTTGAAAACATCATTGTACTTTCCTTTTGGTTACAATAATAAGGTTTTTTTTTTTCTGGCTGGGATTAAACTATGACACATGCCATTATGCATAACTAACTAATTTGACTCAGACCAAAAAACACCCAGTCTCAAAACTAAAAATAAATTCTGCAGAAAACTAGTACTTAAAATCGTAAATATATTTCTAAAATGTTCCTCTGCTAACAAGAGACCAGACTTGTGTGAAAAACAGGTATATTGCCCATATAGGAAGAATAACAATTATTATTTAATACATCTGGGAAAATACTGCAAGAAACTGCTGTTTTCTAATTACCGCATTTGCTCTGACTGTGCTAAATTCTCCTTTATGTGTGCTTTCTACAAGAAGCAGATTGAACTGAATTGTTGCGAATGTAGCAGAAGCAGAATTTCAATGTGTATGAATTGGCATATACCTAATTTATGATTGTGAATTCTTACAATAAAATGGACAGCAACCAGTGAGGAATTCTTTTGCAACTTTTAATAGATCAGACTTCATATTGAAAATACAAAAAACGCTGTTTAAGTAAATGTCATACAGAATCTGGGCGGTAGTTATTTTTAGGCACAAGGAGGGTAAAGTTCGCTCAAATATATTATTCAGAATGTTTTTTTTTTTTTTTTTCTTTTTCTGATGATCAGCCAGTGCTTAAAGATTAGAAGAAAGATAGTGAAATCAGAATGCATTCTTGTAACATTTCTTCAGGGCCATTAATCTAATCTGTAAAAGTCTGAAGAGCTTTCTAGCTCTTCTATACTGCCTTGATTAAGAATAAAGTAGTAAAGTTTAAAAAAAAAGGCCAAGGAAAATAGAAATAATAATGATTTTAAGTATTGCAAATGAATCTTGGCTATATACAGAAGTTGAAGGCTTTTCCCATCCTGATAAGGAATACCAATCAACATACAAAGAGTATCTTTTGGGAACCACCTTAATAGTTTTTACACTTGCATCAATAAAGAGATGCAGATGTTACAAATGAGAATAGTGGCTGGGGATATTTTTTTTCTACCTAAAATAAAAAAGAATTTATCTTTGTTTCTGCATAAGATCATCAAGAGTATAGTATTGCATCATTGGGATTTAATTTCGGTAAATTTATGTTGAAAGTAAATACTAGAACAGTGTAGAAAGTAGTTAATTATGGGCAACAATTACCTTTCATGGTTACTGTGTGCTTATAAAGTCAGATTTGTAGTATAACTAAGTGTGGGATGAGTGATGACTCTGAAAGTAGACTAGAAATTTCACATGATGTTTTCCATGAATTTCTTTTCCATTTTTGTGACTCTTGGGATTTCTGATACACATTAGAAAGTGAATGCTAAGAAAATAATTTCTTGGTTGTACATAATACTGATGACATTACTGTTACAATATTTGTGGATAGAGGTGATATTCTATTAATGAATAGAAGATGTACATTTTTTGGAAATAGTATTTAGGATAATTGGTAAATAACTATGTGAAACACTCTGAATATTAAAGACATTCATTCTTCCCTGAGTTTGTGTAGTATCTGGCACAGTGATGAACACTGGGGCTTCCAGGGGCACTACTGGAAAGCAAAAAATTAATAACATGTCAGCTATGAAGAAAATGAGATTTGGTATGCGCAGGTGCAGTTGATATGACTTCCATGCAAATTCATCCAATTATATCAAAGGTTATCGATGATTTACTGTTCCAGTTTTGCTTCAGTTTCATCAGTTAAGCTTTGACTGAGTAGGTTTCTGTTATTTTCAAACAGCATCTTTTTTTCCTGTGTATCATTTTTCAGAGATGCTGATTCTCCTAGAGGATATTTTGTTGAGGGGTCTATATAGTGAAGTTCACTTTGCAATTTCTGGGGAAATAAACCATAGTCTGTCCTGTGTACTTTATAGATTTTACTTAGGAGATCTCCAGGCACAGTGACTGAATTTATGGGAGAGGATACTGGCCCTTTTAATGCACACTGAGGACAAAGGAGAAGCCCAGAAGAGAGCTGGAGATACTGGAGGGATCAGGTTTTTTTCTGCCCTCAACACCAATGTGCTTTCATGGTCCCTTTGTGCAATTGGCTGCTGGAGGATTGTGCCACAAAAAGCCTGGCTCTGAGCACATGGTGTTACTACACACAGTTCAACTCTCTTTGATACATACACCTCTGGGGAGTGAATATGGCTATTTCAGGAGCTAGTATTTCAAGGAGGCCACACAAATGTTGCTTTCAGTTGAGATGCTGTAATTCATAAGCAATAGATTTCAAGGCCAGAAGGAGCTGTTATGGCCATTGTAGTCTATGCCACACCAGACTGCAATTTTGCCTGGTATTCCCTCTAAGTTGAAGGAGCATGTTGAAGTACAGCATGTGTTTTAGGAGCATATCCAATTTCTAATGATTGTCTAGCTTTGGTTTTGTTTCGATTTTGAACATCAATTAAATGGCACATGCAACTTACTTCAATGCATCTCCTTAGGTTCTCCTAAACCAAATTTATTTCTTTAAAGAGAAAATACCTGGGGAATTTTATGTTAATCAATGTAACAATTATAGTATGTACTCTCAGTAACTGGTGAAGAACATTTTATGAATCAGATTACCTACCTGGAGTTTATGCCAGACAGTGTAACTGACAGTGATTTGCTCATGGTGTCTCCTCTTATTCATACAAGAAACAGCTTGAGTGTAGAGGGTCACTTCACTATAATCTCTGTAATTGTTGAGATTTCTAGTAGCTGGCAGCAGGGCCTGCAGATGAATATCCAAAAGACATATTTTACCGGGACTTGTGCAAAGCATTTGACACTGTCCTCTGTGACATCCTTGTATCTGAATTGGAGAGACATGGATTTGATAGATGGACCACTCAGTGGATAAGGAATTGGCTGGATGGTCGCACAAAGAGTTGCTGTCAATCGCTTGATGTCCAAGTGGAGATCAGTGACGAGTGGCGTTCCTCAAGGTTTGATATTGGGACCAACGCTTGTTAACATCTTTGCTGGCAACATGGACAGTGGGATTGGGTGCACCCTCAACAAGTTTGCCAACGATGTCAAGCTGTGTGCTGTGCTGAAGGAAGGGATGCCATCCTAAGGGACCTTGACAGGCTTGAGAAGTGGGCCTGGACGTACCTCATGAAGTTCAACAAGGCCAAGTGCAAGGTCTTGCACATGGGTTGGGGAAATCCCAAGTAAAAATACAAGCTGGGCGGAGAATGGATGGAAAAGCAGTGCTGAGGAGAAGGACTTGGTTGATGAGAAGCTCAACATGACCTGGCAATGTGTGCTTGCAGCACAGAAAGCCAACCATATCCTGGGCTGCATCAAAAGAAGCATGACCAGCAGGTCGAGGGAGGTGATTGTCCCCCTCTACTCTGCTCTCATAAGACCTGGAGTACTGTGTTCAGCTCTGGGGCCCCCAACATAAGAAGGACATGGACCTGTTGGAGCGAGTTCGGAAGAGGGCCACGAAGATGATCAGAGGGCTGGAGCATCTCTCCTATGAAGACAGGCTGAGAGAGTTGAGATTTTCAGCCAGGAGAGGAGAAGGCTCCAGGGAGACTTTATAGCAGCCTTCCAGTACCTGAAGGGGGCCTAAAAGAAAGTTGGAGAGTGACTTTTTTTTGTATTTTCATACAAATTCAAATTTCTAGTGTGCTCTAACAATTGCAAATAAGTGTGTGACTGGGTGTGCATGTACCAAGGCCCATATAGTGAGTGATACCCTTGAGACTTTATTCATGCTTTTGCTGAAGAATGAAAAGATTAATTGTGATGTCAGCAAGGCCATCACTAAACGTGGATGAAAAATGACCAGAATGATGTTTGATGCTCAGCTTGCTTTTCCCATTGTTTCTCTAGGAAGTCAGCACTCTCATTAATATGATTTAGTTAGAACTTAATCTGAGCTCTTAAGATATTCATCAAAAAAGAAATGTACAAATAAAACTGGTTGCAATTAAGGGACTGTAACTAATGGATTTACCAGGAGTTGAGCCATCTATTTTTGCCCATGAGAGAAAATAAAAGATTTTCAACACAGATTCTGTGATTTCAGTCCACGAAGTATGGAGGAGCAGATCTTTAAAATCAGATATGACTAGATCAATGTTTGGCTGACAAAAGAAATACACTTGATGCATTATTAACTGGGAAAATAATCAGATGTTGGAAATTCCTGACCACCCTACGAGGCAGTCATGTCAACTCACAGGGACAGGTCCCTCATTCTTTGTCATGTTCTTTGCCTGCGCTGTAGAAATTTGCTCATTAGTGGGATCCTGCTTACAATCCAAAGTAAGTGCAGGGAGAGCAAAGTTCTTGTTGGTGTTTTTGCAGGATGAACTACAGGCTGCTTGGTAAGTCTTCAACACAAGATAAATGCAATTAAACTTCTTAACAGAACTCTTCAGTCAGCCTTCTAATGGACTAGTGACAACAATTCTTTAGAAGTCATGAAATTATTTAAGTCAGGGAAGCAAAGACAGGGAGGAAAGAGAGGAAAGATGCAGAGGCGTATAGCGTTTTCCTCCAAAATAGCAGTGCTCAGGTTGGCACCGACTCTAGCCATTGTGCTGCCATTTGCTGCCCTTCACAGGCCTTTCTCCTCTGTCTTAGTCTGGTTCACCTCTGAGCTGGCTTGTGTCTTTTTTGAGATACAGCTCAACACTTACAATAATAAATATTGACCTTTTATGTCAATGGCTACATTTTCAAGTAATTTCAAGAGGCAAGGATTTATTCCTCATACTATAAAGAAAGTTTTCTAGTCCTGATTTAAAGATTCAGTGACAGAGAATTACCATGTTTCTCAAGAAGCATCAATAATTAATTTACCTTCAATTTTTGTTTTAAATCACTGTGCCTTATTTTAAGATTTCCTTCTTCTAATTCTAGTAATTCTACTGCGTTTTCCTTCTATAGTTTGAAGTGTTCTTTTTCTGCCTACATTTGGAGTTCTGTCACTGCTTCAATTTCTTTTACAAAATGTATTTATTGAGATCCTTAAATTGCTTATGCTCTGAACCCACTCCCATTTCTCAATATTCATTTTTTCATTAAGTAAATAAGAACTAGGCAGAGTCAAAACTGCCTTGCAGTATTGGGTATCTTTGGGTTGAAAGCTGATGTAGTTGCTTGAAGTTCAACAAGGTTGTATAGCATTATTTCTCTCCTTCTAAGGAGACTGTATGAGTAGCCTCGATCAAATCCACCTTTATATAGAGAAGTAAGAACTACAAAATCCTCAGCAAGACAAAGCATCTTTTCCCATTTAAACCCATAGCAAAATGTAAGTCAGTTGTCTTTTTCCCTTCAATACTAATACAACATTTACAATGTAGCCAAGCATGAAAAAGGATGAAATACTTTTCTATTAGATTTGGCTAAGCATAGTGCAAGAATCTGACTTAAAAAATGGATTTTTCTTTGAAAATAAGATTTTGAGTTGCTTTCGTAAAACTGGCAAGTGCTCAGAGCATGGGATATCTGCACTCTACACCATTTTAATCAGTTGTAGAGCCTAAAGATGAATGAAAACTGAATTACTCGAACATGTAAATGAAAACAAAAGTAAACAGTTTGTCTGAGAGATATGATAATCTTTTAAGTGTCTAAATGCAGTACATATGTATTCACCATAATTAGAAACTTTACTAAGCACCAATATTTAGTTGGTGTATTTACATGTGTATTCTGGAGCACTTTGCTTTTGATATCCCAAGTATTCAGATTTCAAAATACCTGAGAATGTTTTGTTGTGAAGAGTCATTATTATTAAAGCTAAAATATTCATTTATTACATTAAGATTTTAAAAGATAGTACCATATAACTTACAAAAACAACTTGTGAGGAAATGAAAAGTATGTATAGCAACAATATATTATCGTACGTTATTAAAAGCCAACAAACAATTAACAAACATAGATATTACAATAATTAGTAATAACACATTTTACTGATATTATATAGCCACTTAAAAAGAGATTATTCAGAAAATTAAAACATTATTTCTAGGGAATATCCCCTTTAAATTATGTATCTCAATTCAAGCTTGGACTATGTAAAACCCAATTATCTCATACATTTACCTTACATATTCATCAAATATCAATCTTGTTAATAAATGTCAATCTTATTCCTTGCTTTACTGTGAAATTAAATAAAGGTCTGAAAGTATTTGATATCTGCAAATAAAAGGCACTGTAAATATAAAATAATCAAATAGCACATTTATTATTTAATATTTTCAATTAGAAGACCCTCAGATATTAGGTGCAGGTAACTATGATGGACTTCCATCCAAGACTAAACTTTAAGTATTATTTGGAGGTTTTGAGTTTGTCTTCTATGTAGCTGATGCAGAAGCCTTCTTTATGAATACTCCTCCCCACCCCATGCTTGTCTAGTGTGGTACCTTTCTTTTGTGTTCTGCTATACAAGATTTTTTTTTCTTGATCTTTATCAGTGAACATCTTTTAGTCAGTGGGGTTTTAATGAATGGTCCTGAAAATATGCTTGTCTTTACACATACATAATTGACCTTCAATAAGGCCCTGGTTCAACCAAGGCCATGCTTAATTTTAAGCATCTGACTACTCTTGTGAAATGCTCAATGAACCATGTGCTTTGCTTAACTTTGAAGATGGTTCTCCAAGTAATTTTTTGCTAGAGAATAGTCTAATGACTACTTCGAAAAATAATAAGTTCAGTTGTTAAAAAAAACAGTCTAACACCTATTTCTAACATGTAGCATTATGGTAGTCAGTACTGATATTCCAGGATCACTTTTCCTTTACTGAAAAGTGGAGAGGAAGTCAGCTTTACCTTCCAGTATCAGAGACCAGTGTGAGCTGATATTGCAGCCAAAAGAAGCAGTTTGGCCCTTTTCTCTCCTATGGGTGGTTTCTTTTTAGCACAAGTGTCTGGATGCACAATGCAGCTGGTCACCTACCAAAATACCTCTATTGGCTTTCAATGTCTCTCATTTTCCAAGAAGATCTTGTTACAAAGCTGTATAAAACCACATCACCTCAAGCATTTCAAAGAAGACCTCCATCACAGCAGATACTCTGACATCAGAGTAACAGCCTTTCTGGGAGAACAGTGAAAGTTTATTCCTTAATATTCCCATCTGTAGAGTCTTATCTGTATGTACATTTCTGCTTTTATTTTTTTTTTTTCCTCCTTGACTGCCTTTTTGTTTTCACTACAGGTTCTGATGCTCAAAGATGAAAAGAGAAAGGTCGGGGAAAAGTCTTATGTAAGGCAATATCTTGTACTGTTTAGCAACTTTCCAGGTGTTGTGGTTTAACCCCAGCTGGCAACTAAGCCCCACACAGCTTCTTGCTCACTCCTCTTCCACCCCCCGGTGGGATGGGGAAGAGAATTGGAAGAGTAAAAGTGAGAAAACTCGTTGGTTGAGATATAGACAGGTTAATAGGGAAAGCAAAAGCTGCATATACAGCAAAGCAAAAGGAATTCATTCCCTGCTTCCCATGGGCAGGCAGGTGTTCAGCCATCTCCAGGAAAGCAGGGCTCCATCACGCCTAATGGTGACTTGGGAAGATAAATACCACTACTCTGAACGTCCGTCCCCCTGCTTTCTTCTTCCCCCGGCTTTATACACTGAGCACGACATCATATGATGTGGGATACCCCTTTGGGTCAGCTGTCCCGGCTGTGACTCCTCCCAGCTTCTTGTGCACCCCCAGAGTCCTCACTGGTGGGGTGGGGCGAGAAGCAGAGAAGGCCTTGACTCTCTGTAAGCTCTGCTCAGCAGTAACTAAAACTGTGCTATCCACACTGCTTTCAGCACAAATCCAAAACATAGCACCTGATTAGCTATGATGAAGAAAATTAACCCTGTTGCAGCCAAATCCAGCACACCAGAGAATTAAAAATGTGAGGGGAACGTTTATTTATTTTTTTTAGAGTCTCTAGTGAAAAAATTCATACTTGCCTGGCCTGAATGTCTTTTCAGGTACTTTTGCTGCAATACTATATAGACACAATTAATCATAAAAATTCTTAAGGAATAATGAGTATTTTAAATCTTGCCTGGGTTCACAAGCTGGAAAAAGTATATGAAATATATTAGGCGATACAAATCATGCTTTAGAAAGAGAAAATGAAAAGCTAGTGCTTCCCAAAGCAAACAGCCACTTTGGATGAATGTTTTTCATTATGAAGGCTTCAACTTTGCGATGTATGATACTTTGCCTGTGTCCAAAATTAGCATTTTGTATTGTATAAACACTTCTATTTACATTATTGCTGAGAAGAGATTTGTCCAACATCTCTCATGTTTCAAGTGGATTTGTTTTAAATCCAAAATTTAATTACAAACCAGGTTGATATATGCTGAGTCTTTCTCGTGCCTGTCAATTAAATGGGAAACCTATGGTAACAATAATTATCTAGTAATGGCCTAAAAAACGTTAAAGTTAAAATCTTAAGCATCCCCGCAATCAATTGAACTTGCTGCTTCTTTCACTTAAACCACTAATTTCTTTTGCTGAATATTTGTTTTATAACCAATTTTGAAGTTTCATTTGTCATGTGGTAGCTCTTTTTTCAACTGCACAATTAAATAGTCCCAGTACATGGCAGCCTTGAAATAACTAACTCTTCAAGGTACATGAAAATAACCTTTAGCTCAAAACCTTATATTATGAGTAAGTTGTGTAACAAAACAGACTCTCTTCCTGTGTGAAAACATCACAGAGAAGTCTTTTATAGGCATATGTATGTGGGCCAGTGAATCTACATAATTCTGTCTTCCAAGGCCCTTTTTCTGACCCCACACCAAAGCTGCTGTGTAGGAAGTACTCTTCCACATGCATGAGGTAAAAGGGCTCCACAGAGCCCTCATGTCTCTGCCACTTTTTCCCAGAATGGAGGAACAACCAGGGTCTGGAGCTGGCATATTTGTTTCTCTCTTCTGGGTGGTAGAATTTGGGAAGAACTGGTGAGAAGTCAACCATTTGTGAGATTGCATCCACACAAACCACTGGCTTTCAAGTGAGTGGGATGTCTGCTGTCTGAACTTGGGAGGAAGAGATAAGTCACTGCCTCAAATTAACTTTAAACCTAGAGATTTAGGGCTACATTGTTCAGGATTGAGTCCATTTCCCCCACAGAAAGAGATCTGGGGGTTTGGGTTGATAGCAAGTTGAATATGAGTCAACAGTGTGCCCTGGCAGCCAAGAGGGTCAACCATGTCCTGGAGTGCATCAACACAGCATAGCTAGCTGATTGAGGGAGGTGATTTTCCTGCTCTACACTGCACTGGTGCAGCCCTACCTCGAGTATTGTGTGTAGTTTTGGGTGCCTCAATATAAGAAGGACATCAAACTATTAGAGTGTGTCCAGAGGAGAGCAACCAAGATGGTAAAAGGTCTAAAAGGTCTTGAGGGCAAGACTTACTGAGGAGTGGTTGAGGTCATTTGGCTTGTTCAGCTTGAAGAAAAGAAGGGTGAGGAGTGACTTCATCCCAATCTACAACTTTCTCAAGGAGAGCAGCAGAGGGGGAAGTGCTGATCTCTGTTCTCTAGTGACCAGCGATAGGGCACTAGGAAATGGCATGAAGCTGTGTCAGATGAAGTTCAGATTGGACATTAGGAAAAGGTTCTTCACTAAGAGGGTGGTTGGACATTGGAACAGGCTCCCCAGGGAAGTGGTCAAGGCACCAAACCTGTCAGAGTTCAAGGACTTTCTGGACAATGCTCTTAGTCATATGGTTTAGTGTTAGGTAGACCTGTTGTTGTGGTGTAGCCCTGGCTGGCAACTAAACACCACATAGATGCTCTCTCACCCTCCCCTACCCCGGTGGGATGGTGGAGAGAACTGGAAGAGCAAAAGTAAGAAAACAGTTTAATATTTGAAATATAAATAATAATATCAATAATGATAATAATAATGTTAATAATAATAATAGTATGGTAAAGAAAAATAAAAAGAAAAAAACAAGGCAGAAAGAGAGAGACAAAACTCAGGAAAAAAAAGTGATGCAACTGCTCACCATCCACCAACAGATGCCCAGCCCATCCTGAGCAGTGATCGCTGCTCCCTGTCCAACTTCCCCGTTTATATACTGAGCATAATGTCATATGATGTAGAATAGCTCCGTGGCCAGTTTGGGTCAGCTGTCCTGGCTGTGCCCCCTCCTCCTGTAAACAAAAATTAAAATAAAACCAAAGAATGGCATACGGAAACCTAGTATGATAAAGATACGGAGAACAAATCAGTCACCCAAAATTTCTTCTGAAAGGTCTTGTGGGTGGCTTGTAGGAAAAGTTCCTTTTGTCATGAAAATGGAAAGCAAGCTAAACATAAAATTAGTGCACATCTTACTGTTGCTGTGCTGTTTTCTCATTGACTCAGGTCCTTGTGCACATGGTTCCTGCTGAGCTATAGAAAAGAAAACAGAAATGTGTAGAATGCACAGCAAATACCACCAAATCGTTTGAAATTCATGATGCTTCTTACTGATGCATGGTGAATAGGTACATGATTGAAGACTGACACAGTATCATTGATAATGTACAATTGGAGAGGGGGGCGAGGTAGACTGGGTTGTGTGGAGAGTGTTAGGTATTGTTGAGGGGAATGGGCTATGTGGAGATTCAGTGTGACCAAACCATATGTGGTAAAGACAGGATTGCTTTCCTGTAGAAATATTGCTCTATTTGACTCATATAGCCAAATCTTGGGTTATATGCTCTAGAGTAGTAATCTAATCATTTGGAAATACAGGTTTGTATGTGTGAATCACTGTTTTACATGTGGAGCTCAGTCTTGCGTTTTCTACCATGGAGGATTGGCCCTACAGGTTTTATGTGGTTTTTTCTCTCATCTTTCAGATTTATCAGAGATTATTGTCATGCACAAGAACAACGATGAAAAAGAAACTTGCCATTGCAGGATGAAATTACATTTTTCAAAAATAAATTGTATATGCATGATTTGCAAAAGAAGCTGAGAATGGGCACTGCCTGAAGTGTGAATAAGAATCCTTGTACTCTAATTTCAGCATAGTCACTGAAATTTTATTAAGCTTTGGGTGCTACGTGTCACATTTGGCTTCAAGGAAAAAAACATATGTGAGTTTGTCCCTTCTGTTTGTCCAGAGGTCCTTTTTTTATTTTGCTTTTTCTTCATGGCAATGCTGTATATATTCTTACATTATTCTCTATTTTCTTTTTTGAAACCTTCTTCTTAAAGCACAATATAAAAGAACCCATTTACTGCCTACCACTGTTTCACACTGAATAACAGGAAAATACTAATGACTGAATCTCAAAAAACCTACAATAGGAGGCCTTTTGAAATCTAAACCTCCGCATTTTCATTCCAGCCAGAGACGATGAAAAAAGATTGCCTCTCTTAATAATCTGAAGGAAAAAGGAGAGGTAGGAAGTTTTCAGAACATAAATGACAGCACCTTTACAGTGATTCAAAATACTTTGCCTATAGAGGATTTTCAGTAGGCAAAAGCATAAGGCCAAACTTGGACTTGTGTATTTAACTAGGCAGAATTCATAAAAACTGTTGTTTAAGTGAATGCTGGCAATAAAGTTTGTGTGAGAGAAAAGAATGGCAAAACAATCCATCTTGAAATCTGTTTTAAAGGATATCATGAGCTGAAGTGTACATAGTCTCTAGAAAATACAAATTCAGAAAACGAAAAGAAATTCCTGCAGAATGAAATTTAATCAGTGGGGTTTTTATACCAGAACTAGAATTTTAGCCAGTCCTCAACTTTTCTTAGATGAAGAAATTATTTTGTTATTATTTTTAAAGTATTTATACCATGCTTAAGATACTGATGGTTTTCCTCCATAATTTCAAAGGTATGTTTTTTGTTTTAAAATTTGCTTGATTAATCAGGGATTGTATCTAGGCTGCAATTTGTTCTGTAATAGCTTCCTCCTTTTATTCAATTTTTTTAAACTTTAAACAGAAAATATGTTAATAAGTCAGTTCTTTTGTTGCTAGTGATTTCTAGGAGTTGGGATATGGCGTCAGTAATGATGATCCTTTTCACTGGCGGAGTTAGTAAGAAGAGAGTTAAAGTTAAATTAAATGAAAAATAATAAAATATTCATTGAGGGGAAACAACTGCATGTGATTAGTAATTATTCTTTCTAGGATTATAGAAAATTGTAATTACAAAAAAAAGAAAAAGAAAAAGAAGCTTTACTGGTTTATAACAGTGAACGATCTTATCCAGAGTCTCTAATGTGATAATTTAATTTATGATGAGTAAAGGTTTGTTAAAAATGTTTAAAAAAAGGCCATATACTTTTTTTTTCCTATGGATGTGTAGTTAGTATGCACATGTTGAAAGCTGGTCAGATGTATTTTAGGTTAGTCAGTAATTTTCCTGTTGGAAAGATAGTTTTAAATTAATATATTGAAGATATTAACATCTGCCAAGCCATAAAGACTTGTATTTCTGATGAATCTTGTGTTGGTATTGCAGAGCTTGTTGCTCCTTGGTCCCTTTTCCAAGTCAATCCTTTGCAAGCAAATGAGTATGTAAAAATCAAAATGCACAACTCACCCAGTGATCTCAGTTAGATGAGCTGCTCTGCTTCCAGGAGTCCTGCTTATGTTTCCTGGCACAAATATGCTTCTCTTTTTAATTATAAAAATTATCAAGAATAGAAGCCAGATTCAAAAGCTTTCTTCAGGTACAACACAGCCTCACTGTGCAGCAAATGTTCATGTCTCATCTCCTTAGATCAAGATCCATTTTTGTCTCCTGCCTAATACTGTTGTATGGCTCTTCATCACTGTCCCCGGGTAGAACAGCCTGTCAGTCAGCTGGAAGTGCCCACTGCATTGATAATAGTATGCTGATTTATGATCCTTGTAATATGAGTTCTAAAAGAAATGTGCACAGAGCTTTTCATTTGAAAGTACATTTAGCAGTATTTATATTGAATGTATTATAGTTTAAAATCCCACACATCAGTGTTTTATGAGTTAGGCATTGGTTTACATGCTTCCAATGCCTTTTTTTTTTAATTAAACTGATTCTTAATATTACTGGGATGATGAGTAAGCTAAGAAAAGGGTAACTATACAGCTGCAACATCTTATCTCTCTTAATGCAACTTTAGACTTGATTCATAATGCAGTTGATTCCACAGAGTCTCAAATGAAACTTTCATTTTCAGTATAAATGTGTCTAACCAGTGTTAGGCAAGTGTTAGTGGTGTGAATTATATTAATCTTGGATTTATAATCTCTCTGAAACTATCCCTGAAAAATCATCTGGCTTTTTGTAGGGAATATCTTAGAAACTTTAAAAGACTTACTCAGTCATTAAATCCTCATCGCATGCACACATTTAATAGGAATTTTTTGTTGCTAATCTCAGCTCAGCAGACTTAGTCCTTCCCTTGTTGCCACTATAATTTATGTGTAATCATAATTTGACAACCTTAGTCTAATACTACACTCTGTCCTCTAAGGAAGTTTAATACCTTCTGCTCTGTACACTTATAACATTTATCACTTGAACAATGTATATGACCCTGCTCAATTACCCACAAATGTGTGCAAGGTGTTGCTTCAGTACAACCAGGTTCCCAACGTTGTAATTCAGTGCTGGTTTGTAGCTGTTGACTTGCAGATAGGGTGTTGTTGCTCTTTTCAAATCAAATTAATTTTTCAAGGAATTTGTTATTTCAATGGGTTTACTTATCTTGCTTCCTGATGATATGCTACCAACAATAAGTGAAAGAGGAGTGTATACCAATTGCCATGCCTTTTCAAGTGTACAAAGCCAATGTAAATGTTTTATATCTCTCAGGAAAGTGCAGCTAGGATGTGTCCTGAGACACACAGCAAGATATTTCTGACTACCAGACGGGCGTTAGCGTTATTCATTCTTTGCCATTTCCCACCTCTTCTGTTGTGGCCAGTGGTCCCTGGCTAGCAGCCAAACGCCCACCCAGCTGCTCACTCACTCATTCCCCCTCCTCAGTGGGGTAGGGGAAGCAAAGAGGATGAAAAATCCTGTGGGCTGAGAAAGTTGAGGAGATAGATTACCAATTACTGTTGTGGGCAAAAAAGGCAAAACCCCAAAATCTTTCCTCCCCCCTCTGCCCAGCTGAACTTGGACTCCTGCAACCCCAGCCCAAGCGGCCCAGGGAGGATGAGGTGGGTTAGCATCAGTCCACAGTAGTTCTCACACTGTTGCCGTGGTCCAGCATGGACTCTCTGTGGGCTGCAGTGTAAACACCTGCTCCAGCTCCTGCTGTTCTTCCTGCTCCTTTTCTGACCTTGCTGTTATTTCTCACTGCTTTTGTTCCCTTCTCAGGCCTCTGTGAGAAGTTTTTTCTCTTTTCTTAAAAACGCTTCTTCAGAGGTACTTCCACCTTGGCTGCGGGGCTCCGCTGTGCCCTTGGGTGGGTGGGTTGGAGCCATCTGGAACTGGCCATGTCTGGCCTAGGGCATCCCCCGCCTCTCCTCACAGAGGCCTCCCTGCAACCCCTCGCTGCCAGAACCTGGGCATCTGCATTGAATACAGCCGTCATTGATAAATAGCAATGATCGTAACCGTTTTGTGAGGTTTAACTACGAAGGGAATACTGATTCCTGATTAAGTTTGGTCAGTGCTGCCCTGTTAATGCAATCTAAGGATAACTCTCACTTCTGGTTGCTTGTACAGAGCAGGGTGGCTGACTGCCCCTGCTCCCAGGGTCTGTCTTCTACAGCAAGAAACCCACACGATCAGGCCCTCGCACCCCATCGGTTCCCAATAACAGCAGCTTCTGCTCTAGCTGGACAAACTTCATGTGATATTTCGAGAAACTGTTGGGTCATCTGCTTTGCTGAGGTTTCTAGAAAGGGGATCTGATTGAAAGTTACCATTTACTGTCATGTTCCGGTGCGCTTTCCCTAAGGAGCTGTTACTGACTGTGTTTGCAGACAAGATGCTGGGTTTGGTGTACCTTTGGTCTGAACCTTTGGTCGAATGCTCAAGTATACTTTTTACAATTTATTTGTTACCCGTCTTAGCTTTCTTATATGTATTCAGAAGGGAAAGAGGAATGGAGCTCTGTGATAAATAGCTTGGGAAATATCAGGAGACTTCTGGAGCATTCACATCTTTATGTAACACTACGTTGAGTAAATATTTTACTCAGTGGAAGATTGGTTGTAAAGCCACTGGGCATTGCTAAGCCTGGGGGAGATATTAAAAAAATGTATAACGTAGAACTACTGGCAATGCTGGAATGGCCAAGTAGCTTACACAGATCGTAGTGATTTTTTAAGCATTGCTAAATCATCTTCCGTGTGTGACTAAGCTGACACATGGTATTTCAGTCAAATTTCTGGAGGCGTATGGTACTACTCCACAGGAACACCTGGGAGGAATCCGGCCCACCCTGGCAGGCAGTATGCTTCTCCCACATTAAACCGCACATCTCGCTTGTCCAACCCTGTAGTCTACCTCCATTTGCCATAGCCTGGAGCTGCAGGTGGTATGTGCTTGGAAGGGGGTGTGAGTGGTGAGGTGTGTCGCACAGGCGTTGTGCAGAATGGCTTTGTGAAAGGAGGAGGTAATCAAACCTCATACAGGCTTCTCATTTTGTCTTAAGTTCTTCTATGGATCTATATATAGTAACAGCATAAGATTATACAGGAGAAGTCTGTAATAAAGAACATGATATAGCTGAGATAGGATAGGAACCGAGCAGTAGTTTAGTATGTATCAATAGCTGTTACAGGTAGTTCATGTCATCTTAGCATTTGTTAGGCTAAGCAGTAATCTGATCAATCAATAAATGTAAGATGAGTGGTGCAGAGTGGACTTGATTGGCCTATCAGCCAATAAACATACTTTACACCTTCTTTAGGTTTAAGATATGTGTTTACATTATTTATATCAAGTTTATTATTAATTACATTAAAATATCTTATTAAGGTTTTTTTTTTAAAAAAAAAGCAGTAAAACATCTTATTAAGGTTTTTTTTTTTAAAAAAAAGCAGTAAAACACTGAAATAGCAAATACAGTTTTCTGCCCATAAACCTGTGCTCAGGCAGAGACCCTACTATGTCTTAAATATTGGTCGTACATAGCTAAGCTAGGTAAGATTTCTGCCTTAAAAAGCCTTTCTTATTTTTTACATTTGTTATTAATTTCATTCTGTACCTATTTTTTTAATTTTTTTCCTTTATGTGGTCATTATATTTCATTGATTAAGTAATTTTTTAAAGCATAGTGTCTTTGGAGATATTTTCTTCAACTTTTATGATTTTTCTGCTAATATCTGGAAGTCAGTGTTGCCCTGTTGATTAGCTCAAATACTGAATAGATCCTGTAAGTATACCTTTAAGTATACATACACACTAAAATACGTTCAATAAGTAGGAGGAAAGAGAGAAAGTGCATGAGAAAGAGACTGAAGGAAAGGGAATGCTGCACAGGAGAAGTATGGTTCATGGCTGAAAACAAAGTGACAATTAAATCTGCCAACCATAGTTTTCCCTAAAGCTAGCCTGTGATGACTGTTCTCAAGATTTTAATTTTTATTTTAACACTTGTCAGTAGTTTTTATGGCAACTTATTAAAGTTTGTTAAACAAATATTAAAAGATGCTGAAGAGGAATGCTGTTTGAAAACAGTTGGCAGGCAAGAAGAACTTAGGAAGAATTATTTTAGGATTGCATGTGTGTTTTGGGTGGCCATCACTTAATATCTTTTTTGCAAATTTAAAATTTCTATATTAATTAAAAGTTAAATATAGAGCAATAAAGCGTGCAGTCTTTATGAAAGAAGTGTATATTGAGCATGTAGAAATGCCTTCCAGTTTGCTGATTCTTTCAGAGAAATTATTTGGTTAAGAAGTTTTGACCATATCTTCAATTGCAAATGCTCCTGGACCAATGTGCATCCTTCACAAAACTGGGACCCAGCTAGAGGTCTGTTTGAAATCTACCCAAGTATATTTCCTTCAATTCATTTTCTTGCTTGACATCTCCAAAACAAAAATGTCATCAGTCTTTGTGCCAGAGGAATAAGGAGATATTAGGGTCTTTCATCATCTTCCTGAGGTATCTGAAATAAGAGCCCAGTTTTCCTAAGCTGGCGAGAGCCTTAGGGGAGTGAAGACAGACAGACATTTGGAGTAGATGATTTATGCCCCATTACACTTCGCTTGCTTTTGGCTCAGTCCTGCACCTAAGTTAGGTGAAGTGAATACGGACTAAAGAAACCAGCTACCAGCTGATGAGATGGAGGAAGCTACCTTCTCCTGTCTCTCAGGTCTCTGCAGCTGGAGCAGCAGATGAATTGTAACAGGAACCAGCCACATCACTTTCTCATTTAGATATTTCCTGGATCCTGAGGATATTCTTCTTCACTGAATTCAACAGTCTTCGCTGCTTTGTAGTTTCGTGTAAGACTCAAGTACAGTGAGACATTTCCTTTCGATATTTTGGTGGTTTTGCACCGTACTTACAAACTCTAATGTGTTAGGGGCAAGAGTGAAACTAAAGAAGTGGGGTACCAAGAACCAATATATCACTAGCAGGGCTAAATCTCTCATCCATAAAGGTCTTTTCAGCCAGCTCCTGGCTTAAATCAACCTAGTGTGATAAAATATTTCTCAAATTTTATTTACTTTGTATTTCTACTAATTTAATTGTTGATTTAGTTTGCCCATTAATGCCAGTCTGAATGTGTGGTTGTTACTCTGTCATTTCAGGGTCATGTCTTGCAGCTTTGTGTGGACTATTTGTAGAAGGTAGTTTAAACTAGGAGGCTGGACTTGAGGCACTGAAGTACATAAGTGCATGCATCTGCTGATAGCAAATGGCCAGATTGCAGGCACAGTATCATCCAAAACTGCTGCAGCAACATTCATCAGAGTTTAACTCTTACTTATGTAAGTAAATTGGAATTCAAGTTTAAATTGTGGCACAAAAGAGAATTTTGCCAGTTACTTGTCTCAAGAATTTGGAAAATATTTGCTTCTCCCCTTATATTTAAAAAAATGTATTAAATAACTCCTAAGACTGGAAAGAATTGCTGTATGGTGAAGGAAGGCACTATTTTGTGTTTCTCTGCAGACTTCTGTGTGCCTGAGGTCTCTTTCTGTCTTCAGTTGTATAGAGGAAATCAGAAATAAATTACATTAGTAAGGCTCTGTAGGCATGAAAACAACAAGAGATCAGAAGCATACTAGCTTTTTTTTTTTTTAAACTGTGCATTGTCTTTATAGCTGAAGGTCAGCAGGTACTCACTTTATCTACACATCATGTGAGTCATTAACCACAGCTATAGTTGAATAAGCAATGGCCAGTGTCTTTATACAATCAAGTGTGACATCCATCCAAAGAAGTACTTGAATCAGTCATTATTGATTTTACATAGTATCATGTCGTTTCTCTTCAAGAACACTACTAAAATCACAGTGGCAGGTTTCAGAAATAATATATACACTTAGCACACTTGCTGCTGACTTTGCCAATGTCTGATTAAAGTGACTGCTGAGCTTTACTTTTAGTAATGACTTCTGATTGCAGTATCTTGCCATAAGCTGCACCAAATGAACATGAAAATCGTTGGCCAGCTTGTCAGGTACCATATGACACTTGCTGATCTCAGTGTTGAAATCTCTGGGACAATGAGTGAAATTGGATTTTCACCCATCCCATCTGGTAAACAGAAAAAAAAATAGAGACTAGAAAATACTGTAACTTTTATCCAACAGTCAAGTATGTCTGTTTGGTTCGGTATTAAATATAAATCCCTTTTGTGCGCCATGAACCTTTGAAATTTCATTTGTGAAGACTTAATTGCTTTCTTCTCCTTATTACTAGCAGCTGCACTTTATATCCTTTTATTTTAGTGAATTATACCTCATGCCAAGGAGGCAACTGTTTGCAGGAGATAAAGTGCAGAGGCACAAACATTCAGGTCACTGAATCTCTTGTGCATGAAAAACTTCCTTTTCTATCCCTCTATTTTTAGATACTTTTAATATATTTTAAAGCAGGCAAGATATGCAAACAAAAATGGAAACAAGCAAGCAAGCAAACAAAACCCTGAAACATAGTTCTGATGAATACAGCTGAAGAGTCTAGTAAGTCAAAATGTGATTCCAAAGAAAATTGAGCTCTGCATTTTAAAAAGCTACTTCTTTTCCTAAGGCAAATAGAAGCTGTGTATTGAAACATTTAGAAGAAGTGCCGTGAGCTTATTTTAGTCTACAAATGATCACTCTTTCTTAGTTTATTTTCTGTCAGTATGACTTACAGGAAATGAATTTTGTGATTATTTTATTACTGGTATACTTGTGCACTTCTCTGAAGTACTGAATGATATTTCAATTAGTCATGAAAATAAGCTCAGGGCTAAAAAGTGGAACATACATTTCTGGGCACAAACATTTGGTTTGTGTGCACAAATCTGTAGTTTTAACTGTGAAATTAGGGTAGGGGAGTGTTAGTTTTCATTTGCTGGAGTGCAGCAAACCACTACCTTTTTTCCTTTCAAACATTTGCCTTTTTTTGGTTTTCTGTTTAAGCATTTAAGCCAAGCTTCAATGTGGGCTTGGTACTTTTGGTATTGGGGAAAACCCGTACATTACATCTTTCTCATTAATCACTGCACTTACAAAATGACAAAATAAACCAGATCCTTAGAGACTTTAAACCGTATGAGATATTTATCATTTGTTGCATGGAATGAATGCACTGATACCCTGTCTCCTCCAGTGAGGGAGGTAGGGTGAAAGGGAAAGGAGGCTTGTAATAATTTCCTACTGTGTTCATTTAACTTCATGATGGTTCCTCACAGGAGACCATAATGAAAAGATAAGAGACTAATGATCCATAAATTTAACAGAACGCAGATTGAACAATCTTTCAGTCTGACAAAATTAATTAACATTAAAACACATTTTCTTGAGATATTCCTCTAAATGAGTGTGTATGTGTGTGAGAGAAATCAAGCCCCAAGATACGAACATTCCTTAACTTTTTGAGAAGTTCATTTTTAGACTGCAAATTTAACCTTCCAAATCTGACACATTTCTGCTTTCGCAGTCTAAATTTGATATTTTTCATTTGTGTTCATGCTTTGTTTTTCAAAAAGTACATCTGTCACTGATCATACTTGTTCTTTTGCTTGTATGTACTGTCACAACTACTTATTTAAGTGACAAAATGAAGGTTTTTCTTTAATGATTATTTTTATTCTGATTACCTTTCTAGCAGAAACATAACCAAGGTCTTGTATTTACTAGAAACCTAAACCAGTCTGTAACTCATAAATCCTACATCAAGTCCCATCCCTGTACAGACAACTTCAATCCATGTATGGACCATTTTTTTAAGTTGAGCTGAGTGGCCTCATCACCTACTATCTCAATGAGTCTGTCATTTCATAGTGTGGACACCCTCACTAGTGAGTATGTGAGCATGCAGAGTTAAGTCCTCTGTAAAATTGTCTCCAAAGAAATTTCCTTCCTCATAGTGAGTTACTGACACCTACCATCATGGGTAGGCCAGCTGAAAGTACCAGAGTTGCACCATTAGGATTGAGCTTGACAAGTACTTACTCATTAGTCTGCCCACAGATACAGGCTCACCCTATCTTATTATGATGCGTGCATCTACATAAAACCAGTGTAACTATTAGGAACATTTGCTAAGATTATAACAATGCCTGTGTACAACACCACAACTTGTTGTTGTCCTGCAAGTAATCATACCCCTATTAACTTCTGATAGTAATAAATTCTCAGGGTCTTGTGCTTTAGGTTTGGGCATATACTAGCTGAACTGAGTCTTGACTCATTGACAGGTGGTACGTTCATACTTGCCTAGCTATATTCAAGCTCTTTTATATGCTTGTGGATGCTGAAGGCAGATTTCTGATGGCAGTACAGAATAGATCTGTGTTCCTTTTTACTCATGGTTTTGGAATTTGTTTGCCTCTTTTTCTCCATAGCAGAAAAAGTCCAACAAGTGATTGTAAAATTTATGATTTATACACGACAAATACAAATCTCACAGATAGGAATTGTGTAGCAATAGAGGCAACTGACTTACTCATGCTAACTTCATGAATCAATAGGATAGTTATACATATGTTGTAGAGTCCTCTGAAGTTTTTTCTGTTTCTTTTTTTTTCTTTACCTACTGTGCTGCTTTGCAGAAAAAAACATGAAATTCCAGTTCTGTCCTTGCTTTCCTGCCTTCTTTTGCTCAGTTTCCAAGAGGTAGTTTCTTTCAGAAAGAAGCAGTTCTTTTTTTGCTGTGTAAATTCATAGTATATTATCAATATTTTGCTTATTCTCCCATCACTTTTTAATGTGACAGCACTCCATATATATGCTGGGAGCAGTGCTCTTCATAATCGTCCCCTCTTCAGTAAAAGTCATTAAGTCTACATTGTCAAATTTTACCTTGATTACGAATATACAAATTTTCCATGCTGTTAATATAAAATAAATGCCATGTATTTTTATTTGCAGCTGTAGTCGAAGTGGTTGATATTAAGGAACCATTAAGGAAACCTGAGTCCCAGATCATTATTCATTCAACAGTCAAAAAACCCCATCTGTGCATTAGATGTTATTAGCACATGCAGAATGCCAGATATAATGATCCCATTAAATCAGATTTGATTAATAGCTTATAAAGACTGAATTTATGTTATTTTTGGAAATGCAGTATATATTATCCTTTTGCATTACTTTTTTGGAAATACTGGTTCAGTGAAGAACAGCCCAAAGGCCTTTCCTTGGCTGGTATATAGCGTTCCATCAATTCTGATCTGCTTCCACCTAGACCAGGAAGGTAGAAGGTCATTAGATGGAGAAGACTGGTGTTTTTGTTGATTTATTTTGCTTTGCCCTGAAGGCTATGATTACTGATATATATTATAATACTTACAAATGGCAGATGCATATAGTAGGCCTTGTTGATGAATATTCTGGGATAGTTAATGAGAGACAGAAAAATTCTGTTCTGTAGTTCAAAGTTCTGTGTTACATTGACAGTTGTCTACTTTTAATGAATAGTGTTAGTAATTGAATACACAATCATATGAATGGCCGTTTGTGTGTGTGTGTGCGTGTGTACTTATTACATGTGCGTGCATAGCTTTAAGCTCTCTCTAGAGCAAGGATAATATAGTAACACTTTATTTCACGGACTGGTCTGAAGGATTAGCATTATCAAGGAACTCAGCTCTTCAAATCACAGTGGGGAACTTTTTTTTTTTCCCTAGCTGTAGAAGGAATTGTAATTCTTGGATTTGGGAAATTATAGTTAATCTATATTCTGTTCCTTCAAAAGAAATCTTGATCTTTACCTTCAAGCTTAAACAACACACAAAGATTATCTCTTTTGTCATTTTAGAGGAGCTTCAACCTTAAACATCTCAAGATATCTCTCCGTTGTTTTTTTGAATTCTAACTTCCTCTCCAAGTGTTGAAAACCCTTGTATTCCAATGGACACCACATTTTTGTATCATATCCTGAAAATGCTTTTCCTTGTCTAGCTGTCTGCTACAGCTTGTTATTTGCCTGAAAGAAGCTGCTGCAAATTTAAACAAAGATGCAGTTCATACAAACAGTGGATGGACACTCTTGTCAAGGGGAAAGATCGACTGTTTCAGCAGGCAACATGCCCCTGACTGTTTTAAGCACAGGCCCTTCAGGAGAACTCTTAGTTTTGCTCACTGAACCACAAAATTAAAGTGCCATGAAGAAATCCAGACATGCAACAATGCCAAAATACGTATCACACTATACTGAAAGGCTTCAGAATTACTGTATTTACACAAGGGTATTACAGACAGAATAAATGAAAATTTTATGGTCTAAGAAAAGAAACACAATTTTAGTTAACTAGCATTTTTCTACTGCTCTAAAGCTTTTAATGGGAGCAGAGGGAATTTGCACTCAGTGAAGTAGATCAGTGAAATGATAATTTGTCTTTGAATGGAGTACTTTTAGCCCATTAATTTCTGCCATTATGGTGTGAGATAAGATGTAAGCCAGTGACTAACTGAAAATTAAGGACCCCAAAAAGAGGCAACGAAACAAAAGAATAGCTTATGCAGTATTATACAAAGCGTATGCTAAAATTAATTTTTACTCAACCTTTTATTGTGGCCACTTTTAACCTCAATTCTTTATGCACTTAATCATGCCTGATTCTGCTATATTTAAGTATATTCATTTTACTCATCAGATCTCTTTTAAAGGATATTTGATTAAAATCCTTTCATGTTGCAGTTAAGAGGAGAAAAAGGGCATTGTAGTGGAGATATGCCTTAGGTGAATGTATGGCACTGAAAGCTTGCCTTCCTGATATGCTGGAAATGAAGGAATCATTTAGTGTATTACAGAAGAAGCATGAGACAATACTTTAGCTTGCATTATTTGCAAAATTAACCTGGCATTGTATACTGACTGCTACTATCCTTTTTCAAAGAAGTGTAATCACTGCAATGTTTTGAAAGTACATTTCAGGGTAACACAAAAAGAGGAAAGGATCATAGATGTATGTTGTCAGAAAGAATCTCCAGAGTTCAAGGCATTTCATTCAATCCATTGCACTGAAACTGGATCATGTAAAACTACCATATGCTTGTCTAATCTGTTCTTAAAAACAGTGAAGAATGGTTCATCACATCCTTGGGTAGCCTGCTGAAGTGCCTCATTACTCTTCATTAGAACATTTTTACTGCTCTAAACCTAAAGTCTTCGCTGATTTCTTCTTGTCTTTCCCCCTCTATATGTGAAGAACTAATGTTCATCTCCCTTTTTATAACTGCTTTTTAAGTAATGGAAGACAATTATTTTCTAATAGCCATCCCATTCTTTTTTTTTGGACTAAATGCATCTTCTACTTTTTCTCCTAAGTCATGTTTTCTAAACCCCTTTGCATCTCCATATTTTCTCCGGTTCTTCTCTCTGGACTCTGCAGCTTTCTGGCCTTATTCTTAAGAGGAAGGTATCAAAAATGAGCCTGAATCTCCCACATACTACCAGTAAACAGGGCAAAGATAGCTACCTCTCTTTTCCTATTTAGGACCTCCTAGTACACATCCTGAAGTGAGATGTGTGTTTACAACAGCACTGCCTTATGAATTTGTAGTATGCCTCTAATATTTTTATGTCCTTAATATATTTTCTGCCTGGCTGATTTTTCCCCACTGGGAATGATGCATTCAGTTGTGTTGTGGCTGTTACTCTCCTTGAGTACTTTCTGCTAGTCTTTTTGAATTCATCTTGTTGAACAGTCTTGTTAAGACAGTCCAGCTAAAATTGCTCAGTAGTTATGCTTTGAAAAAGCAAGAGCTATGCTTTACTAATCCTTTGGAGATTGCAAGAAAACCTGTTCATCTGAGAAGCTGAACAAACTCAGTCTGAGGTCTTGAAGGTCCATCCTGGCTTCTTGCCACAATTCCACCTGAAGATTGTCATTGTGTTACTTCTTTCCATAGTCTGGCAGACCAAAACTCTGCATAAGGACTCCAGGTTTTGCTAAAATGGAAACATTGGGGAAAAGAAAGTACTGTAGAATAATTCAGGTTTCTCATTTCTATGTTTTTCAGTTTCCTTCAGGTTTGTTCTCCACTGTCACCCACAAAATTAATTCTTAAAGAGTGATCATTCTCCATGGATGCTCTGGGCAGAATTTCCATCTGCTCACCAGATCTTCCCACTGAGATTGTTAAATTAGCTAAAATACCTTGTAGCATCATCTCCCTCCTCACATTGCAAGCGGATTAGATTTAATGTTCACTGGCAGAAAAGGTGATGGCAGATTTAAGTTCAAGGCAGAACTGAGTACCAGGAGCCATATGGCTGTGCAAGTGGACCACTTCTATCAGGAAAATGCACGTTGCTTGCATGCAGTGAGAAGGCAAAACAGAAACAAGAGGCTTTCCTGTCCTCTCCTCAGCCATTCACTCCTTCCTCTGCTGGAGCTGCCTGTTGCTCCAGCTTTGCAGACTGATGAGCTCACTACGTGTGTCTCTACCTTGTCAAAGAGAGGGCATAAACTTCTAGCAGAGACTGAAACTTAAGCAGGAGCAGTAAAGCTGTTCAAAATTGATAATAAAAAAGATAAATGAATGATCACTTGTTGAAATGATAATCAGGAAATGTTATTAGCACTAATATTTATTATCACTAAAGCTGAGTCAAATCAGCTTTTAAATCTGTAATTAAATTTATGTTTCAATAATTTTCTGAATCTGCACTATGTTTTAGTTGTTGGGAATGTCCCAGTGATTCCCAAGCTAAAAATATATCTAAGGGGCCAAAAGCTGATGTGGAAACAGTACTGCTGCAAGGAACATAGAACACTTAGATTTGTAGAGTTTGTGGAGTGAAATCCAGAGCAGACTTTTCAGCAAAAATGTGCACATGCAGTTACAGTCTGACTTGTCTCACTGTATGCCAGGAAGCTGAAGCCATAATATGGGTTTTATAAGAAAAGCCATTTGTGCACGGGATCAACTTTAAATGAATCATTTGTTTCTTCCGAAAAAGAAACAGAATGATTATGAAATCATTAATACAATCTTGGAAAAGGGTTTATTTTGGTTTGATTTTTTTTAATTCTCTCCAATAGTTAGTAAATATCCTCATGAAGTACAATTTCCAGAAAAGCAACTGAAAGGAGACTAGAAAAGAAAAGAAAAAGACTTGAAAGACCTTTTCCTTTCACAGCAGTAAAACCAGTAATAATATGCCAAATTCAGAAATCTTCTATGCAAAGTTTTCAGACACTGGGGAATCTCTGATGTCACTTAGACTAATAAGGTATGCATTACAACTACTTTTCCCTAAAAATAACTGCTAATTTTATTTTCATTGTACACCTATAATTAAAAAATCTTTAAAAAGTGAACGGCTCCTAGGGAAAGCAATTGGAGGGAATCTTATGCTTTTTTGTAAGAAAAGAGCATTAACCTTATTAAATGCTTTACACTGATTTCAAAGCACTTTACAAAATATCCTGCTATTAGGTTAATTCCTATATTCAGTATTAATTTGCTGGCAATTATAACCCTCTGGAAAAACCAGTACAGGGAGAGAACCCAGGCAAAGACATTATACTGCAGAATCTTGTGTTGTAAGGGAGAAAGTAGTGTGACTTATTTTTGGTGGTGGTAGCATATAATGTTTACCCACAGTTACATTAAAACAAAAAGGCAGAGTCTGTAGGCTGTTTCTCCTACAGCATTTATTTCAGTGTACTTTATTCAGACTGTCTGATACAGCTTCATCTTTCTAATTCATCTCTTCAGTTCTGACCCTCACCAACAGGTGAGGGGAGGAGAGGGACTACAGGATGACATTGGTCTGTAAAGGTATTAGGTCTCCCTTTTGTATGTACATGCATCCACTGAGCGTGTCTCAAATCTTTCAGTCCTAAGAGTTGGCTTTTTACTTGCACTGTACACCAGCTGCAAACTGTAACAGTGAAACATTTCTGTAAGTTCCTTGCTTGAATGTCTTGGTCCACCTCTTGTTTAACTTGACTGTATCTCTGTGAGGTTGTGGAAGTAGCAAGCACAGTATTTGTTCTTAGCCAGGTCAGCCCCAATTGGGAGAAAAAAAAGAAAGGTGCACAAAACAAGTGACCAGGGTGATTCTCAACATTTTCCAGGGAGCAGAAGTTCCTTCAGCACTATGGAGGAGAGCAGTCTGACTAATGGAAAAGGTTATTACAGATACAGTTACCATGATGCCTTACAGTACAACCAGCTTCTATTACACTGCTGCTGACAAGGCAGAAAATTTTAAGATGTGGGAGCTTCTTGTGTGTTGCCTTGTGTATCATCCCTTCTTTTCAGGACCTGATTTCCATTTATTTCTCTTATCTGATGAAACAGGTGAGTAAAGGTACCTGGAAGCATAGCAAACTTAAAGATGAAGAGCTATTAAGGAAAAAAAAAGCCAGCAAAATAAGAAGGAAAAACCCCCAGACCATATATCCTATACTAATTGTTCTTAATGCTTTGATATAATAACTACGATTTGTTCACTTCTTAGGATTAAGAAGAAACATGTTCTGTGTCTTAAGAAAAGCTTGTAGTGAGCCAGATAGAGTTGTAAATATATGAGTACATTGTTACAGTGGATTATGCAATATTTGCTTTAATGTTTTTCAAACTATCAGGAAGAGAGACACTTTACTCTTCATGTTTTCTTAAAATGAAAAGGCAACTCAAAAAGAACAGGCAGAACCAAGAAGTTTCTCTTTCTTCAAAAATAATAATGTCATGACTATATGAGTGGAAGATAAATTTATACTATGTAGATAGAAGATGGAGTGGATAGGGATGTCAAGCTACCATTTATTCAATCAAGATCAGATATAGTTATAATTTATGATTCCACTTACTCTTTGCTAGTAATTCTCTTTGTCTCACAATACCCATCAACAATTAGTTTTGCCCGTATAAATCCCATCTTAATACACAAATATATGTAGTCCATTATCTGTTGTCATCTCTTATGGATAGAAGCTGTTTTCATTACAGCATTTTTCCTTTCCCTTTTATGCCCAGTAGTTTATTAATAAAACAGGAAAATTAAAAGACAGCAATATGCCAAAAATACAAATAAGTACCTGGAAAATAAAAATAATATTTAAATACTTACTGCCAACACCATCCCGAGGTACTTTAAGATGAGTGTTGTCAGCAGGTTGGAGTCGGTGGTTCTTCTACTCTACTCAGCCCTGGTGAGACACGTCTGGTGTGCTGGGTCCAGTTCTGGCGTCCCCAGTACAAGTAAGATGTAGACTTACTGGACCGAGTCCGGTGATGGGCCACAAAGATAACTAAGGGATTGGCGGATCTCTCATATAATGAGAGGCTGAGAGAGCTGGGGTTGCTCAGCCTGGAGAAGAGAAGTCTCGGGGAGATCTGAGTGTGTAAATGTGTAAATACCTGATGGGAGGGACTGAGAAAGAGACAGACAGATTCTTCTCGGTGGTGCCCAGTGAGATGACAAGAGGCAAAGGGCACAAACTGAAATACAGTAAATTCCCTTTAAAAATAATTAAAGTGATCATAGTCAGTGTTCATAATCTCAACCTAATGAGATGTGAGAGTGATCCAACACTGGAAGACATTGCCCAGAGAGACTGTATAGTGTCCAACCTCGGAGCTATACAAATCCCAATTGGGCATGGCTCTGAGCAACCTGCTCTATCTGACACTGCTTTGAACAGGGGGTTAGACTCGTCAGCCTTGAGAGGTTCTTTCAAACCTCAACAATTCTGTGATTGGTTCTGTGATTCTATAGATAAAAGATTTTTAATTTTTTTTTAGTAGGAAAAACCTTTCCCCCTGTTTCTGTTTCATAAATTAATATCACTTTAAAGGAGGAAATTGATTGAAACAGATCCTTAATTACTTAAAGAAATACGAGTAAAACTTTTTGCACAAACTTACCTAAGAATTCCCAGCTAATCTTTTTATATTCCAACCACTTGTTTTCTCTCACAGTAATATTCATACAAATATTCCATACAGCATCTTAGAATTCATATGTTCTACTTCTTTGTCTTTTATTCTAAAGGTTTAAAAGTGCTCAAAAATTGGACTTAAGTGGGATTGGTCTAAAATATATCTGCTGTGAACAGCTCAGCAGTCACAGCAGTCCTCTCCAGAAACTCAAGAAATCCAGGGCAAGTCCTTCTGTGCTTATTACCTTGGCAGCAGCAAGGTTCTTATTCCAGTCTTAAAACTAAGCTATGTAGTCTTCAAATTTGTTTCTGTTTCTTTTTTTGTTGATGTTTATTTGTTAATATCTTTTTTGGTTTTGCTTTTTTAGAAAATAATATTTTTTTTGTCTCCCTGGAAGAATGGTTGTTTCTTTGTTTAGATGTTGTTATTTTATTTTGTTCTTGCTTGCTGTTGCCTCTGGAATACAAATTTGGAACAAACAAAGGAATTCTTTCCCTTCACTTGACTGTATCAAAGATACTTAGATGCCTAAAGTAGCTTTCTGCTGTCCTTTTAGGTAAGGATCTGGCATCCAGTTCCTAATCTAGCAAGGAGCAGATATGCCTTGAGTACTGTGCCAGCTCTGTCAGCCCTGTGCAGATGACTTAGATATCAATATTTCACTGTAATAAAATAGAATGCTAATATCCATTACATTTTTTAGCATGTAGAACTACAGTCATGTTTATCTTTTGACCTTAGCCTTTTTAAACATTTTTCTTTAAGATCGTCTGTGTAATTTTGAATGTGTCTATTTTATGTGGTGTAAAGGTATAATGTCTTTCAAAAGATATACAAGTAAGGTATGTACACCCGAGTAACAGGTCAGAAATTTAATATAGCAAAGGATTAAGTAATTACTTTATTTATGAAGGCTACCACATCAAGCTGACATAAGACACTTTAGAAAAGGACCTTATTTCATCATGCTGTGCTGTGCTTACTTATTTTAAGCCAGATCTATTGGACTCCTTAATTTAGCTGACAGAACACACATAAATACTGAAGCATAAACATTTTATCATATAAGTTACTAGCATGAAACCTGTATAAATATAGAATTAAATCAGGGCCTGAGTATCCTGGCTTAATGTCCCTCCTCCTTTGCACTGCTTACACAGGTGACAGGGAGCAGAGCTCTGATTCACAGTCGGTCTTGTGGGCTGTACCTGTGGCTCCCAACAACATATCACCTCTTCACTGCGCTGGTAGGAAAGATGATCCTGTAATAAGTAAGTGTACTGCAAAAGGTTCAAAGCTTTCACTGGATAGGAAATGAGCTCATTTTTAATGAAAAAAAAAAAAAAGTATAAAAATGGTCTGGAGGAGACTCTTAGGAAGAAGGCATTTATTTTTAAAGTTTGGGCATGGAAGGTGTGATCCTGTGGAAGGTAAAGCCTTTTGAAGGGTTTTTGAAGCAAATTCCATGAAACTAATTTCCAGTGTCTATCAGGATCAGAACTAAATCTCAAATGAAGGAAAATCAAAGACAACATTCTATGGGTTCAGTCACAGCTGTAGTAAAGACATTTTTCTGTTACTGTTCCTAACTCCAACAGGACTGGTGGGTAGCCACCATTGTGACAAGCGAACACAGAGCTGTTCTCCCTTATGCTGAACAGCTTTGTATTTGTTGGTATTTGTTCTACATATACTCACATATTCAAAATGCTGCAGTGTTTTACAAGAAATACATTTATTAGAGAGCCAAAGCCATTATTTAAAAAAAGAAGTCAAGGAGATGTAAGCATAGTGCATATTTATAATAAATGTGTGTGTATAAAATAAGAGTTAAAATGTGAGATTTTACCACAGGCCTATTAGGGTAGCAGATGTTGCCCCTACTGCAAGCTCCCATGCTCTGTGTGTGGCCTTGGAGCACAGGACGCAGCATGCCAGCACCGGTCCCGAGCTGTGCACCAGCACTGCTCCTGCAGCTTGATGCAGCACCCCCAGCTCCTTCAGGAACCAAACTGGGGATTCGAACCAACCATGTTGACACCTGATCATGTTCAATGCAGTATAATCTACAGCACAATGGTCAGCTTTTTGGTTGCATTAAGCTCTGGCCATGAGTTGGTGGCTGGGACCTGTTTTCAGACCACTTTACACGGTTTTGGTCTCCCTCCTGATCATCTTCCTACATTCTTCTTATGACACCAAGCTTCTCTGGGACATACTGTGGAGGAACAGCAGTCCCTTCCTGTGGCAGGATCAGCTCATTGCTGTTGTGTACAGAGTCAAATGGGATTGCTTTTGAACATGGTCTGTTCAAATAGAAATTACAGTTAAATGTGGAACAGCTTTCTTTAGTATAAACTACCAACAGTTGAAATAGTAGTTTGTTTTTTCAGTATTTATGTTTTTCAATACATGGAAGCTTAGGCAATTTATGTTCATGCTTTGCTAATTTTACTGAGATTTTTTCTGGTATATCCAAAAGAAATATATCAACAAAGTTTTAGAGGACACAGTAGCATTTCCCAGTGTCTCTTTTTACTTATATTTTGTGAAAATATAGTGAAAGTTACATGAAGATTAAAAAGGTCAGACTTGGCTCTAGAATCTAGAAATATTAAGTGTTTCATCAAGTTTATTTTTATGAGGCAGTACTGAAAAGCTTTGCTGATTTTAAATGTTCCATTGTCCTAGAGGAAAAGAAATAGTAAATCTACCTCAGCCCTTCTTTTTATAGAAGATAATACAAGGCTAGTTCTCTGTGAAGTGTGCTTTCTTTGATTTGTAACAAAGCTAATAGAAAGCTGAGAGGAAAACAAAAACATAACTGTGCAAATTTGGCCAGAAAAGTTTCCAAATAAATAAAATATTAAAATCAGAAATTTAACATGATGGGAATAAAGTTTAGGAATTTTAGTAAATCTTAGCAATGGATACAATCTTTCTTTCATTCCAGGAAAGCTGTAAAAGCAGGTCCCAGCACAGGCTACTGTGCTAACAAAGTACACTTGTGATAACAAGTTCATTATACAAAAGGTGGTTAGTAGCCATAGGAGTGATTTAAAAGAAATTTTTTCTCTCTGTATTCAAAAGCATGATTTTGGCATCTGAGTCAACCACTTTACTCCCACAGGGACACAGACAAAGTGAGAAACAGAGTTATGGATGAACCCATTATTCCTGGTAGTCAAGAGTTCAGTCATCCTGAAGCTTAAATCAAGGCACCTGACTATATAGGGCACTGTATAGGGCACTGACTGTATTCTCCCTACAGGGCAGTAGGGTCACTTCAGGTTTGGGTGGCTAACTTTTGGGCATTGCAGTGCTGAAATCGTAATGGCCGAGTTTCCCCCTGGAGCGCACTTCCAGTTTCTAGCTTGACCTAGTTACTTGTGTGAAAGCTGTACTCTTCACTTAGGTTTTATCTAGAGCTAACACCTCAGGCTGAGATCAGCTCTGGCCTAGCCTCACAGGAAAAGAGACAAGATGTGAGCAATGTGGCTTAATTAGGATATAACTGTATTAAAACAACACAGAGAAGGTCATATTTTGAGTACCATCTCTCTTTCCTTAATTATTATGTTTTGGGGAATGGAGGACAGCAGCCCCGACTCATTCAGTGAACTCTCTTCAAACAGATATCAAAAGGAGAGCTAAAGGGGAACATCATCACTCTGCTGATATGTGATCATGGATTCTTAAAAGACTTCTGCTAACTTTGTATTTATCTATGGCTTACTAGAGGGCTAGATTTCTGCTCTGGGAAAGTACCTGCACCGGACTTCAGTCACAATTTGAACATAACCTTCTCAACATACTTGCTCACTGCTCTGGTATAGGAAAAGTGGAAAAGCATGCACTGTCCTAATCCCTCATCCGCAGGTGAAAATTACAGCTTGACTCTGGTGGACAGAGAGAAAGTTTAGCTATGCCCAAAGCAAATCATAAAGCCTAATTCTGGTGTCATGTGAGTCTTACAGTGGACAAAAAAGCTATACCATTCTGATGCCTATTGGAACATCAAACGTATGCCAAAAGTTTTCATACACACCAGTTGCACAATGGGCAGGTTTCAGAATTTCCACTATGTTCTCAATTCTCATTTGCAATAGGAATATTTGTTACTGCTAGCCTGTATCAAGAGAGGAGCAGAGCATAAATACTCTTCTTGGTGAATTGTCTTTTTCTGTTTATATCAGACACAGTGCTAATAACCTGCCCTCTATCTTCCCTCTTGTTCCTCCTTTCAGATGACCCTTTTAGCTTCAACAGAAGCCAGGGTAGAGTCTTTCTGTGAGGCAGAGATTTATTTAATAGAATGCATGAAATCTGGGGAACAAATACTGAAATTACCCTAACAGTTAACCTGCCAATTGGAAATTCCCTCCAGCATATGTTGTCTCTCTCCTTGTTAGATCAGGGATTGTGGGGTGTTTTTCTCTCAGGGTCCTTACTGCATTCAGTTCAAACTAATCCAAATATTTCAGTATGTGGTTTTCTACTAGTGATTCCTACTGTGTAGCTGGATGCATGCAGAAATTCCTTCTGACTGTCTAATTGCTAGTGGCTTTTTTTTTTTTTTTTTTGCTAATTTAGCTAAATATATGATTAGGCATAAACTCTAACTGTAACAATCTGACTACTGAACTCAGGCAAACCAACAAAAGAAAAACTTACTATTTCTTTCCATACTTCACAATCAACAAATACATTTTTTTTTTTTACATATTTATAACTTTTCACCAAAATTTTCAACATCTGTCTGTCAATGGTAAAGACACAAGTCTAAATCAGCATGACCAGGGTTTGGCCCTGTTGTTCTGTAAGTAGCAGAAAGTGAAGGATACTGAAACATTTTTTTTTTCCTTTGGCTTGCAGACAAAGTATATCTTCTATCATCTGCAAATTTAATGAGTGCCTGGTGAAGTCATGGCCTTGGAGTCAGAACTATGAACCACCGGAAGAAAGCTTAGGCTACAGCAAGCGCTAGGATTTAAGAAGAGATAAAAGTACTCTTAAGTTCCCTTCATGGTGGTAAAACTGATGGCTCTGGTCTGTCTCTTTTACCAAGAAATTTTTCTCCCTAAATGCAAACACTATTTGACTGCTATGAAATTACTGGTAAATCTGAAATGAAACACCTACATTGCCAACAGTTGTTTCTATACAGTGGTAAATGCCTGCTGCCAGCAAGAGTTGGGTTATGTTTCTTGAAGATACTATTTACTTCCAAGTCAATAGGAGTAGTAATGATAAGACACATTAAAATGCCATAATGATGCTTCATTACCAGCTATCATCACCATTTTTTATCCACTCATATGTCTGCCAAACTTGACACATCATCATATCACCTTTAATTGTTATGAATGACTTGAGAGAGAATCTGGTTGGAGAATGAGAGCAAGAGTGGAAAATAGATTCTCTTACACTTCCATGTTACGTCCTTTCCCCTGCTACTATTTTCTTCTTCTTTTGTGTGCTTTTGAGATGTAGAACTTCTTGAATTATATTCCTGAAAATGAACTGAAAAAATTTAGTGACATAAATAATTGATTTTCCCTGATTCATCCAAGTTTTCTAGAGCTAAACACTCTAAAAATATTTTTGACAGTTTTCTTCCAATTGCATTAATTTGGGGATTCTTTAAAAATATTCAACAAACAAGTGCTCTCAATCAAGGGAACAATGAAGAATATGTGACAATACACTAGGCAATCATGCTTCATAGTCAACAATCAATCCAGATTGTTTTGATTGCCAGATATCTATGACAGCTAAAAATAACTAGGTAGGATGATGAATTATACATAGGAAAGCCAGCGTCTTGCTTCTCATGGGAAAGATTCTCTAAAACATCTTAATCCTCTATTTTCCTCTTCAACTCCAATGCTGTCTTCATGTTCAGAATTAGCATCCTTTCTGCACTGTCAGATGTTGCGTACATTTAGAAGGATACTTCTCTAGATTGTTTTATCACAGACTCATAAATCCCATACAGTTCTCCCCCCACATTGCACTGCTTGAGATATCTCTTTCTGTTTACTTTCTGCTGCCAAATAGTAATGCTGAAAATTCCATTTCAGATGTGTCCCCCCCCTTTCTATTTTCTTTCTGAGAGAACTCTAAAATATGTTATTAAATTCTATGAATGCCAGAACCTGTTACTCAACTGTTCTTTTCAGTACTCAGTCTTCTGAAGAAACATTTGCTTCTATCCATGTCTCCTGTGTAACCCATATATATATATACGGAATAATTTTTCAGCAGTTCAAGACATGTTAAATGACAGTAAAATTTGAACTGAAGAAGCATTTAGTCTCAAATTTTTCAGTTTTCTTTTCTAAATCTAGTTTTAAGCTTGGTGATTTGTAATATTCTTTTCATTCAGGTGTTCCCATATGTTACTACCAAGGAATGACAAGAGATTAACCTCTTCTATTTGCCTTTGAAAGTAATGTGTGCTGTGGAAATCTCTTGCTCTTATATTGACTACTTTTGCATTTGTGCATTTTAACATTCCCCACTCTTTTCAGGTCTCACAGCCAGTTTTCTGTCTCTCCTCTTTTACTAGTCTCATTTTCATTGTTGCAACTAGAAAGGACTAAAGGATTCACATATCTACAGAATCCAGGATTGCAGAGGAAAGTGGAACTGATCAGACACCAAGGACAAAAAAATAAGGAATCTCCTGTGCTGATGTTACCTAGAGGTTCTGGAGTCTCCCATCTAAAATAGTCTTTCTCAAGCTCAGTTAATCATAGAAATTCTGCACTAGCTTTTTATGGAAAGTAAGGAGCAATGGATAATATTTTCAGTGGAAAACAGTCCTGTGTGAAGTATAAAGTGAAATGCAATTTATAGTATAGTTGTGGCGAAATAACCTAGGAAGTTTTAATCTAAAGCAGAATTATTTCTGAAAAAAACTGAATATGCAATATAGTAGTATTAAGAGTGGCTAAGTTTATTTAGAGCATGTTTAAAATATTTTAATAAAATATTGAAGAGCTATGCAAATGAAAATGTCTTATTACAGTGGTGCTCCTTGATATGGTAGTAAACTTCTGAAATCAGGATTTCCATTACAGTTGTTTACACTATGATTTTGAGTGGTTTATAATTCATCAGTACAAATTCACTGCAGGCTAAACCTTAGCATACATCTTCTAATCCAGAGAAAACATTTCTTCTAGTAGATTGCTTTTATAATGTTACAGGATCCACACCAATAAAATCTGATATGGACACTGTTTGCTGTTTGTTCTTGATCCTTCTTTGAGACATGAAATCTTTCTGTTAAAAAAACAGAAAAAGACAAAGAAGCTTCCTCCTAAAAATCTCACTTTTATTTTCTGTCTTAGCTGATGTAGTATTAGAATAGCTGACCCTTGAATATTCTCTAAGAGTTTCTAAATCTGTCTAAAAATGGAATTTGAAAAGTATTGTTATTGTAGGCAAACTGGAACAATAACTATAAAGAAAAAGTGAAAAAAACAAGAGGAGAAGCAACCTTGCTAAGTGGCAGTTAGTTCCATTTCTGTTTTAAGTTGTCAGACTCCGGGTGAATCCACTCCTCTTGCTGCAGCACACATGCAGGTGGGTGAGAGAAACACAGTCTCCCCAGCACCTTAAGCTGGCATTTCATTGAAGGGCTCTGCTGCACCTGTCTAGCCTACGTGCTTGTATTTTATTTGTATGAAAACCAGGAGCTGCAGAGATGGAGTGAAAGGAGAGTCTGGGCCACCACCAGTCTTTCAGACTGGATTGGAAATGAGTAGTCATGGGAGTGCCTGGGCCTGAGAACATGGATGCGCTCCCAGATCCAGTAATACAGATGTCATTTGCAACGTTGAGGTGTTATTGGATGCATGAAAAGAACATGTTCAACTGCTGTGAATAATTAGTGTTAAATTGTTAAATTGTTGTGAATAATATATATGTTCATATTGATGCCATTCACCCTCTTGAAGAAGAAATCAGTTGTATGACATTAGGAAGAGCTATTTGATTCACTCTGCATGTCTATTACTAGAATGTCATTTAAAGCAGATGCATTTTGCATTGTAATCTGAGAGTAATTAGGCTCCGTAATGAATACAGAATAGCGTAACAGCTTTCTCTCATGGGCCCCATCAGCTATGGTGCTTCCTCTCAGCACAGCTGCCATGATCAAAACCAGAAAGGAATAATTGTTGTGATGTATCAGTCAGGAATTCTTGTTGCCATGAAGTCTCAAAGTCAGTAATACATAGTCTGAATTGGATCTAAACTAAAGGATTTGATTCATATCAAGTATTTGTTTAAAATACAGAACTTTAAAAATCATGCTGTAGTTCATCAGTTCTTGCTGCGATGAGTTATGTGTTTATGTTTCTCAGGAACAGGAGTTCACAGAAGCGATGAAATTTAGAATGGCAGTTGTAAATGGCATCATGGAAAGAAAAGTAGTTTTAGGAAGAAGTAAAAATGATGAGTATGCATACTCTTAGTGCTGAGCTAACAGTAAAACTTGTTATCACAGCTCTGATTTATGACAACATGACTGATGTAGCAAGAATAATATTTAGTTCTGGTCTTTGTTCAGTTTGCAGAGGTTATGGCATTAATGGCTATCACAACACAACCTTCCTCTCCTGAACTATGGTTTCAAAAAGTGTCATAAAAGACACACAGAGGACATAGAGTTGTCTGCAACATTTTGGGAATACCGTATGTGCCGTTTCATCATTATTTAGGAACAATTCAAGCAGGAACAGCTGCATCTAAGTAGAAAGAGAGACGGTGATCTAGTTACAGGTGCTATAAGAGTACCTGAGACAGTTCGTAGTGTCAGTCTTTGGTGGGCATGATGGTAAATGATAGTAAACTGATGGTAAAACTGCAAGTGTCTTGTCTTCAGAAGAACTTAAGCTCAAAATATTTATTGCTTAACAATGACTGTAATTTAAGAACATACGCATTTTTAACAGTGAAAATAAAGCTCTAATGCACCGATGAACTTGATGGTCTCAGAAAGCATACAAGCTAAAGTCTCCTAGAAATACAGCTTCTGCAGAAGTCCCTAGCACAGAAAAAATGTCCTGACAAGTTGTAATGATTGCAGTTCTTTAAGTTGGGGTTGAAAAGGCTATACCTGATTGCACACTTTCTTAAGCAAGAAGTTGGCAGAAATTTCCTTTTTCTTCTGACCTTCTACTTGCATGTTTGACCTTGTGACCCTACAGAATAAAATTTCAGGAAATAAAAATAAAATCTTTGTACATTGCACAAGATTTTATACAGTGGTATCAAGCAACAAACTGAAATCAAGATGAAAGTGTGTTTACTACATCTGTTTGAACTACTATGGTCTTTCCATTTCTTTCTGGTTCCATCTTTTATTTGTGGGGGTGTTTTTAGTATTAAATGTGGATTTCTTCCCTGCTGCATTGCTTTCTCCTTTCCTCTTAGTTTGTCTCTTTTTTCTTTGCTGCTTGTTTAAATTCAAGCTGGAGTTGCACTATAATAGATCTCACACTGAAGTGATTACCTGCACCACTTTTACTAAGTGGTAGTGACAAGGACTACCTAGTGCCAATAAGTTTTATTCTTATTTACCTTATGGCTGTTTCTCCAGCCAAGCAGTGTGAAGGAGCCTTCATGTGATAGAGAATGAGGTCCAATGAGTTGCTTTAAAATTGAAATCCAACACATTTCAGTGTACCTTAGTCAGTCTGATGTAAATCCTTGTCCTTTAGCACAAATCCCTGGCATCTGCTTTCCTCTTTCGGTGGCTCTTATGGTTATTTTAATTAAAGGTTGCACTTTGAACAATATTTCAAAGGTTTGCTTTATGGACCAAAGAACACTGCAAAACTGACTTCAACATGTCCCAGCCTGAAACTATACTAGTTGGAAAACTGTCCTGTCTCAGTGCTGAAACTTAAATGCAACAACACCCAGGCTTAGCCATTATAGTTCATTGTTTATTGGTACAGAAAGAAGTTTGCAGTAATTGTTTGTTTTTAATTTTTAAAATTTAAAAGTCAAGACTGCTTTTGTTAATTTATCCTAGATATACTTTCCTGTTTTTCTGCATTGTTGTTTGTGTCTACTAAGCCATGTATGGTTGTAGAGGACTTCTTGCATAGCAAAGCTGAAGTGCCTGGCTGGCTGTTCACTAAAGTGTGTAAACATGCATGTGAATCCCACCCTATTGGTGAATGCAATGTAATGACTATTGGGACTGAGAAGGATTTTATTCCTGGTTTGCTAGCGGTTTGCCGAAAGGCTTAGGGACAACAATTTCACCACTTGTGTTCCTTTTCTGAAGAGCAAAGCTAGTGCATTTATCTTCTTCCTAAAGCACTTTAATATCTGCTAAGGACAAGTACTATATAAATGCAAGCTATTAGTAATAGTCATATAAAAGGTACAAACTAAAAAAAAAGTTAAAAAATCCCCAAACTAAAATAAGTCCAGTTTTTACTGGACCTGCCTGACCTGATAGAAAAGTTAAGAAGTGCATCATAAGGAAAGGTCAGCATTATAGAAAATTGAAATCTTGTTTAAATGAGAAGAAAAAGAAAGCCCATAAAACACGTAGCTTGAGCTGAAAGATGGAGTCTGAAAACTAGAACAGAATTTCAGTAGTGGATTGAAGAGAATGGTCAAGCTGCTCGTAAGAAGTTGTTTACTTCTTCATCAGATGTGGGAAGACAAACATGAAGTTTGATGACCAAGGCATAGCAGGGGTACTCAGGGATGAGCGAGACATAGCAGAGAAGTGTAACAGATTTTTGTATTGGTCTACTGCTGAAGATTTTGATAATTCCCACTTCCTCCCTATTCTTTTCAGCAGAGGGGTCAGAGGAGTTAGATAAGTTTGTTGTGAATATACAAGAGGACTTTGAACAGAAAAGTTAGGTAAGTCTCCAGAACTGGACGTCATTTGGCAGAAATCTTTGGAGTAACTCAGATGTGAAACTGCAGAGCAGCTGGCAAAGCCTTGCAAACTATCATTGCAAACAGTGCAATGCAACTTCTACTGCACTAGAAGAGTAACTCCCATTACAAAAAAAGGCTGGGAGCCATAGACAAGAATGTGGAAACTACAGACCAGAGAGTCTGAGTTCCACCCTGGCAAGGCAAGAATATCTAAAAGATAAGACCACTGAGCATGTGGACAAGCACAGGATGTTGGGAAATACTCAGTATAGCTTCAGTAAATGGAAATCCTGACGTGCTTGGTGGAGATCTGTGAGTATGTCTGACCCAACAAGGGCACTTATTATTGCTTTTGTTTCCATGAAAAAAAAAGGGAAGTCTCCTCTTTTTTATCTCCTGACTAATCACTCTAGTTAAATTTGAATCTTGTTTTGCCACCCTCTCCAACCGCATTACAGATGTCCATAGCAGGACAGGAGATGTTTGCAGGTGCATTACTGTTTCAACAGGTTTTGGGAAATTGCCATGACTGCCTGGTTCAGGTGTATTACTCATGTGATTACTTAAGATGATACTCAGATTTGTCAAGGAGGAATTAGGTCTTTGTTTTGGGCAGATTATTTCTGTCTTCCTCTATAGCCTCGTTCATAGTTTACTTTCTAAGCTACTCTGAGTAAATTCCTTATTCTTCTGTGAGCCTGCAGCACATGTACTCTCTCACACATGCACAAAGAAATGCACAGGGTCTCTCATCTCCTTGTATCCTGTCCTGGGTAGTTGCTTGGCATGTCAAAAGAGCCGTGAGAAATCAGGCATTGAGAGCAGGGTATGGGAGTGAGGAGGACTGGAGCAGACAGGAAAAGTAGGCAGTGCACTCACAGCTCCGATAATCTCCCTATGAGACAATTCCCATGATGATCTCTTATGGGAATTCCCATTCCCATCTTCCCTCTCCAAATAGTATTTTATAAGATTTTTGCATTTCTAGGCAGTTTTTATAGCCTTTGTCCTCTACCCACCACTCTCCAGACTACATACTGTGCAACCCTGGTAAGTGGTACTTTCCCACATGGTGGCAGGTGCCTTATCACGCAAACTCAGATAGATAGTTTTTTGGTTGTTTTTTTTTGTTTGTATTTTTGCTTGGCTGCTGCTTCTTTGTCATGCACAAAACAGTCTTTTCTCAAGCTGGCAATTCTTCAGTGTTCAGTAATTGCCACCAGTGAATTATTTACAGTCATGGAAACTCAGTATTGTTTCAAACTGTGCCCATATTTTCAAGCCCTTTGCTGTCATCTCATGCTGGAACTCCATGTCATAGCAAAGGACACCAGGTAGCAATCTCAGGGTCACGTCACAAGTTCTCACAACAGGTTGATAACAGGCCTAATAGGCCAGGTTTGGGACCATTTAAGGTTAGCATAAGACAAAATTAACATAAGGCCTTTTGCATGTTGCTATCAGTGGCAATATGGTGCTTACAGGGTATCATTGCATCAGAATTAGGTATTGAAGCTTTTAGCATTTTACACTAAAGAAGTTAGATTGACTATAGGGTTTTGCAATTTGTAGATGGGTCTTACAGAACCATGTAGACCAAGCATATATTTCATACTTGACAGAGTCATGGCTGACTGCAGTCCATCAAAAAATTAGGCATTTTTAGGGTTTGCTATGCAACTACTCTATAAACAGCTTCAAAGAAGTAGTCTTCTTAAGAGGCACTAGTGAACACACCACCGTCTCTGTGTATCCAGAAGATCTGTTTTAGGAGAAAACCCTTGTAAATACTCTGGGTGAGGAACAACTTAAAAGCTGTTGATTAAAAAGCTTTTATCAGTAAGGGAATCTCACCAACACATCTGAAATAATTCTTCCACAATATGAGTTTCTACATATAGCTGTCTTTCTAGGCTACTTCTGACTATGATTTGTATCCTAGATAGTAAACATTAGTGTACATGCTGTAAATGCTGTTCTCTGCTTGGCATAATCCTCCTCACTGACTGTTATTTTGTTTTTAATCCATTGTTGGTCCCATGATGTAGTGACAGGGCAAGGGGTAATGGTTTTAAGCTAAAAGAAGGAAGATTTAGATTAGCTAGAAGGAAAAAAATATTTGCTGTGAGGATGATGAGATGCTGGAACAGGCTGCCCAGAGAAGTTGTGGATACCCCATCCCTAGAAGTGTTCAAGATCAGTCTGGATGGGGCTTTGAGCAACCTGATCTAGTGAAAGATGTCCCTGCCCATGGCAGGGGGGTTGGAACTAGATGATCTTTAAAGGTCCATTCCAATCTAAATCATTCTATGATTCTATGGTAAAAAGGGAACTTGGTATGGAGAAAGAAAACATCTGTCTGCATTTAAGTTCAACTGCACTATGTAGAATGAGCCACTCATCTGTATAATCCTGTCTTTGGAGTTAGTAGGTAGGAAGTTCTGGAGGGTATGTGGAAATAGCTCATTTGGGGAATGAGTCATCTTTTGCCATTCTATGTTGTGCAGACTAAAACCATTTGGTAATGTTCCTGGTCTTAGAAAATCCATTGCTTTGATTAAATGATTTTCTGCAATATGAAACGTACTACTCAGTTAAATTGTCCTCAGCATAAAGAAATGGAAGACAGCAAATGAGAAAACCCATGGAGTGACCAGAATTTATATAAGCATGGAGCTCTTTGCGTATGTGTGATGAGTTGACCTCGGCTGGCACGTAAGCCCCCAGCAGTAACTTGCTTGGTCCCCCTCAGTGGGGTGGAGGAGAGAATCAGAAGGGCAGTTTAATAAGTGAAGAAAAAAAAAAAAGGAAAAAAAGTGGTTTAACCCGGAGGGGAGAGAACCGGAGAAAAGGAAAAAAAAAGTAAGACCCGTGGGTTGAGATAGAGACAGTTTAATAAGAGAGAAGAATAACAATAATGATAATAATAATAATAATAATAATAATAATAATGGTAAGAAAATATACAGAATATATAAAACAAGTGATGCACAATGCAATTGCTCACCACCCGCTGACCGATGCCCAGCCCGTCCCGAGCAGTGATCAGTACCCGAGCAGCGATCACACAGCCCGAGCTGCGACCACTCTGCCCGCGACCGACCGACCGACTCGACCGACCCGACTGACTAACCCCCCCGAGCATGACGTTATGTGGTATGGAATAGCTCTTTGGACAGTTTGGGTCCTAGCTGTGCTGTACTCCCAGCTTGTTATGCACCTGGCCGAGCAGGAGAAGCTCAAAAAGTCCTTGAGCAGTCTGAGCACTGCTTGGCAACAACTAAAAACATCAGCGTGTTACCAACATTCTTCTAGCACTGAATCCAAAGCACAGCACTATGCTAGCTTCTGTGAAGAAAATTAACTCTATCCCAGCCGAAACCAGGACAGGTGATCATTACCAGCAGCCGACTGATGCTCAGCCAGTCTCTGAGCAATGGCTACTTGGGAAATATTCCACTCTGGTTTTACTGCTGATCATGATGTTATATGGTGTGGAATATCCCTCTGGTCAATTCAGGTCAGCTGTCTTGCCTGTTTCCATTCCCAACCTCTTGCCCATCCCCAGTCTACTCATTGTGGGGGCAGAGTGAGAAACAGAGAAAGCCTTGGCACTAGGCAAACAATGTTGAGCAATAGCTGAAACATCGGCATGTTATCAACATAGTTTTGGTCACAGATCTAAAACACAACATCATATGGGCTGCTATGAAGAAAAATAACTCCATCCCAGCAAGATCCAGTACAGTATGAAAAGAGTTTCAAGAGATGAGGACTCTTCAGTTTGGAAAACAGCTGATGGGGGATATGGTAGAGTAGCATAGAGAAATGTAACAGGGAACAATTATTCCCCTTTTCTCACAGCAACAGTCCGGTGGGGCATCAGATGAAATGGTCAGGCTGCAAGTATAAATCAAAGAAAAGGAAGTGCTCTTTCACACAGCATGCAGCAAAAGTCTGGAACTCACCACCAGAGGCTCCTGTGGAGGCTCTTTGTGTAAATGGGTTTGAAAATCTCTTGGACAAATTCATGGAAGAATAATCAATCAAGGGCTATCAAACAGGATGCACATGCAGCTTTTAACTGAAAAAAATCTCTATACAGACTGCTGGAAACTAGAAAAGTAATGAGAAAAAGCAACAATCTCTGCTTTCGCTATTCTTAAGCTCTCTCACCACCCATTTAGTACAGGCCCCTTTCATAAATGGGAGATGGGCTACATGGACCTTTGCTCAGATGTGTTATATTTGCTTTTCTGCTCTTATGTTTATGTTCTCATTATTAGATTGCAGTTCATCTCAGGTTATACTTTTCCAGTAACACACTTTGAGTAGAGGATGTCACAGAAGATAGAAACCAGGATTTCCTGACAAAGATGAATAATTTAAAACATTTCCCATCTACTCCATTGATTTGTGTTAGGTCTTCAAAACTAATTTCTTCCCCAGCAGGTGATTTCCAGTTGGAAACATCCCTGTTGACCTCTGTCTTCAGTTCTTGTTTAAACCATTTGTATGCCTTTTTTCCCCCTCTAAGTTCACAAGTCTAATTTCTTCCCCAGAGGGTGTTCACAGTTTCTTCAAAGCCTTCATTCCTTATCTAGAGGCTGTGATGTTCCTTGACAACATTCACACCTCCTGTTTGGCAGGTCGCCCTGGTCAGGCAAAGAAGAGGTGATTCTGGTTAGAGATGCACTGAACTAGCTGATTCTAATTAGAGGAGGTTAGAAAAACACTCAATTTCAGTCTGCTGCTTTCATTTCAGATAGTTTATCCAATATCTAAATTGGAAGCAGCAGGTATCTGATCTAAAAATAAATTGTTTTTCGTTAAATCTCAACCTTAGTGCTTTGGTATTTTTTTTCCCCTGATGTTTCAGTCTGAGTTACTGGGAACAGCTGCATCAAATTCTGTTTTGGAATTGTAAAACTTGCAGCACCGTGCTACTGTCTGAGTGTGGTGTATGGGTTTCAGTGAGGGCTTTTAGACAAATGTTTCTAAAATAGGCAATACATCCAGAGAATACCTGTTACTTGGAATCTTGTTTTCATTACTATGTTGAAACAAAACATGGAATTACAGACTGAAATAGGGCCCTTCTTAAAAGGACTTTGAAGATAATGATTTAGGATTATATGTAAAGCACTTTATACATATGTCTTCAACTATCTTATTTTCTACTTTATATAAGCTTAATAATATCATATTGAATTAATTTAAAGGTCTATTGGCAATCCATTATTTTTAACCAAGAAAGTGTTGAATCTGAATTTAAGATTGCGTTGAAATATCTAACAACATGCATATGTCAGTTGTGTATTTTTGAATTTGTGCATTCAAGTGGCAGGGGTATTTTATGCTTTACACTAATAATAAATGCAATGTTAAACCATTTTAGATATAAATATTTTGTTCAAAGAAGGAACCTATGTAGGCCCAATTATCCCCAAACTGAGTCAACGACCTTATACTCTATGTATTGCTTCATATGCAAATGCAAGTATAAGGTTGATGTAGATAATAACTTTCAATTGCTCCTTCCAGAACCCCTTCTTCACTTAAAATTGGGAACACAGTTAGAATCCATAGTTCCTCTAGAAGCTGAACTGTCTTTTTAAAATAAGGCCACTGAAGACATCATAGCTAAAACAAGCAGAGAGGGGTGGCAAAAGTTATGTCGCACTTTGATCTTCATAGCATTATCCTTAACAGATCTAAAACAACTGACACCAGCTGCACATCTGGGGCCCAGTGCTTTATTCTACTGGGAAACAATGATTTTTGGGCAAGACGTGATAAAGGATATGTTGAATATTGGGTCATGTTTTGGCCAAGACATTGGCTGACATATTACTGTCATCTTAGAAAACGTGTTTTTAGAGGAAAGAGCAAGCGACCCCTGCACATGGCACCCTGTAGTGCCTGGGCAAAGTGAGGGTCCAGAATCACTAGCATCCCTGCTATAGCCTGTCTTCAAGAAATGGTGAAAACAGGGAAATACATAAGACTGTACAGTAGGCTTTAGGAAAAAGGTTGTCTTTAATTCTAACATACTGTTGCTGAACCACTGTGCAATAGAGAACTGAAGGTAAGACAACAGAGAAAGGAGGAAAAGGCAGCACAATTGTGTGAAGTAGAGGTTGGGGCTCGCAGTCAAGTGTGCAAGCCTTTGTCTCTGATCATTTTTCCTGACTGTGTACACAGAGACTGCACAAGATATCTCAATCTGGTTTTGGAAATGGAACCTGAACCCTGATCTTTCTCATCTCTGTCAGGGGAGGGACACTCCCTGAGGACCTGGAGTGGTGGCGGTTTCCCATGGGGTTTGTCAGGGCAGGGCCTGGCAGCCAGGACCCACCACACTGTCCCAGCCAGGAGCAGGGCGGCTGGGGGCTGAAATGGGGTCCTGCGCTGTAGACAGGTTTGGGGGAGCCCCAGAGGGGTTGGGCAGGGAAAGTAAGGTCCATTGATCCCCCTGGGGACCTGGCAAGCTCTTTCCCAGCAAAACACTGGCTTCTGAGCTACGTTATGTTGCCTTTGCTCTCATTCTTTCTGCTCCCTTAATGAATCTTCCTTTCCCTGCAATCCTGTGGCAACATGAAAGATGAGTGATCTGATCCAAAACTGATAATCGCATGTAGTAAAAAGAGACATCAAACCCCAGCAGAATTAACAAGATTTCTGCCAGGTGAGAATCTATTTTTATTTGCTAATGTGACAGCATTTCTACTCAGACATAATTTACACCCTTTCTTGTCTCTGTTGAACAAACCACATCACACAAGCTGTTGGATTAGTTGTACATTTTGGTGTCCAGGACATCACAGGTAGTTAGTAGAGTGGAGCTCAAGTTTGTAGTGTGATGGGTTAGCACAGAGTTAACTACACTGGAGATAACTTACTCTTTTTCATTATGTACTATGAAAGTTTCTGTATGTATGTGACAAATTTCTGAACTTGTGCTTTTCTTGGCAGGTGATTGTTGAAGAGTTTCTTGCGACACTTTAGAATAAATGTCCAATGATTACTAATTCATTTGGCATTCCTCTGTAATAATGTAAATCATGATCTTGTGTGGCATTAGTGGATGTAATCTCATTCAAAAATCCTACAAAATCCTCTATCTCTTGTCTCAGCATAGTCAAGTATAGCTGCTGTAGTGTATCTAGATTTGGCAGTGCTCCAGTTTTTTTGATGTATTTAGTAGAAAGAGACTTGATAAGTAGGTACCAGCATTTAGGGATGAGTGAAGCCAGTTTAATATAGATATTTTAATTTTATTGGGATTCAAGAATTTGCCTTTTTCTAATGTCCCTTCCTTCTTCTGCTTACCCTTGAATTTAATTAGATTGAGGTTTATTAGGCTTGGAAATAAAATCTTCATAGCTAACTTAAAAAGAGAACATGGCAATACTTTGCTGTTTTTGTGGAGGAAAAAACCCCATCTATCCCCTCCCCCCACAAACAAAAAACCCCCCAAATCCCAAGGCTTTTCACTCTTTTCTCACAGTATCAGACACACCCCCCACCCATTTTGCATTTAAAAGCTCTTTTTGCCAACTGTGAGACTCTTATTTAATAACACAGAACAATGAGTGACTATTTCCAAAGATGTTTTAAAAGACGTATTTGTAAGTGCCTTACAATATTTGAAGTAGTGGTATTTCACCATTTTTAACTTCTCTCATGAAATTCTTCACCTTGAGAAGCGCTCCTTACATTATACAAAAGCATATCTCTTCATACTGATGTATTCAGTTATTAGGTTTACAAAATTGAACAGTAAGCACTTGACCTGTGTTGCTGCTGCTCATATAATCATGAATGGGCTGATGGATCATGAAAAACTGAAGACAAAGATCGGTAACAGAAATGGAACTCCATTTGCTGTTCCTTTCTCTGCTGAGGTTAGTAAGGCAACTGTGCCCACTTAAATACACCATGAAACTCCTTATTGTGGCACAACACTAAGTATGTTCACGCTTTTCTGAGAAGAGCGCATTTAATAAACAGTGTATCTTAGTGAATGAGAGTGGAGAGAACCTTGAGACAGACCACCTTTATGAAGGCAGGTTTAACTGTCCCTGTATCATTACAGTCAGATATTTGTTCTGTGTATCTTGAAGATCTCTAGTAATGGAGACCCCCATCCTACTAAATAACCTACTTCAGTGCTTTGTATCAATAGGGTTATCCAGCCTGAGTCACACTTTCATCATTCTAAACTTTTTCCTGCATTTTGGTGCAATTAGATAGATGTCCATGCCCAGACATCCTCCTTCTGTTTCTGTGTTTTCTTTTAATTTTTTAATAATTAAACTTCCAGTTTTCCAACTCCCATTGAAATAGAGATGGAATTGCAGGGGACATACGTTTATCCTGACTTATCTCCTTCTTGCATTTTTTGAAATTCCTTTCTTTTTTCTTTCCTTCCATTATTCATGTTTAGGGTCTTAGAATTGGTTAAATTAAATTTTGAAACCATATCAGCTCTCAAAATATTAGTTATCAGGTCCCCCCCAGTCATATCTCAGAGGGCATCATACAGTCTATGCCTTACAGAAATGGTAGAAAAATACCCTGTTTCTCAGGGAAATTCTGCTTTGGCATAAGAAAGAGATTTTTTGCATACATACAGGAGTTCTGGCAGTTGAACCCTAAATCTGGACATTTCTGTAGAGAAAAGGCAGTTAAACATCCTCACTTTACACTTGTCTCTACCTTAAGTTCCCTGTCCCATTTTACCCCATACCAAATTCTCTGGTGTTTTTAAAGAGAATGTCTTTGTATGCTAAGACTGATTTTTAAGACTGTTTTTTCATTGTTTGTGTGTTGTTAAAAATCAGCATCAGAAATGGCTTTGCAGCCTAAGGCCGGAGAGAGGCAGCAGGAAATAGAGATGCAGGAGTTCAGCTTTGTTTTTCTCCTGTATGTCTGCTGGCAGTCCCTCCATATGTTGGGATTCAGTCTCCCACAAACCAGTGCCTGAAGCCTTCACAGTGTGTTGCTGCAGTAGAGCAGCAGGAATTCAAGGGTTTATCTTTATTAGATTTGATCACTCGCTGTTTATGAGGCAGCACAGCTTGTGCTGATAATGAAAGACCTCCTCTTTTTCCCCCTCCCAATTAGTAGGTCTTGTGTGTCTCATATTCCTTATGAAAAAGTTTTATGTCAATATTGACAAGAAGAGAAAAGGAAAATGAATTGACTTTGCACAGCCTGAGTCTGATCCTGTGAAAAATTCTGTGGGAGCAGGGCTGGACTCCAGCAGTTCTGCCTTATTCTCTAACACTACCCTAGAACACAATTAGTACTTTAGATGATGAGGATGATGATTATGACACTGACTTTAACTTTTTTTCCATATTACTCCAGAGTGTGTTCAGGGTATTGTGACTTACTGCACACAACAGCAAAAAAACCCCAACCCCTTCTCCATCAAAAAGAATAGAAAACCCACTAAACTTTCCTTACAACTGACAAACTGGTCAACTGGAGTTGACATTGTAAAGAAGCAAATGCCAGAAAGCCCAGAATTTCCAAGTGGCTTTGTCTTGTGGTGAAGGAACTGAACCTCACAACTTGAGGTGTGACCCAGTGCAAAGACGTTAATCTTTTGAGGTTCCCTACTTGCAAAAGGAGATAGTAATACTTATACTTACCTTTTCTCTGTCTTGCCTAGATCAACTCCAGACATTTCAAGTGGTGACTCTTTAAGGCAATGAGTATGCATAACACCCAACTAAAGACAAAATGACAAAAAGATGAGAAAAATTTTAATCCCAGTTTAGACTGGGTACCTGCTTTGTTTCAATCATATTTAATGATATAAACAGCAAGTGAATGGATGCGTAAGGGATCTTTAATAGTTAAAAACAGCAGACATAAAGCAGATCAATTAAGTATGAAAAGAAGGATCAGTACTATGTAATAATGGTTTATAGGTCAAAAGAGCAACAGAAAGTTAATATATTGCTGAATAGGGATTCAGTTAACTGATTAGAGAGTAATTCTGATGTGTTGCTGTTCAGCTTGCACAAGCTGTGGTGAATCATATTGTGAATCATCTGCAGATGGTAGCTTGTTACAGATGCCAGCAAATAAAATTTTAGGCATCAAGTAAAAAGATTGCAAAACACTTTTTCTATCACAGAATGCAGTTTTGCAATCTACTGCCAGTGACACCATTAAGCACCTAATATTTTAAAAACACACATCTGGTAGATAAGCTGTGTTAAGGTTTCTTAACCTTTGCATTGATATGGTACACTTCATCTTCAAGTGGCAAACCAACTTATTTACTACCTATTCTTTTCTTTTGCTCCTTCTTTTCTCCCAGTCACATATTCATGGTCCTGGAAGAAAAAATTTGTCTGATAAGAAATAAACAAAATATAGTACTTAAAGGATATGGCCAGCATTTACAGTTCTTGGTCTTTTTCTCCATTAATTCTCTAAGTTGTCTTCATGCCTACAGTTTGCCCAGCTGTGAGAACATCATCTAGATTTGGAATCCCGGTTTGATATTTTTAGCACAACAGTGAGGCTGAAATTAAGAGCCAAATCTGATAATTGCATTAAAACAAAAAAAAAATTGGCCTCACAGGTTCCCATGGGTTTAGTGGGAAATTGGGTTTTTACTTCCAGAAAGCTGGTCCTTTTATGAAACTGTCTTAGGAGAAGCTTTCATAGAGCAGTACCCATCAGCAAAGATAAATATGAGGGCTCTTCACTTGGCTGTTTTATGTCAAGTCGCATGGATGTCAGAATGAAATTAGAGCTACTTCCTTTGTAGATTTCAAAAGTCTTCTGGTAGGCTTTCTGATGTGGCATCCAGTTTTTGAAAATGATCAGTATGTGCCGACTTGCTTGAAGACATCTCTAGCTGGAACAGAAATCAGACCAACATGTGTTTCAGTTGTTAAGTGAGAGGCATCATTAAAAAGACAATTAGAACAATGGGTGCTTGAATTGTTCCAGAACACAGTGAGGTTCTGAAGCAGTTCAGTAGGATGAATGTCAGTACAAACAAGCAAACTAGCTAGTTTCCAGATGATGATTAACTGGTTAATAAACATGATGCTGTTGCTTTAAATACTCAAGAACTTTTTAAAAAGGTATCTTCCCATAACGGTTTTATGGGCTTTTTTTTGACAAGAAGTACACTTTTGTGTCTGGCTTTTACTCTCAAGATCTCATGTGTAGCTGTTGAATGTTTGAGTAAGAATATGTTTTCAAAAGCCTTGCACATGTATCACAATGCTGTAGAACACATCTAAGAGTAATGCACTTACACATGTCTCCAAACAAGCCTGTTATGCTAATGACATTAGCTGAAAGAAGATTTGTTCTTATGGATACAAGAGTTTTTCTCATTATGAATTACTGCATCCCTTAGATTTTTTGAGAAATATTCATTTAATGTAGCAAATATATTTTGAAAGACTTGTGCATGTCTCACCTATAATGGTGGAAGATTAAATTAACTTGCTGCTCACTGCCTTCCAACAAGAAAACATCATATCAATTTGATTACTGAGAAATACAAGTTCTTGGTTTTACAAGACGAGCTTTTTCAACTCCCAGCAATGCTGATAGAAATATATGTGTCTCAATCTTAAATGCAGAACTTCCTAAGCTGTCCTCATACATTTAAAAAGAAAAGAAGTAACTTGTAAGCAATAAAAGAGAATAAGATGTTAACTAATTGCTAGAAAGTGATTGACTATACAGAAACCTCTTATTGGAGATTACTAAGTGCTAGTTATATATTAAAGCTGTATTAATCAGCTGCTTGCAATTAGTCGTCATGATTATTTTAAAATATCAATCCCATATGCCCTATATATAGTTATCTTGCAAAATGTAACTGACATTTTGAAGATGATTTTTAAAATTCTGTATATTGGGAAAACACTAGTAGAACCTTTCATTAGGGAACATAAATTAGTCTAAGAAGTTAACAATTTTGAAAAAAGGCATTTTGAAAAAAGGCATTTTGAAAAAAGGCATTTTGACATGCAAATTATTATACAGGAGCTTGTTGAAAGATGCTAAAAGTAATGTCACAGTTCTTTAGCATATACATAGCTAGTAACTGTGTTAGAGCCTTGGTTGTATGTTTCATGAAGTGTACAATTGCAGTGTATCATAAGGAGTAAACACTTTAAAGCTCATATTTGCATGTGTGTGGGTGAACACAAGGAAACCAAACAAAATTCTGTCTCAACAATGACAATGTGTCTCTAAATGAGGAAGATTTGATCTACAACATTCATCCGTGTAATTACAACGGAAACAAAATTTGCTCAGACATAAATGTAGATTTTTTTCTGATTTTGTGAGAGTTTTGAGCAAGTCGGTTTTATTCTATTGATTGAGTGTATTGCAGACATTTAATATTTCTTAGTACTAAATATTAATACTAATTAATGCTAACTAGTGCTAAATAGGAATACTACTTAGAAATACTATTAAATAAAGATCTATAACAGCCCTGGTTGCCATATATCTGCATATAAGTGTCTTTTCTATCATTTTTAAAATGAATGGGAGCTCATTTTGACTTGCGGTTTCCTTATTTTGGAGTAAAACTGGACCAGCTCTTCTGAAGGCTCTGCTATCATTGCTGATAACAGTTGCACTTGGAGGCAAACATCATTTTCTTGATGCATTTTTGTTGGTAGAAAACCAAATTGCACCACCCACATTCAAGTGGGCATCGCCAGACATCTCCTGTTTATGTACGTGCTCCTTAAGTCATGACAAATAACACAGAACAAGTGAGCATGGCTTTGTTTTTTCTTAAAAAACATAGGGCAGAATCGATCTTATCTGATTTAACTGGCCTCGCCTAACTCTAAATCAGCCTTCTTAGTATTTTGTTTAAATCAGGAAGAGAAAAAATAATGACATAGCATTTCATTTCACCTATTTTGAGCACCTATTCTATCCTATTTCAGGATAGATACAATGTGCCTATTTCTCTCCATCATCTTTAAAATGGATTTGAGGTGCCTATCTTTCAAAGGAATGATTAACATTATTGTGCCTGATTTGAGGTAGATAAAACCCCTTCATAGTATTTAACAAGTCTGCCTTTTCAAAGGGGATCACCTTTCACGTATATCTTACATATCATGTATTTTTACAGAGAGGAACAGAATGGCATATTTACTCCCTTCTGATTTTGTTTTTGTAGGCATTTAAACATAGGAAACTATCAAAAAGCCAATAATTCAGGTCACCTGAATTTGCATGAAGAGAAGTATTGGGTTTTATTTCCTGGTATTTAGATTCAATGATCCAAGTTTTGCTTTGACTTATAATGGTCTAAAACTAGAGTGACTTCATTGATTCTGATGAATTATTTTTCTATTTCCACAGGACAAGTCTTATGTAATAGAAAATGGAAGAAAGCCCTCTCTTATTACCAGTGAGTTTCTTTTTAAACTAGTCTATTCATAATAAGTAACACAGTCCTTTTTCTAATCTATGTAGTCTATATTGGTGCTGAAAATAGAAATTATTATTATCATCTCACACCTCAGATTGAAACATTAGCCATAAAACTGGTTTTATACATTAACATTCCTTCTGGCAAGGTAGACAGAAGATTAAAATACTTCTCTAACAAAATTCTTGTAATTTCACATTATTCAAGTATTATCCGAGATGGAGAACTATAGTGATTTATTGTGGAAAAATTAAGAGACCTATTACTTGCCATAGGAAGTACAGACATACTGTTAGCTTGACATAAACCACATAAAGATATTAAATGTGACTCTAATTAGTTTTATTCACCACTCAGGTCTCCACAGTTAGATTCCTTTGATGCCATCCTGCTTCTATCTAACATGAGTAATGGGAATGGCTAGTGAATAATATTTCATGCTGCCACATTCCAGTAGAAGTAGTTTCCACTTGTATGCACAGTTCCAGTGGATGCACTTTGATAAAGTGGTAAAAATGAGAAGCTCATAACTATCTCATTTCTTGACATACAAAATCCTGCAGATTGGTAATACATCAGCATGTGCAAAATTACCCTTTGCTAATACAATGACCTTGTTTATTATAGCACACTATGCTTACTCAATGGCTGTTGTAAAATACATAATATTTTCTCTGACTTACATAATGTTACTCAGCAATAAAGGAACATCATATAATTAAAAATAGCCTTAATTAAACAAACCAAAACCAACTTTCTAACTTGTTAAAAAAAACCCAGAACAACCCAGAAACAGAAAGAAAGTCTGCAGCTTACATTAAAAGTTCTGGACCCTAAAGAATAAATTAACTGTTGATCTGGGAAAAAATCTACAGACTTGCTCCTAAACTAGAATTGTAACTTCGGTAAGTACCCTGGACCAAGGACATATAAGAGCTTGTGGCGGGTTGACCTTTGCTGGCTGCCAGACACCCACCCGGCTGCTCTCTCATTCCCCCTCAGGGCAGGCGGAGGAAATAAAATGGAAACGCTCAGGGGCTGAGACAAAGACAAGGAGATCACTTACCAATTACTGTCACGGGCAAAACAGACTTGGGAAAATTAATTTAATTTATTGCCAATTAAAATAGGTCAGGATAGTAAGAAACAAAGACAAATTAAAACAATGCCTTCCTCAAAACCCCTTTTTTCCCCAGGCTCAACTTCCCTCACTCCTTCATTCCTGACCCTAGCTACTCCACCCCCACTGAGCAGCACAGGGGGATGGGAATGAGAAATTGAGTTCCTGTCTGCCACTCCCTCCTCCTGACACTTTTCCCCTTCTCCAGCATGGGTCTCTGTGGGCTGCAGTCCTTCAGGAGAAACCTGCTCCAGCTTGGGCTCATCTTCACAGGCTGCAGTTCCTTCAGGAAATCCCTGCTCTGGCATGGTCCTCTCCATGGGCTGCAGGGAATACCTGCTTTACCGTGGTCACTTCAAAAACTTCAATGGGCTGCAGGGCAATACCTGATCCAGCTCCTAGAACACCTCCTTCTGTCTATCTTCTCTGACCTTGGTGTTTTCAGTGTTGGTTTTTAACTCACTCCTCACAGCTGTGCAGCATTTTACCCTTTCTTAAATGTTTTCCCCAAAGCTGAAGGGTTCAGCTGTGTCCTGTGGTGGGTCTGTTGGAGCTGGCTGTGTCTGGCATGGGACAGCCCCTGGCTTCTCCTCACAGAGCCCACCCCTGCAGCCCACCTACTGCCAGCACCTGGACATAGACACCCAAAACCAAAATTCCTGAGGGAATTGGCCAATCCTGAGGGAATTGGCTGATGTAGTCGCCAAGCCACTCTCCATAATATTTGAAAAGTCATGGCAGTCAGGTGAAGTCCCTGGTGACTGGAAAAAGGGAAACATTGTGCCCATTTTCAAAAAGGGTAGAAAGGAAGACCCTGGGAACTACCGACCTGTCAGCCTCACCTCTGTGCCTGGGAAGATCATGGAACAGATCCTCCTAGAAGCTATGCTAAGGCACATGGAGGCCAGGGAGATAATTTGAGATAGCCAGCACAGCTTCACCAAGGGCAAGTCCTGCTTGATGAACCTAGTGTCTTTCTATGATGGTGCGACAACAACAGTGGACAAGGGAAAACCAATGGATGTCATCTATCTGGACTTCTGCAAAGCCTTTGACACGGTCCCCCACAACATCCTTCTCTCTAAATTGGAGAGCTATGGATTTGATAGGTAGACTGTTCGGTGGATAAGGAACTGGCTGGATGGTCGCATCCAGAGGGTAGTGGTCAATGGCTCGATATCCGGATGGAGACCGGTGACGAGTGGTGTCCCTCAGGGGTCCGTACTGGGACCGGTGCTGAAGGACATGGAACTGTTGGAGTGGGTCCAGAGGAGGGCTACAAAAATGATCCGAGGGCTGGAGCACCACTCTTATGAGGACAGGCTGAGGGAGTTGGGCTTGTTCAGTCTGGAGAAGAGAAGGCTGCGGGGAGACCTGATTACGGCCTTTCAGTATCTAAAGGGGGCCTATAGGAAAGATGGGGATAATCTTTTTAGTAGGGCCAGCTGTGACAGGACAAGGGGTAATGGTTTTAAACTGAAGCAGGGTAGGTTTAGACTGGATATAAGGAGGAAATTCTTTACTATGAGGGTGGTGAAACACTGGAACAGAGAGGTAGTGGAGGCCCCATCCCTGGAAACATTCAAGGCCAGGTTGGATGGGGCTCTGAGCAAGCTGATCTAGTTAGCAGTGTCCCTGCTCACTGCAGGGGGGTTGGACTAGATGACCTCTAAAGGTCCCTTCCAACCCAAAACATTCTATGATTCTATGAAAACAAGCCTCTGACTAAAGAGACCTCATGATTATGCTGCTGTTGAAACTTCTGAATGAAGAAGGAAATAAAATATGTTGATACCATTTTTCCCTTCTCAGAGGGAGCACATTAATTGCATTATTTCACATTGTCTAGTACTTTGTGTGTGGCCTGCTGAACAGGAAAGGCAAGGGGAAATGCTGTATTAAATTTGTGCATTACAGGAATTGGTCATCTGTGTCAACATTGAATAGGGACGACAGTGCTTGGCTTAGAGTGAGAGGACTTAGTGGCTTATGGTGAAAAAATCTGTCAGCAAAAAGGGTGGAAAGAAAAATCCTACATGTAACCAACAATAGCTGTATGATGAATACAGTTATATTAAACAAAAATGCTTACAAAGCTTGTGTTTTGGAAATCAGTGATACTGGCAAAATAATGTTTTTTCCTATAAATAGTACTTTCACTGGGGCATTTTCCAGGTATAATTGTACTAGAATATTGATGAATTCTTTCGAGAAATAAGATTCAACTAAGTGGTTTTCCAGATGAAAAGAGCAATCTATATAAATTAATATTCTTTATTACATTTTAAGTTTTCAGCACTGAAATCCACTTAGTGTTTTTCAGAAGCAGTCAAAAAAAATCAAAAGGAAAGGGGAGCTGAAATTAATAACAACAGTGATAGGAGCAGGACTCAGGTTATCTGGTTGGAAATAGGTTCAATTTAGGCTGCATTTAAAAAAGACCAAAAAAAAAAAAAAAATGAAAGAAAGTAATTGCTCCTAAAGAGACAGCAAGGAAAGAGAATATTCTATGTCATGTATAAGGGCAATATGAGACTTTTCTGTTATGACCTTGCTGACTTTCTCCTTTTTTTTTCCTTTTTTTTTTTTTTTTTTTTTTCTGGCAAGCTGGGAAAGATAGGGCTGAAATGAGTTCTTAATTAAAATGAAGTGAATTGAGGAAACACTGATGATTCCCTGCTATCTTGCTTTTGTTTGGAAAGAAAAATGAAGAAATGAGAGGTCTGTTTAGCTAAAGAAATGCTAGGATAAATTTTAGTTAGCTATTTACTTTTTAAATGTAATTTTAGACTTGCAGTATGATGGTAATTGCTGACATATGTTTGAGAAGGTCAAATTTAACAAGTGACTGAAATAGCCACTAGAAGTTCAATACTTCAATGTTCTGGCCAGTAAGGTAAACAAATATTTAGGGAGTAAGTAGGTAAAGTAAATAAGTTACAGATAAAGAGCTGTTTTGAAAGAGTGGTTCCTTGGATCCAGATTGATAAATGTCCTCATACATCTCTTCCCTGTTGTGTGTTCTTCAAGGCAAACAACACAAAGGCATCACCGTGGATTGAAGACTTCTTTACCTCAAGAACTGAGGTAATATTAACCCTACCATGCGATTTCCACTGAAGTAAATTTTGTGTTTCGTGCAATAATTGAAGTATGTTTGGAAAGAAATTAGCTTGGAAAAAAATTTTTATGGATTAATTAGGCCTAGTATAGTGTCAGTGTGATCTGACAGTCAACTTTTGTCTGTGAAGCGTGGATAAACATTTTAAAACCACAAAAATATCACTGACATCATGGCATAAATACGCATCTAGTCAAGATTTAAATGGGTGGTCCTGTCAATATTTAGTGAAGGAAGGAAAAATAAAAAAAAGATTAGTTTAGGGTTGAAGAATTAGCCATATTGTGTTAAATTAGAACAGGGTCAAAAATAATGACTGAGATTTTCACTGGGTCTCCATCAGAACTAGAATGTCCGTTAGAACTCTCCATCTAATTGAGCATTAATGGGATTTGCATATGTAGTTCCCACGTGACTGAAAATTCTGAACTTAATTACTAATTGAGAGGAAAAAAAAAGGCAGAACACACAATGGAGAATTGCACATAGAAGCCAGAAAACAAAAAGACTAAAATAAAAGCAAGTCTTTCACTAGCTGAAGCCATAACCCTGAAAAGTACAAGCAATACCTGCTGTTGAGCAGAGGTGTTAAAGGAGAATCAGGAATGCATTTTTTCCAAAGTTCACGTAAGAAAAGACCCAATACCTGCCGGTAACAGTAATGTGGAGCTTACACTGACACTGTAATGTTTGGGAATATATTTGTCAGTGACCTAGACTCATGCGTCACTGAGAAACTTTTTGCCATATCTTTGAAGCAAAGATACAATTTTCTTAGCAACTAGAAAATGCACCAGAAAAGAACAGTTACCCACAGAAAGACTAAAACACAAGCAGTCTCTCATAAAAGCATTTTTTCTGCTTCTCAGAGGATACTGGCTCAGGTTTTGTTCAGTTCATCTAATCCTGAAGGAAGTTATGTCCACTGGAAAAACTGCATCAAACTAGAGCGTGCAAACATAACTAATGTTTAATTAATGTTACAACACACTGGAGAGACAGTTACCATCAGGGACAACTGAGCTCCAGAGGAGTTTTCCAAAGAAAACCATGGCTTCCCTTGGTGCAGTAACTGTGGAGCAGAACATCTTCAGTTTGCTAATGGGAAGGGGAGCCTGTTTTGGAAGATAAGGCATTGCATTGCTCAGCTGTAGTGTACAGACCTTCTCTGGAGGCATGCTTGGGAATAAAAGAGCTTGCCATTGTAGTGCATGACTCTGGGACTGCAGACAGACTCTCAACTGGCAGAGAGACTGCGCCATTACTTCTACGGTTTGTCTGCTAAGTATCTGCATAGTATATCTGTTTGCAGACCTGTGCAATAGTTTACATAGTTGGTGAAGTGAGCAGTGGTAAATTACAGTCCAAGATCTCTTTTTGTTCCTTCAACAGATTCTCTGCCAGTCACACTATGCCTCTAATTCTGTGAAAAGAGGTGACAAGAGGCACTTCCTTCATTTCCCCCTCCCTGTGTTAGCCCACATCAACTATATTTGCATGCTATGAATGTTTCCTCATCCCACATTTGCAGGAAGTTTGTAAAAATAACTGTTGACAGTCAGTGTTTTCAAGAGAACCCATTCTGTTATGAACATAGGAATATGATTTCAAAGTAGAATGAAGCAGCAACAGAAGGTGATGTATCAAAAAACAAAAGGGTTCAAGAGCTATTGTTGATTGCAAAAGAGGTGCTCTTTGGTTTCTTCCTTCACCTGGGTGGGAAGTGGGGATAGGCAATCCCCTGAATGTCAGTGTTGCTGCTTAGTCCCTCCTTTGCAATAAATGAGAATCTTCCACCTTTACTTGACTTGTCTAATATTTCTGAACTGTCCAAAACTAACAAAATCCTAACAAAATCTTATGCTTAAGCAAATATGCTCACTTGACGACATTCCAGAATGACAGGTTTACCATCTGTCTTAGTTACATCTCTTCTTCTTGTTCCAGTCCTCTAAGGTTTTACTAGAGAAATTCCACTGTAAAAATGTTGGCATTAACTATTTGAAATACCAAAGCCAAAACTGAATATTTTTGTGAGATGCCTAAAGGAACCTGTATGGTGCTTGCCACTTTAGTGTGAAAACAATATATAAAGGATATAACATGATGATCCTTGTGACTCTTTTGTTTTCATATAATTCAGCTGGCAATATGTAAACAGTGACTGGTATTATTAAAAAGTTTTCTTATCCTCAGAAAATGGATTCTGAGGCTGTGTAAAAACACTCTTCCACTTTAAGGAAACTGAGGTCCAAGTAATAATGTATACCCACATAGTTTGGAACCATCCATAATATCATTATGAATCTTACAATGTGCATTCATCTATGTAATTTGATGTTCTATGGGTTCTTAACACCTCATGCCACAGCTGTTTGGAAAGACACACCAGTAATGCATTTAAAAATTTTGGCATCTAACAAGAAATTTCTGTGAAGCTAGATGCATATTTATTCATCAGCATTTTAAATTTAGGGAATGTCTAGTACTTTTTTACATAAGCTTTGTCATCTATGCCTATAGGCTGTTTTTTATAATCCACATGTGTAAGAAAGCTCTGAATGCATGCACTGTGCAGTCTATTACAATGAACTCCTTTAATAATCAGGTGAAGTAAATGTAAATGTTTTCATGTAAGCCATGCTGATACTGTTTAGTGAATGTCAACTTCAGCCACAATGAATCTTTATATACTTGTAAAGATCATGGAATAACTAAATTAGTATCATAAGCTAGGACATTAGAGGGTCAAATTCTGCATTTAGATATCCAGGTAAACTCAGCCATGGCAGATACTTGTATTGAACTTTGCACTGTGACCTGAACTTGCTGCTAATTCTGAAGATAGTGCCTTTCAATATTGAAAAGGCATACATAGAGAATATGGTGGGACGTGAACTTTCAGAAAATCTAATATTGTGAAATAAAAATGAAGCTACAATAAAATGTTCTTTTTTTTAGAAAACATTATGAAATCTCTTTGTAGATCAGCTCAAATGAAGCAGTACACTGTCCTAATCAGCTGATTTAGTCCTTGTTTACCTTAAGTTGATCCACCCAAACGACAATGAACTATGTAGAGACCGAAACATGTTTACATATATCTCTGCTGTGTTGGGTGTTTTTTTGCCAGATCAAAGAAAATGATTGCTTTTGTAACCAAAGAGGACCTAAGAGGGTGAAGTAAATGTATTCAAAGTACTCAAAGAGACAAAATAGTAGAATTTTAATCCTAAAGTTATCTGCATATACATATATACACATATAATATACATATGCATATGTATATATGTATATGTATATCTATACGCATTTTAAGTATAGTCACATACACAGTCTTGGTGTAGTTGCATCTAAATTAATTATGTATTCATTTGGAAGCCATGTGGTATAAATATGTTAGATGAAAGCTCTCTGCCAGCCCCTACTGATGAGTCCAGCTTTATTGCCAGAGGTGACGCCAAGTATATCAGCATAAACACACTGGCTGTGTCTCCCACCTAATGCTGGGAGACAGACTATCCATGGGCTTTGGGGCGCTGCTAACCAGTGACAGCAAGTCATGACACACTTGCACTGAAAGATCATAATGCTGTGTCAGGAAGATATATATCTAGCAGATATACATATTCTTAGGTGTGGGAACAGTGGCAGAGCATTTATACCTAAAATAGCAATATGCTAATGGGTTTGCCTCTATTTTTAGAAACATGGATTTACTTATTGCTACCACATTTAATTGCGTCTCTTTTCTGACTTGTTGTTTGGGTTTTCTTTCATTTTAAACAAAAACTTGCTTAATTAAGAATGCTTGAAGAAATGGCTAGCTTACCCAAGTTTCTAGGTGACTGTCAGGGAGCAGCGAGGGAGGCTGCTCTGCATGGGAAGGGGAGCTGGGGACCAAGGGTGACAGCAGGGCCAGCAGGACAGGGGTCTCACTGGCAAGGGCACAGCCCCTCTGTGCTGGAACAAGGGGAGTGGAGCATGGCCAGTAATAGTAACTAGGGTCAGCCAAAAATCTGGTGAATGCCAGACAAGTCTGTAGTGATTAGATAGGTCTGATTGAGGTCAAGTCAGGAAGTCAGATCTGCAGGTGAGGATCTGGGGCTGGATCAGCAAGGTATATGGCCAGGCAAGGACATAGCTCAATTGTACTGCAGGGAAGGACCAAGGGTGAATGTCAAGGATTAAATGCAGCTTCTGAACAAAGAGGGTGATGTCTCCGCTTCTTGCTGCTCTATCTTATACTGCTCCTTCCACACAGCTCTCTGATTTAAGGCCTCTCAGTGGCACCAAAATCTGTTTATGAGCCTAGGGAGCCAAAACCCTGATGCAGGGAAGGAAAAAGAAGCTGAAATTGGGGCACTGACAGGATGAGACAGAAGTGGTGCATCTGTTAATTTTGAAATGAATGTATATGTATTTGAACTTGATCCTTGTTGCTACCAACAGTTCCCACAAAAAAGTTTCAAAACAGAGTTATGGTGAGAGCTATGGTGAGAAGATAAACTCCTAATAAGAAATACGATGTAGCTGTGGCTGTTCTTGTCACTGGAGAAAGCATGTAGATGAAGAAACAAACAATAACGACCTCGTATTTTAACAGTTGGCTTAACCTGGTACAGTGAAAACAAAGATGGTGCTTCTTTGCCTATAACATTGATCTTTTCAATGAGTGTGATGAATGGAAGCCATGTAGTAAGGTACTTGTTACGATGTCTTCTGAGATTAGTCATCCCTTCCATCATCAGCACATCCTATTCCTTAATGATCCATCTGTCCAGCAATAGGATATTTGGACTACACCATGCAGCAGCAATAGGCCCTTTCAGCTGAAATAATGAATGTCTTAGTTGTGCTTCTGAGGTATTCAAAGATGAATTTCAAACAACATCCTAAAATATCTGTCCCTGAACATGTTTCAGCTGTACAGGGTCGTGTGTTCAGTTGCCACCAGCTCATCATTTCTTACTTAGCATTTTAGATACTCCATGATATTTGCTGGTCTTGAGTTCAAACAACCTCCTGGGATAATCAGTGGTTCTGAATATTGCAGGCTTAGATTTTAAACATGTCAAGTAGATAATAACTATCCCAAAATATTAAAGTATTTGATCTCTATAACTCGACACTTGATCAGAGTTAGCCAGAGCCTTTTTTCTTTTATTCCTGAACTTAGAAAATATGCAAAGATCTATGAACTCTGATGAAGTAAATGCATAAGTACTTGCTTACCTTTATGTTCAGTAGTCAACAGTAGTCCATTTGTTAATAGAATATGAAAATTCCTCATTAGGGAAGGAATAAAACAAGAAAACATGTCATTACAGAAATTAATGATGAGTTAAATCTTGAATACTTCATGTGATTTTGGTTCTACTGGGAAAAAAAAGAAGGAGGTGGTAGAACAAGAGGTAAAGATAATGGTGGCAAGTGGAATCGAAAGTATTGAATGATTTCTGTACAAACATTAAATAGATGACACTTTAACATGGGAAAGAAATAGGTGAACTTATGGTAGATTCTATAAAACTATGTATCTAGCAGATCTAACTATTCTCTTTAGGCTGTAGTGACAGACTGCTACTTTTCCTAAGATATCGAAGTGACAGGCAAAAGATACATGGGGAAGAAATGGTGACTATTTCTTACATCAGAAAACACCAGAGAAACTTAATAAAATTAACAGGCAGCAGACAAACAAAAGGAATTCCTTCTTTACATAACACAGACTTAAGATGGGGAAACCATTGCGGCTATAGAAGCTACAAGTATAAGCAAGAAAGTAGAAAGCAGTAAGATGAATTCATGGAAGAGAAGATTAAAAGGGATTATTTAATATGGATGTACAGGTATAACCTTTCACTCAGTGTGTCCTTCAGCCATAGACTGAATTAGCTGAGAGGAAACACCGGGGGGGGGTACAATAGCATATCCATTTCTTAGTCTTTCTCTAGCCTCTGACAGAGATTAGCTCTGTAGAGCTCAAGGGAAGTCATATTTCAGTGGGGCTACCTGCAAGCTTAAAATGGAGCATATTAATTGGTGCTTCATGATTGAAGAAAATCCTGATTCAAGAAGCCAAACCAGCTTACAGTCTGGAAGGAACTGATTTCTGCTGTGCTTGTATTCATCTTAAAAAGGAACTGTAGGTTTATAAGATGGTATTTGTTTACAGTGTATCAGAATGTAATAATTCCTCTGGGAGAAGTTTAAGAGGTCCATAAATACAGTTCCTCAAGAGAATAAGGACAGGTGGAAACACAAAGCTTCATGAACAGAACTCATTTTAACATTTTGGACATAGAAATCATCATTCAGCAAATGTAAATAATCAATTAATTCGGATGTGTTGATGCAGTGCCTGTGGTTTTTGTCTTTGTGAGCTTCTTAAAGGCCTATATTCAAACACGAATTTAAGATCCAGGAAAAAACCAATATATGCAATGACCCACTAGGGCCTGTTTCTTGCCAGTAAGTTTGTTTCTGAGTCAGCCTGTCTAAAATGGCTCTGTCCAGAGAAATGTTATAGAGGAACACAGAGCTGGAGTGGATTCAACTTAATTTTAATGCAGATTTTAATGCCTAAATTGTTTCCCAAGTGCTAATTACCAGTGCTTTACAGAAGAGAAAGACTAAAAAAAAAAAAAAAAAGGAGGGTGGGTAGAGGAAAATTAAACCAGTATAAAAATTGTGTAAAAGGAAAAAACATAAAATGATGCTAGGAACAGTCAGTGGAAGACCTGCCCATGTGGATTAACATGATAACTTACAATTTCTCACTTGAAAGCTTGTAAAAGGTCTTTGAAATCCTCAGATGGGACATATTATTAAATGTGCAGTGTGAAAGCCCAAGCAAGATTCTGGTTTTTTGCCCTGTTAATTTCTGAACCACTTTGTTGTTCCATCAATACACTGGTGATAGTATGATGTTCATCTGCTGTTTCATACAAACAACAGCATACCCAGGCAGATGATGGCTGACTCTGAACTACTGCTCACCAATTTTAGTAAAAAGGTGTAGTTCCTAATGAGAACAGGCATTAATATCTTTCTCATGCAAATTATTACTTCTCACTAGCACTCCCCAAATCATTACAATCCAATATTGGATTCCCTGTAACAAAATGGAGTTGCTAGGCAACATGAGTGGTCAGCCTTTTTCTTGTGAGAGCTGATTTTAAAAAATGCTTTATGTATTCTTTTCTGAAATTCAAACTATTAATATTGAAATACGATTGCAGATGTGTTAAACTAAGGTTTCATAACAACTGAAAAAAGTAAGAGACATCACTTGACTTTTGCTTTTAAATTTTGGGACACATTTTCCACTGCAGTTTTGCATGCAGAACCATCAGAGAACATTAATTAGCATGTTGTTAGGATGTAATGGATTTTAATAGCACAACTGGAAGGTCGCCACATGGAAAATTATAAGCACAGATTCTCCAGCTAAAATAGAAAAACCAATGGGTAAGTATGAAACTAATGTTATTTCTTCTGAGGCCAGAATGTCAAAGTGAGTATGTAATGAAGTTTCTGTTATTTTTTCCTTTTTTTTTTTTTTTTTCTTTTTCCTTGAACACAAACCACACAGAGCAGAAATAAATCAAGTATCTGTTTAAGACTGGAACGTAAAGAGGACTTAAAGTCATTTAAATGTATATTAGAAAAGAGTGATGAGCTGAAGCTTTACTTAGAGATAAGAGGAAATAAAGTCCTTTACTCATTTTATGCATGCTGGAGTACAGCACAGTCTGACTTACATTAGAAATTCAGATCATGATGCAGCCCTCTGGACACTGGATCCTGGGTCATCCATACAAATCAAGAACTGACTGAAGGGGTCTGCCTGTGATTTCACACCCATTTCACAAAGCAACAAATAAATTATTATTTTCCCCAAATTACTTATGTGAAAGTTGTTTCTAAAGACTGGACCAAGAAAGTTGTTTCTACAGAGTGGAACCAAAGTTTCTCCAAATTCAAAAAGATCAGATATGTAATTTTGGCAAAGGTCTGTCTCTGCAAAGTCAATTTTGTATGCACAGTATTGACAATATTTCAATAAATAAGGTTAGAAAAGGGTTGTGCAATGACTATGTGGCCTACTGCAATATGCATTATGTTCAGCAATGACTCAAGCTTACAGGACCCAAGATCAGGACTGTTGGACTGATAGATAAAAGAACATTGGCAAGGACACTGGGATTAGCATGAATGTAATACTACTGGGGGTCTTTTGACTTCCATCTGTCAAGAGAGGCAAGCAGATGTGGCTTCCCTGTAACACCTCATTGAAAGGATAACAACTCTAACAGTGCAGTACCTTGCCAAAGACCATGCTTAGTGAATTGCTTAGTTTCACAGAAAACATTTTGTACCTTCAGCAACAAGTTAGTGAACTTGATCAGCCATATAATATCTACAAAATTTGTGTCCTTCGAGAAAAGATTATCTGTGTTCATTTAAATAAGTGGTTTCAGAAAACACAGTAAAATTGTCAGTAATTACTTGCCCCATGTCTAGGCTATGAACCAGAAAAGGTTGCTGAGATGATTTCTAATTATATCTCTTTTAAATGGATTTGAAAAAGCTAAATACTAGTAATGTCAGTGTCTCAAACCATCAAGGACATGATCTGTGTCTATATCTCTAACACAGCTGTAATGGGGCAGTAAATATGTGTGATAACAACATTACAACTTTTTTCCTAGATTCTTGATATGTCAAAATCTGAGGTGAAACTACAGAGAGCATGCGCTAGCAATAGTGTGTTTCATTATTAAATACCATTGACTGAGTTTATGGTAAACTATTAGGCTTGCCCTTGCATTAAACATTGTGATCCCCAGGAATTCAGTTTGATCTCCCTGCTCCAAAAATTTCTATGTTTAGATCTTCAGTATATTCTGCATCCTACCAAATAACAAGGGCTATAGAAAATACTAGATATATAGTAGAAAATTGGACTAGAAAAAGTGATACATGATGAAGTGACAAGGCTGGGATATGTGTCACTTCACTCCCACCTTTACTCATTAGATGTCCAAGAGGTATGGCTTGGGTTCCTCCTTAGTCAATAGAGAAAGTCAAGAAACTCATCTTCTTTAGGCATATGTTTGAGCATTGGTGAATCTACCTGTGGAGCACCAACCTCACACTGCAGTATTTCTGCAAAAAATGACGTTTCATGCTGCAGTTGGTGTAATGACATCATGTTAATGTAGAGCTAGATTTAAATTAGCCAACTTCAAGAGCAGAAGACCCAACTGGCCCAACTACATATGACATAATTCAGTGATAATCATAATAAATTAACCTATGCAAAGCTTCCTGCATAGGCTAAATTACTTTTGATAGTTGAATTGGCTTATTGATAGGTCATTTTGTTATTTCTAGAGAATACTGGGGCCTTCTGTATAGTCATAACTTAGTAGCCATATTTATCACAGGAAACCATCTCTTCTCTTTAAGTCAGGAACTGAAGTGAAGTGAAAATAGCTGAAGAGAGAAAGACTTGACGTGTTTACCTCATTTTCACTTTTACAAGGCATAACATTATGATTACAGTCAGAGACAGTATACTGATCTAGATGGACCTTTGGCTCTCTCATTCCCTTTCACAGTTTGCTTTTACATAAATACTAACTGTTCAAAACGAGCCTGTGCACATCATTGTAGTACTGAGACTTTAAATATTTCCTGTTTCCTTTCTGTTTTCAGCTGAAACAATCATGTTTGAACAGGTAAGTGTTACTTCAAAATTTTCATATCTATTCTAAATTTCCATTTTGAACATTGAAACTTCAAAGCTGTTGATTTCAGGGATGTGCCAAAACAGAAGTGAAGGACGGGACCTGACTCTTCTGTTAAATAATGGTGATTAATGGTGATTTATGTGGAGAAGCGTTGCCCTCCTCATTCAAAATAGCTGTAATTCTATTTCTAGTAAAGAGATGAGAATGGCATGCACAGTAGGATACTTGGGATTAGCAGACTGATTTCCCTTGATCCAAGGACTTCCCACTAATTCTAAGAGATGGAGTTCTATATTAAAGAATAAAATAGAAAAGGACTTTTGTTGGATTAGGGAAAAAAAAACATAAACTGAAAGAAATATAGTCGGTTTGTAACAGCAATTGATCAACAGTAAGAGAAACTGAAATTAATCAAAAATTAAAACCAACTAATTTGTGATTTTTTATTTTTTATATACTTGTAATTTTGGTTGTTTGGCTTGTGCAACTGATGGCTCATTAATGTTTCATTAGAAAAAAAACAGTACGTGAATTCTGATTACAACAAATTTATGTTAGATGTATTCTTACCATGTTTTCTCTTTTTTTTTTTATTACATAAGTGATATCTCATTGAAGTATTACCACTAATAAAAGTTTCTGCGTTAGAGGCAGCTTCTGTATTCTCATTTTCATGGTTCCTTTGGCAATGCCTAACTCACAATATTAGTGGAGATTTAATACAAATTAAGAATATGACAGAGACAGGCAAGCTGAAATGAGAGTGATCAGAGAAGGCATATAATAGTAGACAGAAAGTAAAGATAAATACATAGGCTCTTAGTTCATTCTTCACATGTTATGATTACTGAGGAAGGAACAGAATTTAAGCTTCTACCAGAAACAATAAACCATAAACATCCAGATGTAAGCTGTCATGGTGATCTGCCACTATTTGCAGATAAGCCCCCGGCCACTGCACAGACCAGAATACAGGCAGTAGTAATTCATAAAAAAGGTCTCGCCAAACCTTAGGGAGATGCCTTCACCAGGTTTTGATAGAAGTTCTCTCTCTTTTGTCAATGAAATCTCCTCTTTAGGATGCACTCCATCTTCTGTTCTATATAATACGTGGCTCTTCTGTCATGCATTGGTGCGCTGCGGGAGGTAGTAAAGTTAGGTTTCCTTTTATGACTCTTACAGAGACAGCAGGCACCAATGTCAGAACATTATAGTCTCTCTTTCTGGGGAAGAGATGGTGTTACTTCTGACTGCATTTGGATAAGTCATTTCAGAATGCCTAGTTTTGTTTCTGGTGGTCTCTCTGCCTTACTGATGACAAACACTAACAGAACTTACAGCCAGACAGAGAGGAAAATGGCATGTTTATTTCTAACTCTTTCAGAATATATGGGACATGATAAATGTAAGAAAACTGTGTATAAGTGCTGCTTCCAGATCTTAGAGATAAAGCATTCCCGTGCCAAAACATTATTCAAATGTGATGAAAATTGTCTCCAAAGATGTTGTAGGTGGTAGAGAGACTGATAGCCCTATTCACAACACTTCAATCTCCCTACCAAATACAGGTTAAAAATAACATGACACTGGTTTGACATAAATTGCTGCAGACTATACATTTGTCATTCCTATTACTGAATAGAAACCAGGCATTATGGGCTGACATGCATTTCATTCAAATATGTCTGAGACACTTAGATTGGAAAATAAATGAAACAGTCAATACTAGTGATGTGATTAATATAGGGTCTGGCTTGGGCTGACTTTACAAGTGTGCAAGAAATTGCTTGTTCAACATCATGTGCAACAATTAGGGGATTATAGCTATGAAAAGCACCTTCAGCCTCAGTGAACCTGACTGTGAGGCAGCATGTTTGAAAAGCATTTGTGTTTACAGTGGAACTGGGTATGCTCTTTTATTTTCCTGTTTTGATGTTTATAAGCAACAGTTGAAGAAGGGGCTCGAGTTAGCATTACAACAGTTCCTGCTGCTGCAAATACCTTCCTCTGATATTAACTGCTACCGTGTTCTGAAAGCAACTTAAACTGAGCTCTAAGTATGGCTTCAAGCATGCCTCTGTGAAAAACAGGCATGGATGACCCATGTTAATACTTATACAAATTTCATAGGTTCTTTATATCAGATAACTTGTAGAGTGCTCACTTTCTATGACTGTGTGAGCAAATTAATTTATGAAGTGTGGAGGAATCACATAAAAGCATCAAATGTTAAGTAAATTCTGCATAATAACATGGAAGACACATTGTAAAATGTTTCTTATTAATGTCAATGCCAGTAGCTTTTTTCCATAACATAGTCCTTTGCAGAATACTTATAAATGCTCAGGGCATTATAATTCCTCTTCCCACTAAAGGAGAAATCAGTGACATGAAGTTTAAATATAACTTGCTTTATTTGCACCTATATACACATTCTGGAATATAGATCTAAGCAGTCATCACTTTCACACATATCAATTTAGCATTCTTGTTGAGAAAACCAGCCTCAGGATTTTACTCTGATCATAGCACAGTTTAGAGATGCAGACATATTTTACCGTAAGAAAACATCCTGCTGCCTTGAATATGCAAAACTAGCAGGGTGGAAAAGGGCTTTTCCCAGCAGAATCTTTGATCAAAATCCTAGAATATAAAAAATCAGCAGGGTAAATGTAGCAGTGACCCAGGACGATATCCAAGATAATAACTGTAAATATTTACAACTCACCAGAGAAGTTGGAACTGAGCTCTAAATTTACATGTATGATTTGCAGGAATGAAAACTCAATCAGAAAACAGGAATGGTGACCTTCATGTTGCTTAGCTTTTGATTAGGCATTTTCACCTGATTTTCTCACTGGGGTCTTCCTTCGTAGCCGGTGGAGAGAAATAGGAACCTCTATGGCTTAGACATGCAGGATGTAAAATGAGCTCACTTAAAAAATGTCTGCTGTTACAATGGGTGTTTGGGATGAAATGAATTTACGTCCAATTATTTCCTGTATTTTCCTGCTTTTATGTTAAACATTCATGATTCTGTTTGTTCTTGAAAAATATGCTGGCTCACAGTGAAACAGGACATTTTACCTAGTGAATAGACATGCACTCCTCATTCTTATTGACTACAAAATGTACATTTGTATAGACGAAAGTGACTAAAACAATAAACCAAGACATTATGATTTCTAGTAGAATTTCTTCTACTGATTTTAAGACCAGCCTGGAAGTGAATGTCGTTGTCAGGATAAGTTCATAACAGGACTAAAGTTTGTTGCCTGCTTGCTGTAGTGAATGAACCACTGGAACCCTTTGCAGTAAGACCTCATATAGGACAATATGCAGCAGCCTCACCACCAGCAGCTCAGATAGGTCAGCCTGTTTTTCCTGTGGCTTGGCTTTCCCAGTAATACAGACTGGAGGTGATGCAGAGTATGACAGTTCTCATTCCCAGCACAAATTACTTCCGGAGAAAAAATAAGTTAGAGCTCTTTCAACAGCATGGAAAGACCTTGAAAGGAAAGATCACATTTTATAGACATTATCTAGGCAAAAGACATTACAAAAATGGAGCCAGGAGTCAGATACTACCTGCTCAGTTACTCAGACTATGAGCTTTGATACAGATTTTTTTCTAGAATGATTCAGCTGGCCAGACCAGATTAAACACTGCTGCTGCAGGATTTCTGTGTCCACAGGTTTACAGATAAAGACTTTGTTACTTTTTGCACCAGAAAGCTACAACAGCTGAAAACCAATTATTTAGAGTCAAGGCCTTGAACAGCACTAATACTGATCCTGAGAACTAGAGCAGACAAAAAGGTTGGATTCGTCTGACCAATTTATAGACACCTGCACTGCGGGTGCTTATTACCAAGGTATGTGTCTCGGTTCTCTTCCTTGTCAGAGAAAGAGGTTCTCTTGAGTAAAAACATCTCATCCCACAGGAACTATCTAAAATAGGCCACTGAACCTCAGAAGAACCTCTTCCTCTCCATCGCCCAGGAGGGGAGCCAAGCATTACCAGTTCATATGTAGGTGCCTGTATCATCAATGACTGTGGTCAATTAGGTGAGAGGAATCTAACCCAGGTGGTCAAAGGAGGAGATGAGAAGTCCTTACTCCCTCTTTGTGCTGGGCTGCTGCAGACAAAATAAACCCTAGCCTAAGTCTGAGGTAACTCTTTGAAGCTACTCAGACTTATCCTTCCCCTCTCTGGCCATTCCTAGGAATTAATCTGCCTAAGTTTTGACTAACTATAAGATGTAGACATACATCTTCACACTCCCTGATTCACTGCTTACTTCCAGATAGAAGAAAGTGCCAGATAGGGCAATTTTGCTCCTGCAGGAGAATCCTCTTCAGATCTCTGGAGCTCTTACAGAGGAGCAAGTTATGCACCACTGAGTATTATAAAGAAAGGGAAATGTTTTTGACCCTGAAATCATCAGCTGTTATTTAAAAAGAAGCCTACCAGAGAAAGCTATTTTATTGGTTCTTACTATGCAATTTTAAAAATTTAGTAAATGTTCTCAGTTACAAGTCCTGAAGAATCTCTTTCTCATTCTTTTAATCCTTTACCTTTCTTATGGCACAAAATATTCTTCTGAGCATGTTAAAATCACAAATAGACCAGTTTTGTTGAAACAAGCCTGCTTTTATGTATATTTCTTGTTACAAAATATATTGGAAATAGTTTTTCACAGCAGAGCATGTGTATGTATATCTGTGTTTATAAATTGCATAACGAAGATATATACACATTTGTATATATATAATAGGTATATACTATCTATTCATAATGAGAGCAAGTTGAAAAGAACCAAGTGTTCAATTAATGAAAATAAACAAGCCTCCTGAAAGCCAGGAAGCTGTGCTGCTTTACAGCATCAGATGTTCAAAGTGAAGTATTGGATTTGATCATAGCTGAGATGGGCAGAGTTTGCTTAAGACTCTGAGCTGTACGTGGTTTTATACAGGTACCCCTTGGATGCACATGGGTCCCAGTGGCATTTAATGTATAAAGTTTATTTTACTTCTCTTTGAAGAGTTCCATCTCTTTGTTTGTTCCTTTTTTTTTGTTTTTTTCCTCCTTGTAAGAAAGATGACGGGGTCTTGTGAATGAAAAGGATAACTCTATCGGAGTGGCTGTTTGATGAATGCAGACTTCTGTTTCAACTTGTACAATAGTGCTTGAGGGGTGAGAGTAGGGACTCTCAAAGGCATAAATGGGAAATAAGCACAAACTTCTATCGACTTCCACTGGGTGTTCAACAGCCTTTGATGACCCTTTTTATTAAATTTAGGTATCTGTATACATTAATAAATCATCTATAAAAAGAATACAAAACAACGTTCTACACAAAGAATTTTTAATAATGAGGTTGTTTTGCTGAAAGGTAGGGTATAAAGCATCAGTGTTATAATATCTGAGTTGAGGAGAAATAAATAAACGTCAGCCTGGAAAAACCTGCAGTAGAAACTTGTTTGCTAGCAGCTCATCTCCTGTATTTCAAAAACAAAAGGAAGCAGAAAAATACATTGAGACTAATCAGTATGAGGGCTGAGTGCAACTCCTGTTATAAAGCACTTTATACAGCAGATCAGTGTAAAATATTATTCATTGCATACCTGCATTGGTATTAATTATTGTTTACATAGCATCTAGATATCTTAAAAATATATAGACATCAGCTTGCAGAATGTGCCATATTTTGGTTTTGATTTTGATACGTACTTTCAATAGTGAAGAGTTTAAAAAAAAGGAAACAATGCCATGCTGTAGAAATATATATCTGTTTTAATATGACTTTTGGAAAGACACTATCATTTGCTTCACAATTTCCTCTAACAAAAAATCTTACATTCTGACTTTACATAAATCAGATATACTAAACTTCTCTGGGAGTTGTAGGGTGTGGACTGAAGGATATCCCGTCCAAGAAAAGCAATTAGAAAAATAATAAAAAAGAGCTCTTTCCACTGCTGTTCTGAAAGAAACTACAGCTGCTTTTAAAAGCAAAAAGGAAACAAACAATCCTGCCCCACCAAGAAGATGTAGTGTATAATAGTTTGCAAGAAAAAAATGTAAATTTCTATTATGGTAACCTGTAAAACAACAGAAACAAAGGAATTTATATAAAACGCATGTTATTATCTTTGCAATTAATTTTGCATTTAATTTGTTTCCCTCAAGTGTAGCCCTACATCATTTTATGGGGGAAAAATAGAAGCTCATTAGTATTAGTGGGCCATTTATATTCTTCATGTTTTTTAGCTTAGAGCTACCCAATCTGAGAAATTTTATTTGTTATGAATATTTATATTATTCTGCACCATGATAGTCCCATTTTATCACAATACTTCCTTCAAACACAAGGGTAGGTTGTAAGATTTCTTCCCACACATTTTTAGTAATCACTTTTCAAACAACTCCTGTTATAAAACACTTCTTTATGCAGCAGATCAGCTGTAAAATAATATTCACTGCATACCTGCATTTGTACTAAATATTCTTTATGTAGCATCTAGATCATTTAAAAATATAGCAACATCAGCTTGCAGTTCCATGAAGCAGTCAAATTCACCACTTCTCTATATTTTGTCTCATTTTATTCTGTGGTTGCAGGCCTCCATATTAGCAGCTTTTCCCTCTTTCTTTGAGCCTACTTTATTTTCTTAGCAGTTTTTCATCCTTTCAGCCTTATTTTATTTTATTTTTTCCCTTCTCCATCCAATTTTGCATTATGGAAAAAGAAATCTGGGAGCTTTTGCTGACATATAGTGTATAAAGAAACTGTATGGCAGAAGTAGTTGACCTAGTAGTGGTAATCGTGCACAGAAATAGAAGAACTGCAGGGTCAAGTTTTTGATCCATAGCATGGAGCTGTGCAATGATCAATTGCCTGTCCAAATCTTCTCCGTACTTATTATTTTTATGGAAATGTATCATCCCAGCTTCTGTTAGGTATTCTCAGCTTTGCTGTCTCCACACCTTGGTGTTCCAAGTACTTCTGTGAGACTCATTAAAATACCCTAAAAAACAAACATGGAGCCTTTTGAAATACTGGATTTTATTCTGGTTGCAGTTGGAAAATCAAAGCTCCAACTCCATTTTCTGAGAACCAGTATTAGAAAATGCAGATTGCAGAGAGCTTAATGGAACTGCCCTACTTTCTAGAGTCATTTGTTTTGGTGAGAGCCTGAGCGTAAATTCTGTGCAGAACACAGACAGCTATTATGCAGTTAATTATGCACAAAGTAAACATGTACAATTGCAAACAGCAGAATGCCACCTAATAATGGATAACCTGAGATTTATGGTATGCACGCCCAATCTGTAAAGGCTTCTACTCATGAATCTAAAATGAATGGAACATTACCTAAATGATCCAGAATGAAGGATTTAACATATCGCTCTACCCTTATTGCTACTTATTTCCTGTCAGCAGATTTTTCATTTGGCTTTAATTTATTGCACATAAACACTATGCAAATTATTTGGTCATATTTAAAAACATATGGCCTGTGCTTCTGATTACTGGTTAGGCGTTTTGTTACCAATTACTTGTTAAAGTAATCACTTCTTTAATTATACTGGTCAGCAGATAACGACTTTGCTTTCATTTACTTGAAGACTAACTGCAGCAAAATGAGTCATGATACGAATGTCCCTAGAAAAACACGGCACATCCTTTTTGCACATATTCATTATCTTTCAGTTTCTTCATAGGTGTTTTTATAAATGTGATTACAGTCTACATTTACTTCAGGTAAGAAGGTGGCACTTTTCTGTGCCAGAGACTGATCAGTGCTCAGATGTAGTTAGCAGAGTTGCGACTGCATCAGAACCCACTAATGGGAGTGTTGGCTCACACACCATGATTAGCCCTCATCATCTCCATTGTATCTTCTCTGCAAGGAGAAAAGGGCTTCAGAAATTCATAACTAATTGCAAAGCATCAAGGAACCCATCGGAACTGCTAGAGTAGTTTGCCAGTAAAAGGCAGCTGTTATTGTCTCTGCAGTTGGATTTCTAGCTTGTCCCTTTTTTTTGAGGGGGATAAAAGCAAACAAGCCCCCAAACCTTGAGACATCTTTTGTAGCTTTGCTATAACAGTGATTTGTGACAATGGGGACAGAACAATTTGTGTGTTTGAGTAGGTCACCATGTCAGCGGAAATATTGCTGCCATGGCTATCTAATCCTTTGTTTCCTTCTCAGATTTGGATTATCATTAATTGCATGTAATGTCTCGCTGTAATCAGATTTTTGTTTCTTTATACTTGCTTCCTGTCTTTATTCTTTCCTTTGCTGATTGCTAGGTCCTGTTAAAAGATTCCGGTGACTTAACTGCATTGTACAAACCTTCTTGCCTGGGACAGTAATAAAAGAACAAGACAAAAGAAGTGGAAAAATTAGTCAGGAATGTATGTATCAAAAACTGTGTCTACGCTGCTAAAACCAGATCCATGAAGTGGGCTTAAGGACTTGCTCTGCCATCATTAATGTTATTTAATTTCTGTCATGCTCCCAGTCATGGTTTTGGCACCCACCAACAACAATATCTCGGTAGAATTTGGGGGATAGCACATGTCAGGGGGCTCTCATAGGAGCTGCCCATGAGGCAGTAGTGCAACAATTCTGCCCAGTACAGTCCTCCAACAGCATCCCAGCAAGACTGGCATCCTCAAGCACTCCCATGTGTCCACACTCAAGCTACACCTGAAAACCTCCAAAACACCTCCAGTTTCGGGCAGTGACTGCAACACAGGTTTCTCAGTAGTCTAGACATGTTCAACTAAAAAGAAAGCATATAGAGATGATAAGCATGACTTAAGGTGACCGAGGCCCAGGGAAAGATGAATACTAAGTACCGTGTAGTGTAGCTAACCCAAACCACTTGCCCAGAGACTGATACCTGCATCTATTTTATTTAACAGCAAATATTGGGATTCTGTGGAGATGGAAATGCATCATACTGTGAGATATTCTTGTCTACAGGTGGATGGATGGAAAGAATACCCATCAAATACAATGATTAGATCTTTCTGATGTTTAGACAGGGAAAAATGGTGTCTCTGCTGAAAAACATGAGGATTAATTGAAAAGGTCTGTTCTATGCAACATGTTCCCCTATACATCACTGTAACTCTACCACAAAAGAGATGCTATTATTACTAATATTGCCCAGGCTGAAGTGACAGGTGTGCTGAACTCTATAATTATTTTCATATAGATCACATCAGGAAATTCATTTGGAATAGTGAAGGAAGAACCGTCGTGATGCTGAGATACATTGCTGTTGGCACACAAGCTGTCTAGTTCAAAGCTAGCTTGTATGGTTTTGCCTTTGACTGCAATTCAGTCATGCTTGGATACATAGCATCACTGATGTTTGAACTACTTAGGCACTGTTGTTTTCCAGAACAGTATGATATGACAGCCCCTACCCCTGTAGGTAGAGGGGAAGATGCTCTACAGCCACAATTTCTTTCAAGCTGTGTATCCTCCTTCCACAAGATGTTACATCTGACAAAAAACCAAAACCAAAACAAAACACTCAGTTTTAAAATTAGTAATAAGGGCATATTGTGTGAAATTACAGAGAATGGAAATGAAACAAACTGGAGAACTAGCAACCACAGAAAAAAAGAAACAAACCCAAAAGTAAGGCATTAGGTATGTCTCCCTTCTGGGCCATTAAAGGTTACAGGTCATAAATGTGTACTGCACTGCATCATTCCTTTTTGCTACTTTGATGTTCCTGCCTCCTTTTCTTGCATTTTTTTCTGAATCCATCCTGCCACCTTCATTAAGGGCTTATTTTCTTACAATATGTAAAGGAGGGGGGGGGAAACCACTTTCATCTTTGGGAGAGAGGGGTTTTTTTTCCCCCCACTTGTTCCTCTGTAATTAAAGCTAAAAGTTTAATTGTTCTTTACCAGCTTTTTTTGCTTGCATAGCTCTTTAAAGATTTTTTCCCCCTTCCATTAACAATTTTATCTTTGATTATTATTCCTTTCCTCTGGATCAGTCTGGTTTCACATGAGATCTCTTCTTCATGTCATTGTAGCCTGCTGTGTGAATCAGGTAGGCCTGGTAAGATACCTTTTACAATGGCAGTCTTGATTGTGTTTGCTGGGCTATGAGGAAAATAAGAAGCCAAAAAAAAAAAAAAAGAAAATCAACTCAGAGGCTTGCTTGTGAAAGAATTGGCCCTGCTGAATCTACAGTACAGAAAAAGGCAGAGAATTTTACACTTAAATTGAAAGTGTCTCATTGAAGTCTCTTGCTGAGAGGAAACCATCTCATGTTGTTAGCTTGATCTTAGTAGTTTTCATCTGTCTGATATACTGCTCCAGCACTATGTTATATCCACTTTGCATAGAGGTAAATGACAGCACACTGCCCACGGCAACAGGGAGTCAGGCCCTTACTCTTTACCAAACAGCTGTGGAAGCAGAGCAGTCACCCAAGCTAGGCTTAAACTCGCATTGCAGCCAGCTAGACTGCCAGAAGAGGCACAGCTGCAGCCAGCCTCTGGGGCTGGAAGGACCTCTGACTTTAATAGTGGCTTTGCAGCTGCAGCACTTACAGCCATGCATCCAACTGGATGTGAAGGTGACTGCTTCCAGCCTGAAGCCTACAAACAAGCATCCTCTGCTAATTAGGAACAGAGGAAGAGGAGGTCAGAGGAGTTAGTAAGTGTGAAGTCAGTGCTGTGGCCAGTTAATGGTAATAACCTTTCCTGTTACGCCCATGAATGTATTACAGAAGTATTGGCAAATCTTATCCTGCCTGTAGGGAAGAGGGTGGCTGACATGGAATAAGAAAAATCTTTTCCTTTAGCTGCTAGTTTGAAGCCTGCTCAGACTAGAAATGGCAAAACTGTACCAGATGATGGTGTCTCTGCTTCTAATCAATAGTCTTGAAGTATTTATTTGTTGGCAGGAGTCTGTATCATAAAAATTCCTCTTTAGCAATAGAATTCCTTGTGTTTTAACAAATCAGACTTAGGGCTTGGGTAATCTTGGTGAGTTGCAAGAATGAATGACTATGCTTCTGATGGTTTTGCTGTTCCTCCTGCATCTCCCCTTTTCATCCCCTGAGGGCTTAGCTGTGGACTGCAATAAGTCTTTGACTAGGGCTGGGCTAGAATTGCCTCCCTGCTATGAAAAGGAGGAGTTGAGAAGTGGTGGAAGAGAGGGGAAATACATTTTTCAAATGAGAGGATGTAGCAACTGTATTGAGATCCTAGAACAGGAGACAACTTTGTGTTAGGCCAAAATATGGCCAAGTAATAAATGTGGAAGAAGACAGGTAATCAGTTAGGCATGAGCTTTCTTGCACTGCAGCTCATGTCAAAATTGTGCTATAGGGCAAAGACGTTTTCTGGCATTCTCCCTGTGATTTCTGGGAGGCCAGCTTTGGACTTGAATGAACAATATCTTTTATTTGTTTGCAGCTTCTGCTAGTTTCACCATCTGGCATGAATTGTACTGCACTGAACATGTTCTGTCTTATCAAATTCTATTATCACTTTGTGCTTATCCTGTAGTTTATCACTTTGCAACTGCTTCTGTAAAAATAAGTAAAGCAAGGAAATAAAACTATTAGTGGTTTGAAAACCCTTTAAAATCTTGTTGCAGCCATTCCTGCTAACACCTGAGGCCTGAATCCTTGTCTCAAATACAGATAACTTTAATGTTCTTTTTGTTGTCTGTATAGCTTCATTGCTGTATAGTGTTATTTTAAAACAAATTGAGTATCTTTCGGTTTACAAAGCAGTATATCCCTTTTATTTTGCTTCCACTTATTTATATCTAGTTCTAAAGCACTATTTATTTCATGCATTTTCCTTCTGTTTCTTTTCTAGTTTAATTTGGCTAGTATCAATTTCTAATTTTGTTGCCCGAGTTCTTTGGTTTTTTTAGGCAAGTGTATTTAAATTTTTTAACCGGGTTTAAGTGCTTCATTTTGCACGTACTTTTCATTTACCTTTTAGTTCAAAATCATATCTCTATTTTATTTCTCTCCCTCTCTGTTGCAGTTTTGTTTATGTTCTTAAATATGCTCCTGTTTGTAGTGCAGAACTTAAGTACTGACTGCTTTCATTTCGCTCCTGTTAGCTACCCCTGGTCAAAGTAGGTTGATTTATTTACTTTTGCAGGTTATTTTTTCAGGATCAAATAATTCACACTGTATCAGACAAGAGTCTGAACATCATGAAAATAATAAACAGAAGATATTTCACTCACAGCCCAAAAGTTTTAGAGAAAACTAATTTCAAAAGGCACTTTTGAAAACCATTATATATAAAAGGTTCAAATTTTTGAAGTATCTTAAATCTGGTAGCTATAAATTTCAACTCTCACCTCTAGTTGCACCTTTTGAAGCTTCTTTGGCTTTCACATAGATGTTATATACCAATAAATCATAAAATTGGTAAGGTTGGAAAAGACCTTTAAGATCATCGAATCTGTTAACCTAGCACTGCCAAGTCCACCACTAAACCATGTCCCTAAGCACCTCGTCTACCTGTCTTTTAAATACCTCCAGGGATGGGGATTTGACCACTTCCCTGGGCAGCCCCTTCCAGCGCCTGACAACCCTCTCAGTGAAGCAATTTTTTCCTAGTACCTAATCTAAACCTCCCCTGGCACAACTTGAGGCCATTTCCCCTCTTCCTATCACTTATTACTTGGGAGAAGAGACCAACACCCACCTCGCTACAACCTCTTTTCAGGTAGTCGTAGAGAGCGTTAAGGTGTCCCCTGAGTCTGCTTTTCTCCAGCCTGAATAACCCCAGTTCCCTCAGCCACTTCTCATAAGGCTTGTGCTCCACACCCTTCAACAGCTTTGTTGCCCTTCTCTGGATATGCTCCAGCACCTCAATATCTTTCATGTAATGAGCTGCCCAAAACTGAACACAGTATTTGAGGTGTGGCCTCACCAGTGCCAAGTGCAAGGGCATGATCAGTTCCTTATTCCTTCTGGCTACAGTATTTCTGATACTAGCCAGGATGCTATTGGTCTTCTTGGCCACCTGGGCACACTGCTGGCTCATATTCAGCCGGCTGTTGACCAACACCCTCAGGTTCTTTTCCACCAGGCAGTTTTCCAGCCAATCTTCCCCAAGCCTGTAGTGTTCCATGGGGTTGTTGTGACCCAAGTGCAGGACCTGGCATTTGGCATTGTTAAACATCACACGGTTGACCTCAATCCATTGATCCAGCCTGTCTAGATCCCTCTGCAGAGCCCTCTTCCCCTGAAGAAGATCAAAACTCCCACCCAACTTGGTATCACCTGCAAACTTACTGAGGGTGTACTCAATCCCCTCATCCAGATCATTGATAATTATCAAACAGAACTGGCACCAAAACTGAGCCCTGCGGAACACCACTTGTGACTGGCTGCCAACTGGATTTAACTCCATTGAGCACTACCCTTTGGGCCTGCCTATCCAGCCAGGTTTTTGCCCAGCAAAGGGTATGCCTGTCCAATCCCTGAGCAGCCAGTTTCTCCAGGGGAATGCTTGTGGGAAATGGTGTCAAAGGTTTTACTAAAATCTAGATAGGCAACATCCACAGCCCTTCCCTCTTCCACTAAGTGGGTCAGTTTGTCATACAAGATCAGTTTAGTCAAGCAGGACCTGCCTTTCGTAAACCCATGCTGACTGGGCCTGATCATCTGTTTGTCTTCTACATGTCCTGTACATGTCCTGCATGATGGCAGTCAGGACGATCTACTCCATAACCTTCCCCAGTACCAAGGTCAGACTAATAGGCTTGTAGCTCCCTGGATCCTTCTTCCAGTCCTTCTTGTAGATTGGTGTCACATTTGCTAACTTCCAGTCAACTGGGAACCTCCCAGGTTAGCCAGGACTGCTGATAAAGGGGCTTGGTGAGCACTTCCACCAGCTCCCTCGGTACCCCAGGGTGGATCCCATCCAGCCGCATAGACTTGTGTGTGTCTAAGTCATGTAGCAGGTCACTAACTGTTTCTACTTGGATTCTGGGGGCTTCATTCTGCTCCCTGTCCCTGTGTTCCAGATCAGGGGGCTGGGTACCCTGAGAACAACTGGTCTGACTATTAAAAACTGAGGCAAAGAAGGCATGAAGTACCTCAGCCTTTTCCTCATCCTTTGTCACTACATTTCCCCCTGCATCCAATAAGGGATGAAGATTCTCCTTAGCCCTCCTTTTCTTGCTAATATATTTACAGAAACATTTTTTTAATGTCTTTTACAGCAACAGACAGATTAAGTTCTAGATGAGCTTTGACCCTTCTCATTTTCTCTCTGCATAACCTCACAAAGTCCTTGTAATCCTCATGAGCTGCCTGCCCCTTCTTCCAAAGCTCATACACTCTCTGTTTTTTGGGGTTTTTTTTTGAATTCAAACCAATGCTCTCTGTTCAGCTAGGCCAGTCTTCTTCCCTGCTGACTTGTCTTTCAGAACATTGAGATGGCCTGCACCTTCACCTTTATTGAGAGGGCTTTAAACTAGGCCTGAAGGGGGGAGGGGATATAAACAGGCTCACTAGAGAGGAGCCTGGGGGTGTCACCCCATTGCTGGGGGTCAAACCGATAGCCCAGCTCAAGTGCATCTACACTAATGCACACAGCATGGGCAACAAACGGGAGGAGCTGGAAGCCATTGTGCAGCAGGATGGCTATGATGTAGTCGCCATCACAGAAACGTGGTGGGATGCCTCCCATGACTGGAGTGCTGTGATGGATGGCTACAAACTCTTCAGAAGGGACAGGCAAGGAAGGAGAGGTGGCGGGGTGGCTCTGTATGTTAGGGAGTGTTTTGATTGTACAGAGCTTGACGCCTGTGGTGAGGCTGAATGCTTATGGGTAAGGATGAGGGGGGAGGCAACAGAGAAGATATCCTGTTGGGAGTCTGTTACAGACCACCCGACCAGGATGAGGACGTTGACGAAGAATTCTACAAGCGGCTGGAAGAAGTCTTAAAGGCACAGGAGCAGGTTGTCCCCATGTGCCGTAAGACAAATCAGCGGGGAAGACGACCGGCCTGGCTGGACAGAGGTCTACTACTGCGACTCAGGAAAAAAAGGAGAGCTGACCAGCTCTGGAAGAAGGGGCAGGCAACCCAAGAAGAGTACAGGGATATTGTCAGGTCATGCAGAGAGGAAATTAGAAAGGCAAAAGCCCAGCTGGAATTTAACCTGGCCACTGTTGTAAGGGATAATAAGAAAAGTTTTTATAAATATGTTAACAGCAAAAAGAGAGCCAGGGAGAACCTCCATCCTCTAGTGGATGCAAGGGGGAACATTGCCACTAAAGACGAGGAAAAGGCTGAGATACTCAACGCCTTCTTTGCCTTGGTCTTTAATGGCCCGACGAATTATCCCCAGGGTACCCAGCCTCCTGAGCTGGAAGATGGGGACAGTGAGTGGAATAAACCCCCCATAATCCAGGATGAAGCAGTCTTTGACCTGCTATGCCACCTGGACATCCACAAGTCTATGGGGCCGGATGGGATCCACCCAAGAGTGCTGAAGGAGTTGGCAGAGGAGCTTGCCAAGCCACTCTCTATCATTTATCAGCAGTCCTGGATAACAGGGGAGGTCCCAGATGACTGGAGGTTCGCAAATGTGACACCTATCTTCAAGAAGGGCCGGAAGGAGGATCCGGGGAACTACAGACCAGTCAGCCTGACCTCATTACCAGGGAAGATTATGGAGAGGCTCATCTTGAGTATGCTCACCAGGCACATGGAGGACAATCAGGGGATCGGGCCCAGCGAGCATGGGCTCATGAAAGGCAGGTCTTGCCTAACCAACCTGATTTCCTTCTACGACCAGGTGACCTGCCTGGTAGATGAGGGAAAGGCTGTGGATGTTGTATACCTGGACTTCAGCAAAGCCTTTGACACAGTCTCCCGTAGCATTCTGCTGGAGAAGCTGGCAGTTCATGGTCTAGATGGATGTACTCTTTGCTGGGTTAAAAACTGGCTGGGTGGCCGAGCCCAGAGAGTTGTGGTGAAAGGAGCTAAATCCAGTTGGCGGCCAGTCACAAGCGGTGTTCCCCAGGGCTCAGTTCTAGGGCCAGTCTTGTTTAATATCTTTATCAATGACCTGGATGAGGGGATTGAGTGCAAACTCAGCAAGTTTGTAGATGACACTAAGCTGGGCAGGAGAGTGTTGATCTGCTGGAGGGGAGGAGGGCTCTGTAGAGGGACCTGGACAGGCTGGATCGATGGGCCGAGGCCAACTGTATGAGGTTCAACAAGACCACGTGCCGGGTCCTGCACTTGGGTCATGACAACCCCATGCAGCGCTACAGGCTTGGCAAAGAGTGGCTGGAAAGCTGCGTGGTGGAAAAAGACCTGGGGGTACTGGTTGACAGCCGGCTGAATATGAGCCAGCAGTGTGCCCAGGTGGCCAAGGAGGCCAATGGCATCCTGGCCTGTATCAGAAAGTGTGACCAGCAGGAGTAGGGAAGTGATTGTGCCCCTGTACTCGGTGCTCGTGAGGCCACACCTTGAATACTGTGTTCAGTTTTGGGCCCCTCACTACAGGAAAGACGTTGTATTGCTGGAACATGTCCAGCTGGTGCGGGGTCTGGAACACAAGTCTTATGAGGAATGGCTGAGGGAACTGGGGTTGTTTAGTCTGGAGAAGAGGAGGCTGAGGGGAGACCTGATCGCCCTCTACAACTACCTGAAAGGAAGCTGTAGTGAGGTGGGGGTCGGTCTCTTCTCCCTGGTAACAGATGCTAGGATGAGGGGGAATGGCTTGAAGCTGCGCCAGGACAGGTTTAGGCTAGACATTAGGAAAAACTGCTTCACTGAAAGGGTTGTCAGGCTCTGGAATGGGCTGCCCAGGGAGGTGGTGGAGTCCTCATCCCTGGAGGTATTTAAAAGAAGGATAGATGAGGTGCTTAGGGACATGGTTTAGTGGTGGGATGGCAGTGTTAGGTTAACGATTGGACTCGATGATCTTAAAGGTCTTTTCCAACCAAAGTGCTTCTATGATTCTGATTCTATTACCTTGCTTTTTGTTGCAACACCACAGAATAAGAATCAAACTAACTAAATTGAAATTTGGTAAATCTTCTGCCAGATCCAGATTTCAGTTACTCTGGCCAAAACACAGAAATCCTTGTACTTACACAGATGACAGATTAACTATGACCAGAATGTAGCCACCCATGAATGTGAATGGCAAACTGCCTATTTACAGAGAAATCCTGGAGGAAATTATAAAGATGCTGTGCTCTGTTCCAAAGCAAAAATGTACAGTGCAGCAAAGTAAATAAAGCTGGATGTCTCTGAATCTTTATTAATTAATTGATGCGAATTGTTATTAGTTCCTTCTGTCTAAAAGGGCTTTGAAAGAGTTTTTGGGTTCTGCTGCTCTTTAGTTGAAAGGGAACCTCTAGTGCCTAGGCAGAAAACAGGAGAACCATTAGATGTTGAGTTTTGTGATCTCCAGTTAAAATTATTTATGAACAAAGATGTGGCTTAATTAGTTTGGAATCACAAGAAATTAGAATTTAGTCTTATGATGTAAGAAGGGGAACCTGTTGCTATTTCATAATAAACTCCTTGTTAGCTTGGAAGTGTTTTTAATTTGTGTTTTTGAATAATTTTTAAAATTTGAAATTCCCTGATCAGAATTCCTCTCCAAAGCCAGTATCAAAGGGTTCTAAGTATTGTGAAGGCATCTTTTACTAGAGATCTGGATATCCACAAAAATACAGCCAGGTTTTATTTCAGGTTTGGAACATATGAAACATGGATAGAGTGACAAATCACTGGAAGTGTGAAAATGCTTGTAATCATGACAAAGCTAAAAGGAGACTGAAAGAATTGTCTTGAAGGCATTAATGCTTACACCAGAAAAAATATTCTTAGAATGAGCATTTCTACACTGTAAGTCACATCAGTTTTGTTTTCATAGCAGGACATGAAGGGTTAGTAAATACACAGATTTATACACAGATCCCCTGAGAACTAGGTTGGACAATCACATTATTGATTGGCCACCATGATGGCACTAAAGCTGAACCTCCTTAATGTCATCATCTCTAATCATCTCTTGATTAGACACTCTAAAGCACTGTAGCCATGATCAGGTAGCAGGAGAGAGCTCTGATTGAGCAAATCAGTTTGAAAAGGGTCCCTGGAGAAGAATTTCATTTTCCAGGCCAGAATTATCATCTCTGTGCCTTTGAATCTATACTAATAAAATAATGGGTGAGAAAAAAAGTATTTCTCATGCTGACATAAAACACCTGTTTCCTCCCTTTCCTCTGGGTCGGGATTATCAAATTATGAGCTGAGTGTTACACAGCTCTTTTGCAGTGAGCAAAATGGACTGATAGTAGATAGACATTTTTAATTCGTATGTTATCTGCTCTATGACTGTTGACATATGTAGTTATTTAGCATCACATTTGAAAATGCTTTTAAAACCCTAGATAACAAGGGATAATTAGTGTCCCTTTACAGAAAAGTAAATCCCAAGCCAACTTCCCGCAACTGAAACTAATAATATTATGGCAACTCTGATCTTAACAGATTCTGTTTGTGGCTAGAGCTGCAAATCAATGATATCCCAGTCTGTGATGCTACTTTGCAGAAAAACAAAACAAAACCTCTCTAACATTTACTTCAGCAAATTAAATTCTGTATTAAGCTGTTGATGACAGTCAAGAAAGCTGATAATTTTATTTTGCCTGGGCTAAATTATACTACTGTTAGGCTGTAACGCTTGCTCTTGGAGGCTTCATAAGCAGAAAACAGACCCTGAATCCAAAGGTTTCCTGAGAACTGCACCTGCCCTATGTAATTTCTCCATGTAGCCCATCACCTCTGTCAGGAGGCGTGATGGACCAGACAGCCCCCCAAATACCACACCTGAGGACAATCCTGCAGAAAATTGCTGGTACAACACTACATCCCATAGGTGAAAGGGAGAGAATGGATACCTGTTGTCTCCTATTTTTGCATGTAGGAGACCACAGAATTGCTAATTCAGTGCCACTATACCAGGGAATTTAATCTCAATGAGAGCAGCTGTTGGTCCATGTAAGGAATGTACCTGTTGTTGTTGGGGAGGCCCCCTGGCCAGCAGTAGGTTTGATTACAGCAGGAGTTGCGTGGTCTGTGGCAAAGACTGCACAGTGCCTGTAAAACCACTCTGGAGGGTGACTTCAATAAAAAGAAAAGGTTTACAGGCAGCGAGAAGGGAGATGGGCAATTTGCTAAGATCTCTCTAGCAGGAGAACGTAGTTTGCTCCTAGTGAGTGTGGGCTGTAATGGGATGAAATCAGATACTTCAATGCCTTCTTTGTGTGAGAAGAACAGTGGGGGAGGGAGGAGAAGTACGTGTTCCAATGTATGCAAGGTTTTAAATAATTCTGAGAGGGAAAAGTAAGCTGGTTTAGCCAAGGAAAATAATTAACCTATGGTCAGAATGAATTATTTTACATATTTCCTCTCATGTTTGTTTCTATAGATGTGTAATCCTCAGATTACCTCGAAAACTTTCAAAACTATTCAGTCTTACACAAAGGTAAAGCAATCTTTGGCTAAGAGCTTTTGGCAGAGTTTTGGAAGAAAAACATTAATGCAGTAGGGCTTCTGCTTAATATTAGGGAAGGATAACTACTATTGAAGTATCAAACTAATATGGTGCAGTGCGAATTTGCCAAAGCATTATAGAATTGGATTTTCCTATTGTATAAAAATCTAGAAAGAACTACTATGAGATGATAAAATACAGTATAAGGTCACTGGCACATTTATGGTGCTCCATATAAGACTTTCCAGGTGGTGATATTAAAACCAACACTGATTTATCGCTGGATGCTAGATTTATTCTGGCATCATAGATGTAGTAAGAAGGCATCTGTTTAAAATGACTGCTGTACACAGACAACAAACTATTAAGCTAGTTGGACTCCATTTGTACTGAATACATGGTGTTGTTAAATTATTTTACAGTACTTTTGACCTTCAAACTTTTTTCTTATGGAGACTAATTCATTCTTATTCAAATAGCAGTAAACTTACTCTTCATAAATGCATCAGAAAGAAACAGATCTCCTAAAGATCCTGGTTTTCAGTATCACACACTGTATCAAAGCAAACCCCAAGGTATTTCCAAATTTTTCTGCAGCGAGTAAGGAATAATCAAACTCCAGCCAATCTTCTTATGGGTGTCTAAGAGATTTTCAGAAGTTGCATGCCTCTGCTTCCCTGAATAAGAAACTTGAGGAATGTTCTCTCATTATGCCACAAATATGACCAACATAGATTGCACAACAGAAAGGAGTCAATAATAAATCAGTCAAATAAATCAATAAATCAGTCAAACTGAGCTCATGTTTATTTTTTGGACAAGGGAAAACCAAACAAACTTCAGATTCTTGAAACGTGTATGTGTTTCCATTTTGTGATTATTGTTTTCCAAATTTGTTTTCCACATCTCTCTTTCTCTTTCCCCCTCTCTAACCACTCTGTTTTGTTTTGTTTTCTTTCTCCACTTTGCTATCATGGAAGGCAGTTAGGAAAGAAGACATTAGAGCAACAACAGTTCGGAGAAACTTAAAACTAAAAAAGAAGAGGAAAGCAAATAAACAAGAAATGGACTCAAGTTTCCCAAAATAAAACATGTCTTGGGAGGGAAAAAAAACCCTGTATGTTTTTTTTCTTCTCAGTGAAAATTAACTGGTGAATTCTATTTTGCCTAAACCATGTCAAGCTGCTGAAGCACAGACCCACCAAAGGTGATCCTCAGCCCCAGAGCAATCTCTCACTGGAAAGAAGGCATAAAATGCTACAGAGAAGACCTCTGCTACAGTGAAAACCCTGACTCTAGATACTCTACATAAGCTGCCATTTTTCTTTTAGTTCCTTAGAACCATTCCACTCTCTCCTATAGATATTCTTGAAAGCACTAAAATAAATAAATACCAATATGCTTACTTTAAAGCCATTGAGAATGAAGAGAGATGCAGATTTGAACAAAGCATCTGGAAAGAAACAAAATCCAAGGACTGTGCAGTCAGGATGACTCTCTTACATCATCATAATCTCATAGTCACCATGGTCTGTAGAGCAGAATGTGATGTGTGAGTGGGACTGTAACTTTGTCAGTCGCCAGCTGTGCTGTAGGAAGCACCAAAGCTCCATGCTTTCTTTACAACACAGAAAAGGATTTGCTGTATATTGCTACCTGATTTGCTGGATAATACTACCTGTATTAACATAAATCAGACAGATTCGTATTGCCTTAGTAATGAAGCAAGTATCATGATATGAACACTATACCAGTTGCATACGGCTATAAATAGGCTAAGTGTGAAATTTAGTTTTACTTCTATATTTTACAAATATTACATGTACTTATTTTGAGTACCTGCTGTTTTAGCCTCAGAGCTGCATGCCGGGTTTTTGCATGAAATTTCCTTCCCCCGCTCCCCTTTATCAAAGAATGGAGAGATAAAGAAAGCAGATGAAGCTATTCAACTTGAAATTGAAATCTATGGTACGGAGATGTTAATATCGAGTTAGGATAAATCTGTGTCTCTGTCCTGTAGTATGAAAAGAAGCAGTAGCAGTGTGCTTCCCAAATCCCTGCACGTTAATTCAGTTGGCTAGAAATTTAACAGAGATTACTTAGCTGTGTGTATATTTTTGAGATTGTTACTTAATAATTAAGACTACTTACTGGCAGCTCATGAGACATGGTGTGTTTTAAAGCCCTCATAAATTTTATCTTTCACAATCACTTGTTTTCAAATGACCCTGAAAAAACAATAATCTTTATAGTCAATGTATGTATAAAATGTGAAGTTTAAATGTATTCACCTCCAAACACAGTGAAATCAATTTACTTTGTATTTTGGTGTGAGAAAAGAGATATTTTTTAAAAATTCTTTCTTTGTTTGAAGGATTTTACCCAAATTTACCCGTTAGTAGTGAAAGAAAGGGGAAAAAAAATTGCAAATGAAAATTAAATAGACTATTTCAGCGTTAAAAGCAAATTTCAAGTAATACCCTAATTTTTCAGGAATTAATAAAATCTTCTGATCATGATTTCCATTCATAAATATTCAGGGGAGCAACTCTCTGCTATTCACTTTTCACTTCTTCATCTTTTCTGAGCTGTTGTCTTGAAGAGCTAGAGGTATTATGATACTGCTGATCTGGGTAATCTTTCTCATCGCAGACTAAGGATATTGTGTATGTCTAACAGGTACAAGCTAGCACTCCTACCAAAGAAGCAGTCTCAGCCACAACAGGGGCTTGTCCTCAATCCCCTGCTGCTGATGCAGGAGAAGCCACTGAGGGAACCACGCTAGGGCTAAAACTCTGGGAGAGAGCAAGGGAAAAGAAAGCTTCACCTAGGTTACTCTCGTGGTGTGTGGTGCTCCTCGGGGCTTCACAAGAGCTTGTTTACATAACACAGTGTGGGTGGGTGGGCAGAATTGGGAAAAGCAGCCGAGGGAGGTGGGGCAGCCCCTGTTCTCACTGGCATATGCTAGCGCAGTGTGGCTGCCAGTGGTGTGGGTAAAACAGAAATTATTATTTCAGTTACAGCCTTGTAAAGGTTTCTTTTCTTATGCTAGTATTACTGTTAGTGTAATCCCAAAAGGATTCAAACACAGTCTGTCAGGTTAGGAAAAAAGGAGAATACTTGGGGTCAAGTATCGCTTTTTGAATTTCCCTATTTATTTTAAATACTGGACTTGAACCAACCTTTCCTCAAAAAATGTGGAGAACAGAGCAAACACATCCTTCTCCTTTACCTCAGGAGAATTACTAACTTATCTACAAAAGCCTCCTACTCTCTTTTCTAGTTCCATTGTTCACTGGTGACGCCCAGTGACTTTCTGTTTCACTGCCTTTCTTAGGCATTTCAGTAAGGTCCATGGAATATTCCTGGAAAGGTTTTCACCAGAACCTGAGACATAATGCAGCTCTTTGGCAGCAAATATTTAGATTTATTTTACCATTTTAACATGACCCTAGCATTTTCTTGTATTATCCTTTTATCTGCTGAAATAACAAGATGTGATAACAATATCTGTAATATCTGTGATAACAGATATCTGTGATAACAGTGATATCTGTGATAACAAGATGGAGGTGACCATCATGAGGAAAATTCAGTCTATTCTAGGACTAAAGATTAGGTCAGAATAAGGAAGGCAGGGGAGGAAGGGATCACAAACAATAATTGCTGCTTAGGTCCAGAATAAGACAAAATGAAGTATCATTTACTGAATATTAAATAGTCAAATACTCATTTGATAAGCACATAATGAGAACCGAATTACTGTCTGTGGGAATTCTTCGTAATATTTTAATAAATGTCATAGATCTGACTAATTATCTGTGTGATAGTAACCTATCAGAAAACACAGAGTTAAATCAAAAGAAGTTTAAGAGGAAAGAGAGGAGCAGTTAAAGATAGAGTCACTTGGAAAGTATCTGAAAAATAGTGGAGGAAGTATGGCAGAAGTACCTTATACTTGACAGCTCTACAGCTGGTCTTTTACTGTATAGTCTTTCCATGTCAAATATGCAGAATTACAGGTAATATTAAATTAGACATGCTGGGCTAATTAATAGGACTGAATTACAGAAGATATGACTGAAATCCAGATGGATTACTTTACACAAAGGTGTAGGGTAACTACTATAAACAGATAAACCTGGTACTCTTAGCCTGGCTGGGATGAGAGAACCTCATATATATTCCAAGGAAAGATTATTGTATACTTAAAGGAAATGTACATTTTAACACTTGGTTGTTCTGATACTTTGTGGTGTGTGTTATATGCTCCAGGTGAATAGATAACATTCTGTTCTGGAGAAGCCGTTCTCTGAGTCATTAATCAGCCAGAGTCTTCAACTCCTGGAGAGTCTTGGCTCCACTGGTTGTCTTGTCTTCCACAGAGCTGGAAAACAGATGAAGCTCTATTCAGGGAGTCTGAGCAGCTGAGGGTCCCACCCTTGAGATAGCTGAAGAATCCTCTACCTGTCATTTGTAAAGAGAAACAAGGAGTACAAAAGTGAATCTCACCTGGTAGCATGGTAAATAAAAGTACGCTGGCATGCTGTACAACTCATGTTTTATGTACTTAAGGGAGGAAAGTTTTCACATTTGAGAAACTGCATTAATAAATATGCATACCAATATGCCAGGTACACCAGCTCAAGAACACGAGAGATTTGTCAAAAGTGTGCAGAAGCACTCTAGACGCTGGAAGAAACTTGCCTCTCCAGAATGTAGGCCACTGCTTTATACATGGGTCATTGCAGCTGCCAGACAAATGACAGCATTTGAGCCTACAGTCAGTATGCAGTGAAAGGAAGGAGAAAGTTACATCTTTCTATTGTCTTGCACGTTGTTTTATATACAGGATCTTCACTGGCCTCCCTCCACCCTGGACGTACTCAAATGGCATAGAGTGTTTTGGCAGGGAATGCACTGACTGGTGTCTAGCACACACTACCCAGGAAGAGCTATTTTTGTTATCTGCTAAAACTACAGCCTGGAAATATGTGCTGTCGAGACATTTTTCTGTTTGAAAATGCTTCAGAAACTAGTTCCATGGCTGTAAATCAAGAATTATAATGTCATCATAATGCTGAAAAACTTTCAGTCCCAAATGTGAAAACTTGATGTTCAGCTGTCATGAATAGGATATAAGGCAGAGGGGAACATGAACTGTTTGATAGCTTTCCCACTGTATCATGCTAATATTTTGCCACTGAGCTCTAGTTTCTGAATTTTTGTTTCACTCACGTTTACGTGAAAATGCTTGCCTGTCCACAGTCCTTAAAATGGCTGTTTTCCTAGTGAATACAGAAAAAGAACATGAATGTCTAATTCTCTTTTTGTTTAAACCTACTTAAACAGTGAACCACTTGAAAAAAAAAATTATTTTTTGCCTATGGAATCCTCATTTGCTAAATCTGCTTGTGAGAAACTTTGTCTTTCATTTTTAACTAGTTTACTTAAGTCTGAAAGTAGACAGAGAAGTAAGAAGAGAAAAATTAATTACTCTGAGCTTTCACATGCCCAGATACATGGAATTTCGGTGGCAAGCTCCTGACCTAAGACTTGAAGGACATGTATTGTCTTTCCTGCCCCATCATATAATTCCTGTCTGGATTTATGACCAGGTTCCCGAAGAGATTCTCTAATGCAAGTCAGAAATGTAAATTGTGAGAATGTGAAAAGAACTTGGCTACTGCAGAATGAAATGGTAGCATTAGCTTTCAGATATATGGCATTCAACTGAAGTCCACAGCCCAGAGGTGAATACTGTAGCCTAGAGATGAATATTGTCTCCTAACTAGCACATTGAATAAGGAGTGCACAGTAGAGTACGGCACCACAACGTGCATGTGCAAGAGCCTCTGCATCCTCTTGTGTGCTGGGTGTGAGTTTCTAGGGGTGTATATTGAAGGGCATCTCCCTCCAGGATGGAGGTGTCTTATTGAGCCCTGCCAAGAAGTTTTGCCTTGCCATTCAGCATTAGCAGTGTGGATGTGATTTGTCTTCACTTCATCCATCTTGCAGAGCAATGCCTTAACTGCCAAACTGCAAAGAGGCCTTTCTGGGGTCATGTTTTTAATTGAATTTGTTCCTTTTTACAGAAGCACTAAAGTTGCTTTGGGCCAGATGATGACAGAGGAGAAGGGTAAGGAAGTACTGATGGCTTACTTTCAGGAGATCACCTATTGTAGGTTTGCTCCAGGATAGTTTACATATTTAGAGAAGCATCTCCAGAGGGACGGGAACCCTAGGCTTTCCTTCCTAATTGAATGCTTCCACCTGTCCTGATCTGCTGAGCAGTTAGACATCCTTTGCTTTGCACATGATTTGGCAGGGATATGCAAACTCCCTCTGGAAATGTAGGTGCGCAGTTTCTACAGGTATTTGAAAGCTGGCATCCTGAATCTATAAGGGGTCATTCATTAGCTTCCTCTCCCACTACACACACACACATTCACACTCCCTGTCAAAGCAGTTCTTATATCCTCAGACCTCCTGATGAAGTGTTTAAAATGAAGCAAGTCACCCCAGGCCGTGAATTGTTCTTTAAGAAACGTCCCAGGACTGAACTTAAGGCATACAGATGGCGGTTTATAGATCTTGGTTGTGCTGATGTGTGAAGCAGGTCCCCAACAGCTCAGCTGGCAGGAGCAGGTGCTTCAGCCATTCAAAAAACAGCAACCAGAGTACTTAGACTTTATAGCCAGGCCTATATTACTAATCTGAGCAGTGCCAGAGCAGAGGACTGGCATTTGCTCATCCTTGCTGTCAGAAGAGTCCCTGCTACAGCTCTGCCCTGGGACATTTGTCCCAAGTGCTGCCTGGGAGCTCAGCACAGTCTGGGGAGCATTTATGTGGGTGTCTACTGTAGGGAGTACTAGATTTGCCCTTCAGCATCAGGGTGACTCCTCGTAGATATGAACAAGGTGTCACCCCGTGTCAAATGTAGCCTTTTCCCTGTTTTTCTTTGTGTGAAATATGTTGTGCTTTAATTTGGACCTGATCTCTGGCTACACACCTTTACCAGAAAGATATAGGTTCTTTTTATTATTTACAAGATATTTTATCTGTTACATGAAGACCTAAGCGCCTCTGCATTTTCCTACCCTGAGGACTTTGGAGTAAGAGTTGGAGCACAGTTTCATTGGAACCCATAGTACAATTTCTCAAAGCTTAATGCTCACTGTCACAGACAATAGGTCCCATGGGGGGAGCAACAATCCCTTATAAACAACAGCCTTGTGCTCACAGTAAAAATGAATTTCAGCTCTCAGAAGAAACACATTTCAGGAAAGGCAAAGGATGTGAATTTCAGTAGCAGCAAATGAATTTGTATTGAGAAGCGTACTCCACATCCCACTCAAAAAACCCATTAGGAATAGGAAAATGTCTATATAAAAAAGAAAAAAAAAAGATAGAAAAGATCGGGAAGAGAAAAAGATGTGTAGTCAAGAAAAACAAACCATATCTTATGGAGTACAGAATAAAAAAAATATACTCAATGAGTTCAGAATAATAAAGTAATGCCTGCTACTCTGCTACTCTTTAGTTATTTGCACTGATACAAAAAAGTAAGAATAAGCCTTTTGTACCAGTTTTATGTTAAGAGGATGAGACTCCTACTTCAAATTTACTGTTGATCTGTGGCTTTCATATTTAATCTATTAGACTTTAAAGATGTTTATAGCTGCCTATTGGTGTGCTTCCATCTCCTATAATTCCAGATTTATAGACCCTGGCAAAACAAAAGTCGGATGAATTATTGAATGCTTTATCATGACATAATGCAATAACTTTGCTATGCAGTAAATGTTTGTTTAGTAGACGATGTCCTTTATAGTTCACTTGTAAAATCAAGAAAACTATGGTTTTATGCTTGGGTTTTATGTTAGTACATAAGAGTGTATAAGGGTCTTTCCCCTAATTTCTGTTACTTGCAGAAGTATGATGCAGAATAATATTTTTCACATGCTGTAGGACATGAGGATTCTTTTAGTCTTTTACACTGCATTGAAGACTGTGAGGCTCCGGAAAGTGGCAGAAAATTCTGGAAGAGACTGTGCCCACATTTACTTCCCTGAAGGTGTAAAATGGTAATGGAAATTTATATTCTATGTTTTGCCTGACTTATCTTTTGAGTTCCCTATAGACTCAAAATAAGTTGATAAAGGGCTTTCTCTGTTCCAGGCAACAGCTTGGGAAAATAGGGAAGAGGAGGGAGAGAGTTAAGCTGATACCAGGAAATGTTGTTTAGAGTTACTTTCCTTTTAAAATCTGTGGGTATCTGCCTGTGAAAACTTTTGCGGTCAGGTGCAGCCAGATAAAAATCAGCCACAAAGGGAATTTATCATTTATTTTAGCTTGGCTGAATGATGATTCCTTAGTATCACAGTTACTTTTTTTATAATGCATCTCTTCACTCTGAGAAGCAGATATTCTCCCTCTGGTATAAAACTGATAGGCAATAAATCTATTTAATATCTTGTAGTTCTGTGGGACTCTAGCTGAGAATTTTGCCAATACAAATGATGCTCCAGATCACATTCTATGTTTGCTCATACTCTCTGGACATCAAATTTCAGTGGCAACCATCTTTTATTATACACACCATTGGATGAAAGCAGAAACAGAAAATGTGATTCAATGCAAATATAGTGGACCTTTTGCACAGCATTATCTCCCTATTTATCCGATATTTTATCTTTCTTCTCTCATTATGAACAACAGCTACTATCCACTAGGATAAGATATTTCTTTATAATATTATTTTAATTTCAGCTTTGTGGTGTCCGCATTTGCAAATGTGCATTATGCACATGTGCTGGCACTTAATTTTTTTTCCCCTGGAAACCACTTTTTTCCTCTGATGTAAAATTGGTTTTCACTATACTTTTGCAAGTGGGCTAGAGATCTCTAGTGCTATACATCTATAAATTAAAGGTTTGTTTTGTAAAAAGCAGCTTGAAGGTACAGGGCTGGCTGACTCTCCAGTAAGAAAAAGGGAAAAAGTCAATCTTCTAAATCATTCTAGGAGGTTAGGGAAAAATTCAAATTCACAGAATTTATTTTACTATGGATCTATCCTGCACTATAAGTGTCTTTGACATGAACAAAGCTGATGGAAACGCTCGTACTGTATTATCTTTAATGCAGCAATGCAAAACCAGGTTAGCAAGAGATTGCAACAGTGGTAGACTAGCATTTTGGAGACCTGGATTCTTTTTTTTGCTCAGCCACTGATGTAATTTTTGACTTTGGGTAAGCCACTTCTTAGCTTAGGTTTCTTCTTGTATTGAGTTTATGTGGCAAGGTTTGGTACTGGTGGGGGGTCAGTGGTGTGGGTTGCAGAGGTGATTTCTGTGAGAAGACACCATGTCAGTCAGAGCCAGTTCCAACTGGCTCCAAAATAGACCCACTGCTGGCCGAAACTGAGCCCTTAAGTGGTGTTGTTGTCACCTCCATAATAACATTTAAGAAGGGGTAAAAACCACAGCAACTGTGAGAGAAGAGTGAGAAAATGTGAGAGAAACAGCCCTGCAGACACCAAGGTCAGTGAAGAAGGAGGTGGAAGAGGTGCTCCGGGTACCAGAGCAGAGATTCCCTTGCAGCCTGTGGAGAAGACCATGGTGAAGCAGGTTGTTCTGCAGCCCATGGAGGGCCATGGTGGAGCAGATATCCACCCTGAAGGATGCTGTGACCCTGTTGAGAGCCTGTGCTGGAGCAGGATCCTGGCAGGAACTGTGGCCTGTGGAGAGGAGCTTTCATGTGACCCTGTGGGTGATTTCCCTGGAGAGTTGTGAAGGACTGTCTCCTGTGGGTGGGACCCATGTGGAGCGGGGAAGAGCATGAGGAGGAAGGAGCAGCAGAGACAAAGTATTATGGACTGACCACAACACCTCTTCCTCGTTGCCTCTGCACTGCCTGGGTGTTTTTAGCTTTGTTCTTTTTTCTCACTATCCTACTCTGTTATTAATTTGCAATAAATTAGATTACTTGCCCTAAGTCGACTTTGTTTTGCCCATGATTGTAATTAGTAAGTGATCTCCCTGTCCTTATCTTGGCCCACTAATTTTTCTTTGGTTTTTTTCCCCTTGCCCTGTTGAGGAGGGAGAGTGATAGAGCAGCTTGGTGGGTGCTTGGCAGGTGGCCAAGGTTAACCCACCACACTGCTTTAACAATTTTTCAAATTAAAACTCCAAGTGCTTTTGTGTCCATTCAGTCAAGTAGCCAAGTAGCATGGCATGTCTTTTATGCCTTAGCCTGAGCAGAAATGTCTATATAAACTTTCAGCCATTTAATTTCTCTGGAAGACCTAATCAGGGAAATATGTCTAGGGTAGCCCTAAAGTCACCTGCATGAAGAACTCCTTCACAATATAATCAGCCAATTATATTCAAAGCATCACCCAGGGGAAGTAGTGTTGCAGTTTTTTCCTTTTGCAAGACTGCTCAGTGCTGACACCAATTGCCCATGGGTGGGAGAACTGAGATTGCTGCATATCCCAAGAATTCAAATCTCTCTAACTTTGGGAGAAGATGGAGAGAGTGGCCTCTTCAAGGGGAGGTGAAAAGTGCATAATGGTGGAAGCTGGCCCACTGTGTGGTAAGCTCAGTTGGGAGAATTTAGCCTATTTACACATTTTAGGAATGACCCCTGATTTGCTTTGATGTGGATGGGTTAAGCAATAAGCTGCAGGCAAGCATTTCTGTCTCTGAGTCCTGATATTGTGTATGTGCCTCTCTGAAGACAGAAAGAACAGGAGGTCTCAGTGGTGAGGGGCTTGGACTACGCACACAACCCCATGGGACCTGAGTGGAAAGTATATAATGTAGGGAAAAGTCATGAAGGATAATTTTAAGATTGGTTCTGGTCAGTGGGGATTTCCACATGTTTAGAATTGTAGAATAATTTAGATTGAAAGTGATTTGTGGGCTAGTAAAAACCCCACTCAGATCAGAAGTCATTTCAATGTTGGACAGGTTGCCCAGAGACTTGTCCAGATGAGTTTTTTGTATCTCCAAGAATGGAGATTTCACATCCTTTCTGGGACTGACTTGTTTCAATAGGTACATAGCTTTTCCTACATGGAAACAATTCAAGATGAATTTTCCATATTCTTCACTTTTCTCTCAGAATTATAGCTAAATAAATGAACATTGTAATATACAGCTGGAAACATCAGAAGTGGTTTACTTGATGTTTATTTATGTCTTTTTTTCTAAGATATCTACTAATTTTCTTATATTAACTTTATTATTTCAGTCCTCAGTTTTGCACTCGGCATTCGCTTGTAGCTGAAAAAGCTTGTGCTTGTGAATTATTTTAAAAGCTAAAAGGAAAGGATAATTTCATATTGGAAGTCAAAATTTGGCAAGCTATAGTATTTTGAAGATTTCAATTCCCAAACCGTCATACACTTCTTTTCTGCTTTTTACATTGCAGAACAGCAATTGCACTTTTTAAATTAAAATAAACTGCCCCACGTTCTTGTAGGTACACTGGTCTTAAGGGCCTTAAAATTTTGCCAGAACAGTGCAGCAACTTTCAATGGGTGGCCCCTCCCTGGTCAGTTTCGGTGATTATTTAAAGAGCTGTTATGTATGAATGACAGAAGGTTTGGTTATGTAAAGAAAACTGAAAATTTTTAGTTCAAATTCAGGTTCAGATGATCTGCTGTTTCATCTGATTTTCCCAAAAGTCACCTTAAAAATTATGGGCTTGCTATGATTTTTTATTTTATTTTTAGGAAAAGAACACTCTGATTGATTGGCCAGATAGTGTCAGCTCTGTCAAAAAAGTTGTAATCTCAGGTCAAGAACAGCGCTTGAGGAAAACAAAATGAAAGACCAAGATTTAGGAACAATTCTGCCTCCCTACATATGGCAGTTTCAGCTGTTTCTTTACTTGTTTATTTTTAATACATCTAAAGGCTGCAGGGAACAATTATGATCATCCTGGCTGAACTCCTGCATAACCCAGACTACACAATTTCACCCAGGGACTCTTGCACATAACGTAGCAGCTTGTGATTGAATTACTAGAGCATGCTGAATTGCTGAAAGTCCTTACATGGAAACAAGTTGTTTGTTCTTTAGAAGTTCACTCTCTGTTGCTCTACTACTGTTAGATCTGTGGTATCCTAATAGTCTTTAGCAGCAGTTTGCTGTGATCTTGCCATAAGATTACGACTCTAGGTGAGCTGTGAGAAAGCAAACAGGTGTTGATTTGAACCCCAGCCAGTCATAGCCGAGCCTGAGATTTTAAAAACTTCCAAAACTGATTCTTGGATCCTATATCCTAAAAAAAAATATAGTTTATGTAGTCAAATAAAACTCCAGTATCTTCTTTTTGGTGTGTGTGTGTGAAGAATGCTCATCTGTGACAATGCTCTGCAATGAAGGATGTTCAAAGGGCACTGCGGAACCCTCTCCTTTTTTCAGGCAAGAGGTATGCCTTGGGTGAGTGCGTTCCATATTATTGTCTGCAGAGAGTGCAGACTATCTCTACAGAGCACCCCATTAGGTATTCTCACAGAGTGAAGAGTAAGAGGAATATTTTGCACAGAATGTATATGTTTACTCAATCTTTTTTTAATTTTTTTTTTCTCCTTAAGATAGGCCCATTTCCTGTAATTGTTTTTGGAGTAAACTACTGCCTAAATGGAAGAATAAATATAAGGCTATTATGATGCATTGGTACTGGCAATTTTTGCTCAACTCTTTACGCTACAAAAGTGTAATAGTAACAGGGCCATTTTATAACTGATTTGCAGGAATCATCTCTGTCCAGTTACCAGAGAGCATCTGTGCCAAAACCCTGGAATATACAACTTAAAATAAAGACTGGGCTAACACAGTGCCATTGTAATCCACAAAAAGATTCATATTGACTTTGGCAAGCAGAGTATCAGAATGGAAATTTGACAGTGAGGTTAAAATTAAACTAGCCAAATAGGCATATCATTTCAGTTTGAGGCTGGGCTATGTATCAAACCTTGTGAAGTGCTAAAGTCTGGTAATGTACTGTATTTCTAAAAATGAATAGACTAGGACTTTGGGAAAACTACATGGAACAGAGCAATAGCATTTCTGCACACCGTTGCCATTGACATATTCTATGCATGGCTGAGACTCTTTTGACTTTTCTTGGACTATTTAAGCACTGCTTATTTCTGTTGTCAAAATTAAACAGATATCCAAGTGCTTTGCTGCATTTAAGCTGAACTGTTTAGTGGAGGCAGTTAATTAATTCTTTCCCAGTGGTTTCATTAAGCCTCTATAGTTATCCAATGAATTATTTTAAGTGGGTTTGTTAGTAGGCTATTCTCTTATCTACAAAACCAAGACACAAATAGGAATGTATTCTAAAAGGCTGTTGGAAACTGTAGGCATTTATTTGAATGCATACTGAGGGTGCACTTTTGTACATGTAAACCAATATATGGAAGGGATGTGACATATAAGCAACTATGTATGCATGCTATTTGTTGAAAAAACATATATTAAATCTCTCAGGAGTATATTCCAAGGATTTAATCTTTAGGATTAAATCTTTAGGATTTAAAGTGGTGTTTATTTCATAAAACTCAAGTCACTGACAGTTAAGTCAATCATCCAGCCATCTTCCAGTGTCAATGAAGAGACAGAGAGAGAGAGAGATACTGGTCTAACAAAGACTAGGGAACTAGAATAGACCATTACCTTTTAGGTGACCAAAATTAGGTAAGAGAGACTTTATCATTTCAGTGTAGGTAGTCATTAAAATGCTACCCATTTGTGCCTAATGCACTCCATGCTAACTGTAAAGTGTACTGGGGATAGCATTTCACAGGCTTTCTATTGTTCATCATTTCAAATATAAGTCTGTAAAGTAGATATGACGTTAGTTGGGATAAGATGCTTATTTCACTGACATATGGGACATGCAACTGTGGCTTTGAATAAGACTTTCTTACAGCTCTGATATCTACTTCACTGTCTAACTCCTGTCACCTAGCACTTTTAAAAGTTTTTTTGACATTAACTCCCAATTTCTCAGGAGTTTAAAAATGATATTTCAATTTAAAGCAGTGTAACTGGAGAGTAACACTGATGTATGCTGAGTAGAAGATATAAAAATACTGAATCTGGGTTTAACTGGAAATGAGCTAATTATTCTGGATTGAGGCCTGCTCATTTTGAAAGTACTGTTAATGGTTTTAAAAAGTGTTCAGTGAGGAATAAATGTTATAAGTGGTTTTTTTTTTTCTCCCAGAGTTTTACTTTGTAGTTTGAGATCTGAATTTGCTAGCTTTGTCAATAAAATCATTAGAAATCCATAAGCTGATAGTGCAATAAGCAAGTCCAACATGTACAAATATGTTAAGAAACTGTAATTGCATTTTTACTATTGCTTCATTTTTATTTTTTCACCTGACATGTCATTCTATAGCAGATTTTATAGAGCATGAGGTGAATTGATATAATTAGCTTGGTTTTCTGCCATCTTTCTCATAGGTCAAGCCAATTAAAAGACAACTGAGAGAGACAGTACTCCAAACTGTAGCATATGGCACCATGGCATAAAACACACAGTAGATGGAAAACAAATTGGCTGGGATTTTAGCTTTGAAATTTAATTGAATATAAACCATGTCTGACTCTGAATCACCTTGAAATTTCCTTCTTTCTCTTCGCTTCTTATTTTCATCAAGAATCAGAGCACTATTCTGTTCCTGAGTCACATAACAACATCTTGTTTGCCTTTGAATGAGATCCCTGATGCAGCTATTTCACTGCTCAACATTTTTCTTTGGCTGTAAGTAGGGTCAGTTGAAAGCCAGAATTTCTGATTTGTGATGTATTTGGAAATTCCAAAATTAGTTTTACTGCAGAAAGCAATATTCCCTCTCACCCCACTAACAAAGCAAATAAAATGTGTAGTTTTCAAATTTTCTTGCTGTGTGGAAAACACTAAGGTTAGCAATAAATGAAACTATTGGGTTTTTGCTTCAAGACAAGTTTCATAGCACCATTCCCTAAACAACCTGAGTATGAACTCTAAAGACAGGGAACCTGATTTCCCTGGGAGAGGTTCTGGGGCAGCCTGACAGAAACAGGTTTGCTGGGAAGTTTCTATCAATACTTTATCACAAGGTGTGTGCGCAGGATATTTCTTGGTGCTGACACTGTCCTCCATGTCTGTTAAGCTGCTAGCAAGTTCCTTGGAATGACTTTAGCATGTGCCAATCAGCACTTCACAGACAGTCCCTGTCTAACTTAAAAGTTAGAATGACCTAGGAGAGATTTTCCCAACACAGTTTGGATGTGGTAACGTTATTCTGGAGGCAGAGAGGTTGCTAGCATGAGGAAGGCTGTTGGACAGAGTATTTGGAAAAACACTTTTTTTTTTTTTTTCATTCTAGTTAAATTAGTGCTTTTCGGGTAAGATCTGTTTTGCTATGAATATAACTTAGTACACCCATCATCTCAGCTGAGGCCTTGAGTATTTCTATTGGATTACAAAAGGGTAGCACTGAAAACTGGTTGTTTAGAAGAGGTACAGTTCACTCCTTATTGTTTAGGGATTCATCCGAATATAGGATTTGTTGATTTCTTGTGATTTTTTTTCACAGTGTAGTTCAGACAAGGTAACACTTTTTTTTCTGGTAACTACTTCAAATCTAAAAGTACCTTAAGCATGGTTATATAGCTGCTGAGTCTGACTTTCCATTCTTCCATTAAGCACCAGCATACATCATCTTTCCATAGACAATGGACAGTGGAAATGCTGTTGTATGCAATCAGAGGTAATGTAGTTGCTTTGTAAATATAGTCACCTCACACTTTTGGAGGACAGGCAAACAATATCAAAATCCAGAATAAAACGGGTTTTCCTGGATTCAAGTAGTGAATAAAATTAATGTCTATATATGCTATTCACTATGATCCTTGAATGTACATTGGGGTACTCTCTGATGAGCATGAGAGAGCAAAGCATGTCTGCTTAATTTTTAATCTTATCTACAGGATAGTCCTTGTAAAATAATAATTATTATCAAATCAGATTTTCTGGAAGAATGAATGTGTCAAACTCACCTACTTTATCTGCTGCGGCAACTGATGTCAGTATGATAATGCCATGCTAGCACTGCTTAAGCTAAGAGTTTGTCAGGTGCCCCATGATAAACTCTAGCTTTTGAGGGATTTTTTTCATCCCAGTTCATCAAATCACACAGGTCTGACATTCAGTACGCAGTCCTCAGGGTTTCAAATGTTCTTTTGCTCTTGATTTATGCTAACAATAGAATACTTGAAAGAATGAAGTATCATTGCAGTGGCTAAGTGACTCTGATTAAACAGATTCCAGAAACTGGCTGTGGACAGCTGCATTGAAGTATGCAGTTCGGATGGGTAAAGTTGGAAGTAAAAGAAAGCTTGAACTTCATACCAATGCAGGAGAGCAGGGGAAAGAGGGGAGCAGCTTATTTCGCAAATTTATTTGCTCTGAAGGCAAGGTAGATCTTCAACATGTTCTTAGTATTTGGAGACCAGGCTCACAGACTCATCTTGCTTGACTTTAGAAGTCTTCCATGTGCATGGCTACATGTGGGCTTATCACCTTAGGCTCAGGCATGGGACTTTCCAGGGTTTGGTTCTTCTACGCTTATGTGTTTTCACTGACAACACAGACCATCAGTGGCAAGCAAAAATGTCCATGTTGCATATGCCTATGAATGAACAATTCAATCCCACTCCCTGATCTGGAGAACTGAGCAGGGAGTGAACAGAAAAAGAAATGTATTAATGTTGGCAGGGAAAGCAGAGAGCTTTGCTGCAGGTGAAACAAACAGTAATTTATAGAAATGGATCTGGAAGTCTCCTTTATTGGCACAACCACAAGATAAATTATATTCCAGATCACATGGACACTGGACACAATCAAGTGCTTAGCAAGGGAAACGTCTTTTTTCTGAGTATATTTTTCCATCCTATCTTCAATGCACTAAGTTTTACATTTGTATTTGTATTACATTTTAAGTTGTAGTAATCATAAGATTTTGTGCTGGAAATTGTGTAAGTCATTTTCTTATCTTTTTAGAAATATTTTTTCTATACTAAAAATTCCATTTATTTAACTTAGAGCAGTATTGCTTCCCTGTACATAAAGCATTCTGGGAACATTGTTCTCAGAAATATTCAATCAGTTTTATCATGCTAGTGTTTTACATACCCTGCTATCTAAGGAACCCTCTTTAAATCCTTCTAGATATTCTTAAGTGGAAAAAAATACATACATATATATATATATAAAACAAATAACTATGGGCAAGTTTTTTTTTTCTTTAAAATAAAATCTCTTCCCTTACCCTCTATCTCATGCTGGAATTAATATCTTCTGCTGCCTTGTTTCGCCTTATAACAATCAGGAAACAATTTATTTGTTGCCACATGATGAAACTAAATTAGAAGACAGAGGGTCTGTGAAGGAAATGCTTTCCAAGCAAAATGTCTGTTCTCCCCAAAATCAGGGTAGAGAAGGTATGGTGTTTTATCATCACCTTTCCAAATTCCCCTCCTCTCCCTCTATATTCCAAATTCTCTCAAGGTTAATTTGAAATTATACAAAACTGCAGTTCTTTGGAAAGGGATGTTATATTTTCGTTTAAAATAAAGAGCTGTACTTCAAATTTTTTCCTCTTAATCACTTAAAACAACCACAAATTCTCGCACAGCATACACTAGAGGGCAATAGTGAGCTATAAATATTTTCCAGCTTCCCCTTGGCATTTACATTACAGTGCCTCTCAGGCACTTTAGGTTCCTCTTCTCCCCTAACTATAGGCTGTTCTCGCAGTATAAAATCTTTTGCACAATAGGACCAAATGCAATGGTGTGCTTTTTCCACTGTTCTCAGGATTTGGTGTATTTCTAACATATAGGTGAAATTGGTGACTTTCATTGCTTCCAGAAGCTTACTCACTGATTAGTCTCAACTAACCCAACATTCAGGCTTTACTACAGTGTTAATGCACCTTTCTCTCATTCTGCCCTCAGTCTGCTCTTTTGAGTAATGGCTCTTGCCAACAGCATTGGTAATATCAAACAAGAGTGAGCAAGTATGTGGGTTTACATATTTCTCTTTGGAATTCTTTTTAAAGCCAATTTAAACCCTCCTCTTCAGAGACCAAGGGCTAGTATGTGCAGATGTTATACCTTGTTACTGGATGTATGAATGCAATACAAGTGGCAGAAAAGGTGAATCGAGGTGAGTAAGAAAAATATTTCAGAAAAACATAAGAGGACAGCACTTATGTTTCTTGCTTAAAATTGTGGCATAGTTTCCTAAATAAAGCATATTTGCCTCCCAATTTGTAAGAAAACTAAGCAGCACTTCTTGTGGTTTTAATTGGTCTGTGATTTCATTTGAATGACATTTCCAAACCAAAGAGGTTCACCTATCCAGCTTTTTAAAAGTTTTTTACTACTGTCAGGGAACTGCAAGTAGAAACAACCCCTTTATTTCTTTGACCTCTGCCTCTTGTCATATGGATTTTTTTCTGCTTAAGCTGCTTCTGGAATTAAGCTTTTCTGACAGACTCAGGATGGAGGAACAATTTTTTATTTTTTTTTCATTAGCTGCCAGTTATTTTTGCATGACTGTAGAGATTTAGGGAACAAGTCATTATGACCTTATGTATGTGTAGCACATATTAAGTGCCAATGAGAAGTGATGTCCCTGAGAGGGGAATGTACAGGTAATATTTAAGAAGTGCTTGAGATGTACTTTTTCTCTAAGCTGTCCTTTGGCATTGGTAAGTGTGGGGGGTTTTTGGTTTTGGTTTTTTTTTGTTTTTTTTTTTTTACATAATCAGTTGCATAGCACTTTAAAGGAGTTTTTAAAGTGATCTCCAAATAGCACTGAGGTACTGTCCCCAGACACCAGACCAGGACATCTGATCTGATGGTAGCTACCTTCACTATTTTCTGAACTTAGGTTCCCACAAATGCCTGCCTGATTGTCTTTTACTTGTATCTATACATGCGACCACAGTTCTTAGTGACAAGCCCTCAGGTTGTGAGCCTTTGACAAGATGAGGGCCCAAGATGGCATCGTCTCTTTTGCCTTTCTTTTTTGTGGTGGAGGACAGGAGCTCTAAACTTGTTGCATAATTGACTTTTATATTTAATAGACTGCCTTCCATTACATCGGTCTGCCCCTCGGGCCCTCCTGAAGTCCTGATGGATTTCTAATAGCTTTTAATGTTAATACTGTAGCCTGCTGCTATTTTTCAGTGCATTTGATTGGTGTTTTTCTGTATTGGCTTCCTAACACATACCCAGATAGTGAAATAGTTTGAGTGTTTCTGATTGGGAAACACTGTGGGGAGGGAGAGAAACACCCAATATTGTTTTTTCATTGCTTTTAATTGGAAATGTCACTAGAAAGCATTCCCACAAAGATGCCTAGCATAAATCACAGTCCTGGGGACTAGGGACTAGTCCCTAGGATCTGATTAGTGAGCTCAGTGGGCACAGCAGTTACGGCTGTGTCCAGAAAAGTGTGCTTTTACTGTTGCTACTTTTCACTCATTTATGAAATCTTTGAAACCCACCTGCGGTCCACACAAACTTCTAATAAAGCTGTACTTGAGACTGAAAGAGTATCCCGCCTGCCCCTCAAATGCCTGTGCCTCCAGCCATGCAGCGGAGGCCTGGGGACTGCATGGTTAACTGCAGTTCACCTGCTGGCACCCAGGTGTTATGCCTCTACTGGGTCACCTCCCACAATGGAGAAAGTATTAACATCACACATCATGCCTGGGAGCTTAAAAATGGTGCAGAGATGATGTATTTATCCAGTAGGGGGGAAGCTTGCTAGTGCTGAGTGTCCCAGCGAGAAGACGGGAGCAAACCGAGTGGCTGGGCTCAGACTTGGCCTGAGCGCTGTTGGCTGACGACTCCTTTCCTCCATGCCCTGACACAGGTCCAAAACGATCTGTGGACTTTGGGCTGATAAACTAGCTCTTCATACAGAACAGCGCCTTCCTGGCACTGATGGGAATGAGGAACAGATGTCCGTGAAGCAGCTGGCAAAGCTGCCTTGAGCTGCTCCTGGCCAGCCTGATGCCAGGCTGCCCCATGGTGGTGTTTGTGGCGGATGATCTGTGCTTCAGTGGGGGTCACCCAGCTGCAGCCTCCCGCTCGTACTGGCTCCCTCCTGGCTCCTGCTCCAGGCCTGGCTTCCCTACTGGGTCCAAGTCTGCCTGTTCTCCCTGGGTAGCTCTCAGCTGCCAGCTGGAGGCGGGTGGTGAGTGAGGTGGGGGTCAGGCACAGACTCCTCGGCAGGTCGAGCAGCCTGGCAGCTCTCCCTTCAGACTGCTGCAATTACCGTTTGTCTCAGTCTGGGCTTCATCCCACAGTTCCCACACGCATCTTCCTTTAGCAACTGGTTTTCCTTCTGCTGATGGCATGGTCTCCAGTGAAATCTGTCTCCTCTCATTATTACCAAGGAAAACTCTGAAAACCTCAGCGACTCATGCCTAGGTCGGTGGATAGATTTGCAGCTCTGTGTTTTCAAAACACAGTAAAATAATAATTATCCCTTGCTGCTCTCTTTGGGGTTCTTAAATAATACTGCCCTCATTTAGGGAAAAATGGCATCTGTTAAATCCAAACCACATAGTGAGTCTGTGTCAGAGCCAACATTTCAGCTTGGGAGTTCTTAGGTTTTGGTTTCACGCTCAGTCCATCAGGCCATTTAACATCCTTAGGAATCAGAAAACTACTACTTAAGAAATATGTGTAATGATATGCATCAAGCTCTTCAAGAGGGAAACCAGCAAAAGTCTCTGAGAAACAATGCAATCTCCTCTGTAGCTGTGAAAAAAAAATCCAGTGAGTTACCCATCTGCACAGGGTTGGATTTGCTATAGAGTTGGTAACTGATGATTTTGCCAGTTCGTATAGTTTCAAGCAAACTGTTCATTAAGGTTTTGGCTGCATTTTCTCTGCATTCCTGTGCCTGTTTTCACATATTCTTATGAAAAGTTGTGCCATAGTTTTATGCAACCATATGCAAAATACCACTGCATGACCTTGGGCCAGCTGACAGGTGCCATATTTATGACAACACAATATTTTTAATGGAGATCAGATACTACAGTGAGAGACTTCTCCAAATATCACCATTTACCATTCTTCAAAACAAGCAGTAAAATGTGTGCTAGCATTTTGTACAGAATAATGCAGCTGGTTGGATTCTGTTGCTTACTGAATTGTCCTGGGATTGTGATAACAAACAAAAAAAACCCTAACAAAACCCAAAGCCTCATTTTAGTGCAACCTTATGCATGAGATTTTAAGCCCACTACGGTCAGTAAACGTGATCTTGAATCTTTGATGATGCACATAGATCAGCCTACTTCTGAAAGCAAGGCTTAAATTTGGATGGAAGCACCAGATTACATAGATCATGAGCTATTTTTCACTCTAAGCAGCTGTTTAATTTTACTGGTAGCATGTTCTTCTGATAAAGAAGAATAACCCAGAATAATGTATGATAGCAAAAGAACTAAAATGCTTAATACAAGTGGCTCGTAAAGGATACAAGAATAAGCAGAACAGTATTTCTAAGCTCATAAATTTACCATCAGCAGTGTGATCCTCCTTACGATGACAAATTAGGTTTTAAAAAATCACAGGATCAAAGGCATATCACTGGAACCTGGGCAAAGGTCAACCAGCTTTGAGTGGGAATCCTACCGTGCTCCTGAATGCATGGGAACATTTTCGCAGTGATTGTGCTGTAGCATGGGCTGTTTGAAAGCATTATCCATTGCTGACGGGTGTGTCTGACTGTAGGTGTGTGCATTGTGTGTGACAGAAGACTCAAGTGTTGCAAATTGTGCATGGATTAAACTTCAGAAGCATTCAATTTAATGCTTTTATTTCTCAGAGATTGTGTCCTTAATCTTTGTAACTGTGGCCAGCTGCAGTTCTGCAGAGGGAAACATTTTAGAGGCACAGGAGAAAAATAAAACAATGCAAGTGACTTTTCCCCCCCTCTGTTCTCTGAAGACAGGTTTGTGTCCTAGGAGGGTTTGAAAGCCAAGCTTTAATAGCACAGATGCGCAGTATCTTTTGTGGAATGTGTAGATGATCTTCCTATGTATCACTGAGCATGAAAGGGATGTTTTGCTCTTTCATCCATGCATCACTTGTCACCACTTAAATACAAATTGCAAACATTTTTGAAAGCAAATGCACGCCCAGAAGGATTTCCCATCCTTCAGAGTTCAGGGTGCCTGTTGTAAATTGACCCAAGTCCATTCTTTCAATTGACAAGATTTTTCTTTTTCTGTTTCAGGAAATGTAGATGATATTCATCACCACACAGCATGTTAGTAACTCAGTGAACAAAGGTTTTTATAAAAATGGAAATAGTTAAATCTCCTTATTTGAGTGTCTGTCCGCTTGTAACTTGATAGAATACATGTTCACAAGCTGGCTAAATGCTTTAGGTTACAATGTAGGATAGACATATGGTCTTATGGGTGACTTACCTGGTTAAATTTCATTACAGGATCTTGGGAAAAGTTTTTTATTATTATTGTCATATATCATATACAATCACACATATATTTATATATAAATACATATGCATGTGTGTGTCTTTGTGTTTGTATTTTTAAACATCCAGAATTGTTACTAATGTTACCCAGACTCTACTGATGTCGTGGATGGAGTGAGAGGGAGGCATAAATATAGTTTATTGATGTAAAACAGTGAGCAAACAAGGTTCAGTGGTAAATGCAACAGTGGTTTCACAAGATTCGGTAGCAAGGTAGACTTGGTTATTTACTGCATAGAGGATGGGGTCAGACAAAACGGTCAGGGAGACCCTCCCATTGAGTCATGAGGTTCAGAAAGGACCCCATTGCTTTCTGAACTCCTCCCTCAGAGAGGAGTCTAGGTGTGGCTGGATCCAATCCTAGTCCCAGACTTGGTCAATGGTTTATGCCTAAAGGATTATATATATGCACAATTAATCCTTTATATAATTTAGCTAAGATTTCAAAGTTTAGCATGTTATTAGCCTCTTATCGAGGATCTCTTGCAGCAAAGAATCTCTCAACCTTGAGAAGGTTAGTGCTACACCAATATCATCTCTCTGCTACCAGTAGAACCTCTGTGTTGTTCCTCTAAAATTCTCAATTCCTCTCTTGAGTGTCTGCAATAATGGAGCTGCTCAGCAGGTGATGTTTAATAAAATATTTCAAATTGCATCTATTTCTTAAGAATACTTCCCATGAAATGTCTGGTTTTGATTTATTGATTCCAACAATTATAACTGGTGTCTGGGTGTATGAACACTAAACCAGATTCCTATTCAGTACTCCACAAGAGGGAAGGAGGCTCTTTCAAACCTTGTGTTGCCACACGTTGAGTGAGGAAAGACACTAATGACAGCAAATAACCTTAACCCCTCTTTATCAAACCTGTATCAGTGGTTGCCTGAGGAGGACAGAATCACAGAATCATAGAATATCCTGAATTAGAAGAGAACCATGAGGATCATTGAATCCAACTCCTGACTCCACACAGGGCAACCTAAAAGTTAAACCATATATCTAAGAATGTTGTCCAAATGCTTCTTGAACAGTGACAGGCTTGGGTCCATGGCCACTCCCCTGGAAACCTTGTTCCAGTGCTTGACCACCCTCTCAGTGAAGAACCTTTTCCTCATATCCAATCTGAACTTCCCCTGAAACAGCCTTAAACCGCTGCCTCATGTCCTGTCACTAGACACCAGAGGGAAGAGATCAGCACCTCTCTCTCCACTTTCACTTATGAGAAAGCTGTAGATCACAATGAGGTCACCCCTCAGTCTCCGCTTTAAGCTGAACAAACCTAGTAACCTCAGCTGCTCCTCATAAGTCATGCCCTCTAGTCCTTTCATCATCTTTGTTGATTTCCTTTGGACACATTTTAATATTTTTATATCTTTCTTATATTGTGGAGCCCACAACTGCACACAGTACTCAGGGTGAGGCTGCACCAGTGCTGAATATAATAGGACAATTGGTTTTTTTGGACCGGTTAGCTGTACTGTGCTAAGGTCCATTGTTGACTCATATTGAGTTTACCATCAACCAAAACCCCCGGATCCCTCTCTGCAGGGCTGCATTCCGGCCTCTCGTCACCCAGTCTATATGTACATCAAGGATTACACTGTCCCAGGAGCAGAATCTGGCATTTGTCCTTCCTAAATTTCATAGCTGGTGACATGTATCAAGATGTCTCTGTGAGGCCTCTCTGCCCTTGAGGGAATCAACAGCTCCTCCTAATTTAATATCATCGGAAACTTACTTAGTGTGCACTCAACTCCTGTGTCCAGGTCATTGATAAAAACATTGAAGAGAACTGGCCCTAAAATTGAGCCCTTGGTAATACTACTAATGACTGACCACCAGCCAGATGTTACCCCATTTACTACAGATCTTTGAGCCCAACCTTTCAGCCAATTGTTCACTCATCATATTGTGTACATGTCTAGCTGTATGTTGGACATTTTGTCCAGAGGATACTGTGACAGACAGTATAAAAATCTTTGCTAAAACAAACAACCTTCCCCCCGCCCCCATCCACTGCCTTCCCTTTGTCCACAAGAAACAAGGTCATATTGTAAGGAGTTTGCAGCGTGCTTCTGTGACATGTCTCCTCTTCAAGGGACCCTATGACTTTATATACTCTGTTTCTGGAGTACTTCAGCACAGTGCACAGTATTGTGTGCATTAGGAATCTATACATACACAGGAACGATCCTGTTTCCTTCTGGCATGACACTCTTCTTATGTTAAAGCACTGTAAATACTGAGTTTGTTTGTTGTTGAGCTTGTGTTTTACACTTGAGAACTGAAGGGATTTCAGCAGCTAATGGCTTAAGGAACAAGAGACAATAGTCAGTCCTGACTAATGACACAAGGCCAGTGTAAGCACACACTGGAGCTGTGTCAGAAAAATTAGAGCGTTTACATGAGTGTGAAAATATAAACTCTGAACTCACTGAGGCTCACTTCTCCCTACTTTCAAACCAAGAGGAGTGGGTTCTGAAAATGTTCACTTGTCATGTTTGGAATTAGGTTGCAAGTACAACATACTGGTGCACTAGCTGAGCCTTAAGGGCATTAACAGATTAATAATGTTTTGAAAAGTTATGAGATATGTAGAACAAACAAATTTACATGATGATCAATGTTATGGGGTGTGATTATTGAAAAGGAGATGGTACACCATCGACATGCTCAGAAAAAAGGGTAGGAAGTCATACTAGGAACAGGGCAGGTTTTCAGCAGCAGAGATGTATGTGTGTTCATTGAGACTGTAAGTTAGAAGAAGAAATGAAGGGCTGCTAGGGAGATACAGAGCACTCACCAAAAGAAGTTGGACTGCTGTTTGGCTGTGGTATCTACTCTTACTCTGCTGGGACTTTCTGAATGTCCATAGCACAGGGTCCAGTGCAAATTTTGTACTGAGCACTTGAAATATAAGTTGTATACCAGTCCAGACACAGATCTGTAATTGCTGGGCTGTCTGGATCAAAACACAAAGGTAAGAACTCTGGATGGGAAAGGTGGAAAGGTAGTGACTTTGGGTGGGAAAAAGAGACCTCTGAGTCCAGACTTCAGCGCAATTTTCTTCTTGTTCTTGCCAGTTGCTCTGCCAAGGAAAAAGACTGAATGTGAACAAGGCTAGACAGTATGTTTGAACTGTTCTCATCCTGACTGTTACCGATGTCTCTTTTATTAAATATTCACACCTGTACATGCACATGTCCAGATCCCCCAGGTGAGTGTTTTGTGAGATAGCACTGTTACTCAGATTAAAGAAAGGTCATGAGGGGAAAACTCCACAGGTCAATATTTTTGTTTTCTTTTTCTTTTATTTTCTTTATGTATTTTAGAGGGCAGTAGGATTTCACTTACAATGCTCCTAAGTTTAATAGTCTCTCTGTGGACTCTATATATCAGATATCTGTATAGCTCACTAGAAAAAAGGTCTTATTTCTTCAGTAGTAAACTGGTACCTGTTCCTATAGTACTCAAATTGTACAGAAGAAGGAGTGGAAGGGTTAAATATTTCCTGAAGAAGGAGTAATATTTATACTCCAGGAAAGTTTTCCTGACCTATCTTATTCTAATACTGATGAGACTGTCTGGTGAAAAGAGGTCAGCATTATCAGGCCCTTTCGCTTAGAGTGTATACATGATATTTAGGTTCTGCAATGTGCAGAGCTTACTTTGCACGGGTGACTTTCTGCATGAAAAGAACATGAGGAATGTGTACCTAGGGGGTCACAAACAGTTTGCCTATGGAAGTATAATTTTTTGTTTGGGTCTCAATTTTTGCAGTTGTGTAGCATGTTCACAGAAATACTAGAACCTTGTGTGAACTTAAAATACATTTTACATTGGCTCAGCAGCTGCAATTGATCTTAAATAGTTTTATCTCATTCGTAAATGTTGCCAGGCATAACACAAAGATCTTTCATTCACTTTCATGTTAGGCTGCTTTACTTTTCTCTCAATATATTCACCCTTTAGAAATGTTTATGTATTTTTAAGAGGTGACTGCAAAAAAAAAATTAATGAACAGCTTCTGACTCAGTAACCAATGGTTTCGACTTCAGTTCCTTTGTGGCTCCAAAACAAGTGTTTATTTAGAAAATGCCTTCAGCAAGGATATATTTTGGGATTTATTATATGCCACGGATTAAATTATTTCTTGTTTATTCCCTTCACTTAAAATGCATAATTAATATTTCACAGTATGTTTAGATTAGTAGTTACATTTGGTTCTTTACTTAATTCTAAGTCATTTAAAGGGATCTTACTGAGACTTAGCCTTAGTACTCTCAGAGCACAACCCATAAATCAGGCTAAATGTTTGAGTCAGGGAGCTTTAAAGCTGCTTTTAAATCTGGAACACTGGCAAAAATTAGATTTTATCTAGGGCTACAGTAGCTTGTCACCCCCTGATAATTAATGATACAGATTCCACAACTTTAAACAACCACAAATCAGGAATTTTTAAAGGCATCTCCATAATAATTGCTGGGAATTTAATATCTGCAAAGTTTTATTTAATTTTTCTAGCAAGAATAGTATTCTTGGTGTTCACTCTATGTTTTTCTAATCAGAAATGGTTTTGCAAGAGGCTTTGTATGTGTCTAAATTATATTTATGTATCTAAATAATTAGATTTACATTTGGTAATGTCATCATAAATACAGAGCCAAAGTGAGGTAGCAACAATAGGACCATAGGATAATTTAGGTGGGAAGGGACCTCAGCAGATAATCTAGTCCAACCTTCTGCTCAAAGCAGGATCATCTGTAAGTTCAGATCTGGTTGCTCAGGGTTTTGTCCGGTCAGGCCTGAATATGTCCCAGAACAAATTAATTTGTAATGAGCATGTGCAAAGCTGCAGACTCAACATTCATTAATGAGTTAGGGCCCAATGAGAGGTTCTTCCTCTGTCTCTATCTTTTTTTTCTCTCCTGTTGCTTTTCCCCTTCTCTTTTCCTATCTTTTGCTCACCTCACCTTCTCTTTCTATACTTCAGTCCATTTTTTTATATAAGTTCTAAAAAGGATAGTAAAAAGTTTGTTGGGGTGTGATCCAAGCCATTGCTGTTTTAATCACAGACTCACTGAAAAGTGAATCAAAGGGACATCAAGAAGTCATTCATTCCACCATGATCTTTCCATCAGATGTTGATGCCCTAAAGCAGAATCTGACAGACCTAAACTGTCCTCAACTGGTCTCTGTTGAACCTCTAACAATGGAGATTACAAATCTGCTCAGGCAACAACCTGCTCCAGAGCTTGATGAGCCTAGATTCAGAAAGGTTTTATTTAAGTCCCACCTAAACTTCCCTTAAGGTCATCCTTTATTGTCCTGTTTGCAGTGAACGTGGAAGGCCTTACTTTTTGCTAAAAGAAAGATTTTCTGAATATTTTCTGAATGATTTCTGACTCTTACCATGCCCAACATAATATTTTTTTATCCGAACTAAATTAATACTAACACTTTCAATGCATCCTCAAAGATCATATTTTTTTATACCTATGATAATTTTAATTGCTTGCAGAACAAATTCTCTTGTTAGTTGGCATTATTTTTGAAGTCTGATGTGAACAACTGGACACAGTATTTGGCTGGAGCCTCAACAATGCACCTAGTACAGCAGAAGAATTAAGCTCATTTTTTCTAAATGGTGTTTCTATTTGCATCTCTGTTTGGCATTTACCTTTCTCACTATGGAATGACATTGTTGATTCATGCTCAGCACATGATCTATTAATTATAAGGCCTAGATAGTTTTCTGAAGAGCTGGTATTGCTTTTTTTTTTTCAGTCATTCTCAGCACAACATTTGTGTATTTGATTATTTTATCCCAATAGTAAAATCTAGCAGTTGTGCTTATTTGATTATAACTTATATTTTTAGGCCACTTCTCCAATTTGTCAACATAATTTTGAATTCTAATACCATCGTCTAATGTGCTTGCTGGCTAAAGCAACTCTTTCTAGCCTGGGGTCCCCCTCCAACCTTATAAAAGTACTGCCCATTCTTATTCAGGTCATTAACAGAAATACTAACAGAGAGCATCTTATCCCCTTTTTATTCGTGTTCAAACAAAAACAAGCAAAGAAAAATCCATATCACCAAATCCTCCTCTTGTACAAAATAGATACTAAGATGAAAAAGTACATGCTCTTCTGTATATGCTGTAGCCCTGAGTCATCTCATATCTGCAACTATATTTATACTATTAAACTAAGCTGTCTAGGACCAGGACTTTATTATTCATAGAATACCAGGTTGGAAGGGACCCCAAAAATCATTTGATCCAACCTTTCTAGGCAAGAGCACAGTCTACACAAGGTGGCCCAGCACCCTGTCCAGCTGAGTCTTAAAAGCGTCCAGCGTAGCAGAGTGAACCACATCCCTGGGGAGATTATTCCAATGGTTTACTGTTCTCAGTGTGACAAATTTTCCTCTCATGTCCAATTGGAATCTCCCCAAGAATAACTTGTATCCATTGCCCCATGTCCTCTCCATGTGACTCCTTGAAAAAAAGGAGTCTTTGTAACTACCCTTTCAGTACCCTTTGTACCCTTTCAGTACTGGAACATGGTGATGAGATGACCTCTAAGCTTCCTTTTCTCAAGGCTGAACAAACTCAGTTCTCTCAACCTTTCCTCATATGGCAGGTTTTGATCATCTTGGTGGCCCTTCTCTGGGCACCCTCCAGCTTGTCTACATCATTTTTGTATAGCAGGGACCAGAAATGTACATGGTATTCCAGGTGCAGCCTGGCAAGCGCTGAGTGGAGTGGAATAATTACTTCTTTATCTCTGCTGGTGATGCCCTTGTTGATGCAACCCAGCAACCTACGGGCCTTCTTGGCCACAGCAGCACACTGCTCACTCATATTGAGCTTGTTGTCCACCAGGATCCCCAGGTTTCTTTCCACAGAGCGGCTCTCCAGCCAGGTGGATCCCAGTCTGTGCTGCACTCCTAGATTATTGTCCTGGTTTCAGCTGGGATAGAGTTAATTTTCTTCACAGAAGCTAGCATAGTGCTGTGCTTTGGATTTAGTGCTAGAAGAATGTTGATAACACGCTGATGTTTTTAGTTGTTGCCAAGTAGTGCTCAGACTGTTCAAGGACTTTTTGAGCTTCTCCTGCTCGGCCAGGTGCATAACAAGCTGGGAGTACAGCACAGCTAGGACCCAAACTGTCCAAAGAGCTATTCCATACCATATAACGTCATGCCCGGGGGGGGGGTTTGGTGGGTTGGTCGGTCGCGGGGGGAGTGATTGCTGCTCGGGTACTGATCGCTGCTCGGGACGGGCTGGGCATCGGTCAGCGGGTGGTGAGCAATTGCATTGTGCATCATTCGTTTTGTATATTCTGTATATTTTGTTACCATTCTCATTATTACTATTATTATTATTTTCTCTTATTAAACTGTCTTTACCTCAGCCCTCGGCTGTAACCTTTTTCCCCTTCCCGATTCTCTCCCCCATCCCACTGAGGGAGGGGGGGGAGTGAGCGAGCGGCTGCATGGTGCTTAGTTGCCAGCCGGGTTAAACCACGACAATTATGTTTTCCCAGGTGCAAGACTTTACACTTGTCCATGTTGAACTTCATAAAGTTCTTGTTAGCCCACTCTTCCATCCTATCCAGATCTTCCTGCAGGGTGGCTCTCCCTTCTGGCGTGTCTACCTCCCCAGTCAGTTTGGTGTTATCTGCAGAGGATTGTATTGTGCAGTCTCTATCCATAAGATGTTTAACGGTTGGACTTGATGGTCTTAAAGGTCTTTTCCAACCTAAATGATTCTATGATTCTATGTAATTATTGTTTTTTTATTCATGCCAACTAGTAGCATCAAAAATAATATGCAAATGTAATTCAAGAATTAGCATGAGCCATGCACCACCCCCAATAGGGAGCTGGGATAAGCAATATGCAGGAAATAACTACGTGCTTTGGTGGGGAAGTTTTGCCTGTGAGTATTGCTAGTCGTACCATGCCACTTGCCCATGGGGTTACAGCCAGAGGCCTCTTCTGTTTTTAGGCTTTATACTTTATAGCTGTATTCAGAAAGGAAGAGCTTGGTTCCAGACAGGACTAGAAATAGTTGATTGGAAGAGACTAAATACTGAAGATTTTGTTTCCTGTCATGCTGGAGTCATAAGAAAATGCAAAAGCAACTGGTGTGAGAGCCTAATCTGACATAAAACTGTCAATACCCTTCCTGTATAAGTGTCAGAGAAGCTTCCATTCATGTCAGATCAGTTACACAACTGAATGAAAACTACAGCTATGAAGTCACATGTTTTGAGGCATTTTTCCACCCTGAAATAGGACTATCATCCTGGAAATGTCACATGTGACACCACCTCCTCTATGAAATTGGAAAGAAGAATTTCCTGTCTGCTGTATGTAATGTGCAGTCTTTGAAAAGGATAATCACAGTGCCTGAGTGGGGACTAGCTTTTAAAGTAAGAGAACCTATATACTATTGGCTTTGGTAGCACTGCGTATGTAATCATTTCATACTGGCTGAGCTCTCATCTTAAATCCAACACATTTTTCATGTCAATATTTTTTCACTGTTGATAATAATAAAAAAAATTTTGCTGGTTCAATTTGTAAGGAACCACTGGTATGCTAAAAGAAAGTATTTTGTATAATGGTAGTACTCTTACGCCCAGAAAAAAATTGCGAAGGCAGGCATTTATCAGTCAGTTTTACCAGCGGTAGTTTAATTTCTATTTCTCTGTTTTTTAGGACATTGGAAATTAATATTTAGATATTATTGTTTAAGACAGTGCTTGAGTCTCTGATGTGAAATATGTAAACTCTGACTTGAAAATATCTCCTTGAAATACAAAAAGTACTGTTACTTCCTCATCCTTTCCACAGGATTGCAATCATTTTATTTGGTCTTGAAAGGGTATCACATTGCATACAACAGAATCTGCAAATTACACAGACATTTCTGCAGGACCTTGACCAAACTGAGCACTTATTATCTCAAGTGGCATGAAAAGAATGATTATGGGTAAGGCAAACTTTTTTGCTCGTAACACAATCAGTAGCACAGAAGTTATAAAATAAGGAAACCCTCATTATCAAGATTTTACTAAGATTAAGCTAGTATCCTAGTGGTTTACCATATAGCAAAGCTTCACATTTTTGGTACAGGTTTAGAAGTCTTGCTACCCCCTTAATAAACATATAGTGCTAACATAAGAGAACAGGGGCTAAATGACTTAAAATAAATATACATTTGTGACTTTGATCACATTTGGGCGATGATGGCTGCATCTATGTTCCTGAAGGCACTAGTTCTAGAGATGCTCCAAGTCCAGGTCATGTCTGGTGGCTTGCACCCACGCTGCTTAGTGTGTGCACACCCTCCATGGAGCCTGTTCCATGTACTCACACTAGGTAAAACACTGAATGGTCTTATTTCTGTTCTGTCCCCATATCATATCACCCATGCCCTGAAGATATAGATGATTTGGTATGTTATTGTTAATCTGTAAATACCTGAACCAATATAAGGCCTGTACTGCTCACAATAGTAATATTTTATAGAATGAGACTAGAGATATTTGAGAATATTTGAAGGGGAATATTTGAGGATATGATGCGTCCTGGGTTGAGCTGGAAGTCTGTGTTAGGCAGAGTTCAGAGGTCTACATTTTGGGAGGGATCTCCAGAATCAACTGTTGTTTAAATCAGTGTTTTTTCTTGAAGACTAGTAATTGGTACCCTGAAAACGAGAATTAGTAGGAAATTAACAATTCTTCAGTGTGGGCGATCTAAAGTCCAGCTCAATACAGCAGCTCACATACTGTTTTAGTATAGAGGCATATCCAAGAAAGCCTCATTTCCAAAGCTACTGAGAAAATAATGATATGCTTCAGATTTATTTGGGCCTCTGACCTGCTGTCCTTCTTTGTATTTATTAATTTTAAACAAACAATGAAAAATCCAGTAGGATTCAGCCTGCTGGTTTTCATAAGTACCCAAAAAGTCCCTGCCATTCTCAATCAGTACTATTGCCCAGTCCTAAAGTATAAGTCTGTACTTGTAGATCTTAAGGTCCTCTTGTTGTGGTTTAACCCGGCTGGCAACTAAGCACCACGCAGCCGCTTGCTCACTCCCCCCCCTCCCTCAGTGGGATGGGGGAGAGAATCGGGAAGGGGAAAAAGGTTACAGCCGAGGGCTGAGATAAAGACAGTTTAATAAGAGAAAATAATAATAATAGTAATAATGAGAATGATAACAAAATATACAGAATATACAAAACGAATGATGCACAATGCAATTGCTCACCACCCGCCGACCGATGCCCAGCCCGTCCCGAGCAGGAATCAGTACCCGAGCGACCGACCGACCCACCAACCCCCCCGGGCATGACGTTATATGGTATGGAATAGCTCTTTGGACAGTTTGGGTCCTAGCTGTGCTGTACTCCCAGCTTGTTATGCACCTGGCCGAGCAGGAGAAGCTCAAAAAGTCCTTGAGCAGTCTGAGCACTGCTTGGCAACAACTAAAAACATCAGCGTGTTATCAACATTCTTCTAGTACTAAATCCAAAGCACAGCACTATGCTAGCTTCTGTGAAGAAAATTAACTCTATCCCAGCTGAAACCAGGACATTCCACCCCTTATTCTATACCATTTACGTCATGCTTAGGTCCTACCCTTACAATACATTCCAATTAATCACCACCATTTTCTCATCTTTTTGGTACATACACAGATATCATTCCCTTAGTCTATGGACCATCCCTCTGAAATGTCCATTGGGTTCATTTAGTCCACAGTTTTGGGCTCCATCTGTCTAACAGTCTTTCAGGGCAGGAGAGATGGGGTCTGGTGTTGGGTTGTTGCTTGCTGAAGTCAGTTTTGGTTCCATCTGCTGTACTTCCTTAGTTTCTTCAAAATTCATTCTTCTTAATCTGGGTGATCCTTACTGTCATACCATTGATATGACATACAGCAATAGTAAAAATGAAGACATACTATATTACACAGCAATTAACATTATACAATTCAGTTCATTGGCTATTTTCACCCAAAATCAAATCCTTTTGAGGTACACATCGGACTTCCCCGTCCTTCCGCATCACCCACCAAGTAAAGCCAGGTCCTTGAGCAAAAGCAATCCCACGGATGGGTTTGCCTTTACCTGAGGCAGGAGTAACCCAGACTGTCTTCCCCAGCATATTTTTTTACATGCACTACAGGGACTTTATCCCCTTCTACAGTACGTAAGAGGTTTGATTGGGCAGGGCCAGCTTGGTTGGCAGATCCTCTAGTGTTGACTAACCAGGTGGCTTTTGCTAAATGTGTATCCCAGTGTTTGAATGTTCCACCACCCATTGCTTTCAGTGTAGTTTTTAACAGTCCATTGTATTGTTCAATTTTCCCAGAGGCTGGTGCATGATAGGGGATGTGATAGACCCACTCAATGCCATGCTCTTTGGCCCATTTGTCTATGAGGTTGTTTCGGAAATGAGTTCCGTTGTCTGACTCAATTCTTTCTGGGGTGCCATGTCGCCACAGGACTTGTTTTTCAAGGCCTAGGATAGTGTTCCGGGCAGTGGCATGGGGCACAGGGTATGTTTCCAACCATCCGGTGGTCGCTTCCACCATGGTGAGCACATAGCGTTTGCCATGGCGGGTTTGTGGGAGTGTGATATAATCAATCTGCCAAGCCTCTCCATATTTGTATTTCAGCCACCGTCCTCCATACCAGAGAGGCTTTAACCGCTTGGCTTGTTTGATCGCAGCACACGTTTCACATTCATGGATAACCTGTGCAATAGCGTCCATAGTTAAGTCCACCCCTTGATCACGAGCCTATCTGTATGTTGCATCTCTTCCTTGATGGCCTGAGGTGTCATGGGCCCACCGAGCTAGAAACAATTCACCCTTATGTTGCCAGTCCAGATCCACCTGAGCCACTTTGATCTTAGCAGCCTGATCTGCCTGCTGGTTGTTTTGATGTTCTTCAGAGGCCCGACTCTTGGGTACATGAGCATCTACGTGATGCACTTTTACAACCAAGTTCTCTACCCGGGCAGCAATATCTTGCCATAATGTAGGCACCCAAATGGGTTTGCCTCTACGGTGCCAGTTACTCTGTTTCCATTGCTGCAACCACCCCCACAGGGCATTTGCCACCATCCATGAGTCAGTATAGAGATAGAGCACTGGCCATTTTTCTCTTTCAGCAATATCTAAAGCCAGCTGGATGGCTTTCACCTCTGAAAACTGACTTGATTCACCTTCTCCTTCAGCAGTCTCTGCAACTTGTCTTGTAGGACTCCATACAGCAGCCTTCCACCTTCGATGCTTTCCCACAAGACGACAGGACCCATCAGTGAACAGGGCATATTGCTTCTCATTTTCTGGCAGTTTATTATATAACGGGGCTTCTTCAGCACACACCACCTCCTCCTCTGGCGATATTCCAAAATCTTTGCCTTCTGGCCAGTCCATGATCACTTCCAAGATTCCTGGGCAACTGAGGTTTCCTATTCGAGCCCGTTGTGTAATCAGTGCGACCCACTTACTCCACGTAGCATCAGTTGCATGATGTGTAGAGGGGACCTTCCCTTTGAACATCCAGCCCAGCACCGGCAGTCGGGGTGCCAGGAGGAGCTGTGCTTCAGTACCAATCACTTCGGAAGCAGCTCGAACCCCTTCATATGCTGCTAATATCTCTTTTTCAGTTGGAGTATAGTTGGCTTCAGATCCTCTGTATCCCCGACTCCAAAAGCCTAGGGGTCGGCCTCGAGTCTCCCCTGGTGCTTTCTGCCAAAGGCTCCAGGTAGGGCCATTCTCCCCGGCTGCGGTGTAGAGCACATTCTTTACATCTTGCCCTGCCCGGACCGGCCCAAGGGCTACTGCATGCACTATCTCCCGTTTAATTTGTTCAAAGGCTTGTCGTTGTTCAGGGCCCCATTTGAAATCATCCTTCTTCCGGGTCACTTGGTAGAGAGGGCTTACAATCTGGCTGTAATTTGGAATATGCATTCTCCAAAAACCCACAATGCCCAAGAAAGCTTGTGTTTCCTTTTTGCTAGTTGGTGGAGACATGGCTGTTATTTTGTTGATCACATCCATTGGAATCTGACGACGTCCATCTTGCCATTTGATTCCTAAGAACTGGATCTCCTGTGCAGGTCCTTTGACTTTACTTTGTTTTATAGCGAAACCGGCCTTCAGAAGAATTTGGACTATTTTCTTCCCTTTCTCAAAAACTTCTTCTGCTGTATTGCCCCACACAATGATGTCATCAATATATTGCAGATGTTCTGGAGCATTACCCTGTTCCAGTGCTGTCTGGATCAGTCCATGGCAAATGGTAGGGCTGTGTTTCCAGCCCTGGGGCAGTCGATTCCAGGTGTACTGGATGCCCCTCCAAGTGAAAGCAAACTGTGGCCTGCACTCTGCTGCCAAAGGGATTGAAAAGAAAGCATTTGCAATATCAATTGTGGCATACCACTTGGCTGCCTTTGACTCCAGTTCGTATTGAAGTTCTAGCATGTCTGGCACAGCAGCACTCAGCGGTGGCATAACTTCATTCAAGCCACGACAGTCTACTGTCAGTCTCCACTCTCCATCAGACTTTCTCACTGGCCATATGGGACTGTTAAAGGGTGAGCGAGTCTTGCTGATCACTCCTTGGCTCTCCAGTTGACGAATCAGCTTATGGATGGGAATCAGGGAGTCTCAGTTGGTGCGATATTGCCGCCTGTGCACTGTCGTGGTGGCAATCGGCACTTGTTGTTCTTCAACACTCAGCAACCCCTCAACCAAAGGATCCTTTGAGAGACCAGGCAAGGTAGATAGCTGCTTAATTTCTTCTGCCTCCAATGCAGCTATACCAAAAGCCCACCGGTACCCTTTTGGGTCCTTGAAATACCCTCTCCTGAGGTAGTCTATGCCCAGGATGCACGGAGCATCTGGGCCAGTCACAATGCGGTGCTTTTGCCACTCTTTCCCAGTTAGGCTCACTTCGGCCTCCAATACAGTCAGCTCTTGAGATCCCCCTGTCACTCCAGAAATACAAATGGATTCTGCCCCTATATGGCTTGATGGCATTAGAGTACACTGTGCACCGGTGTCTACTAAAGCTCTATACTTCCGTGGGTCTGACATGCCAGGCCATCGAATCCACACAGTCCAGTAAACCCTGTTGTCCCTTTCCTCCACCTGGCTGGAGGCAGGGCCCCTCTAATCCTGGTCACTGTTGCTCATGGTTTGTATGTATGAGTCAGAAGTTCCTTCATCACAATCAGAATTAAGATCAGCCCTTCTATTTTGTCTGAAAAAACTACTGTCGTCCCAGTCTCTGGAAATTGGAGCAACAAGTTTCCTGGAAGAGCCCCCTTTTGTGCTTGTTTTTCTTTGCAACTCACGTACCCGTGACTCTAGGACCAAGGTAGGTTTTCCGTCCCATTTCCTCATGTCCTCTCCATGGTCACGCAGGTAAAACCATAGAGTGCCCCGTGGTGTGTACCCTCGATATTCTTTTTCTTGAGCAGAAGGGCGCTTACTTCTGATGGCTGAGATACTGGTCTGTACAGGAGGGGAGTAGGGCATACGCTTTTCGAGTTGTTCAAACTTTCGGGACAGTTTCTCCACAGCCGAAACAAGGGGGGAAGAGATACTTTCTTCATATTCGCGGAGCTGGCCAGCCACTTCATCCACTGTTGGTCCCCGTCCAGTTTCCCAGCTCAGCATTGCCCATGTGTTGGCAAATGATGTTGGTGCGCTCCGTAACAACTTCCGCCACATGGGTCGTGTGCACTGGACACTATCTGGATCTTTGGGCAGCTGGTCATTGTCCAGGTCACTATAAATCACCTCCAGGACAGCCAATTCCCTCAGGTACTGGATGCCTTTCTCCACAGTGGTCCATTTACCTGGGCGACATACGACTTTGGCTGACAGTAGACGCCTCCAGAGGCTGAGGATTTGTGTCCCTTTTCCAATTGCTTTGTCAATGCCCCCTTCCCTAGAAAGGGATCCTAGTTGCTTGGCTTCCTTACCCTCCAGTTCCAGGCTGTTGGCCCCATTATCCCAGCATCGGAGTAGCCAGGTGACAATGAGCTCACCTGGACGACGGCTAAAATCTTTTCGGATATCTCGCAGCTCACTCAAGGATAGGGATCTGGTGGTTTCTGTCTTGTTTATGAGCTCTTCCTCCTCCCCTTGTGATGGCCCCGCTTTTTCATCCTCCCTTTCTAAACGAGTTGACTTTCGCTTCCAAGATTTCTTCTTTTGTATAGGGGCGACTGATACTGGCACGGGCTGGTTCGTTGGAGTAGCCGCAGTGCATATCACTGGGGTTGGAGTAGCTGCAGTGGCTGTGGCCGGGGTTGGAGTAGCTGCAGTGGCTGTGGCCTTATCATCAGATCCAGAGACTTTCTGTTCCCTTTGGATGTGTTGAATCATGTTGAACAGGGTTCGGTAAGCATGGGCCAGGCCCCAGCACATTGCAGTGATTTGTGTTTGCTTAGAATTGCCAGGGTGACAGCATACCTTTTCCAAAGACTCTACTAGTTTTTCAGGATTCTGCACTTGTTCAGGAGTGAATTTCCAAAACATTGGAGGTGCCCATCGTTCTAGGCATTTACCCATACTACCCCAAATACCCTTCCACTCATAACTATCCAGCCCTGGGGCAGACATCTGGATGGTATTATTAAGTTGCTTACAAACTTTGGACAAAACTGAAACAATATTCCAAATAGATATCAATAGATATACCTTAACTATCCAAGGATGTTCAAGATACTGAAAAGTTATTGTAGTGAAGGAGGAAACATCATCAAAGAAGGCAGAAAAAGTGCCATTCTGTATTTCCTCCAGAACAAACTTTTCAGAGTCCCATGTATAATTGCTAATATTCCCTGCAAGGTGGTACCCAAAGTGCAGTACAGACTTCGACATGAAACCCAAATACCAGAAAAAGCTCAAGGTCATTGTTTTAATAACAAGTTTCCCAAGCAAAACATGTCTGGTCACCGCAGAGCATAACAAACTGCAAAAACCAACACCAACTTTTAACAAGTACAGCAAAGGAGGGAGCATGGTGCAGATCGGATAAGCTAAGATCAAGAACAAATGAATCAATTGCAACCCACAACTATTTAACAGATATAAATTCCTTAATATACTCCGGTTACTCTGTCGCTATCTCAAGCCCTTCGTGCCCCACGTTGGGCACCAAAAAGGACTGTCGTGGTTTAACCCGGCTGGCAACTAAGCACCACGCAGCCGCTTGCTCACTCCCCCCCCTCCCTCAGTGGGATGGGGGAGAGAATCGGGAAGGGGAAAAAGGTTACAGCCGAGGGCTGAGATAAAGACAGTTTAATAAGAGAAAATAATAATAATAGTAATAATGAGAATGATAACAAAATATACAGAATATACAAAACGAATGATGCACAATGCAATTGCTCACCACCCGCCGACCGATGCCCAGCCCGTCCCGAGCAGCAATCAGTACCCGAGCGACCGACTGACCCCACCAACCCCCCCGAGCATGACGTTATATGGTATGGAATAGCTCTTTGGACAGTTTGGGTCCTAGCTGTGCTGTACTCCCAGCTTGTTATGCACCTGGCCGAGCAGGAGAAGCTCAAAAAGTCCTTGAGCAGTCTGAGCACTGCTTGGCAACAACTAAAAACATCAGCGTGTTATCAACATTCTTCTAGTACTAAATCCAAAGCACAGCACTATGCTAGCTTCTGTGAAGAAAATTAACTCTATCCCAGCTGAAACCAGGACACCTCTGCAGAAAGATGAATGTGAATTCAAAGAGGTGGAACTTAGCTTGTTTCCCTGTCTTGGGTGGGTGACAAAAATTTTGAAATTGTGATTGGAAAGAGTGCATGCTATTTTTTTTTTTTTTTTTTTTGTTTGTTCCATCTTTTATTTGAAAAGGAATGTATGGAGAAACAAAAATCACTCTGTGCTCTGAGGAAACAGGATGCAATCTAGCATAGAACATAGGTCAGATCTATTTGAAAACGCACCTGAATTTTCCCTCAGGCATCTCTCTGCTCTGAATGCTCTTTATGGCTTCTCTTTCTGTCTGTCTGTCTGTCTTTGCATTTTCTATATAACCTAAATAGCTGTTTGAAGCTTTAGGTCATTGTTTCCATTACCCTGCCATCTGAATGTGTTTCCTAACCACTAAGAGAGATCTCTTTTGTCCTTCTCTGTCATGGTTCTGCTGTGAGTTAACATAGGTAGGCAGCTGAGCCCCACACAGACACTTGCTGCATGCAAGCAAAAGCTGCATGCACAAACAAACCAAAATAAGGAATTCATTCACTACTTCCCATCAGCAAGCAGATGTTCAGACATCTTCAGGAAAGCAGAGCTTCATCACACCTGACAGTTACTTGGGAAGTCAAATGCCATCACTCCAAATATCCCTCACTTCCTCATTCTTCCTCCAGATTTTATTGCTGAGCACAACGTCATATGGTGTGGGATATCCCTTGGTTAGCTGGGGTCAGCTGTCCCAGCTGTGTCCCCTCTCAGTTTCTTGTGCACCCCCAGCCTATTTGCTGGTGGGGTGGTGTGTGAAGCAGAAAAGGCCTTGGGTCTGTGTAAACTCTGTTCAGCAATAACAAAAACATCCCTGCATTATCAACACTGTTTTCATTACAAATCCAAAACATAGCATCATACCAGCTACTGTGAAGAAATTTAATTCTATACCATCTAGCACCAGTACAGGTTGGTATGGTTAGTGCCCCTGTGGTAGAAAAATTTTATGGTGTCAGACCGTACGAATGCCTTTTCTTTCCCTTTTTCTTCTGTGGACCATATGAAGAGATAAATGAAGTATTTGTTTTCTGATTTGATAAAGTTCCAGATGAATCTGATCTAGATTAGTCTGTACTTGAATCAGTCTCTGACTTTTTTCGTTGTAGAGATTGTTTTGGGTTTGTATGTTTTTGTTGTTTGGATTTCTTGGTGTTTTTTTGGTGGTTTTTTTTTTTTTTTGGTAAGGTAAGACTTATTGAACTTTTAAGTTTCAGGACATGAAAGCAAGTACTCTTAAAATCTGTAATTAGTTTTACACACCTTTATATCAAGTCATAAAACTCACTAATGTAGATTTAATCATTATTTTTGGACTTCATTGACTGTTTAAGCATAAAACCCACGTAATTGTAAATATTCGTTGTAGGATACATTGATTCGGATACACTGGAAAATGGAGCATATACAAAATTCTATTTACTACTTTTCTTAAAATTTTCCTACCTTTCAAATATCAATTCTTTCTCATAATTAACCTAAACTGAGCATGCATTATGATCAATAACGACTTCTTCCCATCACTCCCAGTTTGCCATGATCATTTGAAAGTATCCTTTCTGCGATTATCAGGTTTACTTTCCATTAATATCAAGTTGTTTCTTCCTATTAAATGTTAATACAAAGAAAAGATCTGGGAAGCTATTATAATCTAGTAAGGAGTACAGACTCTGTTATAGTCTTTCATTATTCTGCTAATAACTCTACTTTTTCAAGTAGAAACTAGGCTTTTCTACTGGTAGAAGGGTGTAGAAACTAAGCTTAACTAATACATAGTGTTTTCTACAGAATCTTCCTACCAGCAAGAGTTTCACTTTCAATCACTGAGAAAACAGGTTTCGCTGCTCTTAAAATTCCTCATCAGCACTTGTCAAAATAATTATTTTTTTAAAAAAATCCCTAAGTTACTCACAATAATACTCTACTGTGAGTAAATAATTCATAATTCCAAAGTAACATGTTCTAATTTGACTTTACAAGATGCATTAAGTACAAGGCATTTGTTTGCCAAAGTGAGTTTTATCTACATAAGTGCAAGAAAACCCTGTTAAGTGTGTACCCTTGAGAACAACATCCCACTCCAGACTGAGATCTACAGAGGAATTCAGTAAACAACTGAAAACACTGTTTGCAGATCCTGCCTTACATAGATTCTGATAATGACTCCTTTCATAATTTTGAAACCATCCCCTGCCTTACCAATCATATATTCAGAAATAAACCCACACATATCAACAAAAGTCAAATGGAGCTAGACTATGCCAAAGCAATGTCAACACTCTCCACAGCTACTACAAATAATACTCCCCAAACCAAACCATTAAAAAAATCTATGGGTCCTACACATGCTCAGCCAAATCTGTGGTGTACTTCATTTGATGGACCAAATGTCCTCGTGAACACGACATGGGTGCAATTAAATGAGTGCTGTGTGCTAGAATGAGGTAGCTCAGGCGATTTGTAAAGGATAGAAACATCCACTTAGCAGTAGGAGAACATTTTTCACTCTGTTTCTGACTGCTCAGTCCTGATCCTCTAAGGAGTCCTATAGAGTACCGTCAAAAGATGAAGCTGCAGACTAAAATTCAGAACTCTACTTGCTAATAAAAATAAAAGGCTCAATAAAGACATTGGTTTAAGGGCCTTTACAGTTTTCCAGCTAACCCATTCCTCTAATACCGATGCTAAAATCTCTTTTCTGCCTCTACTCTGCATGAGCTAACAGCTTCTCATCTTTCTATTTTTGCTTACTGGATGCTAACTAACCTTTTCTCTCAAGTCATCTAATTTATTAACATAATTTCATTTTAATCAGAGCAGTTGTATCTATCTTCTAGTTACCCTGATGTTGCTGCTTTTCAGATGTGATGAACACCAATGCACTTTTGAGTCCAAAAGCTCTCCTTTCTGTTTCCCTCTGTGTTCATTGTCCCAGTAGAAGATATTTATGCTTCCCACAAATCCTTCCATGTTAAAGAGCAAGTATTTGTTAATGAAATGGGCAAGTACCAGCCAAAATAACTGAGGCGCCTTATTATCACAGGGCTCAGACTGAATGTTTGGATACAGCTTCTCTGCAAAAATAATAAAAAAAAAAGGTTCATTCTTGAGAGCTGGATTATTTTGTGTGATTTCTTGCTTACTTGACCTAATCAGAATGCCTGGTGGCAAGCACTGTCTGCTGAAGCAGTAAGTTAAACAGCTGAAACCTTCACTGTCTGACAGTATTGTATCCTCAGTAGGGGCTTCTAGTTTTACAGGCCTGGAGGGTAAGTTCCAGCACTTGAAAAACAGTTCAGTGGGATCTCTGGTGGCAAAAAGTTAAAGTTAATGACCAAAGATCTTAATGATCTACAACAATTGATGAGTATAAATTTGAGCTGTATGGGGCTTATCTGAAAGAAACTGATGAAAAAGTACTATGAGAAGGTGGCTGTTCCAGAGACAATATCCATTAGGCATAGCACTATGTTTGAACTTGAAGAGGAAAGCAAGGCTGTAAAATCAGACAGTGCTCTTCAGCATGCAGCCAAGAATGAGCAATATTTATAGACTGCTTACGTAGTTTTAGATCAGAGGAAGCATTTTTCAAATGGTTGCTGGAGGTGAGTTTGTCCCAGCAGAAATTCCAGATGAGCAATGTTAATAATTTTTATGGGTTCCAGCCTCAGCGTTCTTTCTGATAAGGTACTGGAAGATGGTGGTGAATCTATGAGTTGTAACACATACAGATGCTAGCTGAAATTGACTTTATTACATTACAGCCAATAGGATAAAAAGACAGAGAATGTTAAAGTTGCTAGTATGTCTCTCTTGCTAAAACTGTCATTAAACAGTCAAGCCAGGGTGTGGCAGCTAGTCTAACTCTGCAGGCCCGACTTCCTCTACTTACTCCCTTTGCAAATTATGTTTAGTCCCATATTTGAATCTTCTGCTTTGAACTGTAGAGTGTAAAATAAGGCTGTCCTTTCAACAACATTTGTAATTCTCATTGGTTTAGCTGTACCAGCTCTTTACATGTCAATATTATTTATCAGGGAAACCTATTGTGATAGTCTTTAAGATGTTATTGTAAACAGAGCCTTTTTCCCTTTCTGTGAAAGAAAAAGTTGCAGTGGACTGAATGTGTTACTGTTGCTGTTCTTGTTGGAGTCTTTTTATCTTAAAGAGACCAATATGAAGGTACACAAAAGAGAGAAAGAAAAAAAGTAAAGACAGAAAATTATGCTTCTGTCTTCCTAGTGTCGAATGATACTTGCAGCTTTCCTGCTACAGATTTACAATCTCACATCCTGTTCTTCGCCATGCTGGCAAGATCAAACCCAGCATGAGCCTGTTAAAGACCTTGTTTTCAGCTGCCTCTCTCATCACAATCTCACAGCAGTGCTGGAAAATACACAGTTTTGGATGTCTAAATCAGATAATTGTTGAAAAGGGAGAAATATGAAGGAGGGAATATAAGAGAAAGAAATGAGTTTCATTGCACTTAGTTGGCACTTGTAGATGGGTAAAGTTATCTGGATAATTACTTCTCTGGCTTTCTTTTTTTGTTTGGGTTTTTTATTTTTTTGATAATTCATCTCCAAGATTTAGAAAAATTATAAGCTAATGCTGCCACAATGGATTTGAAGAGATAGCAGTCATAGTTGCCATGATAATAAAGCTTCTTCAGGGCCAGCTGTCCTCTGGTATAACTATTAAAAAAGGTCTCCAGCAAAATGTTTTAAGGGAATATTCACATTCTGTTTATTTTTTCCTGGGGTTATTTTGTTAGTTTTCAGGACTTTAAACAGGACTAAGGGGCTTGGTAATCTCTGTGCCCATTTATCTCATTTTTTAGGTGTGATTAGTTGTTGGAAAAAAAAAGGAAACTTTCCTTTTGGACTAGTCCAGCATATCTGTCTGTAATTACCACTGTCTTTCATAAGCAATTTCCATGGCAGCTTAAACTGACCAGCTTTGCATATTTGTAAATAAAATTTGTTCAGCCTGAGTGATCCCAATTAACTTTCATCCTTTCTTTTTTTCCCAGGTGAAACTATTTGCCAGTTCATATTCCTTCCCTGGTAACATGGTAGCATCCATAGTGCAGAAGAGAATAAGGGCACTCTACTGGAAACAGTTGCTCAACACAGCTTCTGGAAAGGGAAATCCCACCACACTGACCTGCTGGAGTTCTGTGAAGGTATCTCTAAGCACAGGGAGAAGGGACATTCAGTAGACACAATATTTTTTTATTTTCCTGAAAATTATGAAGAATGGATAAAGTGAATGCGGAACTGTAATTAACAAAATCCCTCAATAATCAATATTTTGGGAGACAAGGGGACTTTTTGAAAGAATAAGAGATAAGTCTCAGCTAAATAAAAGGAAGGCCATGTTAAATAAAAGCATACAGTAGAATCAGGCTTGCTTATTTCTGTTATTTCCTAAATTGTAAGTAGTCCTGGGTTTGGTTTTTTTCTTTTTCCTCTCCTCCATGTAAAAAGAATTTGCAAGTCTAGGCAAGTCTACTTGGCAGCAAGTGTTCAATCATGCTTGTAATGATAGCTCTAATCATAATTCATGAGGTATTGTATATTCAGGTATGATTCATGCAACAAAGAAACATACTGAAAAGAAGCAAATATAAGTTAAGTGGTATGCTAAAGGTTGAAGAAAAGGATAAACTTGGGGTTATTTCCCTTCTATTCACAGTAAGTTGTTAAAGGACACCCACATGCAGCTTTGGGAGAAACCCTGGCTGGGAGAAATAGGAAGAGAAACAGCTGAAGCAGGGACCTTCAATGCTATAAACCAGATTTTTCTACATTCTTACTGTCTGTTTAAGCCAACCCTACTTCTTCTTCCTGACCCTGGATACTTTCTCAGGTATTAATAAGCAAGGACCTAACTTAATGTTTCTGGACATTTCACTGCTTGTGTACTGTACTTCTTTCACCTTTCTGTCATGTGTTTTTTAGATTATGAACTATTTGAAGTCAGAAGTGTGTACCATGTTTAGAGTTCAGTAAGGTATGCTCTCATTCCTGTCTGGCATATGGGTACTAAGTATGGTGGATTATTAAAAATGCATATAAGGCTTGTACAATAGTTCCTAAAAATTATATGCTTTGAAAAACTACAGTAATTTGGTCCCTAAATATCAGATACATAATGCAAATTCATGAGTCTACTAAATGCACAAGTATACATGTTCTTGAGGAAGATGTGATCAGCTTCCCTCTCTATCTGAGGCAATAATTTCATCTATTGTGCAGGAGCTACTTGTATTTCCCACTACTGGTACTTTAGCAAGGTATGGATGGGAAGCTTGAAAGTGACATATACGCAGGGGTGGAAATACATTTTAATGCCTAGAGAATCTTCCTTCTGTTCCTCATTTTTTACTGATGACAGGGGAAATTACTGTTTAGTTCTAGTCTTGCAGAGTCTTCCTTGTGCTATCTGCTTGGTTCATTGCTTTTCCTGCTGGAGCTCTTTTAGACCTAGTGTCCTTACAAGCAGAGAGAACAAATTTTAGGAGTGACTTGAGGATTAGAGTATTCCAAACCTGACAAAAATTTTCTCTTTTTAGTTAGTTTAGTTAGTACAATGAAATTAGAAAGATTTGTGCCTTATCAAGTTTAATATGTTTAATAACTTTTTTTAGTATCTTAAATAATAACTCCCTGACAGCCAAGAGACTTGCTAAATTATTATATGAAATGACAATTCTTTTAAGTTTTATATTCTTGCTTCCAAAAAGAGGATGGTCCTGTTAATTTTTTCTTCAGGGTACTTGGCATTTCCCTTTTTCTTTTTTCGTTAATAAAATCTATATTTTAATAATAATAATAATGTTCTTTAAAATGTTTAAGAGAGTCTCATGCACTAATGCACATATTTTTCTAAGCAAGATACTTCTATAAAAAGCTGTGTTTTGGTTTGAGATTATGATCCTTTTGTGATGACAGTGCTAGTGCTTAGATTTCCAGAAATATATCGAAGTCATTTAAAAACAGCACATCTGTACTTCCTTGATATAAAATGATATCTTCTAAATAACATGAAATTAGTTAGGAAAATATTTCCCTAATATCTATACAACTAGTGGATTGGATAATATTTTTCTTGACTATACTAAGATTATGAAAGTGAAATGTGAAAGAATAAACTTATTTCACAAAAGATAGAAAGGTCAGGGATATGCACAGTTATTGAGCTGTTAATTAGAGAACATTTCAGAAGTAAAGAAAAATCGCGGCAGTTTCCCTCTTCACTTGTCTAATTTGCTTCACCAAAAAAAGCGAAAATAGACAAACTTATTGCTGGTACAATTACACTTAATTCCATAGTAGAAACAGGAAGAAGGAGTTTGGCTATGTATTAATGACTCATCCCTGAATATCTTTTCTGAAGGAAAAAAAACCCCCAGCTTCATATTGCATTAGAAGTACAATGCATTCTTTCTAAACCTTCAAACACACAAAGTTATTTTGGGCATGTCTAATAATTCTTAGATGTCTTCCTCTTACTGTCTTTATGTGTAACTGTTTATCACTAAAACTTTTTCAGAGGGAAAACCTTTCCAACACTTCACAGCATCAAAATACCTTCCAAAATTTTGTTTTTCACTAACAGCTATGGGGTACTGTGTAAAGAACAGTTTAATAACTATTTTTGCATGTTTATATATGGACTAGTGTAGGCAAGCTCTGTTAGACCATAGACTAGTCTCTGAAAAAGAACTGTAGAAACTTCCATGTTCGAAGTCAGAGTAGATAGATATATATGTAGATATTGTGGTATTATAAAGAAACCCTATGAGTAAAATGACTTAATTTTTTAAAAATAAAGAGTGATGGCATGTTTTGTTTGGAGAATTTTTCCTGGGACAGGACAAAAATCAAAAACAATTATGATTTTTATGAGGAAAAGTATGTTTGCTGTAGAACTGAAATTCTCTGACAGGAATCATAAGAAATGTCTTTTGAGGCTTATAGGCAAAATATACTTTGTCAAGAGACTGACAATCTATTCTGTGGCAGCCTACTTAACTTTCATTCAACTGCAAAGATGAGAAGGCTGTCTTGAAACTAGACAAGTGTCTGTCAGAAACCTAGTCTCCATCAAAATATGCTAACAGGCACCTCCAACATAAAATTCTAGCAGGCTGGGTTGGGGGGGGAGAGAACAAAGAAAACATAATTGCCCTGTATTAGCTTTAACTGTCTTCTAGACAGAAGGTCTAAATTTATTCTACCTAGCCAAAGGCAATAAATGAGGACCGGACCCTGCCAAAACACCCTTGGAGTCACTGAAGAAAGATAGCCGTTTTTCAAAAACTGAATCACATCTTAAGTGCACTCAGTTTGGGATTTTTTTTTTTTTTTAAGTACCTGTCACTTTAAGATGAATTAGAGAGGGACCCAAGATTTATCTGGATTCAAAAGTAGGGTGAGACTCTCTATTCCTACATAACCAGCCATGCTTTCAATGGAGCACCTCTTCCCCTCCAAGTTTCCCTTCAGTATCCCTGTAGCATAATGGAGGGAGATTCCTGTGTTTCTGGGAGAAGAAAAGTGCTGTGACCCTGCTGACAGCACTCTGCTTCAGGGGAATTTTTTTGTGTCCCAGAATGTGAAAGTGGCAAGTGCTGTGTTGGTCTCAGCTGAAACAGGGGGAGTGCTAGCTGTGGTTTGGACTTTTAATTATCCACCAGTGACTATGCAGGAAGCAGGGCGAGATCATACCCGTTAAACACATTTTAAGATTCACCAGAGGCAGTTATAGATATGAAGTATTATATCAGTAGAGCCAACGCATATTGACTTAACAAATACTACTTGGAGAGTGATCTACCCTCTGGACTGAAGGTGCAAGAGGCATTGATTCCTTCCATTGAACCCCCTAATGGGTGTTGTCCGGTGACACTGGAGATAAGTACCTTTCAGTAAACTGGTTGCTTCTACTTCATACCTGGGAGCCCAGGTGTCCCTTTGGTCCTGTGTCTTATCTGCTGATTCTTATGTTTTATATACCCTAAAGCATCTCAGATACGATGACATGCCATTGCTTATATTTAAGTAATGCAATTCTACCCAAGTGGCTGGTCTGCTGAATCACTCACAGTTGATTATATTGACTACATTGCCTTTGACAATAATGAAAACTTAGACATCTATCTAACCTGTAGGCACCTGTATCTCTAGCTTAATACTGAATCCAATCCCTTTTACTAGAGAAAAGCTAAAATAATTCTGTGTAAACTGATTAAAAGCAACATTAGTGTGTTGGTAGACAATTTGTTGACAGCTAGGGCAAACTGAATCATCAGTCAACCTGGCGATGCTTGAATAGAAGCAAAGGTGTACCCTTTTCTGATTAGAAGTGAACACTGGAAAGAAAGGGTGGAATTGATACAACAGCAAGATTTTAAAAAGATTCAGAACACTAAATATGCTTATTCATTTATTCTGTAAAAAAATTCATATTAGCTAAAGTTCAAAAGGAATGAAAAATATTTTTTTTCTTATTTTTTCTAATTGTTAAAACTTAGAAGTGTAACAGGTCTTCATGAAAGTATAGTTGGACTATAGTGTTGAAATCCATATTTAAGACACTTGCATACAGCAGGTTTCATTTTAAAAAATGTTTACAGACAATACTAGCTATATTTTAACAATGAAGCAACAACTTGTTGTGGTTTAACCCGGCTGGCAACTAAGCACCACGCAGCCGCTCGCTCACTCCCCCCCTCCCTCAGTGGGATGGGGGAGAGAATCGGAGAAAAGAAAAAAAAAAAAAGTAAGACCCGTGGGTTGAGATAGAGACAGTTTAATAAGAGAGAAGAATAACAATAATAATAATAATAATAATAATGGTAAGAAAATATACAGAATATATAAAAGAAGTGATGCACAATGCAATTGCTCACCACCCGCTGACCGATGCCCAGCCCGTCCCGAGCAGCGATCACTCCCCCCGGGCCGCGATCACACAGCCCGAGCTGCGACCACTCTGCCCGCAACCGACCGACCGACCCGACCGACCCAACTGACTAACCCCCCCGAGCATGACGTTATATGGTATGGAATAGCTCTTTGGACAGTTTGGGTCCTAGCTGTGCTGTACTCCCAGCTTGTTATGCACCTGGCCGAGCAGGAGAAGCTCAAAAAGTCCTTGAGCAGTCTGAGCACTGCTTGGCAACAACTAAAAACATCAGCGTGTTATCAACATTCTTCTAGCACTGAATCCAAAGCACAGCACTATGCTAGCTTCTGTGAAGAAAATTAACTCTATCCCAGCCAAAACCAGGATACAACTGTATTTCACCGGTATTTGTGAAGACATTAATACTGCTTTCTTTCTCTTCTTTGTCAGTATACTTGCAGAAATGTGTAAGGGAACTTTCATCCTCAGTTTCATTCTAGAGGGAAAAAGAAAAAGAAAACAAAACTAAAACTAAACCCCTCAGTATTTCTAGTCTAATTTATTTTTTTCCTGAATCCAAATGATGTATGAAATAGTATACAGTCTGTCTTGAAACACTGGAGTTGCACCCAAAGTTATGAACTATGAGCATGCAAACAGAAAAAGCAACCAGCTTCTAAAGAATTTTCAGGCAAGTATCTGAAATGTCAGGTTGTTTACCTGTATATCTTTGCAAGTTCAGGACTGGACATTGAGTAGGTTGAGATTTGTAGATTCCTAAGAACTGTGGAAATACGTAAAACTTAATGGCCTGATAAAAGTTTACATTATAACTATTTGAAACTGCTCTGCTGTTAGTCATCCTTAGTCCTTTAAACTAATTTTTTGTGGAAGAAGCCCTCTATAAATGAACAAGAATCCATACAGATAATGGGATCTGCCTTCATGGAAGAATTCACAAACCAGGGTCACTGATCCTTATGAAAGTTTACTGGAACACTGCTATTAACTAAATCAATATTCACTCTTCATTAATACAATGTGCACCTCTACAGCAATTATTTGCCTGTGGGAGTATTGATTTGTGACTACTCTACCCCTCATCTTTTCTGCTTTTCCCTATGATAGGAATAATTATACCTCTGGCTTAGTCCATTGCTTTGTAGTTAGAAAAGCACAAATACAGTGAAAGATAAATGGTAGCACAGACACACGCTATCACCTTATTCCATTCAGTCAGGAGTCCCCTGTAAGATTGCTCGTTATAAACGTGAATCTCAGTCCCTCCGAAAATCATTGGTGAAAACACTTCAGCAATTTTATAATTCAAATATATTACATCAGAAGATAAAACATTAGCCTACAGTCTGAACATTTTGTATTGTCGGTAAAGCTGTCATCCTTGGGTTGTTGTAAATGTCCATTACTGAGGAGAATGAGCAAGTCATATGTGTCCTGTTTAGTTACAGGTGTCATGTGCTCTCTCCCCAATTTACCATTTCCTTTCCTCAGTGCACTGGTTTCATTCAAACCAGGCTCTATGTGTTTATGTATTTGTGCAAGAGAGGGAGTATAGAGGGAGAAGGAATGAATGGACGATACTGGTGTTGTCAAAAAATTGTCAAGGGTTTTATGGGAAGAAAAGCAAAAAAAAAGGCTCACATGGGGATATAATCCTTGTGTGGTCTCAATGCTCTATCAAGATACATACTTCCAAAGCTAGACCAAGCTAGCTGTAAAAATAAATATTTTAAGCTATACTAGCTTCTGCCAATATATATATGCTAACAAATGCTAGCTGTGCAGGAATGGTTAGGGTTGAATGGATTATGAGCTCTTTGTTAGAGGGAAAGATCTACTTATAGAAAGTAACACAGCACAGCCTGTCTTTCCCAGCCAAACCAGGTTCAACTGAGCTGGATGTAACTGCCAAAAACTGTCAAAGAATAAGGTATAAGGAAGGGAAATGTGCATGTTGGGCCTCTGTTGCAGCTTCTTTCAGCAATGTGTGATATATTATTTTTGACAAGTCTACTTGGAAAGGTTTGGGTTTAGACATGTTCTTAGGGAGCAAGCAGATTTACAGGTGGCCCTCAGAGGGAGAACATAGGCCCACTTGGAAAAAAGTGAAGAAAGCCACCAAGACCTGTTACTTGGGGCATTCATTCAGGATGGATATATGGAGCCTGAAGTGCAGTTTGCTCTGAAGCTTGCTTTTGCAAGCACAAATATTCAGTGCAGATGTTATCAAAGTCATGTGAAAAATAGGACAGCCAGTGACATGAATATTTATGTTTTACTTGTTGTGTTTACCATTGCATTGCTCAGTCTATGGGTGTTTTTTTTAGTTTTGTTTTCTGGACTGTCCTAAAATGTATGTTTCCTGTTTCTTTCTTATCTGAATAATGTGGTTAATATGACCTGGGAGACAAGCTTAGAGTCACTTTAATGAAAGAGGATAAGAAGGATGACCTTAAAGTGCAACAATAGAAAGCGATGACAACCCTTTTATTTTATAGGCTGCATATGCTTCTCAAGAATGAGGACTTTATGAAGTTGCTTGCTTTATATCTCTGTGCTTTAAATATTGAAAATGTATTGGAAACATATAATCCTATTTCCTCTAAGCTTGAGGAGTTCTGATGTGCTTTTGTTTTCTCTAAACCAAATTTGACTCCTTCTGTGTTTTTTTTTAGCATGGCAGATATGATCGTTCCTGATGGTAAAGGTATTAAAAATACTTTAAAGGGCAACAAAGTGTTTTACAGCTAATGTGGTTTTATAGTAAAGAATAAATCAATCTGGGAGTTAGATGTCTATGGGAAAAATATTCTTTTTTTTTTTTTTTTTGTATTAAAAACACTTCTTATAACAGTTTTGTTATCACTCCTGACATGCTGAAGACTCTTTTGGAAATCCAATCTTCTAAAGTTCTTTACCTAAGTAATATAAGGTAAGTTTATAAAAAAGATCATTGACTTTTATACATTTTTGGTAAAGCTGGAAGTACAATACAAAAAGAGATGTTTATTATCCAAGTAAGTTAAGGCAGATGTTCCCTTTGACTGAAGCTAAGAAACAACACTTGGGGAAATAAATCACCATTCTCTATCATGTATAAATGTTTGACAAGGGTAGGTTGCCCTCCTTACATTGGAGTCTAATCACTCCAACTTCTCCAGAAAAGAATGTCTAAACACCTTTAAAAGCTATCTCAGAGGTACATACCTTTACCATATTGGTGAAGAGAGATCAGTTATAAGGCTCCCAGCAGCATTATCAAGTCTTATGGTTAAATTCCCACAAGTTACTTGGAAAACCTACTCTGCAAAGCTGAATTACATTGGGTTGTCTGACAATGAGAAGAACTACTCACCAAGGAATTCTGCAAACATAATAATTGGAACACTAATTTACTTCTTTCCTTGAACCGATAAATTGTTTCCTATTTGCACATACTATGGTTTGCTGTATGCTCATTCTTTCACTGATTCTTTTTCTCTGAATTATTAAGCATTTATCTTCCAAAATTCAAATCCCCAATTATAACATTAAATTGATTTAAAGAACTTTTATGCTTCTACTTATTTCTGTTTAATGTTCCCTGTTCAGAACCAAAACAAATATTTTACTGTGGTCCCAGAAACAGGTTAATGGCAAAAGGCCCTAAGGTTTGTGTCTACAAAATGCTGTTTCCAAGTTTCCTGCTGACCTTCCATTGCCAAATTTTTTGCTTACATTTTGCTAAGCAGTTGTCAAATAGAAAGGAATACATGATGTTCACTGATTGGAATGTTCATCATCTTACTACTTCACGCCCATAAACTCAAAATTTTTCTGTGGATACCTGGATATGTCTCTATTTGTTTACAACTCACCAGAAGTCCTATATTGGAAGATGGTTCCAATATAAACTAAAACTGTTATAGTCTAAGTTCCATAAACCACCAGGAAATTCAACATTTTCTTTTTTTTAAGTCTTTCATGTAAAATCTTTCATTTTACAGTTTATAAAACCTTTAGTCAGTTGAAGAGTTTGTATTAATATGCTTATCTTTGTATTCACAGATTTAATACAGTACGGTTTTCTTTTTTGTTAACTCCTTGACTAATACAAATTCTAGCAGTTAATTTACTATATATTTCTGTGAATATGGAGCAAAGTATTTTATTATCTATTTTCTCAGGGGCAGACTGGTGACACCAATACAGTTAACAGCTGCTTGAAAACAGTTTACTTTTAGCTGAATTATGCTGCCAGGTGAATCGAGTTAGTTTGAAAGTCTAGAGCATTCAAATGCCAAAAATGTCCTCCTGATAAAAGTGGTCTGAGGTCCTACTGTAACTGTGTAGCTTGATACCTGTTCTAACATAGCCAGGAATTAAACATTCTCAGCTGCTTTTTGTAGTAAGAAAAAATTAAAAATATGCCATTGTTTTTCTTTATAGCTCAAAGATACAGACCTGCACAGTGAATGCCATAGATGCTGTTCTGTATCTATGGCATTCAGGAAGTTGCTGGGTCTTAAGGATCTCCAAGCACAAAGAGATCCTTATTTTAATAACAGACTATCTTTTTCCAATGCTGCCAGTCCCTCCCTCCTGGTGAATCAGTGGGAGATCTCCAAACATCTTTGAGAATCTAGGTCCAGTTTAGCCCACCAAATAGAGATTTTCGAAACCAATAATTCCATTAATCTCTGCCTGCAACATTTGCCTTATTTTTATTTTCAAGCAAAAAGTAATCCCCAAATTGTTTCTGAGGCTTGTAGCAAAATATTTTACAGCTTTTCTGTTGATACCATTTTTCTAGGGCATGTATGCCTGTTCGGGGAAGCAAATTACAATTGCTAGTCTGATGATGCCAGGAACTTACTGTCTTAGCTCAGATCCATTTACTAAAAAAAAAAAACCAAAAAACTTCTGTTGCAGTTGTGCCTGCTGGCCTAGTTTCAACACAAAAGGTAAATTAATGGCTTTAGCAGTTTTTAGTTGAAAACATATTCTTTAGCAAAAATGGAAGAATCTGGAGACCAACAGTGCAACATTGTTTGGAAATGAAAGGATTTTACTTAAGCACAACTGGAATAATTACATTTTCTATTTCTTTTTTTTTTTAATCAGGCCAGCATGCCATTTCAGCCACTAATGAATGACACTTCAATTTAAAAATATGTAATGGAACGAAGTCTCCTAAGCTATGATTATGAGAATAGTACTGTGACTGATAAACTGAACATACTCTTTGATAACTCTAGTTTCCACATTAACAGATCTTTTTAGTGTTTGTTAGTCATAAACTTTTTCCAGAATACTAATGGAGTTCAATATAGCTTAGCTTCTTATTATAGGCTGTTGGAAGTGGCCTTTCAGTGACAAAGAGTAACCAAAAATTTTCACTGATGAAAACAGAAGAGAGAATGTTGACAGAAAACAAGTATATAATCCTTAAAATTTTGCTTTAGTTTCATGAAAATGTAGCTGATTTGGACTTTTACAGTAACAGATGGGTTTTAATTTCCATTTTCTCTAAACAGATTTGTATACACTTTAAACATACAATTTTTACATTAATGTTGGTCTTCATAACTAACCTTGCAGGAATTTTGGTCCTCCTTTTACACAGTAAAGAAAAATTACTTTCAAATTATCAAAATTATTGAGTCACTGAAACCTTGGAGTTCTTTAAAGATAAAAATGAATGTAGCAGTGAACAGCTAAACGAATAATTTGAATGTATGATGAAATAGTATCTATGGCATTCACTGTGCAGGGCTGTAGCTTTGAGGTATAAAAATCCCAATGGCATATTTTTATTTTTTTTTTTAAGTTTTGTATGAGCTTTGGAAAAAATGGGACAGGTTCCTTTAAATCAATTGAAACAAACTTCAGAAACCATTGCATCCTTTATTATTTTGAAACCATATGTTGTGTTGATGCACAAATAGAATAATGAAAAGCAGAAACTCTACATGTCAGTTCAGCCCCTGCAAGCTGCAACTTCAGTCAGGAAAGATGGGCTAATGTGGGAGGGGGGAGAAAACGTAGCTTTTAACAATGTTTTTTCATTTCTCTAGTCTTTTAAACTGCTGAAGATTGGCCTATTTCCCATCATAACATATAATGTAGTATGGTCAAAGCTGTATTATATAGCATATGGGAACTTGTGGTTCTGCACTTGTTACACTAACTATAGCATTTCAGATTTCCTCCTGACAGGAGGGCATCCCCAGTAATTTGGACCATTTGCCAAGTTTGAAGTTTTAAGCTAGATGGACTTAGAGCTTTTCAAGTATACGAATGAGGGCCATGCTGTGGCCTGAGCACTGTCCTGTTGCGCTATGTACTCATTGTTGGCATGTCTCTGACACGGTGCTGACCAGTGCTAGCTAGAGCTTTCTCCAGAAGCACGTGGCTCAGGGGCCTTTTTTGTGTACAGAGACCTTGTTTGGGTAAGTCAGATAATTTAGCTGTACAAATACTTGCTGATCACACATTCCATTTTTCCTCAGAGCCTGAAAGTTAGGTGCCTAACTCATTTTATTTACTAAGACAGAGACAGATAGAAGGTCAGACAGAAATCAGGTGGTCTACAGTTTAGGAATACTACCCTTTTGTGCAATGTTTTCCCTGAAAGAAAATGATTGCCAGGAACCCAGCTTGTGGAACGGTGTTAAACTTGAATGGGGTACTATCAAAAAACCTTAGAAACTGGGATGAAAAGTGCTTCAAGAAGTTATCTACCTTAGGCAAGATCAGCTATATCATACCTCACAGTTATCTATTTCACTGTTTGTGAAATCTTTCTAATGACTTTACAAGCTCTCTGGGCTACACATTCTAGTATTTTACCATCCTAACACTTATAAACTTTTTCCTAGCATCTAACGTGAATCTCCCTTGCTGCAGCTTAGGTTCATTATCAGCCTGTCTGTCTGTCTGTCTGTCTATCTATCTATCTACCATCTATCTAGCTATCTATTATAATCACATCTTCCTTCACTCTTTCCTTCTCTAAATTAAACAGCACTTTCAGCCATTCCTAACAGGCATAATTTTCAAGACCATTCTTATTGTTAAACACTGGTGACTGTCCAGCTGTTTTACATCTTTCCTTTAAACACCATGTAAACTTGTCCAGTTTTCTAGCTCAGGAATTACACATGTTGAAGACTACTGTCAAGTCTCATAGATGATGTTGCAACCATAATCTATTGTTTGCGAATGATCAGGTTGTCATTTACTGTAACTCTAAGTCATTCAAGTTACAGTCTAGACAGTTGTTTCCTGTTTTACATTTGTGTATTTGTCTGATGCTGGGTTCAGCTCATACAGTATTAGCCATCTAAATTTCTAAATTCTTATCTTTTTCTACTGTCAACTGCAAAACTATTGTTACTGTTTCCCTGGAGTGATCTCTTAAGAAAATGATAATATCCAGAACCCACCGATATATCCTCAGAAAGCAAACTTCTCTTTATCTACATTTTTTTTCTTTTTGACTTGAACACCAAGACTGCCTTTTGCCTTGTGCTGTACTTCCTAACAACCATTTCAGAGAACTCTGTGAATACTTTATTGATGCAGTATACTGCACAAGATATAAAAGCTCTGTTCCTGGAGACATTACAAATAAATATCCATACTCTGTGTACATATCATATGTTCAGTATTGTGCCCTTCATTCCTGTTGCAGTCATGGTTCTCAGATAGATTTAGGAATGCCAAATACATATGCAAGTTGCTTACTCTCAGCTCAATGCACAAGATAAATACTTTTAACATCTTTACTGTTTTAATAACATTAACTTATGAATGTTGCTAAATGCATGGATTGCTGCTGTCCTCATATAAGGAAAATTTGGTGCTCATAACATTTATTGGCAAGGGTGAAGTGTTTTGGCTGCTTTTTTTTTTCCTGAATATAACATAAACTATAAGCATTAATGTCTCTTTTAATCATATACCTCTATTTCTAGTTTGCTTGCTTGTCAGTGCTCAAGTACACAATACAAATACTGTAACTATGGAATTCAAACAGAATTATATGCTTTGTCTTAAATCTTATGTACATTAGATTAAATTCCAAAGATAATTGTTATGGTCTGTTGTTTCAAACATTTATAATTACTATATAAAGAGATTACTTTGCATCTTTTTACACAGTTTCAGTATTCTTACTGCTGTGAATGAGAAATAAACTCCACTTGACATCTGAGGATATGCTACGTAGGCTAAAGTAGTAGGTCCGCTAACTGTTAACAAAGATGATGGTAAGTGGTTTATAAGTTGGTCTATAGATCTGTGTCACTTTTTAAATTGTTACTTGAAAATTTTAATCATAAAGGTGCATGGTGATTCACAAAAAACCTTTGAAAAGCAACTGTGGTCTAGAAATAATATGCATATAATTCACCCCTCTACCTTGGTTATGTTTCCATCTTTTGTCCTGACAAAGGCAATGGTAAAACTCTTGGCATACTTTACTGAATTCAAATCCTAGCATACGTACTTTATATATGCTTGAGAATTTTGTTAAATTAGTATTAATAGTTATGTTGTCAATACCCAGAGACTCCACTTAAGTGCTGATCTATAGTTTACATTAACTATATAAAAATGAATTTAAATAATGTGCCCTGCCTCTCCAGAATCTTAGTAAAATGCTTCTTATAATTTTGAAGGCCATTGATAATTGCATTTACATAATTAAAGCAGTTTACTTTTAATAGTGGTTATATTGAACACTGACTGTCAAAGACTGAATGATGGTACACTAAATGACATGAGAAAATTAATATATTTCTGAATCATTCATCTAATGGGGAAAAATTGTGTAGAGGGCTGCTGAATGTCCTCCCATTACATTCTAGTCAAAACATACATGAATTGACTTATGCAGTTGCTAGCTGAAGTATACTTCATACGGAAGTGTTTGACACTTGCATCTTGGAAACATGGTATTTGAATGTGATTAAGTTCTGCTTGCTTCTTAATTCATCAACATGAGCTGAACAATTATGGTTTTGAAAACAATCTGAAAAGTTGCTTCTTTGCTTTATATTGTTTAGTAAGTAGAATAGTTGGTGTTTATACAAGCTGTTCACTGCATGCTTTTAACTGAACTGTATCAAAACCAGACAGAATGGGGATATTTTTATGTGATAATTTTTCATCTGAACTATTTTTAGATATACTTTGTGTGGGATACTGTATCATAAAGTATCATAATTCTTTTTCTTGTTTTACAAACCATTTAAGTCAATTTTATATTTATCTTTGAAATTGTGAAGTGTGACACACAACTTTTTAAAAACTTTATGTGTTTCTGGATCTAACTTAAGACTCCCAAAACCCCCAACAAAACCGCTATTAGTAGCGACAAAATCAGACAAAGAAGTTGTTTATGTCTGAAGTGGGATTTTCCTTAAGCAGTGCAATGATTTCAGCTGAGTTCTGCCTTTAGCAAAGCAGATATCTGCAGATATCCCTTATACAGTTAACAGAGAAATAAGCACTTTTAAGATGTTCAACTTCCTGTCATCTTAAGCACCGCCACTGACTGAAGGGAGGCTGGCTGACTTCTGTGTTAGATCAAGTAGTGGCCTACCATACCCCCATAAATGAAGGTAATTCCATTCTGGGTGGCTCTCAGGAAAAAAACAGTCTTGACCTTGGGGAACTTTTCTTAATTTAATCTATTGCAAATTAACACAAAGTTTTGATTACTGATTTGGGCATTGAGAGAGAAAAAACAACATATAAAAAACACAAAGAGGAAAGTAAGCATTTATGGAAACACCTTTCCTTCCCTTCCTCATGTTCAGCCTAAGCCACAAGCTCCTCCTGCAGTGTGGCTCATCACTGCCTGAGCAGAGGTACCCCAGGCACTGCTTGCAGCAGTTTTGGGGTGTGGTGGGTGGTTTGCTTCAGTGTCATCTCTGACTGGAACCAGTTGTGCCCAGAACAGGCAGGTCATGGACACGTCCCACACAGGGCCGCCCAGAACAAACTCCTCCAAACAACCCCTGATATTTGTGCCTGATGCAGTACGTACTTCCTTTTGATCTTTAGAAAATGTTGCAAAAGTTCCACATGGTGCTTTATGAGAATTTGGGCACCCTAAATTGCACTGCTTTTGGTGGCTATGGATATGCCTTCATATGATGTAGGTTATATTTATACCAGGGTATGAAGCAGCCTAGAGACCATTTGCTATTTAGGAGAGGAGAGTTTTACCGTGTTGGTGTCCTTTTTCCCATGCTAACTGAGGCCTGGAGAATGGCTTGGAGCACTTCAAGTGCCCCTACAGTGTGTTATGGTCCAGGCCGTCACCTTGGCTCTGAACAGACTTATAAGGGGCAGATAGGCAGAATTTTTTTGCTCAGTGTGGAGTAGAGTTTACTCAAGGTAATCATTGGGATAGACTTTTCATAGTGGTCCGCAGCATATCCTTGGTGGAGATGAAGGAGAGGAACTCTACGTGCCAACATTTTCCTAAGCCAAAACAATTATGGGTTTACTGGGATGTCCTCTCTCTTCATTTTCATTGCATCAGGCAAGCTGGCCATGCTGCATGGGAGGAGGAATGTTTAGCATGATATGGCCTCAGAAACCTGGGCCTTCTTTTTCAGGGAATGGTTGTTTCCAATCCTTATGCATCAGCAGTATGTTCAGTACTTCTGGGACTTGACACTAAATTTGTTACCATCTGTCCAGAAGAAACCTGAATACATGATTTCCTGTGGAGGGCTATGGAATGGGGGGACTTTACTGTGGTGTCAAAAAACATGTACAAAGTAGTAAGAACCCTTTAAATTTTAGGTATTTTCTCTTCATGTCTGTTAAAGTCCAATGAAGTAAAGGCTTGCCTCTCCTGTGCTACTGATGTTCTATATTTATTTCATTTCCTAAGCAGGTGCTTTGCCTGAAGAAAGCTGACCGGTGAAAACACAAGCACAGCACCTGATCAAGAAATTAAATAAACATGCTATAGTCATCTTTGAGTCAAGCGCTTTTACTTACTTTTGACTTCCATCAGCAACCTGCAGCCTTTAAAATGGAATTTTAATTTGCAAAGCCAGTTCTTTTAATGGATTGCTCATCCTGGCAAGCACTGCACTCAAAACTCAAAACATTATATCCAATATTAACTCATAATGACTTTAAACTGGAGATGAAGTATCTTTTTATCACACATCAAAACCCTTCCAGAAATTTTTATTGCCTGTGGCTGGATACTATTCCACCCTATGTTTTCTGACAGGATACAGTAAAATACCAGAAATTAAACTTTCTGGATGGTGGGCCTGAATTCTGCATTGAAAGGTGAAGTTATTTTTTTATTTACAGTTGCAAACCTACTCCAGTGCATTGCAAGCCTTTGAGAAATGAGGCTTAACAACATAGAAATAGCTGAACATCTAAATGAGAACTTTAAATGCCTATGAAATATCCTCCGTGTGTATTTTGCTGTGTAATTTCCTTGCTACTGTGAAGGTGATGACAGGTGTTGTTAACAGGGAAAGGCAACTGTGGGAACATGTGTGAAGGCTTTCACCCACAGATAGGTTTCTGCAAGGATGTTCGGAAGCAGCATATGTTAAATGCAGCTAAAGCAGACATATAGTCACCAGGATTGGTGCAGCCTGGTGTTCTGAAGTGCAGCTTGTACTTGCTTTGATCATATACATTTGTCAGTGCTGCCAGGTACCACTTTATTATGAAATATCACAATGCCCAGCAGAAGTCCAAAATCAAACCATAAACGGGTCCTTTCTTCACCGAAATTTTAGTCACCTAAAATTGAATGATCTTGCTCTAAGATAGTCAGCCAGCTTTCCTTTATAATTGAAGAGAATAGGTGCCTTTGAAAAGTAATTTGTCTCATCTGTTTCTGATCCTGTCTTTGAATAAGGTGAAGTATCCTCAGTTGGTATCTCTTTCTTCCTATTTACTATAAATAGAGTTACTACAAGGTAGCAAGACACCTGAAAAACTTGCTATGGATGCCTACATTAACTGAAATCAACTTAATTTCTGTCGATGACAAGAGAATAGAAATCTCTTCAGCTTGAGAGTTCTCTCCTGCAAACAGGATCTATGTAGGAGGGGACAGATGTGGAATCAATGATCTCAAAGTGAGCTGAGAATGTAAGGATTTAGGCACTCTCTTCTTAAAGTTGGCTAGAAACCTGGACTTGAGAAGAACTTTCCCAGTAAAACACACCAGGCATCAGGGATATATCTTCTGCTCGAGTCTGGTAGAAGTGAGTAAGTCTGATCACCTGTAACACACTCTGAGACAACCACCTGAGATGTAAGAGTGGTACCCACCTCTACTGTGTGTTTTGTGACGCCCTTATTTTGAAGTGTGTGACTTGAAAGTTGTTTTGCAGGCAATATAAGGAAAGAATTGCTTCACATATTTAACTATATTTTAGAGAATGAAGAGCCCAGCATTGTCCAGGAATCACGTAGTTGTTGTTGATTATGACTATTGAAGTTTCAGTGGGTTTTTTGTGGTGTGGGTTTTGTTTGCTTTTTGTTTTTTGATTATTTTTTTTCCTGTGGTTGTTTTTTGGTTTTATTTCTTTTACTGGTGGGAATATACATGACTGAGGAATCTTTATGCATCCTGGGTTTAACAGCTGCTGCGCTTTAGCTCTGAAGGGCCAGAGTTTGCATTTAGTTATCTTAATTTAAACTTAGGAAAATGTGGGTCTATGTTTCTTTGTTATTGTGACCAGTACTAGTGACTAATATTGCTGCCTAGATTTAGCACCATAAAAAAAGAAACCTAAAAAAGCCAGCCATTTGTGAAATGTCTTGCAATGTTGCTTGCCTTGCAATGCCATTTCCAACAGTTTAGTTTCAGAGAAAAAAAAAAATCATGCTTATTGCTCTAAGGTATGTGAATTCTTTGCATGTTTTTGGGGTCCCTCTGCAGAAAAGAAGAAAACGCTGGATGATTCTTTTTAACTGCTTTAGTCTCAGTTTATAAAGCTTAAGTATTCCTATATTTTAAACTAGATTCTTATCCATGTTATAGATGCTTAAATGAATTACACTTCAAATAAAAGTGAAGAATGAGCATCGGTGGTTATAAATGAGAAATCAAAATATGCAAATAATGTTTGGTATGAAATAACATTATAGTGACACACCGTATTTAACAGTATTATAATTTATAATAATGTTATAGATTAATGAAAAGTAATAATGGTTGGATTTATTTTTCTTCCTTTGCAACAGAACTGCTTTTCTAATCTCTCTTGCTCCTTTTAGATTTTGGAAGGTAGGACAGTCTCTATGAAACCTGAAGTAATAAAAATGAACAGTATTTCACAAACACTTTGTTTTAGAACATAGTGACTTTGAGGGCATTGTGGAGGGTGAGGACAGGGGCAGCAGTAACTCCTAAAAATGCCAGGGTGTGTAGCCACAACACTGTTTCTCAGGAAAGTGGATTTTTTTTCCTGAGTTCACGTCTAGACAGTGTCACTGACTCATGTTTAGGTGAACATGGCAGGGGTTAGCAGCATCAGCTTTGTGAAACTCTGGCATCCATTTGGGTGAAGGACTGCAGCATTGCTCAACTCTTCCCTGGTAATGACAGCAAGAGAGTCATCTTGTCTTCTCCCAAAGAGACACTAATGAACAGAAAAGTCTGTTTTCTGTGTAGAATAATAAAGACTTGTACCATGACCTATTAGTCTGTGAAGGGTTGTCTCTGCTTATTATCACAGACAATAATTACTGAGGAACAAAGAAGACAGGGCATCCCAGTATAAGAAAATGTCTCCTCTTCAAGGTAGCCTGAGACCACAACTCCACTTCCCAACTGGCATTGCAAGGGAAGACAACCAAAGCAGTTGTCATTGCCAGCTCTCCACCCTTACTGTTACAACTCATACGGTGAATAAGATCATGGTACCTGTTAGGAGGGAGGCAGGACCTTTTATTGGTTTTAATGTTAGCCCCCCACCCCCCCAGTTTTGGGGGTTTTTTGGGTTTTGGTCTTTTTTTTTTTTTTCAAAAGACACAGGAGAAGACACAAAGACACTTTAAACACAGATAAATGCAGTGTCATTCAGCTGGGTTAATTATGCTAGATGTTAGATTCTATTATATTTTTCTTCATTTTGTACTTAAGAATTAATGGGGTTGCAGAAATTATTTCTTTCTCATTGTGTTAGAACAGCAACACCAAAGTAATTTTGTACAAGCAAGGATATCAAACATAATTTTTCTTTTCATGTTGGCAGCATGACAAGATGCTGTGGTTTAAAGCTTGTAGTATAAGTCAGATGTATTTTTTTCCCATTGGAGTGTGATACATAATTGCACTACTTCTGTGTGTGATAAGAATGTACGGAAGTTCTAATTTTTCTCATAAAATCCTTTGTTCCAGCTATTTTAAAATTATTTTTATTAATGAATCTGGGTTGGAATTTCCAGAACATCAAAACTGAACAACTGTAAAAATGTTCTGATGCCATCTGTTTATAGTAATATACTAGTAACATAGTAACATATTTTAACTTTTAGTATTTTAAAGCTTTTTACTGCAAACCAGTCAAAATAATATGAGAAATATTAAATGAAACCACTAGTTTGAATTTGAAAACCTTGTTTTGAAAAACTGAAACGTTATTTTTCAACTGGCTTGTAGAAAAATGTTCTCCAAACAGACATTACTTCCAAAATATCTATTCTGATGAAACACTATCTTTGTAACAGGAAAATACTCCACCTTCAACATTTGTGTCTAACTGTAGTGTCAGCAGGAACATAGCAGAGCTAGGAGTGAGTCAGATGGCTCTTGTGCTGTATCTGGAAAAAAGAATGCTAGAGACAGAAATGGAATTCAAATGTGAGAAAAGTGTAGAGACACATTTGGGTTTCTCATTCTTCCTTGTGCTGAATAAGTATAACCCCTCTTCACATTTTAAAATTGAGAAAACAAATAAGTTTTCATCAGTCACAAAGTCTGGACTGACCCTAAAGTTTTAAGCAACTTTCTTAGAGATGAACAAAAGCAAAACATACACAATGTTGTAAAGTTATATTTACCTCTGCACATATGAGATATTTTTATAAGAGACAGCCCATTTATAACCATTAAATTCTTCATCCAGGCTGCTGACACAACAGGGACAATGTGATTTTTACATACTTTCAAACCTCCTCCAGTTTAATGAAGAGGAGTTGCAAGATTGCTGCATCCCTGAAGTAATTCTTCAGCAGGGGTAAGGCTGAAATAGTCAGCAACCCTAATGAGAAAAATGAAAGGGTATCACCACTTAATTAATCTCATTATTGGCTCTTAAAATGGACATAAATGTGACAGAGTTTTTTTAAAAAAAAAAGAGAGAGGGAGACAGACATGCACTTCATTTCGTGGTGGTTATCCTGTCAAAGCAGGCAGCACGTCTGAGTCAGACTGTGAGTGTGAATTCTGGAGCACCATTACCAGCTGGCAGAGACACCAGCACAGCAGTCGTACTGACTGCAGACAGGCACTGCCAGGAAGACGATTGCTTTAATTGTTCCCTGCCTGATCTTGCTTAAAAATAATTTCAGATATTCTACCAAAAATTAAAGTTCAGTTGCAAGATCTGCTGTTCCAAGTTATGTGCTAAGGGCCTCTCCTTAAATAGCAGTGACTTGTGTGCAAGTTCTGTGGGAACCATTTCATGCAGAGCTGAGATCTCTGAGCCCAAAACAGGCAAAACTACCTCACTCCTACACACACATGCATGCGTGCATGCCTTGCCTTCTGTGTTTTACTGGAAGCGGGAGTCTTCACAGCATTGCCCAAGTGATAGCGGTTATTCTCTAACTATAAACTAGTCAGAACAAATTTGTTGACCCATAAATTTTACAGTAAAATAGCAGAGTCATTGCATTGCATTCCAGTTACCTGAAGCCTATACATAGAGGTGGTTTTCAGGAGGAGATGCAGAGGCATTGACTCCCGTGTTCATAGGTCACTTGCACTTCTATCCTACGAGACTATGTGGAACACCGTCCTTTCCCCTTCAGATGTTTCCCCACCACCTCATGCACTATGCACCCTCAGCATGTGATAAAAGACATGAGGTGTCATTTCTGACCCAAAGGATACACTTGTACTCTGACAGGTATCAGACCTTTTTAGTACTTTAGGCAGCATACCCCAAAATGTTCTGTGCTAAAAAGAGCACATAAATGCTTACTTTTCTGGTGCTAAGACATACACTTGGGCCATATTTAGGGACAATTAAACATTTTTCAACTTCTATTTTTTCAGTCTTTCAAGCTGATTCACTGTACTTTGATTTGAGTTTTGTGTGGGTTTTATTCAAGTAACATTAACAATGCCCTTAATCAAGTCAGTAGTTTCTCGTAGTTTTAGAGTGACCAAAGCCCGCTGCAGTGATAGCTGTTCCTATTGGCAACATTACTTAAGTCAGGGAGAAATCCATGGTGGTCCAGCACCAGAAATAGAATAATTTTAGTAAGAATAATGTAAGTAAGAAATGTAATATAAATAGAATAATGTAATTATGCAGAACCCTTGATCAAAATTATTTTTATCTGAATTTTTTCTTGCAGCAAAAGTAGAACTTTAAATCTCAGTCAGCCATATTGAAAATAGTCTAGCACTAAGGATGTCAGAGAAATGAAGTATATCTTGCCTTCCTAATGAGCAAGGAAAAAAATTATTTTTTTGTCCCTTCTTCTTTCCTCTTCAGAGAGAAATAAACTGTTACTCCAATTTCTTCCCTTTCAACTTGTGAACATAGCTGTTTCCAAAATACACCCACATGATGTTTAACCTCAAACCTCCTCCTTTTGTATTCATCACTTGGAAGAGCAAGTTGCCATATATAGCAGCATAAAAAGTCCTTTATTGAGAATCTACCTTGCTCATTCCTTTACCCATGGTCACTCTTTCTTGAGCTTAGTTTCCTTCTTCTGTTTGATCAACCACCACCAGTAAAATTGCTCATTGAAGAGTGATGATTTCTGGGCGCTCCAATTAAACTTTATGGTATTTGAAGACCAGCCTTTATGAACTTTTGAGTTTTGATTTTGTCAAATGAACGCTTAGGTATGCTTGTACCTCTTGCTGATGTATTTCACTGCGTCTTTACAACATCCCACTTATTTCTGAACAGAGGGCTTTGGACCAATCATTAGTCATCATATGAATCAGCAGCAACTGAAAAATCTTACCCTTCAAGAAAAATTGAGTCTTCCTGGAAAAAAAAAAAAAAGACACTTTGGTGACTAGTTCAAGTTGAAACACAATAGATGTAAGTGAGGAGGAAGAAAAAAAAATTTTTTTTGAGTCATACCTAGGTTTTTTCCCTCTGTCCCTCCATTTTTCTTCTTTTTTTGCACCTTTCTCAGTGCAGGAGAACAAACTCTTGCCATTTGCTTTGGTTTCCATTGCTATTTCTGCCTCAGTTTTATTTTGCACAGTCTCAGGGTTTTTTTCTACACTTCTTGAATAAAAGAGGTGTAGGAATTTCTTTGATGACCAGTTTGAGATCTGATTTATTTTTTTGTTGGTCCCCTGTATGTATCTTATATCTATCTTTAAGAGGTTATTTATTCACTCTGCTACGGAGCTCTTCCACATGAGTTCTCTTCTCTAAGATATTTTTATTCTAGAATTTCTGGGTCATCATCCTTGAAGAAAATTGAGACCTCTGACTCTTGAAGTCTTTTGTTTCTCTTTTGAAATCAAGAATTTAAATTACAGAATGCAATTAGGTCATTAGCCATAACGGGTTGCTCGCTCAGTGTTATCCTGGGAATGAATGTGAAGGATCAGAAACTGAGACAGTATTTCAATGCTTTTTAGAGTTACTAAAATTTAAGAATGCTCAGAACCGAGACTGAGTTTAAGTAAATGTGTTGACTGTAAAAGACTATTTCAGTCTCTTCCACTCTCTTAGTTCTTCTCATACTAATTGCTTTTGTTTGTTTATCAGTCATGCAGCTGAAAATGGACCCATTGGAAACAATGATTTATGGAATCATATCTTGTCACTGTCACTTCCAGAAAATCAGTAAATATTCACAACAGGTGAAAAATTAATATGTCATTCCTTAAGGGTAGCCTTTGGTGTTATGAAGAGGTAGGATAAAATTCTGCACTTATACGAACAAGTATGTTCTCTATATGCCAATAGAGACATGCACATTTACTTCAAGACTGATTTTTTTGATCACTCTGTGTGGTTGCTGCCCCAAGTGTTCCTGTAGATTTATGAATTCTGCCACTAGCCCAGCACTTTTTAAAATTAAAAACGTGAAAGGACTTGAGATATTCATTTATTGACCAGCACATTTTTCATACTCTTTCATCAAGAAATATGACAAGAAGCTTATTATCCTTGAGAAGTTGCCATTTAGTGAGAGTACTGTCAGGATTTCACTATTTGGATGCTTTGAGTACATGACATTTATTTTATTTTGTAGTGTGACACTATACAATGTTTCAGATTTCTTAAAGAAAAATGGTCTTGATGATAAGCATCTTTCAGATCTAAACACAGGGTCAATTTTAAACAACTATAAAAGATCTGTAACATAGCTATTACTAACTTAAGAAGTCCCATGTCAAACTCTATTGAAGGTATCTTTATTTACTGTGAAGTAACTAAGAGCCATTAGCTTAGACCCTAGAAATGTTTAACGTCTAAATTGATTAAGCCAAACCATGATTTTTTAAATTTAAATTTTAAATTTAATTTTCATAGCCATATATCATAACCAGGCTTGCAAAATATTTCACAAATATTTTTGTAACTTTCATGTAGCTAATTTTCTGTCACCATGCACAAATACCTGTTTTTCAGTTATGCGTGTTTGTTTTCCATAGACCACTCCTTTCTGTGATTAAAGTTTTGGATGCAAGTTGTTTAATGTTTCACATCAGCAACTACATGTTTCAGCTTTATGAAATACATTTGCTGTTTTACAGGAGAGCTAAAAAACTTCTGCTTCTGTTTTCACTTTTAGTCTACTTACATTGGGATTTGTGTATAGTCAGCATCTTTGAAAGTCAAATCATTGATAGATATACTTAAAACAACTGTGGAGAACTTGCTTCATTGCACTCATTGTTGCAAAGCCTAACTTGTGGACTCCCTGTTGTGTTATAGAAACTGCTTCCCAGAGTCAGGTACACTTATTCTTACATGGTTCATAACAGAATTCATTACCTTAGAACAGGGGTTCACAGAGAGTGAGAATCTCAATGGGGGGATATCTAATAGTTGATATTCAGCACTAGATGCAGAGAGATATGAATGCTCTGTGAGTTGGGTTCATACCTGGTGAGTCTGGCACACTGAGCATGAGCTAACTTTTATTTATACTCCTCTGTATAGACATAGTTAAAATATCCCAGTATGACATACCTAGGACAGGAATAATGAACAGCCTAATGATAGCATGGCTTACACTCCAAAAGGATATTTTCAAAACCCTGACCTGCCTGTCTGTGCAGGGAAGATATAATCCCTTTTTTTTCCACATGCCCAAACCATCAGATTAGTGGATTCTCACATCGCATTTTTCTCCTATTGAGTTTCTATAGTAGCTGCATAATTAAATATTAATCAGGTTAAAAGAAATTCAAAAGAGAACTTTAGGTGCACTCCGCCTGGCATTTGTAATATCCAGGTGCTTAAGGATTTCTCCTGGAATTAAGAAGAATAAGGTGCAACTTCCTGGCCCATATGACTGTATTCATAGTAATAAATTTAATGCGCTCATGACTGTTCTCTGTGTCTGAGGGTGGTTTTTACCTGTTAAGATTACAGCCTGGGCTGTGCTCACTTTGGGAAAATTTTGTCTAAAGGCCATTCTTAGAAATGCAAGTGTTGACAAATGACTTGCAGTGCTCAGGGATGTTCCCTGAAACTCACTTACAAGTATAGACGCAGCCAGATCATTTTCCAACTGGTGGGATGCAGGTGCCAAATCCAGACCAGACCTTTCTGCAGCAGTTTGTTGAGCATGGTGTGAATGACTTTGAATGGAGTTAACAGACAAGGGAAATAACCTGAGAACTGAGAGCTTGGGTTGTATTGTACATCCCTGATAGCAGAAATACAGACCTTTACAGGGCTAAGGAGAGGCCAGGCTGATGTCAGTAATAATGAGAGTGGAAGGAAGTTCCTAAAAATAGTGTGATCTTCTTGTGGTTTCAAAATGTGCATGCCCAAGTCAGGAATTTGCATGTAATTTAATTTGTGTATATTTTACTTATCTGTTTCTGGTTTACAAAGCTGAGAGGCCTTTTGAGTACCTTCTGAGCTGTTGTTTGAAGATGAGGTAAAGCTGTGCTGATTTCTTTGCCAACATAGAAGTTGTAAGAAGCATTGTACTGAGGCAGTGCTTATCAGTTGCAAACTGCCTACTGTTGTATAAATAATGTTTCGAGTTACTAAAATATGAAAACAAGTACATAATTGTATTGATAATTGCTGCTTTAATATATTGTCGATATAGATTTTTATTAACCAAACTTCATAAATACTTAACTCTGCTGTTATCTAGGAATGTTTTTTACCAGTTTTAATTTAAAGGCAGAAATTGGGTGCCAGTTGTCCTCTACTACAGATTTCCTGCTGGCTCTTTATCTGTTTTTGAATGTCAATGAATAGGAGTTCCAGTTCTTCATTAATATTCAAGAGGTGAAAATCTACTTGTTATCTCTTTGATTAATCCAGCCTATTGTGCCTTATAGCATCAACCACAAAACACTCTGTAGGGTAATGAATTACTATGTGACTGCAGGAAACCATAAGGGATATTAAACTAAACTTAATCTTTTTAACTAATGGTATTCTAAAATGAATGCAGAAGATAGAATTTCTCAATAAATGGCAGAGTGAAAGGCTTGCTTTGCAGTCTCTGACTGTCCTGGTTTAATCCCAGCCGGCAACTAAGCACCACACAGCCATTCACTTATTCCCCCACACTGGGAGGGTAGGAGGGAATAGCAAGGGTAAAAGTGAGAGAACTTGTGGGTTGAGATAAGAACAGTTTAATAATGGAAATATAATAATAACAATAACAACAGTAATAATAATAACAATAATAAATTCTAATGAAAAAACAAAAAGAGAGAGATGAAAAAAATTCAGGAAAAACAAGAGATGCAACCACTCACCACCTGTTGACCGATGCCCAGCCAGTCCCCGAGCTACAATCACTGCCCCCCCAGCCAGCTCCTGCCAGCTTATACACTGAGAATGATGTCATATGGCATGGAATATCCCTTTGGCCAGTTTGGGTTGGCTGTCTTGGTGATACTCCCTCCCAGCTTCTTGTACACCTCCTTGCTGGCAGAGTATGGGAAGCTGAAAAGTGCTTGACTTAGTATAAACACTGTTTAGCAACAAGAAAAATGTCAGTGTGCTATTACATTATTCTCCTGTTAAATCCAAAACACAGCCCTATACCAGCTACTAGGAAGAAAATCAACTCTATCCCAGATGAAACCAGGACACTAACAGGTATTCTTGTTATATGTATTCTATACAGAAGACATAACCACTAAAAAAAAAAAAGAAAACTATATATCTTTTCTTTTCATGAGAAAAAATACCAGGCTTTGATGAAACGGTTCTGAAAAAAGCTGATGTTCCAAAGTTTCACTCAAAAGCTTTATAGTTTAGTTATTGACTTCTTGGGCATATTTAAAAAAAACTGTTTTATTTCAATAATTCATTTTTAGGATAACAAAAGCATTAATTAATAGTAAGATAGGTTCACCTAGGTTCATCTCTATGTGAAAGCTTTCCCTAGGCAGCACCCATAGGGAAGGTTACCTCTTGCCCTTCGGTAGTAGGTAGGTGTACGGGAGTGACCTTCCGAAGACCAACTGCAAGTTTCACCCCATAAAGGTGACTGGAGGGTGTAAGACCTATTAATTTTTGAAAAAGGTTATAGAAATTCCAGGCACTGAAACAGACTCAAGAAAATACCTCAACATGAGTTGTCCTCTCCAGTCAATGTTTAAACAGATATGGTTTGTATGGATCGTCAGGTCCTTTACTATCTGTTGCCTGAATTATGCCTCCTACTTCCATAAACAAACATACATAGTGGAAAATGGAGCATGGAAAATTTGTTCCATGAACACATCTGCTCTCTTTCAATGCACCTTCTTAAGAGTCTTTCTCTGCACAAAAAAGTACATGACTTTCAGTAAGTGTAGGGTGGTGTAATGAAGTCTAACAGGCTGGTGTATAATAGCTTTCCACAGATGTACCAGAAGTAAGGCAATTATTAGATTGTCAGAGTTCATTTTGGTTTAAAATCATACTTCTGCCTCAATAAGTATTGAATAATGACCCCAAACCCCCAAGTCTAAATCTAATTCTAGCTTGAGTTTTTAAAACTTATTTTTGTGTAGGTGCAGAGTTAACAGAAATCCTGGACTGCTGTGACTTTTGCTTGAATGAAGGCTACCCTGCTGTCTGTGCTGAAGGAGGATTAGAGAAAAGCAGTATTAATAAATTATGAAGCAGTTAAAATAAAACTGCAGGCTAGCAGAACAACAGAGTACAAAATCAGCAAGACAAAGCCTATACATTTTACATCTTTACAGCTCAGAATATGAAATGGGTGTGCAGAGCCTGGGATGCAGACTTATGAAAGTGAACATTGCTGATTAGCTGTGATCATCGCCAATGCATTTGCTAACATCTCAGGCAGAGGCAGAAAGTTGAGTGCTCTTAGCCCTTAACGAATTCAAAGGGCACTAAAGACAGAATTTTTGCAAGGCTCATCTCATGGGACTGGTGCTAACATAAGCAAGTATAGTAGTATGCCCACATATCCCTACCCTTTTACATTTTAAAGTAATAGATGGAAAAAGAAGATTAAACAACACCAGAGGGACATTTCTGAAGTTCAAAGTGTGTTTGGGTCTATTTCTGGGAAGAACTGTTTCCAAAACAGTGTTTCAACAATGTATCTAACTCTAATTTAACCACACGTTAACCAGTAACTCCATCTATTTGCTAACTGAAAAGTGATAAAGTTAAAATTATTTGAAATGTTCTACCTAGGCAATAACAACATATATTTTATCATAGTATTGAGCACTAGAGTAGTGAATCAAGCAGACACCTATACATGGAAATACCACCGGGGAAAATCATGAGCTGTTCCACAAGCCTCTATATGGTATAGATGCATTACTCCATAGGTAGATTTCTGTTATGTGGTGAAGAGAAATCACTAGAGAGGGATGAAGCCATGCTCTTCTGTATTAAACACTTAGTTTCTGTCAAGAAAGAAACTAAGAGGCGGTGGCTATGTCAGATTACTGCAGAAAATGTAATGGAATAAACAGAATTTTTCTGGTATAAACCAGGAAAAAACAGGCAGGCTTTACAATGTTCATGTTCTAGTAGTCACAGATCTGGTTGTCATGTTGTCTTTAACTGCTGTGAAAAGCAGAACAGTGTACCTGAAAGAGAGCTTCAACCACACCAGCCCTCTGCACTGGCTGAATTACAAAGCTGAGCTTGATCCATAGAATTATTTTTTGCCTTTCAGTCCCCCTGCATGTGGCTTTTGAACAGGAGTTAATATGTTTTAGAGATTCAGAGGGGAACAAAGGAGGTCAGTTGGGGGCCTTCATTTAATGTTAATTGCAGCACTTAGTTACTACTAAAATTATAAAATCACTTTAAGTAGATATATTGGGTTTACATGCTTTTTCTCCTAGATGATTATAGAATCATAGGATTGTTTAGGTTGGAAAAGACCTTTTAAGATCATCAAGTCCAACTGTTAACCTAACATTGCCAAGTCCACCACTAAATCATGTTCCTAAGCACCACATCTGCATGTATTTTATATACCTCCAGAGATGGGGGACCCAACTATCTCCCTGGGCAGCCTGTTCCAATGCTTGACAACCCTTTCAGTGTTTTTCCTAATGTCCAATCTAAACCTTCCCTGCTGCAACTTGAGGCCATTTCCCCTTGTCTTATCACTTTTTATTTTGCAGAAGAGACTGACACCCACCTCTCTACACCCTCCTTTCAGGAAGTTGTAGAGAGCAATAAGCTCTCCCCTCAACCTCCTTTTCTCCAGGCTGAACAACCCCCATTCACTTATAAGACTTGTTCTCTGGACCCTTTACCACCTTGGTTGCCCTTCTTTGGACATGCTCCAGCACCTCAATGTCTTTCTTGTAGTGAGGGGTCCAAAACTGAACACAGCATTCAAGGTGCAGCCTCACCAGTGTGAAGTACAGGGGCATGATCGCTTCCTAGTCCTGCTGGCCACACTATTTCTGATACTAGCCAGGATGCTATTGGCCTTCTTGGCCACCTGGCAACATTGCAGGCTCATGTTCAGCCAGCTGTTGACCACCACCCCCAGGCCCTTTTCTGTCAAGCAGCTTTCCAGCCATTCTTCCTCAAGCCTGTAGCATTGCATGGGGTTGTTGTGACCCAGATGCAGAACCCAACATTTACCCTTGTTGAACCTCATACAATTGACCTTGGCCCATCAATCCAGCCTGCCCAGAGCCCTCTGGAGAGCCTTCCTACCCTCAAGCAGATCAACACGCCTGCCCAATTTGGTGTCATCTGCAAACTTACCTAGGGTGTGCTCAATCCCCTTGTCCAGATCATTGATAAAGATATTAAACAGAACTGGCCCCAGTAGTGAGCCCTGGGGAACACCACTTGTGACCGAACATCAACTGAATTTAACTCCATTCTCCACCACCCTTTGGGCCCAGCCATCCAACTAGTTTTTACCCAGCAAAGATTATGCCCGTCCAAACCCTGAGGAGCCAGTTTCTCCAGGAGAATGCTTGTGGGAAATGCTGTCAAAGGCTTTACTAGCATCTAGGTAGACAACGTCCACAGCCCTTCCCTCATCCACAAAGTGGGTCTGCTTGTCATAGGACGAGATCAGGTTGGTCAAGCATGACCTGCCTTTCATAAACCCATGCTGACAGGGCCCGATCACCTGGTTTTCCTGTACATGCCCTGCATGATGGCACTCAGGATCATCTGCTTCATAATCTTCCCAGGCATGGAGGTCAGACTAATGATACATGGACCAGCTGTGTGAATTCTCTATTTGATATCAGCTGTAAAACTATAGTAAATAATAAGCAATATAAGTATAGTAAGTAAACAAGTAATACAACATACAATTAAATAATTATCAAATCAAATGTAAAGAAGATTTTTTTAAGTGCTAGTGCATAATTAATATTCTAATCTCCCTGCCTTGGGTTATCAGCAGAGTTCTGTCATGGTGAGGCAGAAGCCAGAGGCAGGGACAGAGGCTGTGTTATAGAACCAACATGATGTATTGCAAAGGGATACTGGATGCTGGTCCAATTTAGGAAAGTAAAACAATTTTAGCTTTTCTACTGAGGTTTTGAAGTCTTTTCAGAGAAGTTCATACATATGTCTACAACGTATGATATGATTTCTTTTCCTGCAGTAATTAAAATTGTGATGAACTTGCAAAGGATTCCTTTCAAAGTATTCTCTTTGTCTTCCTGGAAGGGTTATCAATCCTTGTTTCCTTTTCTTTCTTCCCCATATCAAATTTCAAGCAGTTCAGCTGTTCTCTGAACAGTAACGATGTAAATTTAGGGAATAATAGATGTAAAATTTTGCCACCTTAATGATGCCAATAAAATCCTAAAATCCCTTAGCATTTTAACCAGACCTAGTTATAAGTGTCTATTTGCATGTACTTTCCTGTATAGGACACTTTTGCATTTCATCAGCTTTGTCCTTGTTAGGATTATAGTAATTTAATTGCTTTGTTAAAATGTTATTTTATCTTTTATCATTATATAAATTTAAATGGCTTATAGAGATTCAGTAACTGTATTTATGAAAAAATTGGTGTGGGTCCCTAGGCAGCAGGAATCTGCTTTAATCTTCAGATTAAATCTGTTATACCTTTTCTAAAGATTCATCATAAACACATTATATTTTGTGGCTGATGATGCTAAGTCAACACTGTAACTAGAACATTTTAGACAAAAATTGAGTGAGGTCCTTTTCCACAGAACAGTGCAAATCTGTCAATATCCAAACACATCATAAAATTGATTTTGATTTTGTCAGTATGTCCTTTGAAGGCAGGAGAAATAAGGGGAGGAATCCTCAAAATGTTGACATACACTTTTGTTATATTTTATAAATGAAATAGTTTATATTTCTGTTAGGAAATTGCCTATTTTATCTATTTCTTGCATTATCTATTCTAACATAAAGGAGGAAAATAAAGAACAACTTAGATGTGAAACTATTTCCATTTCATATTAGTTTTGTGAAGATTTTAGGTTATTTTTTAAAGAAAAATGCATTTAAAAATCTGGAAATCCACCATGATTCGATTTCTTGTAGTCCCCTCTTAGCTCTAACTCATATCTATAGTTGTATCTGTATTATGAAAGTACATTCAAGTGATAGAAATTATATTTTTACATATGTTCATTTTAGAGATTGAACTTATAATAGAACAAGAATTAAAACTGCCATTATGGAACATTAAGGGATGAAAGACCCTGATATCCATCACTTTCCACAGAATAAGTTTCAACTTTGAAACACCACAAGACTTTGTGTATCTTCTATTACTGCTTTCTGCCTGTCATGATTTAACCCCAGCTGGCAGTAAGCCCCATGCAGCCACTCATTCACTCCCCCACGGTGGGGTGGGGGAAAGAATCAGAAGAGTAAAAGTGAGAAAGCTTGTGGGTTGAAATAAAGACAGGTTGATAAGTAAAGCAAAATCTGTGCATGCAAACAAAGCAAAGCAAGGAATTAATTTACTGCTTCCCATGGGCAGGCAGGTGTTCAGCCATCTCCAGGAAAGCAGAGCTCCATCATGCCTAACGGTGACTTGGGAAGGCAAATGCCATCGCTCCAATGTCCCCCCCCCTTCCTTCTTCCCCCAGTTTATATGCTGAGCATGATGTCATACAGTGTGGGATACCCCTTTGGTTAGTTGGGGTCAGCTGTCCCAGCTGGGTCCCCTCCCAGCTTCTTATGCACCTGGGCAGACAGGGGAAGCTGAAAAGTCCTTGACTAGCCTAGGCACTACTTAGGAACAACTAAAGCATCGGTATGTTATCAACATTCTTCTAGTACTAAATCCAAAACACAGCACTATGCCAGCTACTAGGAAGAAAATTAACTTTATCCCAGCTGAAACCAGGACACTGCCAAATGAGTTAATAGACTGATATTCTCCCTTGTTACATGTGAACACACGTTCAAAAACATCTTCAGTGCTATAAAGTTGTTGGGTTGTTTTAAATAAATGTAAACATCTACATGCAACTTCCCTCTTAAAATGTAGTGGATTCTGGTTTTGCTGCCATATGGGTGCATCTACATTAGCTTTTTAGTTTCGACCACAGAGTATTTTTCAAGCAATTCCCCAAAATGTTTCCATCTCTCGTTTGGATTTCATCATGGAGGGGCATCAGAGACTACAAACTGGATTGCTTTCAGATGAAATTAAGCTGGAAAATATATGCCAAGAGTACATTTCATGCAATGGCTAATTCATTACTTGGGACTAGAGTAGGGAGAGTCAAAAACACCCCCATTGAATTGCATCCATTTTTAAAAAGGATAAAAAGGAGAACCCTAGGAATGACTGACCTGTCAACCTCACCTCTGTGCCTGGGAAGATCATGGAACAGATCATCCTAGAAGCTATGCTAAGGTACAGGGAGGACAGGAAGGTGATTCAAGAGAGCCAGCATGGCTTCACCAAGGGAAAGTCCTGCCTGACCAACCTAGTGGCCTTCTATGATGGAGTGACTGCATTAGTGGACAAGGGAAGAGCTATGGATGTTGTCTATCCGGACTTCTGCGAGGCTTTTGACACGGTCCCCCACAACATCCTTCTCTCTAAATTGGAAAGATGTGGATTTGATGAGTGGACTGTTCAGTGGATGAGGAATTGGATGGATGGTCGCATCCAGAGGGTAGTGGTCAATTTCTCAATGTCCATCTGGAGACTGGTGTCAAGTCGTGTCCCTCAGGGGTCTGTACCAGGACCAGTACTGGTTAATGCCTTCATCAATTACATAAACGGTGGGATCAAGTGCACCCTCAGCAAGTTTGCAGATGACACTGAGTCGTGCAGTTGACTCGCCTGAGGGATGGGATGCCATCCAGATGGACATGTCTGAGAAGTGGGTCCATAAGAACCTTATGAGGTTCAGCAAGGCCAAGTGCAAGGTCCTGCACCCGGGTCGGGGGAACCCCTGGTAACAGTACAGGCTGCATGATGAAGAGATTGAGGGCAGCTCTGTAGAGAAGGACTTGGGGATACTGGTGGATGAAAAGCTGGACATGAGCTGGCGATGTGTGCTGGCAGCCCTGAAGGCCAACCATATCCTGGGCTGCATCACAAGAAATGTGGCTAGAAAGTTGAGGGAAGTGATTCTGCCCCTCAACTCCACTCTGGTGAGACCCCACCTGAAGTATTGCATCCAGCTCTGGAGCCCTCAGCACAGGAAAGACATGGGCCTTTTGGAGCAGGTCCAGAGGAGAGCCACAGAAATGATCCGAGGACTGGAACACCTCTCCTATGAAGAAAGGCTGAGAGAGTCAGGGTTGTTCAGCTTAGAGAAGAAAAGGTTCCAGGGAGACCCTGTTGAGGCCTTTCAGTACTTAAAGGGGCCTATATGAAAGATGGGGATAAACTTTTTAACAGGGCCTGTTGCGATAGGCCAAGGGGTAATGGTTTTAAACTAAAAGAGGGAAGATTTAAACTAGATATAAGGAAGAAATTTTTTACAATTAGGGTAGTGAGGCACTGGAACAGGTTGCCCAGAGGGGTGGTAGATGCCCCATCCCTGGAAACATTCAAGGCCAGGCTGGATGGAGCTCCGGACAACCTGATCTAGTTGAAGATGTCCCTTTAAAGGCTCCTTCCAACCCAAACTATTGTATGATTCTGTGATTCTATGAAATAAATATATAGTGGATGTTGACTACTCGGCATCAACTCCATTGATCCACATATCTGCTCCTACTCCTAATTGCTACTAGGTTACTTGTTAATGTAGGTGTACCCATAGACATCATGACACTGAATTCCTTTCATAAATCAGTTCTATGCCATTTCAGAAGTACTATTGCTGGGATTTTAGTTTGTCCTTAACAATTTTTGTTCTTCTTCCAGAACATTCCTGGTGTGATTGTTAGAAAGTTTTCTTCCCCCAATTTTATGACTGGATGCTGTCATGATCAGTTGATTTCCATTTGTTGATGTACTAATATAGCTTACATAGGTCTTCTCTTCCCCTGAGATATAACCTTTAATGTATGGATGAAGACAGTCACATCTCTTGGTCACCTTTTTTGTTAGACTCTACTAGCCAAGCTGTTCTATACATATATATATATTTATTCAAATTGAAGCAAAGATTGGTAGGATTAGAACAATTACTGTATTTTAAAAAATTTCATTAAATAAGTCATTATATCTTTCATTATGGCTCTGTAATCATGACAACACAGAGATGGAAAGTACCTTTAGTTTTTCTTATTCTTTGTTGCCATGGTTATAGTTTTAACCACCACTCTAAATTACTGCAGTACTTCATTAGATTGTTCAATTTTTATTAGATATTTTTAAAGTTTTCAGAATAATTGGTCTTTAAAGCCAAGTGAAAAATAATTTTGTATCTTAAGACTTAAGTCTTTTTAAAAGAAAATACACTTTTAGATACAGTTAGGAAGCTAAGATCTATGATTTATCTTAAAACTGATATAATCTGGGGAGGGAGGATAGAGGTCATGTATATTCAGATCTAGTGCTAAGAAGCACTAGAAAAAAAAGACTCCTTGAACTTGCTTCCATTTCATAACAGTTATCAGAATGTACTTTCTCTGTTCTTTAAAATCCTGAGAAATATTAAAGACAAAAATTCAAAGCATTCTTAACCAGGGATTGGAAGATTAAGCAATCTTACTGAAGCAAAAAAAAAAATATGTCTCTTGTTCTTCTAAAACCCTTTTTAATTCATACAAGTGCTTTGTTTGTCATGCTGTGAATGCTGTTGCTAAATGCTGTGTTTGATTTTCTCACTTCAAGAAAATCCTGAGGCCATTTCAGAGTCTCCAAAGTACTGAAATGTCTTTAGGATTACATGAACAAAAGTCTGAAGCTCTTGGTGTCACAGTATGAACTGATTATTTGTTTGTTTTATTCAGAGATTCAGTTTAGTATGGGACAGACTGAGCTTAAAAATTTTCTTCCTTCACTTCAAAAGAATATAAGTTCCAGAGACATCAAGCTTCTTTGGTAAGTGCCTCAGGAACATGCAGCTCTGCCCCCGTGCATGCCCAGAATGGCCTCCTCCATGACACAACTGAGTGGTGTATCACTTGCTTCATGCTATTCACGACTGGATTTTCATTTCCCACTTTGCTCTCCTGCAGACCACACAGCCCACAGCTACAGCTTGGAGCTCCTCAAAAGATGTGGAACGGTATTTTTCTCTTGAGAATGATGTTCAGGGTACTGACTCAGGAGATGGGAAAGTTAGCTCTTGTCCGCCTTCCAAAGGAAGTAACATACCTTCCTACTGCAAACAAAAAATGTATTTTAGAGCAGAACTGGAATGCTGGTCTCCCAATTGCTAGGTCAATGCCCATGTCACTGAGCTATATGTATGCTCCTTTCTGCTTGCTCTCTTTCAGGCTCAAGGAATCCTGGATTTGTTACCATGAAGTGATAATATATTTGGTAAAGATACCATTCCTATAATTTCAAGGAGAATGCTTAAGTATTACTCTAGGAAAAAAAGATAGGTTCACCTACTTTACTCCCTATGATCTAAACCCTGAATGCTAATAAAATAACACTAAATATGTAATTTTTACACTAGTGCAACATCTTAGAAGACTTCAGTCATGGTATTGGAATGCTTTGAACGGCTAGTATTAATAATGCTGGCAAGAGTATGTGAATGAGAAAAAAGACAACGTATATTTGATTCTACACCACTATGAAAATTACCTGCATTCATCCACCAGATGTATATTTCACTAAGACATAAGAAGGGAGCCAAATTGTTTTATCTGAATGTCTCAGGAGTGCTTAATGTTCTAGCCTATGCATCACACCCTAATCTTTTTTGGGAGTGGCTGTATGCAACCCTGCTTCCAGTCCTTCTTTACAGTTTCGTATGTGGTAACATCTAAGGGTATAGTGGGCCAAGACAGCATTTATATGTTCAGGAGTTCAGTGAAGGAAAAATATTTTGCTATTCTGCCTTACCATCTCTGTTCCACTTACAGCATGGCCCCATTGCCAAACAGTCTGACAACAGCATGTACAGTTTAAATTAATGACAAGAGGAATCTTTTTATTTGTAAATAGTTGTGATGGTTTTTCTTTAGGATTTTTTAATAAAGGAATGAAAATATGCAGCTCACACATGACTTTATCCACCATAATCCCATTCAACTGTACTCATTTTGATATCAACCCCCCCTCCCCAAATCAACAAGTTTATTAACTGCCCCTATATTAAAGCAGATTCACACATGTGGGAGGGAATGTGCCTCCAGCTACAGCATTTATATGCCATTGCCAGAAGTTACCATCCACCTGTCCACTCAAATGCTGCAGAAGTAGAAAGGCTGCAAAGATTCTGGAATCAATTTTATGTGTGCAGACAACTGCAGGCAGCAGCCTCTGCTGCTGGAGCTGACGGCTGCCCCTCCACTTGAATTACCAGTTCTAGATAAATTCTGAAAGAGCTTTGTGGCCTCAGGTGACTTTTCTGGTACCCTGAAAGATTACTGTGTTCCCACACCAAGTAAGAATCTGAAGAGGAAAAGGCTGTTTTAAAGCTGTCCTTTCTACTTTCCTTAGGGTTTGCAATCAGAAGTGGTTACAACTACTTTTTAAAATGGGAAACTGGAAATCTTTCACAAGACAAACATGGGAAAGTCTTAGGCATTATGGCTAGTGGTAAAAGCCTTCTCAGCATCTGTTTAGTGTTCATTTTGTCAGATGTCTGTCTATCTGCTTTTAACAGCTAGCTCATCATAGTGAACCACAGCTTGATCTGCAATGCCTGTATTTGTGCATTAAATGAATATAAGCTACAAGTCTTTACCCCAGAGTACATCTTGTGTAGTTTACTTAATGTGATTTGCTTCTAATATGCACTCTTATGTTTGCTTGTAGCCTTTTACTTTCACATTTAAAAATGATCACGGCCCAAACCAGGAGAACTGAAAACCACATGATTATTCTCTTTCAAATGCAAAGCCATCAGAGTCCTCTCCTGCAGAGGGCTGATAAGTGCTTTAAATTTTACAAATATGGTAGAAATTGTGGCCTTTCCCCTTTAGCCTTGATTAGGGTTGGGATTTAACACATGCTGCCTCCGTATTTTTCTGTGATTAGATTGTCCTTGGGCAAGTGCACCCAGCATGTGCTAGGCAGGTCAGTGATCAGTTTTCCACAGGGAAAAGAACAAAACCAGGAAATATTCATAATTCATTGTGATAAGACATTTAAGAGTGCTCTGGAGGTATCTGTTGGTTGTGGGCATTTATTCGACAGTCTTATTATTATTATTTTACAATTTGCTCTTCATGTTGGTCGTTACCATATGCTTTGGTTATTTTAAGGTATTAGTATTTCCTGCCTTTGTATACACAAGCCAGAGTTTAATTTTCACCATATTTGCCTGAAGAAATATTTTGTTTTTTCAAGTAATGTTCTCAGGGCTAAGAAATTATTCTCTATTTAAAAGTAAATAAATCAGGCCATGATCTTGAACTTAATAAGAACTGCTGAATATTAACATCATAAGACACTTTTCTGCAAGATTTTAACTGCATGTTCTGCATTGCAGTGAAGTAAATATACATGAGTATGTTGCTATATAAATATTTACAATGCACCATTCTCAGTTATAGAACAGTCAGTTATTTTTCCTAACTTTTCTACACCTAAGTTGTGTTTAATGATCTTAAAATGATTTTCTCAACCTGCAGGCTCATGTGCATAGCTGAACACCAAGGAGTGAAATTTGCCTTTCTGCAGGGAGCCAATGTGATTCCTATGCAACACAAGCCCTACTTAAACTCGACATCAGAAAGCTTAGCATTTCACAGAATCACAAAATAGTTGAGGCTGGAAGGAACATCTAGAGACCATCTAATCCAATCCCCTTCTACAAAACAGCATTAACTAAAGCAGGTTGCTTCAGGTCGTGTCTCATTGGGTTTTTAATATCTCCAAGGATGGAGACTCCATAACCTCTCTGTGCAATCTGTTTCAGTGTTCAGACACTCTCACAGTAAATAGGCTTTTTCTTATGTTCTAACAGAAATTCCTTTATTTCAGTTTGTGCCCATTGCCTCTTGTTCTTGCACTGGATACCACTGAGAAGAGTCTGGCACATCCTTTACTCCCTGCTGCAGTGGGTTGGCCTTGGCTGGCTGCCCAGTGCCCACCAAGCCACTCTATCTGTGCCCCTCCTCAACAGGACAGGGGGAGAAAATAAGATGAAAAAACTTGTGGGTCTAGATAAGGACAGGGAAATCACTCAGTAATTACCATCACAGGCAAAACAGACTTGGGGAAATGAATTTAATTTATTACCAATCAAATCAGAGTAGGATATTGAGAAAAAATAACACATCTAAAAACAGCTTTCCCCCCTCCCCCCCCCTTCCTTCTTCGTGGACTCATCTTCACTCCTGACTTTACCTCCTCCAAGCAGTGCAGGGGGATGGAAAATGGGTGTTGTGGTAAGTCCATAACACTTTGTCTCTTCCACTTCTTCCTCCTCACTCTCTTCCCTTGTTCCAGTGTGGGATCCCCTACATGGGATACAGCCCTTCATGAACTTCTCTAATGTGAGTCCTTTCCATGGGCTACAGTTCTTCACAAACTGATGCAGCATGGATTTTTCCACAGGGTGCAGTCTTTCAGGAATGGACTGCTCCAGAAAGGAGTCACAGTTCCTGCCAGAAAACCTTCTCTGGTATGGGCTTCTCACCACAGGCCACAGCTCCTGCCAGGAACCTGCTCCATCATGGGCTTTCCAAGGGGTCACAGCTTCCTTCAAGGTATATCCACCTGCTCTGGTGTGGGGTCCTCAGTGGACTGCAAGGAGAATATCTGCTCCATCATAGACTTCCACAGGCTGCAGGGAGACAACCTGTAACCATGGTTTTCTCCACAGGCTGCAGGGGAATCTCTGCTCCAGTGCCTGGAGTACCTCCTCCATCTCCTTCTTTACTGACCTTGGTGTCTGCAGAGTTGTTTCTTTCACTTATCCTCACTACTCTCTCTCAACTGCTGTTGCACAGCATTTTTTACCTTTTCTTAATTATGTTATTGCAGAAGTGCTACCAACATCACTGATTGGCTCAACTTTGGCCAGAGGTGGGTATGTCTTGGAGCCAGCTGGAACTGGGTCTGTCCAACACCAGGAATCTTCTGGCGTCTTCTCACAGAAACCCCTGCAGCCCCCCTGCAACCAAGACATAGCCGTATAAACCCAAATACATCTGCTTCATATATGAATATAAACATTGATCAAATCCTCCTGAACATTTTCTGCTTGAGGTTGATCAACCCCATCTCTCTCAACCTCCCTTTGTATGTCAGATTCTCCAATCACTTAATCATCTTCAGGGTCTTTCACAGGATTCACCCCAGTATATTCCTGTCTCTCTTGGAATGGGGAGCCCAGTACTGGACACAGCACTGCAGGTGTGCATTACCAGGTGGTGGAGCAGCAGACAAGGAGAGAAGTGCTACTGGACCTTGTGTTAAAAAATAAAGAAGAACTGGTTGAGGATGTGAAGGTAGGGGGCAGCCTTAGCTCCAGCGACCATGAGATGGTAGAGTTCTGGAGTTCAGGATTTCATGAAGTCCAAAATCCTGCTCTCCAGCCTGGATTTCTGAATTGGGTTTTGAATCACAGACATTCAGTTTTCCAATAGTCTACTAATAGAGACTCCTCTTTATTCCTGAAGCATTTTTTCTTCCATGGACAACTTGCAGTTGGTTTTCTACCCCATAATGAATTTGTTTGTTCTTCAGCATATACAATTAACTAATGCTTAATGTTTTTCTTCTGTCCAGATTTCCTGTCTTAAGTAAGTATTAAAATCAGATTTAGTGAAGGTGAATAATATAACCATTGAAGCCCAGTAATTCAACATGATACAAAACTTTTATAATCATACTACTACACCAAATCATAACATGTTTTCAGATGCTTTCCCCTTCGTGTGTGTATGTGTGTTCCTTGCTGGGTTTATAATAAATAACTGTAGTCCATCATTTACATATATTGTTTACTCTGTCTTTCTGAAGCAGAATGCAGAATACTAATAAACAGAGATTTGCTCACACAGTTTTTGAAGAATTGTATTGTTAAATTATGTCTTCAATTCAATAGCTACATTATTCAGCTCTGTGTTGCTTCCTTTTAAGCCACAGGGAATAATCCTGTTTTATACAGAAGAATTAAGAGTACAACCAATAGAATTATAGAATCATATAATGGTTTGGGTCAGAAGGGACCTTTAAAGATAATCTAGTCCAACTCCCTGTCATAGGCATGGACATCTTTCACTAGATCAGGTTGCTCAAAACCCCATCCAACCTGACCTTGAACACTGAATATGTTGTTTACATGTCAGTTAGAACAGCATATGTTATGTGAACTTGTCAATATTGAGCAATTATTTTTCTATTTAAAATGCAACATATTTTGTAAATATTCCTATAGTGGGGGAAAGAAACTCTTGATGTTAAATATACTCAAAGGGTTTACTACTCAAAGTTGCTGTGAAAGGGAATTTCTTTTGTGTATACAAACAATAGACTTTCTCTTACAACTGCATCATTTTCCCCAGTTTCTGATTATTTGCAAAACAATAAATATTTGGGCAGAAGTTAATTGTTTCTGTTCAAACATTTGACACATGATTCATTACTTTTAGACCATATGAGCTTTTCACCCAGACACAGTTACAATGAAGACTGATGAAATCACTAGATGTGTTGTAAACATTCAGTATACCCATATAGAGTTTGGCAACATCTTAAAGGTCTTCTGTCAGGTTCATTCACTATTTAATTATTTGTTGTTGATACTGAATAACAGTATGATCGCTGTCATTTGTCATTACACTCTATTGCAGGCACAGATTTTTCATTGTATGGCTGGTGGTTCCAAGTTTCAGTTAAGTGAACAGGAGAGATAATGACATCTCATGGAAGTCTGTAGTTTCCTTGTGAACTAAAATGACTATTTTCTTATGATTCATGAAGAATAGCAATGAATACCATAACTGATGAGCACAGAATCACAGAATGGCAGGATTTAGAAGAGACCTCCAGAGATCATCCAGTCCAACCCCTCTGCTAAAGCAGGTTCACCTAGAGCATGTTGCACAGGACATCATCCAGGCAGGTTTTGAATATCTCCAAAGAAGGAGACTCCACAACCACTCTGGGCAGCCTGTTCCAGTGCTCTGTCACCCACAAAGTAAAGAAGTTCTTCCTCATATTCAATTGAAACCCCTTATGCTTCAGTTTACACCATTGCCCCTTGTCCTGTCACTTATCAGCACAAGGTCAAGTAGCACTCCTCTCCTGGTTGGCTCCTCCACCATCTGCATCAAAAAGTTACCATCGATGTTCTGCAGGAACATCCTGGACTGTGTGTGCCTTGCTGTGTGGTCCTTCCAGCAGATATCAGCGTAGTTGAAGTCCCCCATGAGAACCAGGGCCTGTGATTGTGAGGTTACTTCCAGCTGTCTGTAGAAGGCCTCATCTACTTCCTCTTCCTGGTCAAGTGGCCTGTAGTAAACACCCACTACAGTGTCACCCATGTTGGCCTGTCCCTTAATTTTTACCCATAAATACTGTACCCAGCAAATACTGTACTTTCCTATACTCAAATTTAACTTTCTTTTCTTATTAATTATGACTCCTAAACAATGAAACCAAGTTACATATTGAAGATTAGAATTGTCTCTTGTTGCTGCTGAAGTATTTCTAAATGAAAACTCACAAGACATAAGACAGTTGTCTTGGTTAAAGAGAATGTAGAAGTGACGTATGCAAAAGTACCTTCAGTGGTTTGGATTTTGTGATTCAACTGAAGAGTCTTGTTACATTTTGTATTTTAACAACTGGTCTGAGAAAGTAGATAATGTGTGATATCTTCTTTGATTAGCTCATTAGGACTGAAGCCATGGAAAAATAATACTGCATCATGGTAATTGTGCTGGTAATTTATAAGCCATCTATATCCTCACCTTGTCTTTTATCTGTGAAGTATTACCTGTGACTTCTCAAGGGGTAAAGCCTAGTCCTCTTTATTACCTTTAATTGCAAAAAGAATATACCTTTTTGAACTATATCAGCAGTGGGGACCACAGCAAAACTTGTAGTTAAACATTTGTAACTAGATTTTTTAATGGAGGGATAACCCTTATTTAATCTATTTTTATCCTTTGTCATGGTTTAATCCCAGCTGGCAACTGAACATCACAGAGTCGCTGACTCACTCCCTCTCCCAGTGAGATGGGGGAGAAAATAGGAACAGTAAAATTGAAAAAAACCCTTGTGGGTTGAGATAAGAACAGTTTAATAATTGAAAAAAAAAAAATAGAAGAATTTACAAAGCAAAGGATGCACAATGTAATTGCTCACCACCCATTGACCAATGCCCAGGCAGTCCCTGAGCTACAATCACTGTCCCCTGGCCAACTCCTGACAGTGTATACATTGAGCATATCATCATATGGTATGGAATAACCCTTTGGCCAGTTTGGGTCAGCTGTCCTGGCAATACTCCTTCGCAGCTTCTCGTGCACCTCCTCACTGGCAGAGCATGGGAAGCTGAAAAGCCTTTGCTTTACTATAAACACTGCTTAGCAACAACAAAAACATCAGTGTGTTATCACATTATTCTCATGCTAAATCCAAAACACAGCCCTATACCAGTTACTAGAAAGAAAATCAACTCTATCCCAGATGAAACCAGAACCACTTTTATCATAGAAATAAGTAAAACATATATAACTACAGCACACGTGTGCAAGTATGGAGCATGTTAAGTAGGCAAAGGTTCTTCTCAGTGGCTGATGTGTATGCCTTTCTTCTCATGTGTATACTTTTCCCCACACATAGATGGTTGATTCAGTTATAAACGCCATTTATACCATATACTCTATTTTAAAACTTACCCCCATGTTAACTGGAAGCAGAGAGAGGCATAAAAAGCTGGGAATTTGAGATCCTCAATTTCACTTCATGCCAGTATCCACCTATGTAGCTCTGATCTCTTTCCTACTAAGAAAGAAGATGAGGCATAGATGTCCTTTCTGTAGTTGCTTTCTTGTTCCATTTCCATCTTTCCCTCTAAATTGAAAAATACCTTTTGATGAAAGGACCTTTCTCTACAAATGTGGCTTGTTCATTTTGAGGGAAGAAACATGTATAATGCCATTCAGTTTGAATGTTAATAGGAAACAATTAAGCTGCCTTCTGGGTCAATTTCTGTACTTTTTGGCTTTCTACACAAATGTACTTGTAGTTCTTTTCAGCTGGGGTTTCTAATGCCTGGACCTCTGAGCAGCTTTTCATCGCAACTCTAAAATTGTGACAGCAATGGAAATTGCCTTGATAATACTCATTTCCTTGGTCACAAAGGTGTTGTGAGGCTTAAATAATTAAAACTTACAAAACACTTCAAAATCATTAGTTTAAATGATGTGGTGGTGGCTCTTAAAATCTGGCACATCTTGAAATCTTAGAGAATATTACTTACTGCCTATGTATTATTTGAAACTACTTCAGATAATTAGGTGTTCTTACCTGGTTATGGAAATTCTATTAAATGCAAAATAGTAACAACAGGTCTGTCTGGATGCAGGTTGTGAAAGAATTTTGTACATGAAAGACTCTGAAACATGTACTCAGCACATGTACTCAGCAGCAGGGAGACTTAAATGGGCTACTTTCGTTCCCTCAGAATGAATCATAACCTCATCTCAAACACATTTGCCACAGTGATCTGGGGTTGCTTATTACAGGGAGAGCTCAGTGTGAAAAGATTAAATCACTGTGTGCCACAGTAGCCCTTTTATACAAGTTCAGACTGCTGTGACTTATGATAGGAAGCAGGGTATATTAGTCTGTGCAGAACTATGTTACTGTACTGCTTCTACTGTACTCGGAGAGTTAGGAAGATGTTTGGTAATAAGGGGAGTTGCACCTCCTTCTTTCTTCCCTCCCCGCTATGAAATTCTCCTAGCTCTTTAAGCACTCTTCCTAGCCACTGCCAGGGATATGCCATTTCTCTTGGCTGTGTGTCAGTAGCAGCTGACACCACTCAGGCTCTTTTGTTCTCATTTTGATGACATCCTTCTTTCCATACTCTATTGCAATGCTGACAATACAGTTTTCAAGAGCTAGGCTGGTTATCTTAACACTACGCATTGTAGGCACTGGTGTAGACATCAGCATAGAGAGGATTCACCTCACCTAGCTTCAGATGTGTGCATCTGAAATTGTTAATTCCCCTTACAGACAGTGAAGAGAAAGGCATGGTTACTCTTCTGATAATGAATGTATTATCAGGTTTTCACTTAATGATGAGGTAAACCACTTTTTAGAAGTACTCCTAGAAGGAATTTGAGGAAAACTAGACAATTAAGTCTAGGGTTTGGACTAGATGACTTTTAAAGACCTCTTCCAACCCAAACTATTCTAGGATTCTATCAACTTTCAGTCATATGCATCCTATGATAAAAATGATTGTGTGGCTCTGTGATATGTTGCCTGTTACCCAAGGAGATCAGCCATGTCATATATACCTGCCTCAGTATTCCCATTTGTACATTATCATGAAAATTGCAATTCTGAAACTGAAAACATCAATAAAGAAAACACTGGCTGATGTGGGAGAATCTAGTGTATTTGTGTTTGTGCTGAAAGACCAATATTCTCATGGTGAACATGGGCTCTTTTCTTTCAACGTTACCCCGTCATATCCAAGACTCCATTACGTCAAGAGAAAAAAAAGAAGCAATTTTGATTTTAGGAATTTGCTGGTATTTTTCCAAATATCTAACAACATTTAGCTGTTATTGTCTCTTTTGGCAGTATTTGACACTGGAATTTTCCATACCTCATTTCACAGCGGGGCTTGCTGGTACACTCATTTGCCTCTATCTGGAGTATGCCACATCTATCTAATACAGTTAAAGCTTTGGCACATCTCAAAGAGCTTTTGTAGGTCTTCTGTATTTTTAATACTTAGATTCTACCCTTAGGATGGATTTCTCATCAGTGTGCCACTGTTTTCTTGCTAGGTAAATATTTTACACTTCTGTTTGATTGTCACACTGCAGTCTCTTATCCTAGGTAATGACCTCTATTATATATAATTTTGGATGCCACATATATTAATGAAGTTAAAATGGTTTGCATCTCTAGCTTAGCTATGGTATATTAGCATTTACAATGTTTTCCAGTGAATGTTGTCCACATTTTTCTGGCAGATGAAGTTGATTTTTTTCATACTCTACTTGTATGGCCTGTAGTCTTGTCACAGGCACCTTTGAAATCTCATATTGATTTTAAGGCACTTAATAAATTACAAAGTCCAACACCTGAAATGTCTCTTAACATTTCTTCCTGACCTTCTGTTGTCTTGTATTTCCAGCCATTTAGGCAGAGCTGTGGCTGATGATTATATGTCACAGCAGCAGTCCTTTTGAAAATTTCTCTTTTTTATTTTGTCTGGGTGGCAGAAACAGCAGCTTTAAAGGGATTTATGTTTCATTGCAATTCAATCATGTTTGGAGTAACAGTGGCAGCCAAAACTCAGGCATATTATTTCCAATTTGGTGCCTTCTTTCTTGTTTTCTATTGTAACTGAGTATGTTCTTTCCCAGAGCTACCCTGGATATCTCAATATTCTGCAGTGTAGACCTTAGAAATAGAACTCATCCCACCTAACAGTAGATATGCACACATAATTTTATATTTATACTAATTCAACATGAAATTGTTTCACACTAGTGATAACTAATGTTTGGTGTTTGTTTTCCTGGTGAGATCTTAAAGCCAGAGTTTTTCAACTGGAGTAAAGACAGCTGCTGTAATATTGTACTTAGTTAATCGTTTAGTATGCTTATAGTAAGGCATCCTATTTAAAATGACGACAATTTTCCTTCTTGCTGCATTGTGCGAAAAGTTCACAACACTTAATAAATAGGCAAAGATCTGGGTAAGTGGCTAGGAACATAGATCAGGATGCACAAACAAACCAGAGAGTAGTCTAAACACCATACTATGTAGTGACATAGTAGAGCTTTTCCTCTCTACTTCTGTGAAGCTTGCGTCTGCTGCTCAGGGAATTATCTTTGAAGTGTAGGGAGGTTAAACATGCATGCATGTACATATGTATGTCTGCCCTATAGCCTAAAAAGTGACTGGGATACACAAGGGAGTGCAAAGGAGTTGGAAACTCTTGTATCTCTTCAGAATAAGGAGGTACAACATTTCAGCTAGTCACTGTAACGTAAGTATTGTTTTAAAAAACAAGGGATAGGTTAATTTAAAAGAAAACACAATGCCTGCATGAAACCAGAACCCATGCTTGTGTGGTAGCCTCAGGAAAAACCCCACCGTCTATTACATCCCTGAGGGTGTTGGTAGATGGGATTCCCAACACTGGGAAGCCTGAGACATGTCTGAGTTTCCACAGGCAAAGAAATTTAATTCCCTGATAAAATTGAACTTATTTTTCTAAAGTGATTTCAGAACTAAATGGATTGTACCAAGCATTCCTGGAGTTGTCAAACTGTATGCAGATGCAGTCATTCTGCCCATAGTCCTCTTCTAGCTCTGTTACTTAAAGAGAGTTTTCTTTCTATAATACAGGAGAGATTTCCTATACTACAGATTGTGGTTTTATTTCTCAATTTTTCAATTATGATAGAAAACATTGCAATGAGAAAAGAAAATTTCTCTTCCACAGGTGTTTACTTCTAGGTATTTTTTAGTCTGAGATGTGTCATTTATGAATCAGAGAACGTTACTTCTGTTTGTCACCTCAAGTGTGAGGTTGACATCCAGCTATCCATATTTTTCACTGGTTGTGATCACTCTAAAATAGAATACCTCTATTAATACACTCTTTCTTTTCTAATACCTCTGTGAAGTCAGAGACTGTCACCACACGGAAAGCTAAGAAAAAGAAAGAATGAAAGTAAAGTTTCCCAAAACACTTGGAAAACTTTTTCATTTTCAGAATGAAAGTACATAGCAGAGATTTACATTTCATTGCAGGCCAATGGCATTTAGGGTCTTAAGGTAACTTTGAAAATGTTACTTCTAGTGACCTGAGTAGAAGATATGCAGAAGGTGTATGTGGAGGACTGAATCCAGCCCTCCCTCCTTTAGGTGGTTTAAACTTAAGTGAGAATTTTTTGCTGAATGTATAATGTTGAAGTCTGACATTATCTCTTGGTTTCCTCATTATTTATATATCACATACATTTGCTGGGTCACATTGCCTTCCACTTCTACACAGAAGTGAAAGACTGATTTACACATTTTTCCTGCCATTTCTTTATTTTTATATTTTACATTAAAATTCAGGTGGTCTTTTTTCCTGATATTTTATGGTCCATATTTTGCCCTTCTAGAGTTATGCTTCTTTTGGATTAAGTTTTTATGATTACTTCCCCCCGTCCCCACCCCATTTCTAAGTAGCCATTACTTTTTCTGTTTGCCTTTCAGCTTCTTGAGTAAAATCCTGTCCCTGCTGTGCAGGTCAACAGTTTTCCTGAGAGATAGAAACTGCTGATTATCTTTCCCACATTAATCTCAATCATATACTGATTACGCTCTTACCTCTCTGATTACTCTGGTCCATCCTGCATTTCTCCCTGAAAACTCAAATGACCCTTGGGCCTCACCTGCTAGTTAAAAGCATTAGTGGCAACAGAAGATCTCTAGATCTTAAGTTCATTATTCTTTCTAGAAACAGTGTCAGAACCTTTATATGAATAACATGTTGGTTAACTTCCTATTGCTCAGGGTTAATTGCTGCTAGAAAAGCAATGTCCGATTTGCTTTTAAAGCTACTGATAGCAATCTTCACCCATTTGCTAATAAAATCTCTACCTCATGTCTCAGGGGAGTGCAGTGACCAATCAACACTTGTATTATTCAGGCTAGTTAATTAAAAGACTTATTTCTCAATAAAAAATTTCAAACCCCTTTTGCTTACTTTTTTTGCCTTTGTTACTTAATTACGAAAATGCAAATCCACCTTCAATAACCACACTTATCTATCATCCAAAGCTCACAATGTCCTTGGTGACCTTAACTTCCACAATAAATGCCCTGCAGGCAGTTTGATAAGGAGGACTTTACACAGTAAATTCACACACTTAATTAGCATCCTTACTGAAATGTCATTGGTTTTCCTTGCAAAATCAAGCTTTAGTAGTCTGGACAATACAAAAGTACATAAGGCATTCCAGTCCCACTGTTGAGAGCATTTTTAAACCAAGTCATCTACTGACACAGTTTACATATCCTCCTCTATGAGGGATGCATTTGTTTTCCTGTCCTCTAGGAGAAAATGTGAATGAAATAATTCAGAGCCCATTCCAAATTTCCTGTTGCACACCTGATTAAAGGTTAAGTAGTATGCAAAGGAGCATAGAGTCTACGTAATATTCTGGTTGTTAACTAAATTAAAAATAGGAAGAGATATACAGTACAGGTTCCTGTTGTTAAGAATATCTATTCTTTCTGTCTGAGCCATATGCTCGCCACTGTTTCTGTAAGGGCAGGCAGCCTTAGAGGCTTTAGAGGCTGAACATTTGTGATTTCCACACACCGTTCCAGGGTGCAGACTCCAGGCAGATTCCAAACAGTGTGTATTAGACTAGAGAAAGACAAGTATGAATGGCTTTTTGTTGCTGCAGCCCTCCTCATTTTTCCTCCAACATGATATGTTGCTAGATGCCGCCAACTGCACCAGTGTGAGCCCATCAGCTGTGTGCAGCATATCAGGACATTCTGCAGGGATTTCTAATATGCAGTATTTCTTTTCCCTCTTCTCTTTTTTTTACTTTGCTGTCAGGACACTTCACCATACAAATTACAGAAAAGATCCTAGAGGCACTTATTGGACTGAGAAATATTCTAGTTCCCATCTTAAGACTATCACATCTTCTCAATGTTTCAGTATTTTTGTTCACACTATCCATCATAAAAAACAGAGAGATGAGCACTTCTTATCATTCCTAGACAAGAGTGAGTTAAAAGAAGTGAATTTGGAAGCAATGCAGTCTTTGGCTTGTTCCTGCAGAATCTGAGAATTTGTGCATGTATCATTTGATTGCCAGTTAGGACTCTTCTAAGCATTGCTTTTGGATACAAGACAACAACCTTCCCTTTGTGTTCCTGTTTCATGTTACTAATTAACACGGTAACTGTCATCAAAAGGCCAGTAGGCATTGATCTGTTGATCTCCCAAAGTGATTAGCAACATGAAATTTGCTAATAGGATTTGCCTGGAAGGCCAGCTCCACCTGTGCAACAATTTAATGTGGAAGGTCTGTCACATCCAAAGTGCGACTGCTTAGTTCTCAAGGTGAATAATACTGATATTGTTACTTTACATGAATGTTGCTTACAGCTATTCTTGCAGTGAATGAAGGTTGTCCTTCATTACCCCAGCACAAGCTGGCAATGCTAAATTCTTCCATATGAAAAATTTAATGACAATACTTAGATGAACTGCTCTCAATGAGGTTATGAAGACTTGCCAATTTTGTTATGAAAATGTTTGAAGAGACACTGTGATTAGGTAAACTGAATTTCAATAAAATAAAGAGAACCTGTTAAAACATTTGCTCCATTATTAGTATTTCTATTCATCATTCAAGTGGAAATGTGAAAAAGAGACCATGTGTCTTTTTTTTCTGGGGGGTGGGGTGGGGGTAGGGGGGAGAGAGAGAAAGAGAAGTATTTGACTGAGGGAGGATTTACTGGAAAGAAAGTGACAAAATTTTTTTTCTTTTTGTGCACGTTCGTTTAATTGGACATCTTCCATGATGAATGAAGCTAAAGGAAATATAACTGTCTTTTACAGCTTTTCCACTCATTTCTTGTAATAGCATTTAGGTTGTGATTGACTCTATTGGTAAGGTGGTTATAGAATGGAATGTGATAAAAAAATATTTCCCAACATTTCATATGTTGTCAAGAAATTCCGTCTTAAAATCTATGATACTTAGACAACCGTAATTTTTAACTGGAATGTAAATGGTTCTCCACCAAACAGAATATTGAAACGGTTCAATTTACATAATAATAGTTTAATTTGCATATTTATTAGTTTCATTTAATTTGCTGCAAGCAAAATGTTCTAATCTGGTTTCAGGATAATCTCTAACCTTCTATTGTTCTTAAATTAGTGCACACACATATGCATGCACAGACGCACATATACTGGTCTTCATCTAAATTTCATAGAACGTGTTTCTTTTTTTCTGAAAACATGTTTCTCAATTCCAAGTATGAGATTTATTGTGGGAAATCCCAAGAAAAAAAAATAGTAGTCTTTTCCAGTTTTTTGGTTGGTTGTTCCACATTTTGCTTTTGATTTGTGAGGTCTTTTCTGGGGTATTTATATTGCTCTTTATGGTGTCTGAGATAACAATTACAAATGTGAAAGTTACGCAGTTGCGGGTTTTGAAGGCACTGTTTAGTGATGTTTAGTCATGTTTATATTTAATGGTTTGTTTATGTTTGAGCTATAAAAATATATATTTCATAAATAATTTAATTGATTTTTTTCTATACATTATTATTTTTAGCGTTAAAAATTATACTAAAAAAAAAACATTTGGGGACACACACCCCCCAACATAAGAATTCCTGATAAAACATTGAAATGTCACTGAACACTAGGAGGAATCAGGAAGTAAAGACCATTCTCTTATTAACATTTCTATGTGATACATCTCTGTTACTTCTGCCATCAGACAGGGGAACAGATATTCAGGAGTAGCAGACAATTGCTATGATATAATAAGAAAGTGCAGATGGAAAGTCTTATACTAACACAAGGGGTGCAAGAGGTTTGACTATTCCCATGAAGCAATGGAACAGTAACTCCAAATGGAAAATATTTCAATTTTGGAATATCTCTATTTAAAAATAGAGTGTGTTTTGTTGAGGGGTTTGTAGGAAGGGAGAACTATTTTTTTTTCAAACTAGAAAGTAGTCACAGAAGTTCTTTTTAGTCATAAATGCATGGATTTTGAAAGTAAACTCCCCATTTGCCTTCACAGAAGGCAAGGCTTATTATCTTGGGCACAGCACAGCTCATACAGCAGCCCTCCTTTCTGTTCTGTGTTACCTTGGACACCTTTGCACTACTGCTCTGCATTGCGACATGAGGTGTCCTAGCCTCCTTTGTGCAGTGTGAAAAGGTAGGAGGAATTTAACTTGGAATGGGGTCAGCATATCAAAGGAGGAGCTCCATAACCACCACCACCACTGAAAGAAACCTGTCTCTGTGGTCAGGCACATCTCCCCCTTCCCCCAGGACGGCACTACAACTTGCTTGCTGCACACAGGAGAGCTGAGCAACACTTACACTTTCCTGGGAAGAGGGTGTCTCTATCCTTTAGCATCTAAAAGTACATTTGTATGGTCTTTAGTAGGCAAATGTGAGCAGATCTAATTACCTCATGCAAAGTGTCATGATAACTGAAGCTACAAAGCCTGTAGGGAGAAACCAGTTTGCATACAGCAAACTTGGAGCATGGGTGGACCAGGATCAGCATTCAAAAAGCTTTATTGTTAATTGGACTCAGTCCCCACTCCCTCTCTATTACTTCTCCATTTGCACAACAGTTCTCGTCTCATGGAGAAGCTATGAGTATAAAGGCACCTTTATACAGTATCTGAGTTAATAAAATATAAAGACCATAACTGTATGGTAAAGTCTAATTGTCCCACTTAACACTGAAGGTTTCCTAAGACACTTTGAGTGGAACATATTCCCCAGAGAAATTATCCTGCTAAGGAAGAACTGGCCCATTAGGGGAAGAATAGAACCTTGGAAACAGGAAGACAGACAGATGTTTAATTTTTTGAATGACCTTATTACCTTGGGAGAGTTAGATTCTAATCAGGAGGAGCTGAAATATGAAAAAAAAAAATTAAGAAGGAAATGTTATTTAAAGCCCTTAAGAAACAGGTACAAAGTAATATATTTAATAAAAAATATGTAAATGTATTCTGAATATTCTTCTAGAAAAAAAAAAACCACACTTTTTTGAAAAGAAAATTCTTCTCCTATAAATTCATCATAAGAGTTCAGTAACTAAATTAATGTCATGACAAGGGCTTCAGGTGTCAGGATTTCCTGCAAAGGAAATTATTTTACCCTCAACCCAGAAATCAGAGGTTGTGATGTGAAACTGTGCAAGCTTGATGATTAAAAGAGGATTCAAATAAAACCATTTCTGAACCCTAATGTCAATTTTCTAATGACATGACAAAGCTATCTTTCCTTTAGAAACTGTTTCTGACACAGTTCCATATTTGAGGTTAATGACATGTCTACCTGTTTGAAGTCTTTGAAAAAATGAAAAGTTGGCTGAGGACAAGATGTATGAAAAAAGGAAACAAGATGTAAAACAATTATAAATTCCTGCTACCATGTTGGAAGACCTGCTAAATAATAACATTTAAATGAAAGAAACCCTCTGTACATAGTTATAACCTGTCCATGCCAAGCTCCAATGTAGTCAGTGGAAGCATTACCTCCAATTTAAGAGGACATTGGAAAAATCAAGAGAAATTTTGCTTTCAGTGTAGTTATAAGATGGTGGTAGATATGCAATGTAGAGTATTCAGATATAGCAGAGAATCACTCTAGGGACTTCAGTCTGCCCTTTAGGTGGCAAATAACATGTGTTTCTACTTACATTTTTGAAATACTTTCATGTTGAGACTATAGAGAAAAACAGTTTCTAAACTTCAGGGAAATTAATCGCATATTCATTATAATCCCTTTTGTGCAAGGAAGTGCCCTAATTCCTGTAAGGAAGTAATGTGATAACGCATGCTTTCAATGGTCCTTATAAGAATTGGTTCCTACCAGCTAATAAAAAGGTTATTGGTATCAATGACTATAACTACTGCTGCCTGCTTTCATGAAGATACTTATGAAAGGGGGGGCAGCCTTATGGGACACACACATAATCTTTTTTCCACCTAGTGCTTACTGGGTGGAACAAAATAAGCAATTAACATTTTTAGGAAACTCTTATCTCTTGATCTGTAGAGGAGTTTCACAGAAACAAGTGCCTTGAACGTTACTTGCAGCAAAAGGTGACTTTTTGTAAATATGCTAAGGAATAGTTAGTGTACAAAAGACTTTCCCAGACCATTTGAGACTGTTTCTCCAAAGACTGTGAGGAACATAGATTCGAACTTAGTGACTCATAGCACAGAAGCATGGAGAAAATTGGAAACGAAGGGGAAAGGCTTTTGTGAGTGGCCTATGAAAGATTAGTCACCATGTTATAAATGCTATTCTGCTGTTCTACCATGCACACTGTTAAAGAAGGCGTTGATCCTAAAACACTGTTTGGGTATACGAGTGTCAGGTAGTATCGATCTTTTCTCAATTCTTACTAAATAAGTCTGGGTCTGCTAAACATCAAATTCTATTAAGTCCAGTAGGTATTTCTATGTGAATATCCAAATCACTGGAATAATTTCATTTTTCCTTCCCTGTCCAAGACATTTGGACAGTGGAAATACATAATCTGAAACCATTTTCATAGCATTTTTATGTCAAGCTCTCTAAAATCCTGCAAAAGAGTGATTTCCACCTGTGGCTCAGTTTTCCCACTCTCAACGTTTGTCATCCTGTATCAGCTGTCCTAATTATGCTATTGCTTCTGCCTACAAACATCGGCTCATGTATCTCCAAACCATCATGATGTCCACACTACTCCTATCATTCTTCAGTTATATATATTTAGGGGATTTAAACAAAATATCAGTCTCTTCTTTCTCCATTTCCCCTCCAAAAAAAGCAGAAAAAAATGTAATGAAAACCTTATGATACAATTGCTGCCTTGGATGGAAAGAGGCCTACCTGATATGTTAATACGCCCTGTATTTCCAAAGGTTATTTTCAGATCTAGCCCATTCTTGCTTGTTTTAAGACTATTCCATATTTCAGTCTTCCTTTACGTATCCAGGCTCTGCCAATTTGTCAAACTTGCTTTATATGCAGGTTGTCTATTATGTCAGCCTCCAAACAACATGTACAATGCTGTTTTATATATAGTAATGCAGTAATGCATTTTAAAAACATACTGGCTGTACAATAAAACAATCATATATAGCCAATATAGCTTTCAACTGGTATTGAAAACAGAAAATGCCAAGGTTTTTATTATATTTCTGTTGAAGATGTGATGTGTGCGTATAAGCCACATTCTATTTCTTAAATCTCCTCACCAAAAGTCAGTTCTTCTTATCTTTTATGAGTGAATATATATGGGAATTGTAATCAGGCAGAGTGAAATTGCAGCACTGTGAAGTTGTAGCCTGAGCATCCCTCCAGTTCCTGCCTAATCCCGACAAGAAGAGGGGCCATACAGGTTCCTGGGGACTTGATCACAGGCGTGTCATTTTGCAGGAAGCTTCAAATCATTGTAAGACTAAAAGACTTCTCTTGGCTAGCTTGCAGACATAACGTGACTGAGGGTTGCAACTACATTGAAGATTTCAGTGTAGAACACTGCAAGCATTAATCTAAATGAGAAAAACAGTCTCCATTTTTGTAAATTTTGAAAAATACGGGAAAAATATGAACACAAATGTTGCACTGCTCTTTTGATTCCTAGTGCAGGAAACAACAAAATTTTGTATTTAGAAAATGCACTGTTACTGCAAATATATAGTGTTTAGCTAATTATAGATGCCTTCTGAGGGGGTGTAATTTCCCAAATCAATATCCAATTATATATTTTTACTCATACTAATGACAAGTTCAAGAGAGCTGGAAGATTTTTTCAGTAAAAAGTGAAGTGGGAAAGTGAGTATAAAATATGGTTGTTTGCCAGTGGGTAACTTACTTTCAATCCCAGCTGGAAGGAACAGTGAAATAATGCAATTCCAAATGCCCTTTTTGCTGGATTTTCTATTTCTTTCTGCTGTTTATCCTTAGCTGGATGCCTGGTAATGCAAATTCAGCTATTACTTCCTACACTTGCATCATTAAATACAGGATGTTCAGTGATTAAAAATGTTTGAAGCAGATAGTAGATGAGGGGTGAAAAGTAATTGGACAAGAGTATTGGTTAATGCAGACTTTTGTATTACAATGGAAAATAGCACTTGGTTTTGGTCACCCACAGACAAAAGCTTTCAGCTTATTTCCTCTCTCCCTCTTTTCTTACTGTTTGTGTGTCTTAGATGTTTTATTGTTTATTGAAAACCACAATTTTTTTCATTTCTTTGATGTGAGTATTCATGAGGCACAGAATGTATTAATATAATTGTTATCTTGTTTCAGATAAAGATGGAATTGCAACTATTAATTCTCTGTAAGCCACCGTAGCTTGTTGCTCATGATGCTTCTGAAAAAAATTATTAAGGGTATTGAGATTTTATGAGAAAATATGCTGCAGTATGGTGTGGTTGTGCTTTAGGGTTTTATTTATAAGGGTTCCAATTGATATACTTTGTTTTGCATACATTCTTTATCAAATCCTATGGAATCTGGAATGCACAGATAAAGCTGCAGCTACTCTTGGGAAGAAAAACCTAGACAATGACTTAGCAATCAAACCTATAGTTAGTCATATATCTTTAAAACTTTCATTATTCTAACCCCCTAAATGCCATAAACCTGATGCCATTTAAAGTGTGATGATGATTTCTGAACAGTTTGAGAACCTCAAGCTTTGGCAAAGGCAATATAAATCACTTTGGCTTAGTTTCCCTTGACATTCATAAGCATAATTTTTATACACAGTTTTATCACTTAAGCATTTTCAATTATTAAGTATTAAAAAACCAGAGAGGATTAAAGTGAACCCTTACATTCAGTAAACAATATGTCAGATTATTTTTCGCTGCGCACTAGTGAAGATTCACATTCTTATGGTTAGGGCAGATGAGGATCAGGTATGGGCAAAACAGAAGCTTTTTTGGGGGAAACAAGAACAATAGTATATAAATATTATAAAAACTGGCAATGCAATAAATTGGTGTTAATTTCCATGAATGTATCACATAGTCCCTTTAGAACACCAAATGACTAGTCATTATTTTGGTAGAGAGAGACGCTGATTATTTAGTTTCTTTCTGTTTCCTGTGCAATCACATAAGCATTGTGACAATAACAATGAAATCTGCAGACAATGGCTGCAGAATTTGCTAGATAACAAGCTTCTCAGTAGATGTTCTGCAGGTGACATGAAGGTCTGCTTTAGCAGAGTTGGATGCAGTGATTCTGAACTTAGCCAAAACCAACACTTTTAAAGAATGGTATTTGCTAACTAGTGAGCTAGAAGGCCTGGACATGTATGTGCGTGTTAGTATCTTGTCATCTGCTGCATCAAATCTGTAGTCTGGATCTTGCAATGATGCCAGACAGTACATAGGTGTGTTAATGTGGGCCAAGGACCACTTCCAGTGAACAAACTGAGTGGGGCCACACTGGTTTAGAGCTAAGGAAGTTTAACTTTATAGGGACAAGCTATTCTGTGCCAGCTTTCTGCTGTGACGGAAAATGGTCCCTTGACTATTTTATATATTAGCATAGATGTAACTTTAGATTCCAGCCTCTAATAATTATTGTGAAATCATGTCATCTGGCAGAATTTGAGAGAAAAAAAATCTGTCATTTGGCAGAGGTAATAAAGCTAAATCCCAAATAGAGGAATGTCCAAAGGGCTTACTCTGATTTGGGATTTTCACATTCTGCAGTAGACTAACGTGTATGAACAAATTTCAAAAGTGTGATGAACAAGAAACATATAACAAAAAACTGCTGAACTGGTTAGCTCTGGTAGTTTGGTTTTCAGCAGTAACTCAATCTTCAAAATAATACCTTCAGAAAAGGCACCTAAGGAAATTATATCACAAAAGTACTCATTTTTCAAGTCCTTTGAATTTGTGAAGTAAGATGACACTGGCTGCTTTATGAATATCTACACCAGATTTTCCAGAAGACATGAGTTTATCCCATCCCTCCCTGAAGTTTTCACTGAGAAACCTGAATGCAAACCACCTTAAAGCCCCAAATTTTTGTATCCACATCAAGCCAATGCACATTATTTTTCAGAAGGGCCTTAATAGTGCAGAATCAGTATAACACTAGCCATAGTTATTCAGCTTCCAGCTTAAAGCCAGCTCTGATTCAACTGTGCTGGTGTGCAGGCAGTTCTCTCTTGCATCTGTTTACAAAATATAGCTTGCTGATGTATCCATATAATAACATTTACAATAGCAGTTGAAAACAAAGCTTTGAATAGTTAAAGAAATCCATCTTATGCTGTCTACAAATAAAAACATTATTCATACCAAGGAAAAAGGAGAACAAACTTCATCAGAAGAATATAAATGAAATGGATTTTTAATGAGTGAAGGTCTTTTAATGCAAGTTGAACTCCACAGCAATTTGTTCCAAGATCTTTTAAGATACGAGTTTATGAATCTGTTGATTTCTTTCCTGAATAAAATTTTGGGGATGTAATAAAACATCATTCTTTCTGGAAGATTTTGCTTCTGTTTTAAGTCTGTAACAATGAATCCTCCTGCTAAATGCAAAGATGTTGTCATTTCTACGTTAAGTAGCAAATGTCAGCAGTCTTAGTCAGGCCCAGCTCAAAATGTGGTAACTGTAAGACAGTGCCTGTATGTGGAAAATCTTTAAAATGGCTTTTATTTTTTTGTCTGTGGGTTAAAAAATGGGTCCATCTTCCTTGTCTTGCCTTGCTTTGCTTTGACTTTCAGGCAGTGCTGGAAAATAAATCAGTACGGTAAAAACTTTTTCTGTTGTATCTTTTGTTTTTAAATTACAAGTAATAAATAGTTTTTGTTTGTTTTTTATAGATTAAAAAAAATACCAAAAAGAATAAAGCAGGGGAAAAATCAAAATAGTTAATCACAAAGCTTCTTGACTTGAAGAAACCCTGCTTTCTGATATTTCTATTCTAAAAGCCCTGATTGAAATACAAGAATAGTTTGGGTAGAACTTGCAAACTCCCTGAAGTACTGGTACTTAAACTGCATAGATTCTAGCATGATTACTAATGGAGACACCATAAAAATTTATTTTCTAATTTATCTTAAGGGAGGATCTCACTATGAAGATGGTTCAATAATTCTAGGCATTAGGCTAGAATTCCACATCACTAATGTGTGATACTGTGTGTATCACTACAGTGTTTTTAATTTTCTCTCTTTTAGGATTTGTTTACTGCATGGCACAGTTTATTTTACTTTTACTTTTGCAGGATTATATCTATCTGAGCTGGACACACACCAGCATACACTGTTTGTTTCCCTTTTGTATGCTTTCTGAAGATTTCTCTCCTGTAATTAAAAACAGTTTTTCTGCCTGCATGCCCTTTTAGGTTTTAATTGTAAGTATGCACCTTTTACATACTTACATTGTTACTAGAGTCTTTAGTAAGTGTCCCAATTTGGTGAAGAAAACTAGTAGAAAATGTATTGAGAGTGTTTTTACCACTGTGGAAGATTTTAGGGGTTTTCAAAAAATCCTATTAAATTTCCAGGTTTTACAAACAAAAAGACAAACAATCAAGAACAACAACTGTCAAGTTTTGGTTCAATAATGTCGCATACTGGCCATTGGGAGTTTCAGCCTATTGAATAACTTTATGGAATAGATATGTCTCTCATCTTCAGTAGAGCTGTAGAAATACATCATCCCTCATTAGAATTCCATTGCAACTTTCCCTCAGTTGAACATCAGAGCTTTTCAGGCTTTTGGAGTGGATTGTTGGTGTTGTTAGACAGAGCTCAAAAACATTGGCTCATGTTTGTTTGACAGACTATCACTTACAGTGCAACGAAAGAAGGCGTCTTTCTGTCAGCATAATCTGCCCATGGTTCTTCACTCTCATTACATTCTGCTGCATGCTGATTGTCACCATGGTGTTGCCTTAACCAAGGAATGAACTGTAGGGATGAACAGGGGAAAAACCCTCGCTATCTCTCTACTCATATACCTCTCTTTTATTACCAGTACATTGTAAATCACTAAGCGCCTGATGACATTAAGTCAGGGACAGCAATCAATGAAGAGAAAGCCAGAGCTCTTAGAATACCTCTGCTGGCTTTGCCTGCTCAGCTTGTTCTGCCCTGTTCACAACATGCAGCAAATCTGAGCTTGGAGTGAAGCATAAAGTAATTTTTTTTCCCCCCACTCAATTATAAATGCTCAGTTACTGAATATTTAATGCTGTGATTAACACTGTGATGATTCATGTCACAATTTTATTTGTCCCTTTCATCCTGAAGGTTCCCAAAATGCTTTCCATACCTCTGATTACACAAAGACTACAGAAAGGTTTTTTAATCCAACAAGGGGGAAAAAAAATGACTGCTTTAATAGCATAGCACATCTCATTGTTATTAATGATAATAATCATTCCTGGCACTAGCTGTAAGTTCCACCCTTTTATGAGGCTCTCAGAAAGCAATTTATAATCAGGTATTGGAAGTCTTCACACACAGCAGTTTCACAATACAGATAAGCTTATAACATATCTACACTAAAGGAAAATAGAGGCACACACATTAACTGAGTTACCTAAGTCAACAATGCAGTTATAATTGGAGATCTGAGAGGCTTTGAAAGAGTTCATATATTCTCACCTCAATGTCCTATTTTAGCTGTTATGACATATTTCTGAAGTAAATGTCAAGATAAGATGTGAAAGAATCTAAGGAGGAAAATCCAATTCCACCCTATTTGGATAATTATTTTTTTTTAGAATGAAAAAGCTCTGCCTTGGTTCTGAGACATGAATACTAAAAAAATAAATAAATAAAAGAACTGAGGATTGACATGAAATTTCCAGAAATTGTGGAGAGATAAGAGTTAATTTTCAGGCTTACAGAGTAGAGAATTGCTATGTTTGCAGTAAAACAGTTTAGTCATTAGGACAAATCTGATGCATGTGGCACACACCAGGGTCCTCACAGGAGGAAAACATCAACCCAGGAATAATGAGAAGTTCAGTTGCCTGAGATGTGGACTTGGGAGCAGTTAGCTGACACTCTGTGGAGAGGTGGAAATATCCGTATGCTATATAACAGTCAATATCAGACCATTTTCTGATGACAAAGAAAGTCTTAGTTTTAGCTTCTGTGTAGCATGCAAACATTCATATCTGTCCCCTCCAGCCCCCATCCCATCAGCTCCTTAACCCTTAGACTACAGATTGCTTTTGATATCCCAGGATGGGATTCACAGTGGAGAGACACATTTCATTCCCTACCCTCTCCATGTCAGACCACCATAAAGGCAAAAGAATACAGAAGTTGTGGGACTGGTGAGACCGGGACCTTGGGGAGCCCAGCATTACAGCCTGAGTGAATGAGGGAAAAGAAATGCTGGGATCTGTCCCCTGGTGATTCTTTTTTTGTGTGCTTCCCTGTTCAGCAACTTTCTTTCCTCCAGGTAATTACTCTGCCTCCTTCCAGTTCTGCTTGCAGTCTTGTAATTCCTGTATTCTTGGCTTCACAGTGGCCAAGTTTCTACCAGCCACACAGGGAGAAGAGATTGCTTCCTCCAGCCAGGATGTGCAACATCATGGATGTCAGCTCTTATACTTGCTGCAGTTTGCATGTTGAGCATCTCTACTTACTGTTTCATCTCCTGCTCTAGGATCCTCAGGGTGGCTGTCACCATGTTGGGATGTCAAAATCTGTCTCTGCCAGAAGAAATCTTATAACTTAGGGGAGCATGTTTCCATATGTTATAAATCATCCAGATCCATTTGTCTCTCCCTCTAGGTGAATATGTAAACTGTACCTCTTCCTCCTCCTCTTCTCCCTCTCGTCTTTTTTATTACCTTTGCTGATCATGTAGTTTCAAATGCAACAAGCATTCTCTGTGAGATCTGGATTTAGCAAACAGAAATAGATGCATCCAGCAACGAGCTATCTTCTCTTCTGCCATACATCATAATCATTCCAAAGAAGATATTAATCTCACAAGACTTTAGTTATAAAATTGCTTTAGTTCCTTTTTTTTTCATTCCACTGCAGTCTTTGTACAGCCCCATTCATTTATCTGTCAATTCTGAAGACAAAAACTCCTGAAAGATCACTCATGTAATTAACAGAGCTATAGAACTGAAGAATCAGCCTGTCTTTCTTTCCTCTCAGAGTTTTGTGATTTTAAAACAAACATTGTGAATATTTTCATGTAACCTGTTTTTAATATTTATCCTAATTTTAGAAGCTACCAATCATTCCATGCGAATTGTGTCGTATTTTATTGTAAGTACTAGACACAAAGAGCCTATTACTCTGACAACAGTAAAGATATTCTTAATTTCTTTAATATCCTTCCCATTCTGCAGACTGGGATCAGACACAATGTGAGCCTTTCTGAAACAGTCATAAAGCAAACAGCTTGTTAAATAGGTCATCTTTATTTAATATTCATTAATGCTTTGTTGTTCATGGCTTTGTAACATAATTATATTTATTTATAGAAATTTCCCTTAAGGAATTTGGGTTCCAAAAGAAGTATATTTAAATTTTACATGCTTAACATACAAAAGTTGAAAAAACCCTGGAGACAGTTTTGATGTAACTGGCCATAACTGAGAAACAGCAAAGTCCTTACCTTCTTGTTAAGAAAAAATAAAGTCACCATAAACTACACATTAAGCATTGAGACTGGTCTGTATGGCCAAAGAATGATGGTTGAATGTAATAATTGTCAGTGCATTCAGCTGGTTCCATTGGGGATCTGAGAGATTTTCGGTGAGGTTATATTTTGTGCAGCTTGCCATGAAGAGATACCTTAGCCACCTATCTTTGTGAAACACTGTTGATTACCAAAGAACCCTACAACATCAAAAATCTTTCACTATTCATACCTGATCTCAGGACACATAAGAGAAATGGAAGTTTGAAAAATAAATTTGAGGTTGAGTAGAAAAGCCTTATAGTCCCTGTTAAATTGGTTTCTAACAAGCACAAACAGGCAACTACATTTTATCAACATCAAAAGGATTGAGGCATCATGTGGGAATAGGGTAACCTTTCCTTCCTGTTGTTTAAATGGAATAATAATTAATTCATTATATTTCACGAACATGTTAACAAATTTTTAACAACAGCCTGAATCCTTTTTCTAATGACATGTTTAAATCATCTGGGTATAAAAACCTATTACAACTAGGTGTCATTCTCTTTGTGAAAGGTCACAGGTCATCCCCAGGGTACTGCCTGCTCTTATAAATGCATTAATAGCTATAAGTTATACTGGTACCCTGATACCCTGCCATGAATTTGCTTATGAATATTTAATAGATATAGTACAGCCCTATTGTAAAAGGATAAAAGTAAGAGATAATATGAAGATAAGTCAGTGGTGTATCAGACTTAAAACACCTATATGCATTTCTCTTCACAGTTATGAAGATATTCCTTTAATTGCATAGTGGGACATTCTTCAAATCTGCTGGACAGAATAATGCACATTAGACTGCAGCCAGCAGTGATCACTATTGCACCGCAAATATACTTGATTTTCAAGAAGGTAAAACCATGTGGGCTTGATCATCCCTTAAATCCTTCCTTCTTTACAGTGGCTAAGGCAAAAAGTGCAATGCAGACCTGGCTGATGTTTTGCCCATGCTACTTCTGGCACTTGAGTTGAAATGCTTCCTGACTGCTCAGGGACTGACCAGGAGAAAAGGACTTTAAGTGTCCAGTCAAAAATATTTCCTTGAAAACCACAGAAAATTACTCAGGTCTGATTTGTAGGAAGAGCACCAAAACACATGTGGCTGGATGCTGCTTAGCACTTTCCTGAAAGCTTTCTTATTGAGACTAGAATAGTTGACATCTCTGACTACACTTTCTTCTATATATGAGGGCTAGTAGGAAAAAAACCCAACCCTCACCTGTTAATAGTAATGGGGTTTGTTACTTATTTAACAAACTGTTTTCTTCTTTTGTGAAAATAAATACTTTATTATTTTTTTTTATGTGAACACTTACCTTTTTGAAAAATAAACATAGGATGCACTGACATTCTAGGCAAGCTGTAGTGCTTGAAATTAGTAAGTATTTTCTCTGTGTGATATTGGGTTGTCTAAGTACATCCACAAGAGCAGTCCACTGCCAGGGAGGGACAAAGTGAAATCTTCATTTGCACAGTCATTTCTAGATTGGTAAAGAAGAAACAGGTTCATGGGGTGGGAGAAGGAAAGAGTGAGGAAAGAGTGCACGTGATAAGAAATGGAGAAGATGCTTGAGCAGTACTCATGCATTTTGCAGGCCCACATGCTTGCCGATGTACTTGCTGCAGTGTGCTGTCATAAAGCATGCACATATACTGTCTCACGGATTGTCCTTTCTTGTGAGGAATGGCCTTATGCCTGTGCTGATTTTAATTACACAGGGAAAACATGAGCCAGTGTCTAGATCCAGCCAAGAAGAAGGTTTTTTCTGATCTTCTTCTTAGTCTGAAAATCACAATAAAGCACAGAGTTCTGTATGCAGATATCTTAATGAGCTCTGGGAGTTTGCCATCTTGAGGTTAAGCCTTTAAAATGTTTTTGTATAGAGACCCTCCAAGAGCTTATAGCCAAACTGAGGAGCCAGTGATGGTCTGTATTGTCTGGCCAGGAATATAAAACTCCCATGTGTGGCATAGATTACAATGCAGATTGGTCTGTATGTGCCACCAATTCCTATCCGGTAGTGGTCCAACCCAAGACTGAAAAATTATTCTTTTTGCAACCAGTCTCAGCCTCCATGAAGTGACCTGCTGATCCTAGGAGCCTGCATTATACCACTGCAGCAGTTCTTCTTGTGCAGATAATCACAGACTCCTAGGAAAATATTTTATAGAGATATGGACAGCCTTTCAGCTCCACACAGAGTTCTGTTCACTGACATGTATGTAGACTATTTCTGCCAATGCCTCTGATACCTTCTATTTGTAGACAGAGTATACAATTAGTGATTAATCAGTCACTTTTCAGCTTAGTGTTTTGACATATTAACAAGTCATTATTCCGAATAGGATGCACTATCTATTACCCTAGAACAAAAATGTAGCATACAGGAGTACAGAGAGGAGATGGTAGTAGAGGACTTGCAGTGGATACCCAAGGCCCAGAGCCTTTAAAAAAACTCACTAGTGGTCAGTTACTAGTGCTTAAAGACATGTAACCTTGGGAGTTGAGTAAAATTAACCTATGCAAAACCAAAGACAGCAAAGTAGGGAGGGCTGGGTCAGGATGACTGGAAAGGAAAGAAATGGTCTGGTCCAGCCCGTGGTGTGATTCTTGTAGTCTGGGGTATAAAACCTACAATTACTTTAATTCAGAGCAGTGTGGGTACTCACTGCTGAAACTGGTTGCTTTTTTCTGCTACTTTGAGTAAGTTATTAGGTAAGGGTATGGCACTAAATGTACATGCATAAATGTGTGTGCATTTGGATTACTCTTTTGAATTGTTTGGGAGTAAATTAAAAAAAGCTTAGTAGTTTATTGTGATTTCCTTTCTCTTCTCCTCCTTCATTTCTGCCCAACTAGTTGTTTTGGCAACAATAATCAGTGAATAAATAAAACATGCAAGGGAAAAAAAAAAAAAAAGAGTAAAGCTGCTAAGAGGAATTCCCCTAAGACCTTTCTCTGAGAGAAGATTTGGCAGAAACAAAAGATGTTTTTACTTTTGTGCTTGTGGAAAAAAACACTGTTTTCTTTCAAACTGCTTTCCAAGCCCTCCAGTTTTGGTTGGACCCATGGAAATAGCCCTAACGGACAGATGTTGCTATTGAGGTTGTAACAAATCCTTAAAAAATATGACTAAAACAGCAGCAGCACCATTCGGTGTCCTTTGATGTATTTGTTAGACATCCCCATAGAAATTTAAATCGAATACAGCCTCTACCACCAAACCAGTAAGTTGTGAAAGAAACTTCCATTCTTTTCCAGAACCAGAAGCAATTATCCACAGCTTAAAGCATTTCAGAAAGCATAATGAGGGTATGATATTAACCAGTCAGTTGGACTAATCTGAATGACCATCAGTACTCCAAGCAAAAGAGGCCTTATTATAGTTACAGTTATTACACTGCTGCAGTTGCAAGGTTACTTAGAAAGCTGAACCCAATCTATCAGCATATTAGAGACTGATCATCAGACTGGAAGTCTTAGTATACCACTTAGACATAGTGAGACAGGGAAGAAGCCTATGTGAAAATGTAGAAGGCATAGGATCTCCTTGACATAATTATTCTTCCCATTCTGAACCAGTCATTCACCTGAATGATGTATGGGAAGTTCCCCTGCTTTTTCATCTTTCTGGAAGTTTTCTTCAGCTTGTAGCTTCCAAGAGACATTTCTTGCATTGTAGGTTCTCATTTAAATGAACTCACTAAAAAGAATATATTTCATTATTATCTTTTTTTTTTTTATTTTAAATTTGGTTAATAAGGAAAGAGAAAGAGCTAGCACAAGTGTCAATACTGCATTACAGGATCTGGAGCTGTTAGTAATCAGGGAATACAACAGATTATTTCATGACTGGTGAAGATGACTAGAGTTTTTGCTCTCAAAAGATGTCAGAGAGTTCTTTTCATGTAAAAAGAAGCTTCAACTGTGATTTATAGCAAGGCCATAAATGGACAAGCCTGCTGCATGCTACAGCATGCATCTGGAGGTTATTTACTTACCTTACTTTTAGGTGGACCAGGACCATAAAAGAAATAGATTTTCTGCTTAAAACTGAGAGTTGGAATGAGGGAGAACCTGAACTGGGACTTTGGTAAAATGAGCTCAAAAAATGAACTACCAAGGTCAGTAACAAAAAGTCCATATGAAAAGGCAAGGCACACAGAAGAGGACAATTTATTCTGATCCAAACATAGAGGACTGCAAGAAGCACTAGACAGAAATCTAGTAGTGAGAGGAAAACACTGGTGTGAAATGTTCTTTTTATTGTCTGGAGTGAACTGACATTTCTCATTGTCATACCCATAGAAGTTGAGGAAGCCACACTTCAGGTATAATAGAATCAAACTTCTTGACTAGAAAGAGCTATTTTCCTTCCAATTCAACAAAAACAAACTAAACCAAAAAAAAACTGAAAGAAAAGTTCTGCATCAAGATCCAACAGCACAAAAAAAAAGAGTATCTGACCTAGCAGAAGAACGTATTTCTTTGGATTCTTCTTATACAAGCAGATGTCTGCTTTCACTAGAGAATCAAATCTATCAGCTAAATAAGACAAATAGAAACCTGATCCAGGCATGACCTGGTTTTACTTTACAATGAGGCTTAGAGGTTGGTTGGCTTTGGGAGCTGCTATTGGATGAGAATCCTCACCTTCCTTCCAGAAATCATTGATTTTAATCTCAACTAAGTTGTTAGAAACACTAACACAGACACCAGATGGTAATAGAGAACAAATGTATAGCAAATAAATTTATTCTCTAGTGGATATTCAGGTGTAGCAGCCCAGAAGTATTTCTATACAATATTTTTCAAACACATGTGAAAGTACTCTAACTGTACTCCAAGCCAATTGGTTGAACACTAACTCCAACCCCAAAACTATATTGCAGCAGTTATTTGACATATTATTTAAGGTGATAAGTTCAGATCAGATTACTAAAAGTACCATTTGGCTCATGAACAATCTACTGTACATCAGTTTATTGTGCCACTTTGATGAGAAAGGTACCTCAGTCTCTTTTATGACAGTTCATTACTAGAAGACAATTAAAGAAGAGGGTATTCTGACTGTGACACTTACTTTGTTTATCTCCTCAAATAATTCAGAATTCCTTTAAAAACCTGATTTCTCTATTCAGTGTTCGCCTCTTCTAATGCTGTTTTAAAATCATGAGTCTCTCTGACTCTTCTGTTTCTTCATCATTCTGCTTTCCCTTCTGCTCCAACAGCTTCCGCTCCTGTTCCTCTCCTCTTCTGTTACCTCTGGTCTTAGCAGTTCCTTCCCTAACTTTGGGATATAAGCTCAGATTTCTTTCACAGAATACACAAGAAGAACATCCATCAGTCCAATAATGAGAGGAAAAAAAAATGGAGGAATCTGTATAACTATGGAAGTATTTGTACATTCAGTACAAATACATACAGTATATATTTTGTATACTTATGTTTAATTTTATATAGTTATAGAAAAAATATATATTTTATATATTTAAACACGGGCACATTTTTACTATTTTTTCCCATAGCAATAAATATTCTCAGTATTGTCGATGGGCTACCTTCCACTAAGAGAGGGTTCAGATGTATCATATTCTGTCCAAGCAGGGCACTTTTTAGGAACTACAATAGCAACACAAACATGAAAAGAATTCTCTGGCTTCATTATTATTTTGTTTCAGCACAATAATTCCAATTTGCATATTTGAACAGGTCTACAACATTCTAAAATATTATTCCTACCTCTAATAATTGTTTAAAAGCATGTTTTTAATTACCCAGTGTCAAGGGAAAGGAGAATTCTTTGTCCTCACTGAAGAAATAGTACCCCTTTAATTCTTGATTCATTTGTGAAGAATTCAGATTATTTAGAGCCTTATAGTTCACAAAAAGCTTTTTTTTTTTTAAAGGTTCAGCTCAGTGTTCATTTTCACTTAACTGTTATATAATGAAGTGTTTTTTACTAAAAAGTTTACAGTTCTTGCATAGATAAATCATAAACAGGATTCTAATTCATCGGTAGTTATTCATATGAGTTCCATTACAGCCACACTGCAGGCAGTGATGCACTTCAAGGATTGTGCTGATGCTGATGTTATAAAGCAGAAGAACAAAGTTTAAATGGTCTGTAAATGTCAGCAGAATCCTGATAGTAAATTATGACCTTGCTATTGACTCCTGAGTACCTTTAGCTACATTTTATGCATTTCACATAATGAAAGTGTAATGCTCTTCAGATGACATAAACAAAAGGGTCGCACAACTGACCAAATTCATGAACCAAAAGAGAACATCAGACATTTATCAGGAGTTCTGTGAAGTTATTTATAGAAGTTAAAGTCATCTTTAGGAAAGCAATAATATCCAGAGAGTAGTGTTGCAAGAAATACTAGTATCTGTATTCTTAGGGGAATTACATTTTTTTTTTGTTGGAGTTCAATATACAGAGCTCTGAGATTCAGCACATTAAGCTATCTTTATTCTTAAGCATAGAATTGGAATTCTTGGCTTGCTTGTAATTTATATATTGAAGCTTTGTAGCTCTGAGGGGATACATTAATGTCCACTGCACTGTCTGTCAGTGGCACATTCCATGACTGAGGTGCCAAGGCAAACTGAATTCAATAATACAGAGTTGATTATGGATAACAGAACCACAAGTTTGTGCCTGACATATAAGTGACCTTGTAATCCTCTCCTTAGAATTCTTACCGGCATTCCTCCCTCCTGCCACTCTTTTATTGTGTTTTAAAATTAGATTAGAAGGACTTTGGGGCAGAGACCATGCTGTCTCTTACATTCCAAGGAAGAGCTTATTTTTTACTGTACTGAAAATGTATCTATTGTGCAGATAATTTTTTGAGTTCCTATTTTGAAATGTTAAAAGTTCATATCATCCTCATTCACATTCCTTTCATAATCCTAAGAGGGATTCAAGAAAGAAAATTATATACTTCTGATTTCATTTAGTAGTAACTAAAATGTACTCCACCAGCTTCTTTCTTTTCTCAGAATTACCCAATATGGCATGCCTTAACTTTTTCTTTCATACCACTTTACTTACTGTTGTAAATGTGGGTGTAGTCCCAGCAATATTAATAACTTTTTTTTTGGTGCCCAACCAATCCCAAATTTTATTTGTTCCTTTGTAAAAAAATGCTGCTGTACGAGTGAGCCAGTAAGGCAATTACTGGGTTGTATCAGGTTTAGGATAAACATCTTCCTATGCTGCTGCTATTTTGTTTGGAACATAAAGGCAGTTATGCTATTTGTCTTAAAAATTTAGTCTCTTGGGAGAAGAAAAGAATCCTTTTTTTTTTTTTTTTCCAAAGGCAGGAGGAAGAAAGTGGGTAAAGGACAGCTACAAAGTAAAGGAAAGCTGTTTGAATGTAGCACCAGTTAAATCTGTACTCAGTCAGGATAGGAATGAAGCTTTGAAATTCCTATCAAAAGATTTGAAGCTTTTTGAGTGCCTCCTTGGTAAATGTTGATAGAACAAGAGTTCTTCTGCTTTAAGAATAGTAGAATCATTAGCCACCTTTAGTGTCCTTATCAGAAATAGCTATGGGCTTCTACTGCTAAAAATGGCTTCTGATGAGTACAGAGTACTGTACTGCAGATACATTGGGTGATATTTTAGAGGACATATTAATTTTGTACAACAGCATCAGAAATAAATAGCTCCTTCTAGTATCAGGGAAATCCAAGCGACCCCTGAAATTTCTTGCGTTTGCTGCATCAGAAGCCAGCCAGGAAAAAATAAAATAAATAAGTAAGTATCTATTATTGATTGAAGCACTCAGGAAGGTCAGAGAACCAAAGTGTTGAGAATTTGACAGATGTGGTCAATAAAAGTGGCAGTTCCCATTTGACTATGCAAAGGAACCACAGACCTTGAAATAATCTCTGGAAAATTATCAGATTTTTAAATATGCCTCACAGCTACTTTTCAGACAATGATTAGCTATTGGCTTTCATCACCAAGGGCTAGTGAGGATGCTATTGTACTTTGGCTACAAAAACCTTGCCTGTTAACGAAGCAAGGTGGAAGCAGACAACTACCGAACTCTTCTCAAGTGGTGTTCTGTACTCTTTGAGTTCAGGCATCATGTAAGTGAGAGTAAGTCTTACATCATCTTAATGGGGCAATGGAATGTTTGTCAGTCTTCTGCACATGCTTAGGAAGCCTGGTGCATCAGACCTGCTCTTTATGCCCAGCTGCACTGTTCAGTCTGTTCACAGTAGATTACAGCTCTTTCAAGCTGGAAGTCCATGACCTAGGCCCAGACCCTCACTCCTTCTACATCTTTTCACAGTTCCTGGTCCAAAGCTATGTTGACCTTCCAGACCATGCAAGACCATTATCCGTTATATACTTAAGTACCTGCTGAAGACTCACTTTTACAGAGTTGTTTATCAGAGATTGATCACTGTAAAGATGCACAAACATATATAGAGTAATTTCTCCAAATATTTTAATGTGGTTCCTATTCTCTTACATCAGAGATAACACCTATCTAACTATAGGTTCTACTAGCAGCACCAAATAAATACCTATTGAGGGTGGAAACCATTCTTGTTCGAATAAGTGTAAGGAAATGTGAAATGATGGTGTTCGTGATCTCTGGTATTAAATACCCCAGGAACACAAGCAGGTTTTCACAGACCATCCCTATGTTGCATATATCTCCAGGAGTTTATGTATAATATTTTTACTCAGACAACTACTCTGGAGCTTTCACACTGACTTGCAGTGGACTGTTTCGGGACAGGTAATATGACTGAGCTCAAGACACTGAACACACAATCTGCTGCAAGAGAAGACAATTATCTTCTGCTTTATCTCCACTGAAGGGGAAAGACATAAAATAGTCATCGAATAATTTAGGTTGGAAGGGATCTCTGGAGGTCATCTAGTCCAACCCCCTGCTGAAAACAGGTCTAAACAGATCAGGCTGCTCAGGGCCATAGCCAGTTGCATCTTGACCATCTCTAAGGAGCACCTTCCACAATGACTCTGGGAAACTTGTTTCAGTATTTGATGAACCTCATGCTGAAGTTTTCTTTTTTCCTTATATCCAGTTTGAATTTCCCACATTCCAGTCATATTTAAACAAAACTGCATAAATTCTGATTAATTCTGTATTAAAAGATTTGTTTCCCAGTTTAGTACTATTATACCAGATCTTACAACAATTTCTGTAAAAAGACAAGAGTTTTCATATGACAAAAAGCTTTGTTGCCTTTGAGCATAAACCAAATTTTACATCAAAACTTGTGATCTAGATTTAAACAAGAAGCTTTTATGCCTAAAGTAGAGCTTGTATATGCTTGGCTTCAGCCCATGTTCTAGAGAGCATGAATTTGGTGATTGAAGAAAAGAAAACTTCTGATATTTCCCCACACCTTTTGAAAATGTACCATGTCCAAATAAAAGAAAAAAAACTCCCAGCGCTTGACACCTGGTTGTTAGAGTAATCCAGGGTACATTTTGTACTGATATTTCTATCTAAAATAGAAGAAGAATACAATCTGCCCCGGGTACCCGAGTGCATGGTCTGTCAGGCAGTTTAAGAGGTCTGCTGCTGACAAGTCAATCAGAGGAAAATCCTTATGTTTTGTTTTGTTTGAATTTATTTTTATTTTATTTTATTTTATTTTATTTTCATTGAGATGACATGGAAAGGAACTGAAAAAGCTATATGCCCTTGAGACAAAAAAAGGAGTCTTGTAAAGAAGTAATATCTTTGAAATAGTGTACTGAATGTTAGTAATTCTGGGCTACAGTGAGACATTTCACCACACTGGTCAGAAAGAAGATTAAAACCTCCTGTGTGCTGTACAGTTAACTGGTGGCAAGTCCTGCAGGGAAGACACATGTGTAGGACACAGTCACAGCAGACGAAAGCAGAGAATTGAATCTATGAGATGTGAGCTGCTGGACTGAAACACTGGAATGGTAAAACACTATTGCTTGTTATCAAGGGCAAGATGATTTTTTTTTAAGGTTGTGTACTCACTGCATTAACAGTCCCTAATGCATAGCTATATGTAGCAGCTGCAAGAATAAAGAGGAACCTGATTGCCTGTCTTCTGGCATAAGGGTCTACAGCATGTTCTCTAATTGCAGAGTTTTGAAATGGTCTGTCTCATTCAATATTAGCAATTTAACTATAGGCACTGCCTAATGCAACCACCTACTCATGCCAAACTTCAAAGGAGTGTGTTGCTTTTGTCTTCTCACAGCCAAATGATAGTTACAATTACAAACACTGTCAACTTTATGCGAAGTATCGAATGCTGATTGTCACTCTGTTGACTAAATCAACTGATAACATTAGTTTTCATGAAGTGCTGTACAGCTCTCCCAAGATCTCAGCACCATAGTGATTTATGTGTTATACAATAGGACTCAACAGTACCACTTTACTGACATAATTTTCCATCCCACCCAATAGACTGGAAATAGTAAAAAGTAGTAGTTACAAGGCCTGAATGAATTTTTGGTACTACACTTGCATCCGTGGCTGCAAGCTATTACTGAACACTACTGTGTCCAGTTTAAAATGGTTTTGATATTCATGGTCATCTGTTAAGCAACACCAGAGGTAAGGGAACAAGATCGGTTTGGGCTGAAAACAGCTCAGCATGTAACCAAATTTTAAGGTTTATCGGTTGTTGTTAAAAACCCTTTTCCAGTGCTCTCAGTTCTTCTTGCTTACAGCCTTTTCAGTTGAAAACCATTAAAGTACAAATAGTTTCCCTTCCCTTCCCTTCCCTTCCCTTCCCTTCCCTTCCCTTCCCTTCCCTTCCCTTCCCTTCCCTTCCCTTCCCTTCCCTTCCCTTCTTCAGCCAAATTAACAGGATCAACACATTTTTTCTTTCCATCCCCACAGACTCTTTTGCCTTGAATTTGTTTATATTTTGGCATACATTAAAACCTCAATTTCAGTATTCTTTTGAAGTTGTTATAAAATCTTCTCTTTCTTTCTCAGCCTTTTTTTTAATTCTGTAAAAGTATAGGGTATTCTGCCTGTGTGCCTTTAGATAAAATCCTATATTGTAATGAAAGCTCCATTTCAAATTGATGATGGTGACTATAAATATTATATCCTAGCCATCTGATGCCAATTGCATTAAAAAGGAATCCAATTCCAACATACAAAATTTTGTTCCAGACTACTGCACAGCATTTTTGGTCAAATATAACCACTATTTCTTGTGCATGTTATCAATTTTCAAACAAAATATTTGGGTCTGAAAAATAGTCTCCAGTTTGCAAATGAGGAAGTGTGAAGGCAAGTAGGTCTTTCAACAACAGGGTTTTTTAAGATGAGCTTCAGTTCCTGCTGATATCCCTTTTCTACCCACAGGCTAAGTATGGAAATTCTCCTTTAGGGAACAACAGCATTTTTTGTTAGACCGCAATAGAAAAACTTGTGATCCTCAATTCTGATTATATGTAAGAGAATTAGTAACGCTCTCATTATAGGCATCTGTGGACATATATGTGTGTGCCATAGTATTTGATGGTTTTGAAAATAATTGTCCTCTTTTCATACTGCACAGACTCTTCTTTTTTTTTTTTTTTTTTTTTTTTTTTTTTTGTAAGAGACAATCTATGCAGGCAAGCAGATAAAATATAGAGCACTGTCCAAAAGTCAAACAGGTATGAAGAAACTGTGAGGCTCAGAGATATACTGTGGGAACTGGAGTAAGAATGGTGTGGAAAAAAACAAACAGTGTAAAATAAGAGCAGACAAGCTATACCAGAACAAGATTATGAGAAGCAGAGAGCAAACACAAGTCTTGAATAGGAAGATGAACAGATGAACAGATTAAAATAATTGGTTATCTTGGTGTTATGACAGCAATATTATTTCGCAAGGATTAGATAGCACAGAATAAAGTTGCAGGATGACTAGAAAGAAATATGTTCTAGCATTCCTAGGGATAATGTTCATGTTGTGCCCTTGGAATTTAGATGTTGAGATTCAAAACACCTTCTGTAATTTTATAAGTACACGGTCAGATTCTGAGGTCTGTTACAGTTCTCCAGCTGATGTCCACTAAATAAAAATCAAGGCAGAAGTTGTGGATAGTTACACAATTTGTATCCAACACAGAAGAGACAGGACATGCTATTTCCACAGAATTCAACTGCAAAATTCCTGAATTTCACTTTTTTTCCTGTGATTACTTTTATATTAATGCATACTTCTGATACTAATTTTTCGTAAGTGGACATTAAACGTTCTCTCAGATATTGCCTAAATTTTGCTTGCCATAAAGTGAAGATAAGATGCAGAAGTTTTTGTATTTTCAGAAGAACTTTTTCTGTATAAACTGTTTCAAAGTCATGTACTATCTTGAAGATGTACTTGTTAGTTAAACACCCTTTGACCATGACCTCTTCTCTTCTCTTCTCTTCTCTTCTCTTCTCTTCTCTTCTCTTCTCTTCTCTTCTCTTCGAATTGGATCTAAGCCTTTCTACAAACTGATGAATATCTGTCTTTCCAAACATGCACACACCTAACCTTTTTTCCTAAGAAAACAGACAGCTGCCAGAAATAGAGATTTGGGTGATTCGTTGGTTAACTTCATATGTTAGGATCTTAAGTATGGTACCCTAATATTTGAAAAGAAAAAATATTTTCTCTTTAGTATGGTATACACTTACACAAGCTATCTAGAAACTGCAGTTCCCACCCAAGTTTCAAAATCCTACTTTTGGCATTGATTTTATATACATATTGAAACTTTCTTCTAAGAATTGGGTAAACTGTCTCACTGAACCACAGATCTTCTGTAAGCCATCATGTCTTCCAAAAAAGGACTGGACTGTTTACAGTTCAGAAGTACTTAGGGGACTATAAGGCTGTCTGGGCTCCACTGTGCAGGGGAGTAGAATAAGAATCTCAGTGGAGCAAACAAAAAACAAATCAAGGTGGCTGCAAAAAATGCTGCTTTGAGGCAACTGTCCTTGAAAACTCTGCTGTCCTACCTCTTCAGACTAGTGAGGCTTCTTAGATAGTTTTCTTAATCTGCCTGAGATAACATCTTTCTGCAATTGTTTCCCACTCTATTCTTCCTTCTGCAGTAGTGTAGCCAGAGTAAAATTAAAGACTGGAAGCTCTCAGCTTATGGGAAAATATACAGCTGCTGAAGTTGTGCAAATGTCTGATTAGAACTTCTCATTAAATACATGAAACAGTGCTTCTTACCTCCTTGTTTGATGAAAATAAAGAAAAACATTGAGAAGACCATAGCTTAATGCCAGATGTACTTTGGCATTTCTTGTTCACAATAATTGATCCCAAATTTTGTAAGAAGCAAATGAACACAGAAATCAAAATCCTCTGGAAAATTAGGAGGAATTGAACATCTTACTGGGCACTTCTGAATAGTTTGCTCCACTCTTCTAACACTTCTAAACTGATGTATATGTAAGCATATTGGGCTACCAGTTTGGTATGTTCATTTCTTTTTCCTTACCCTCCTTTTTTGAATGAAAGCTATTCCCCTACAGAGTACCCCATTAATATCTTCATGTGCTCTGAAAAATCCTAGTGGGACTGTCCCCATTTGGCATACGGTGTTTGGCAAAGTCACTTTCTGGCATTTTTCCATCTGAACTATGAGGAAAAATAGATCAGCTGTATGGTACAGATCTCAGCAGGGTAGTGCCCTAAGCAATACTAGAACAAGCAGCATCATTTAGGATTTTTTTGATGTTTAATGTTGGGAGAGGAAAAAAAACCTTTGAATTATTTTTATCAACAAATGTCTTAAAAAAGGACATACTTAAACTGAAGTTTTGTGCTGACTTTTGAAATTCTGTTAGAGATAATTTAGGCAGTGCGTTCAAACAAGCTAATAGATTCTAATAAGCTGAACAGGTAAGACCTACCTGCAGTATTTAAAAGTCTGGATGCAAAATCAGATTATCACAGTTTTCAAGTGCTCTGTTGTGGTGTTTGTAATTGGTCATTGTCTGGGGAGAATCAAGTAGAAGCATAAACTTGTGATCTTACTCTGGGAAATTGCCTAATTTTCTTCTATTAATCAGCAGGGCAAAATGTTTGTTTTGACATTTCTACTGCTAATCCAAATAGGATTTTTTACTTTCATCTATGCATTGATAAGTTTTACACAGAGACCTTCTCGGCTTAACAATAGCTCCCCTTTTTTCTTTCAAAAGTATTTCTTTCATTATGCAGTTTTTCTTCTATTTTCATTTGACTCATTGTCTAGTTCAGAAATCTGTCTACAAATTATATGACTCAGATTAAAATTACTATTACATCTTTTTCTTTAGGGAGTTTGATCAGAATCATTTCTATGCAGAACACAATCTGCTGTGTTTGCAAATAGCCCTAAATGCTGAATTTTTTTTATGTAAAGAAATATTGAAAAACGAGCAGAAAACTTTAATGCAAAGCTGATTTGTTTTTCTTTAATACACTTTTGGCTTTCATGCAATGTAAGAGACAGACCAAATGTATTTATCTGTTTATAAGAGCTGACTAGGTTTGTTTCTGAATGTTCTAGTAGGGAAGAAAACTAGACTTACATTTAGAAAAGCAATTATTTGTGTTTGTACAAATAAGTCATGTAGTACCATATCTCAAATCGAGCAATTTGAGAAACCGATTTTGAAATTTTGAGCACATTTCACTTTCACTTTTAGAATCATCAGTGTGGCATGTAGTTTATTACTTCTGGATGATGCAATCTTTTTATTTGGAAATAGGTATATAACATGGAAAGAATACAAATTGTGAAAGTGTGGGTATTGGTAAATTGGTAATTATTTAAGATGAAAAAGAACATAAATATACATTTCATAAGTCTGAAATCTGCTTTTTAAGAATTGGAAGTTTATTAGAATGAGGTTATTAAATGTAAAATTAATTGAAAACCTGGAAAGAATACATAAAATTTAAGTGGGCTATTATGGATCACCTTGATTGTGACTTTCATGGTTTTTACACTCTGAGGAGATGTCCTGTCATACCCTGTGGTGACATTTTCTTGATTTTTGGAGTTCCTATCATGCTTTTGCTTTACACATTACAAATTAGTGAGTTGTTATGATGCATCATCAATGACTCACTTCACCATTTTGACCTTTTGGGCCTTTTTAGACAATGACTATATCTTGAAGTTATCTTTAGCATGTTTTTGGCTTTTCAAACCCTACTGGAAAAAATAATTCTTCTTTATAAACATACTGGATCTTTTAAATCACATTAATAAGTGATCCATCATGCCAGGGATCTGATAACATATAGTTTGGATCCATAATTTGTTTATCTGTGGTTTTCAGGATTGTTTGGAGAGTTGTGTTAAAAAACAGAAGAGACAAACTTTTTTCCAAACATGTAATTTCTTTAATCTTCTTCACTGTGACAGATTAGAATTAAAGTGTCAGTTCCTAACTTACAGGCTAGAATTAATGCTGAGAACATTATAAGAAATGCAAACCCATTTACTTCATACTTGAGTGGATGGTAGATGATGAACTGGATTCAGGTTAACTCTTAGAATTAGCATGTAGAAATATAGCTCCTAGTGAGATCAACAAGAACAGAAGATTCTTGTAGCAGGGAAAGATGATTTTACAGTAAGAGTTCGGGGTGGACTGGGAAATAGGCATTATGTGCAAAGACTCCTTAAAATAAGTTTATTAGTTATTTATACAAACCCATGGAATTTAGGGAACATAACAGAATACACTGGAGTGGAACACGACAGGAGACAAGATAAGAAAAGGTGATAGAAGGGGACACTCCAGAGAAGCCACAGTGAAAGCCAGATAAGAACCACAGGTGAAATGGAGCTGGGACAATAAACAGCAGGAGCTTCTGAAGGCCCTCAATCATCCATCACTGCAAATGTCTCTGTGGCTGTTAGTATAAGACCTAGCAAATTAAAATAATTGATGAGAGACACACATACAATGTAATTAAATTTTGGCCCTCTATCATTTTTTCTATCAAAAGAATCAAAAAGGGGGAAAACCCAAAACAAAACAAAATATTCCAAACCACAATATATTTGCTTTAATGCAACAACATGAAAGAGAAAAAATAAACCTTTACTATATCAAATGAACTACATATCAACACTTGCAATACCACCTCTGTAACTGTAAATCTTCCTGTAATACTCTCCCTGATAGTAACCCTTAACAGAAAGTACAAAATAAGGGTGTAAATGATTAAGCAGGTAGTGTGCTGGAGATGGAATTTAGGATACTTTGTAGAATTCTCTCATTTTTTTCTTGCATTCACTTCATCATTACTTATACTCAAGCATCAAACATTTTGAACAAAGTGGCTTTTCTGTCCCATTTCTCTGCAGTCTCTAACACAGCAAGATCCTTGTCTGTGATTATTCTTGTGATAATTATGAATCAGTACAAATAATCTTGACTAGTGTTTGCCTTGCTTAGGATTAGGTATGGTATAAATGACATTTTCATGAACTGTTTTGAGAATCTGATACTCTGTTTTTCATTATGCTCCTTCTAATCTACAAGCACTTCCCTTTTTATTTAGACTGTTCTTTCATAATTCCCAATCTCCAGAACAATGGCAACAGAAGGATTGAAGCAAAGACATGCTGGAGACTATTCTAAAGGCATGGAGTAAAGTGTCTTTTGCGAGCCTTTACAAGTAGTGCCTACAGTGCAAATAATGAGTAAGAAATATATGATGAGAAATGTCTGTTTACCACAGATCAGAACCAGACATACAGCTGGTTAATGACAGACTGCACATCTTAAGTAGCAAGACTTTTTATGCTTTGTACACTCTGTTAGATTTTACATGAATTGAAATGAAAGTTATTTTGTGGTTAAGTGTTTTCCAACTGAGGGAACTAGAATGTTCATGGTTTTCTGAAGTCTTGGATAGTGGGCTGCCTCCAGTTTTTTGTTTTTGTTTGGTTGGTTTTGTGTTGGGTTTTTTTGATGGAGAAAGAGTATTACAAAGCAAAACACAGGGTGTGTGAAGTAATGACACACAATCAATCTTCTTTGCGTCTTACTCATTCACATAAAAAAAGCAAACTCCACAAACTAGAATTATCAGCTCCTAGAGTCCCTAATAATTAAAACAATGTAATTATTGTTTAAGAGCTGATGGTGGCAATTGCATATAATTTCCCTTGCAGATCATCTCATCAACCATAAACTCTAACACAGAGGTAGGTAAAGAAGAAACTCATTTAAAGTAGGTACTTGCTCTGTATGCCCTATGAGCACAATCAATTTCCAGTGTCCTCAGGTCCTACGGATAACATCTGTTTTTGCAATTCAGTGGAAAATTCATTAGTAAAACTATTCCCTCTGAGAATGCATGGACTCCTACCAGTCCTTTTATTCCTTGGGCTCTAGACTCCACCTCATCCATTGTATCTGAGCTTGAGATATATTGAGGTGTCCCCGATTTTCATTTCCCAGCTGGTAACTTCACTTTAAAAAGTAATCTCCTGCAACAGACACCCATCAAAACGCAGCAGCCATCTTTGTTTCAGGGGAGATGCATTTATTTCTATCTGTACACTGTCCAGATAAACCATGAAGTTACATCCATGTTGGTATACGAATTATGATTAACCTTTACATAAGCAATGACATTGGTAGGGGATCAGTGTGGTCATCTAGTATAATACACGATAATTCATTTAGTGAATCACAGAATTATAGACTACTCTACATAGGAACACAATATTCTTTAAGGATTATACAGATAAGACCTTGTTTTAATCACCCCAAAATCTAAAGACCATTCTGGATCTATTAGAATAATGATTTCATTTATTTCTCAAGTAGGTATTAATAAAAAAGGATTAATCTGAAAAGAAAATGTAGTAATATTTTTCATGAATCGGAAAGGTTTTGTGCAGTCTAAAACCAGAGTTAAAATCTGTTAACTTTGAAAGAGGAACAGGAAGAGAATGATGGAAATGACATTCCATCTTGGGCCTTTCTTGGTTTTGGTAAATGATATCTCTAAGTGAACTTAAGTCTAAGCCCCCAAATTTATATTCCTTCCTTTTGAAAATACCAAAAGAGTAAGATTAAATGCTTACAACCTTTCCCCCTAAGTTTCATTGCTAAAAATGATTTCTTACCAGCTTTCCTAATTCCACTTTTTCCCCAGAGTCTAGTTTATTATTTGTGGAAGCCCATGAAAGCTGCCCAGAACATTTACATGTCCGTGTATGGGCTAGATTGCAGAAACAGGACCAGACTGAAGGCTTTTTCAGATGAGTCAATGGAAACGTCAGAGACAGAAGGCCTTTTGTTACTGCCCTCATTTCTTTGATGGAGAGGAAGCAGTGTTTAGTAAATATCTCTTTTCTGAGATAGATGGCAGTGTATAGTATTTTCTTTGCCAACATTAATTAGCTGGAAGTGTAATAAGTATTCTCTTAGATTAAATATTTTTTCCAACTGCATGAATATTAAAGTTCTGTTCAAGAGTTACAAAGATACTGAGAGTTTTAGAGTTTTTCTGAATCACTGATATAAATAATCAACAATATTTTTAAATAGTGAGAACTATAGAAGAAAATAATACATTATACTGGTATTTTAGGAGTCTAAATGGGATGAACTGGGCAACTGTCTATTTTGTAATCTGTTTTTGGAGACCATGAAAAGACTCAGTTTTAGCATTTAGTTACCGAGGAATCATAGGCAGCAGTAGCAATAATTAATGCCCTTCCAACATGGTGTTATGGAAAATGGCTGTTACTGAATTATTCTAGGTGAAAGAATCCTTCTAGGACTGCTTCCTACCATCTGGACAGGAGTTTCTAATAATGTGAACAACTGCTTGCATTTTCCCATATAAAAGTACTTGTAATCTTAAACACAAAGGTGTAACAGAATCTTAACCGGAATGTGAAGCTACCAATTCTAGAACATAAATAAAGTACTTTCTAAAGGGAAATTTAATTATTCATTTTGGCGTACATATTACAATATGGGGTACACATTACAATATTCTATGCCTTAGAGTCATTAAATCAAGAGTGAATGTCTTTCTAAATTATGGCACATGCATTAGAACCAGTCACAAAATTAAATAAAATGAATAATGGTTTCAGTCTGTTATTTCATACAGGTTCTAATTTTTATTCCCTTGAACATGCACTAAAATGTTAATTGACTTGTATTAAATAAAATTTAAATGAACCTTCCAAATATACTGTAATCATTTATGAAGTGTAAAGTTTACACATCAGTTGAAGGGATTTTTTTTGCTTTTTAAAAGTAAAAAAAAATGTTTCTTATCACTTATTCTAGCTTCTGTGTAGGAGTAATCAACATTACGAACTCTGAATATACATATAAAGTTATCTAATTATATCCTACCATTTGAAAGTGGGTTCATTTTTTTCACACAAACCTAAATTTGTTTAAACTTGAAAGTGTAGAACCCCACTCAGAAATCCATAATCTGTTTTCATTCCCACTTTTTTCTCTTTCTTTTAGAACAATTTGATAATTGACTTAAAGAGGTGTTTTCAGTGTCACTTTCAGCAGAAAATGATAAAGCACCAGAAAAAATCACAACAGTTCATTGACTATCCACTTCCTTGAAATCACTGTGTATAATAAATATATAAAACCATTGCTACTTAAAATGTGCTATGAGAATAATGTTGCTCTTCATCAGAGAAAACCATAAGCAAATGCTTCTGCAAGAAAAACTGGATGTGCATCTAAGATATTCTCCTAAGCAGAATATATGATGGTGGCTCTTCATGTATCTATCTAAAGACTATCATTTTGGAGATGAAGCTTGATAAACTGTAACTGGATACAAGAGAACCATTTTTAACAGATAGGGTCAAATAGAGAATCTATTTAAGAAACTGCAATTTGCATTTCACTAAAATTTTCTATTTGCTACTGATTCACTTCATTCTGTATTCTTTCTTTTTCTTAAGATGCCTTTCCTCACACCTTATGAAAACTGAAAACTGGAGCCATTCCTGACTCCACTCTCACTCACCAGTTCCATGAAAAACTGTCCAAGATCCCATCAGCCATCCTACAACCCAGGGAGGCAGCTAGGCCATGTGGATGCTGGGCAGCAGACAGTTGCCCAGTCTGTCTACTTGGTTTCCTTGGAAATTCTTGCTGCTGGAAGCCTTCCTTCCATTGAAATAACCTTTTCTTGATGAGAGGTTATTTTGTTGAAAGTATTAGACAGAGGTAGTAGTTAGTGCCTGAAACAGTTTCCTATTGTCACTGTGAGACTGAATTTCTCTCCCCAAAAGTCACATCTGCTGAAACTGGGCTGTGCAAAATGGAAGGGAAATTCCTTTTAGTCCTTCTCTGTAACCAGATGCACTTTTAATTGGAGAAGTCTTAGTACAGGTTTTCTGTTTTCAACCTTTCAAACTATAGGTCTCCTGAAGCTGTTTTGATTTGGTTAAAATCTGTCTTCTTCTTCCTGTTGGCCCTTTGTCTGTAGAATTTCTGTTCACTTCCTACCTGCTGAAAATGTCCTGGTCCCTCCCTGCCAATTTCTCCTTTCTCCTGCTATCTAGCTGTTATTAGTTTGGCAGCACATTCATGTATAAAAACCATTCATCTGGGACTTAAAGAGTCCTTTCTTGAGAAAAAAAACAGGGCAAAAGAAGTATAAGAACCTGTCCTGAGAAGAGAGGATGAGCAAGGGACAGGGTATAAATACCAGTGTGGGGGGGAAATCCTTTTTTGGTGAAAACCTAACTCCTATGGTGGAGCTGCAAATGAAAATATAAAAGGCTATGAGGGTGCTGATTCCTGCAAATTAGTTTCCCTGAGGTGAATCCCAGGTCAACCACAGCTCAGAAGAGAAATCAAAGTGGCAAACCAGGAGAAGGTTGGACTTGACAGGTTCCATTCTCTCTTGTTTTTTCAGTGCCTGTGACTGAAGAATGACTATATGTTATCTGATAGTCACAGTGGAAATAATCCAGGATTTGGAGAATTTGTTGAAGTTAAGTTACTAAAAAAAATCCCAAAGGCAGCTATCTGATGCTGGCAGCTGCTTGAAGAACATCAGCCTGTGTTCAAATACTACTAACTCTTCTGATTGTCCATTTTTTCTCTCCCCACAAACTTTTAAAACACTGGTTTTGGTCTTGTTTCTTGGCCTTTCTTTATTTCATTATAAATACATAGCATTGCCACCTACTAAGTAAAAATAATGTTTCAGATGATCACCACTTCCCCTTGGACTTTAATCACTTGCCAAAGCCATTTGAGCCTCATATTCTTCTATCAAGACAATTTACACTGCTGTGTGCTAGATAAAAATATAATGAAAGATCTGTAGGTTTCATACTCTATACTGTGAAAACTGGTAGAGTCTCTCACTTATTTTCAATGTTTAAAATAAATTATGCACTTTATTCTGATTAAAATAATAGGCCCATGTACAACTCAAGTTGTTGATGAGGGAGATAAATTGTCAAGATAGAAATCTCTTTATTTTACTGACTACATTAGTGGAATTGTTTCCTTGATAGTTTTTCCACACAAAACAAGAATGTTTGTTCATTATACATCTATTATGAAGAGAAAATTCCACCAACATAGCCTTCTCCCATTTTACTTGTTTTGCTGTCTTTGTGACAGGCAAACATAATTTCTGGTCTGTTTTGTTTGTCGAATGTGACAGGGACAGACATTTAGACAAATTCATACATCAAGCAAAGGGCTGGATTCAAGCTTTTCCAGGTTTGAACCTGATACTTTTAAAGAGTGTGAACAGCACTTTGGTCAACTTACAGCATCATGAGCCAGTTTTTGATACCCAGATTGCTGCAGTCTGAAAAGTGCAGAACCCAAGGAGGCTCCTCTAAATCATGCTAGTTGCAAAAGCGGAACCAATGATCATCTGCTTTTCCCTACTACAATTGTTCTTCCTTAGGAAAAAAGAAGAAATAGGAGTTGAAACCACCTCACTGACTGTAATTTTATTTGCATGATTGCATCTGACAGCCGCAGATGTGACCTTGAACTGGGTATTAGCAGGCACTGTGAAGGAGAAGCAATACCAGTGGCCCACCTAAAAGTTAAGTATAAAATGGGAAGGGTGGAATTCAGTTGCCAAAACATGATTTTAGATGCATAATTTTAGATGCATAATTTTAGAGGCATAATTTTAGATGCTAATTTAGATCCTGTCTGTCTCCAAGTGCTGACTGGAAAGAGTATGAGCCTCTCACAAGTACTGTGAAGAATCTCAAATGACAACACACGTATAATTAGGCATAAAAATCCTGTGGTTACAAGCAAGCAAGGAAGTATGAGAAGACCGTGACACAGCATTTATCAGAATGGTAGGAACTGATGACTTATTTTAAACATGATCTTTGCAGCGATTATCTCAGTGGATGTACATTGATCACACAGGTTCAGGCTGGGCAATGGGATGTAAAGGTCATCAGGATAGGAGTTAAAAAGAACTTGTGTGAAAACATGCTTTTGGAATAAATGAAGCAAAAATCTCATAAACGATATACAGACATAAGATCCTGGGGAGAAATCTGAGAGAGGGAAAATACTCTCAAGGTGTGATGTGATGTGATGTGATGGGGCAGTAATGAGGTGACATTTACAGTGATCACGTTGGGTGGTCTTGGGAAGGAAAATAGAAAGGTCTAAATTGATGGCAGGACATCCCATATGAGATGTCAGGCAGGAAGACAGAAAGAGACAGACCTGAAGGAAAGAGAAGGAAGGATATTCACAGAATCATCAGAGTAACTTTATTCTAAAGATGACAGATGAGTCTGTGCTTATGGCTGAGGTTACCAAAGATAACCTAGAAAGGAGGAAGATCCCAGAGCAATAGATCTATAGAAACACTGTAAAGAAGATGGGAATCACCTGGAGGAGAGGCTGGTGGATCTTTTAGAGCTAGATGGAATTAATGAAGACAAAGGACGACTAGATTAAAGAAAACACTTGTTCCAAAACCAAAACCAGACAGCGCTAGAAGATAGACAGCAGTGTGTTCGTTCCAACATTTGGTTGAAATGAGCTTCTCAGCAAAACTATTTTGCAAAAAGTGCAAAGAAACTAGATTGAAGATGGAAAGCAAAATTCACCTTTAGACATGTTTAGACATTAAATTATCTAAATCTAAGTTAATTTTTAGATAATTGTGAGGTATATCTCTGATATATAATATCAAGGAAAAACTCAAATGGGAGGTGCTCCAGACAAGTGAGAACAGTGGTTTTATTGTGTTTTCACAGAAAAAAACAAACCCCAAACCCACATGATGCAGAAGCTGGAGTCACAGACAGAATGATCTGTCCTTGAGAAAGTACATTCTGTAAGAGGATTTGTTCCTTTTAAAGTAGGACTTTTCTGGACCTGGAGGGTAACTTTATGCCCATCATGTGCTACTGTACACAGCAGCTGAAAGTATTGCTTAGAGAAGTAGTTCCTAGCAGGTGAAACTCAGCTTCCTACAGAAGGCTGGAAAAAATTGTTGCAGTGTTTATACTCTCACTGAAACAAAATTGCATTATGTCGATCTTGCAATATTCTTCCATATAGCTGCAAGTTTAGGCTGGTATGAATATTCTAGAGGGAGAAAAAAGTTTCATCAGACATTATATGAATACTAAAAAAAGGCTTAAAGTGTGTTCAACATCAGCTTTTTTTTTTTTTTTTTTTTTTTAATAATAGCAGACAGAAGTAATAAGAAACCTTGCAGATTATCCAGGGATATAAACCTCTTAAAATACTTTTTTTACCAGTTTAATATTCCTTGGTCATTGAAAATAGTGACATCCAAATAACTGGTGTTGTGAAGATAAAATAAACTCTTTCACAATGCATACAGAAATATATTCTTTGTTCCCAGCACCTTTTATATCCTTTTATTTGACTGTTTGCATGCTGGTCTTGCATGAACCAATACATTTGTGCAATTGATAATTCAGTTCCTCCAGACTCTGGAATTCTCTAGGCACCTTCTCAGGTATAGCTTGCATGTAATTTATAGTGACCTGCCACTCCTTATCTAGAAGTAGTGCATTCAGCCTCCTGTTTAATAGACTCATTTAACTCAGAATCTCTCAGTTTCTACTTCTTGGGGTTTTTTTTACAGCAAGGAAGTCATCCTTGACAAAAATAAAAAAGAATGAACAGACTGCACTAAAGTGTGAATAGCATGCTTTCAATGATTAGTTTGATCACTCACTTAATAAAACCAATATGGCTAATATTGTCCTAAGTCTGGAGGTGACCTTTCCAATGTTTTAAATAATAGAGAAATGATTTATGGTGATGCATCTCACGCCATTACACTTTGACATATATAAACAATGTACTGAAATTCTATAATGCATCAATTTCCCCATGTTATCTGTAGATATTGCACTTTTACAGAATAGGGGACCATGCTTATATACTTCCCTAATATAAAAATTATCTAGGAATCACCTTAATTGAAAGTAGCATAAACATTAAATAAAAAACCTATTAATTTAATAAACTAAATAAATTAAAAATAACATGAATATGTATAAATAAATTATTTTATGTCTGAAAGCTATTATTTCAGTCAAGTATTTCATTGTGATCGAATTTCAATAATTACATTAAAATGTTAGATCATAAATTATTCACAGGTATTTTCAAATAGCATAAACAAAAGTGTATTTAATATAACCATAACATGAACATTGTTTTGGATGCCTTTTTTCTCATCTTTTTTTTTAAAGAGAAGTAACATTCTTTCTTCTTTTCTTTTTTCTCTTCTTCCTTCCTTCCCCCATCCTCTGAACTACAAAATACAAGATCTCCTGCAGAATCACAGAGGCACAGAATGGTTGAGGTTGGAAGGGACTTCTGGAGGTCATCTTTCCCACACCGCTCCTGCTCAAGCAGGGCCACCTAGAGCTGGCTGTCCAGGACCATATCTAGAAGATTTTTGAATATCCCCAAGGCTGGAGACTCCACAACCTACCTGGTCAACCTCTGCCGGTTCTCAGGCACCCTTACAGTAAAAAAGTGTTTCCTGATGTTTCAGTTGTGCCTGTTGCCTCTTGTCTTCTCACTAGGTGCCATATGAATACTTGTTCATAAGTTTATGTTGCCATTAGTCAGCTTGTGTTATGAACAACCTTTACATTATTTTGTGTAACTTCATTTCTCTGCATAATGTCTCTATAAAATGTTTCAGTATCTGACTCAGTGATGTGAAATAAAATCTGGTAATCTTTGGAAGACTTTTCTGGCCATTCTTCCATAAATTCAAGGCTTTATTTTCGTCTCTATGCTGAAATTAGTTTATGGCATTAGACTAATATTACGACTTAACCTCTATTTCAGTGTAAATGGTGGAACTCTTATGTATTATACCCTGCTTAGAATCTTACTGACATTATGCTTAGAATCTCATTGACATTACGTGCCATTAAAGCTCCCTTTCACCATGTTAGGAAGCCTGATCAAAGCCATTTTTTTTTCTTTTAATCAGGTGGGTCACATCTCATTCTCAGAGTTCTTTACCTTAGATGAAAGACCATGATGAAGTAAGTTGTTGCTGACAGTACCATCTGTAAAGCCAGACACTGATCTACCAGAAGCATCTGCTGAGCTGGATCGTGCAAGTGACCAACTTATTTGCTTTCTGTGATGCAATCACTGTTTAAGTGGATGAGGAGTGCTTGGTGGACATAATGTACCTTGACTTTCATAAGGCTTTTGATGCTGTCTCCTACTCCATCCATTAAAGAGGCTAAGGAAATATGGGCTGAAAGAATGGAATTATAAGTAGATTGAAAATTGCCTGGACTGCCAGGCTTGAAGGGTAGATACCAGAGTCCCTGTTTTTCAACGTCTTCAGCAGCAACCTGGATGGTGATCCACAGGGCATGATTAGCAAATTTGCAGATCATTAGGGATAGTAGCTTCAAACAGAGGGACCAAGAAATGTGCAGACTGATCAACAGAAACCCTGTGAAGTTACACAGAAAAACCCTGCCTGGAGATTATCAGTTAGGCAAAGTTGTGTCTGACCTGATCCAATGCTAGTCAAGATCCCACTGCAGCACACCACTGATTGAGACAACCAGCACTTCCGCAAAACTGTGGGGTCTTCTCTACTTCTGTCATGACAAACTCCTTTTATGATAAGCATTCTAAGTCTTGTCATGGGACCTTTAAGCAGTCTGTGTATGTTATCTTCTTGTTTGAGAAATTAGATGTTGTCCTTATGTTAGAAAAGTGCCCTGAAAATAGTCTTTTTTTTTTCTTTTTGGCTTATATTTAATTAATAGATTGTTGTGGTTTTTTCATCACTTTTCCAAACAGCCTGATATGCAGCAGTTAAGACAGTGGGCATTGTTAAACAAAAGAACTTCTTAATCAGCCGTATATGTTAATCAATAATCTTTGATGAATGGGGGTCCAGTAACACCTACATTTTCACTTGCTTCTCCATTAATGATAGTATATTCAGTAAATGATTATGAGTATTTTAGAATACTAAACTCTGAAAATAGACAGGTCTGTTCTTATGTTGTTCCAGTAATTTTTTAGCTGTTGTAGTTTTCCTAGGTGAGTTGTAGTTTACTGTAAAGTGTGCATGATGTATTACCATGCAAAGTAAAATGCACTGCATAGTAACATGCAAAAATACTCAATAAATTCTTGATTATAATGCTATTAAATAAAGAAAAAAAGTCATATATCTAAATAATTTAAGCTCATATTAATTGCATCTCTTTAAAAACATCCATACTTGAAAGTTAGCCCATAGATAACTTTCATCCTCATAAAATCTGGACCTTTAAGACAATATCAGAGTCAGGAGAATGCAAGTTAGAAGATATTTGACATAGAAACTAGAGGTATGGAAGTTAGCCTGGGCAGTTTATAAAAAGACTGAAAAGGTAAATTACCCTTTATGTATCTGTTTACTCATATAACCTACGGTGTTGCTGAATCACAGTTTTCTCATTTAAAAAAAAATATTTTTTAAACAGGCAATCTAGGGGCGATAGATGTACAAATATCATAAATATTGCCAGGAAAAAATTCCATGGAACAGCATTGTTTGGTTTCATTGCAGGAATTCTTAAAAAATCTTATTATAAAAATCTTTCTTATGTCCTTTAGCAGAAAGAATGTCCCCCTCAAAGTTGTGCATTTTCTGTGACTCACAATATTTAGCTCCAATTTTGTTCTGAAAAAAATCACTAAAATGACCACTTTCCTCCTCTGTCTTCCTGCAGTCTCCCTGTGTGTTTCTTAGCCGAATAGCCCTGGTGTTACCTTATGGTGTTGGAATTTATAAGTCCATAAGATGACTGCCTGTCTGCTTCTTTAATGAGTAGAAGGAGTGGCAAGATAGCCTGGGATGCCTTCAGCAGGCTCAGAACAGTTGCAGTTGTAAGAAGACAATGATTAAAATTACAAAGGTTTTCAGTCACTTGCTTCAGAGGATGAGGAAAGACTTTTTTCCTGATGTAAAATTACTTTGATGCATCATTTAGGTTTTGTTATTTTCTTTCTGCTGTTGCTGTTATTGCTGCATGGTATCCTCCATTTTTGGTGCCTGGTGGTGTCCTCAGGACAAAACAATGATTATGTGTGGGTTCAAGAAAGTATTTCCTCCCATTTTAGTATGGCAGGGACCTGCACACATTTTGCCTTCTTTGCCACATGAGATGTAGGTTGCCTGCTAGGATCATCCTCTGCTAATGTAACTAATGCTTTATTTCACAGAATCACAGACTGGCAAGGGTTGGAAGGACCTCGGGAGATCATCTAGTCCAACCACCCTGCTAAAGCAGGCTCACCTAGAGCAGGTTGCAGATGATCACGTCCAGGTGGGTTTTGAATATCTCCAGAGAAGAAGACTCTACTACCTCTGGGCAGCCTGCTCCAGTGCTCTTTCTCCCTCAAAGTAAAGAAGTTTTTATGCATATTCAGATAGAACTTCCTGTGTTTCAGTTTGTGTCCATTACCTCTTATCCTGTCTCTGGGCATCACTGAAAATAGTCTGACCCCGTCCTCCTGACACCCACCCTTAAAATATTTGTTAGTGTTGATAAGATCCCCTCTCAGTCTCCTCCAGGCTAAACAGACCCATGTCTTTCAGCCTTTCCTCATAAGAAAGATGCTCCAGTCCCCTAGCCCTCTCTTGGACTCTCCCCAAGTAGTTCCTTATCTTTCTTGAACTGGGGTTCCCAGAACTGGACACAGTACTCCAGATGTGACCTCACCAGGGCAGAGTAGAGGTGGAGGATAACCTCCCTTGACTTGCTGGCCACACTCTTCCTAATGCACCCCAGGATACCATTGGCCTTCTTGGACACAAGGGCACATTGTTAGCATATGGTTAACTTGTTGTCTTCCAGGACTCCCAGGTCCTTTTCCACAGAGCTGTTTTCCAGCAGGTCAACCCCTAACCTGTACTGGTCCATGGGGTTGTTCCTCCCTAGATGCAGGACCCTACACTTTCCTTTGTTGAACTTCATTAAGGTCCTCTCTGCTCAACTCTACAGCCTGTCCATGTCCCGCTGAATGGCAGCACAGCCTTCCGGTGTATCAGCCACTCCTCCCAGTTTTGTATCATCAGCGAACTTGCTGAAGGTATGCTCTGTCCCTTCATCTAGGTCACTGAATAAATTGAATAAGACTGGACCCAGTACTGACCCCTGGGGAACAGCGCTAGCTACGGGCCTACAACTAGACTGTGCCACTGATCACAACCCATTTCAAGTGGCGGTCTGTGCTGAAAGTCTTCACATAACACAGTTTGAAGAACTCCTTTCTACCTTATCAATTAACAATTATCTTATATATCACATAAATTCCTAATTTTTACACACACACAACTTTTGTAGTTTTTAGCCACTCTCATATGACAGTATGTGGAAGTTCACAAAAAAAATCAAAGTTTCAATATTTTGAAGAAAGAGTTCTTCGTTATAGTGATGCATTTTAAAAAAGTGTATTTACAGCTATAGTGGGATTCTTTTCCCCGTCACACATGCTGTTTTATCTCTGAAATACTGAATTAGTTGTATTATGCCTACTATTGGTCTACTTGATTCTGATTTCTGTTCCTCAGAAGAAGGGAGCTTTCAAAGGGATGTAAATACAAAAAGAAAGAAAAGGCCTGTTTCAGAATCTGTTTGACAGTCACACAAGAGCCTGTTTACACAGCTCTTCCAGTACAATCATTTGTTGTAAATGGGGAAGAAGACCATTCATACAAACATTCCAGTACACATGATCAAATCACTGTAGTTTTAAATTACATTTAACAATGGAGATTGAATAGGGATTTCAAAAGGGTTTTCTCCTTTTTAAAGATTCCCCCCACCTCCCCCCCACTCCCAAAATGTTGACATTTAGTAACCATGTGAATCTATTCTGTTTTATGTGTAAAGGAAGAAAGCATTTTGGATAAAAGTTATGTTTCTGATAATGTCATAGAAAGTAGTTCATCAACACTGTGAACAACAAAATGTGTTACTGCCTTTTCTTCAAGATGGTTATACATGCATTGTTGATCTCCAATGTGTTCTTTGCCTTTTCTGTGTGAAAGACTTCACAGAACAGAAACACTGTAAAAGTCCAATGTGACTTGTAATGTGACTAAGGAAAATTTCACTCCAGCTCTATCATTAGCTTAATAAGCAACCTTTGTTAAATATCTTCCTTTCTTTGCACTTCAGCTTATGTCTCCATATAATTAAAATCATGAGAATTCTTTTGTTTATTATGTGCTTTTAGATCTCTGGAAAACAAAAACTTGAGCAGAGAAGGAGAACAACAAATACATCTTTGCCATTTGCTGTGTTTAGGCTGTGCCCCTGCATCAAACCTGCATCAGTTGCATCCCTTCATGTAGTGGTGATCACATTATTGAATAGTTACAGTAAGTTCCATTCTTTCTTTTACTTATCTTCTCTAGTGTATCCCTCTCCATTATTTTCTTCCTTGAATTGCTGGAGAAAAAAGATTGCTATAGTACACAAAACTGTGACTATACTAGTTTTATGGTATACTTTGAGGTATGAACAAATTAAGACAATTTCAGATGTTGGGCCTGGCTGTGAAGGCTGATTTATTTCACTGAACTCTAGGTGTCTATAGCAAAGATATCTAAATCTGAGTTATTTTCCTAAACAGCCTTTACTCTCAGTGAGGAGAAATAAACAGTTTAAAGGCATGAATTATTTTACCTGCTCTAGATGTCTCCTTGAGGATGAGAATTGTGCCCTGGAAATGCCCATTCTTTCCATGGATGGAAGAGGGACTGATTAGCCCTAACATCTGCACTGAATCAGATGAATCTCCCCTCTTGCCTGTGGTCAAGACATTTGAAATAGAAAGGAAGGAAGCACACAGCATTACTCGTCTATAAAGAGCAATACCCAGAGTAGAACAAGCAACACATTTACTCTGTGGGTCATAATCCCAATGCATTATTAAGATGCTGTTATGTTATGTAATTTAAACTGTTAATAAATAAAATAAAATTATTAAAATTATTAAATACATAGATTTTTTATACAAACTATTTACTCAGTGGTATCCTACATTTGGCTTCAATTATTTCTGTTCTACAGTGAAACTTTTAAACTACTCTACCAAAAGTAACAGTGAAGAAACACATAGTAAACAGCCAGAGACTTCACTCTTGGTTTTGGGACATTTGCATGGTAGCTAAAAGAAGAATTAGAACAGGAAAAAAAAGGTTAGTATTCAGATTTCCATACATATGTCAACAAAGAGATCTTCCATTGCTTATTGTTTCTGACTCTTTGAAAGGAAGTTAAAGCTGAAGAAACTGTAACTAGAAATGCCTCCATCTGGAATCTGTCAGAAGTTCATCTGCAAAGCAGGGTGGTTACAGCCGCAGCCTGCCCTTCTATAGCCTTCTCCCTTGGGAGCTCATTGCCTATGTAATCTGTAGTTTGTGGTGTTTAGAGGTAATTTCCAGATTCAGTTCAAAGAATGAGTTTTGGTATAGCCAAGTCTGAAATGGCACAAATCTAGTTACTTCAGAGATTAGCTGGAGATATCTGCACCTGCTCTTCTTGTCATGTTTCCACTGAAATGACTGACAGAGTCACCCAAGTTTTTACAAACAGGTAGAGTCAAGTGGAAGGGCTTGTCAACTATCGCAGGAGCAGTAGAACAGATCTATTCTGCAAGTTTAACTAGAGCCCTCTTCCCTTATTTATGGTTAACACTCAAGACAAAATAACATTCAGATTCAAGACTTGTACAAACATTCTTTTCTTGTCTGGAACCTTATTGGACTCCTATGGCTTTCAGCTTCATCTAAAGCAAGGATAGATAGGTGGTTTTGATAGAGGCAGATATCAGATGACAGGAAATAATATCCAGGGAAGGAAACAAAAGAATGTTTCTCCATCAGTTGTAAAAGTCAGAAGAAAATTGGAAAAAATATTGTTGACAGATTAAAGGAATTTTGCCTATGATAAAACCCTTTATGGCTTAATTGCATTGTCGGTTTAATATAGCTGATATATATATACACATAGAAATCCATATGTACAGTGCTGTAATCTATGCCTTGTCACATGGATCATGTGCTGTACAAGGGAGAGCTTAATCCTTCTGCTTTCTTCTCGCTATAAATCGAACTCTCATTTCCTATTGTCTCTTCTATTTTCTTTCTGAAGGATTAGAATTTTTTAATTAATAAGCCTGAAATTCAAGTCCTGCTATCTCTGCTTCTATATCATTGAGTAGATGGATGTCTATATTTTTGTTAGCATATTTATGAAGTGTTGATTTTGATGTTCATTTCATTGAGTAATGATTTGGTGATCTGAACACACTCCTTTTCTGTAAGTGCAAATTTTCTGAGAGCTTCCCAACAACAATAACAAAAAAAGTCACTCACAGAAAGCTATTGCTTATGTTTTCAAAACAAATCTGAAATACAGGAAGCTTTCAACACAGTGATTAGGAAAAGAGGTTACTCTGTAAGGGAAAAAAAAAATAAAATCACTGAAACTGATTACACCATGCAGAGCATCCTTTAGAAACACAAACAGAATCTGAGTCAGTACCAGCAGAAAGAGAGAATTCTAAGCTGAAGATTACTGTTATCGTATTATGCACTTGGGAGTCCTCTGGTAGAAAACTTCATGAACAATTACTCACTGATCTATAGAAAGGATATTAATGTCTTTCAGAAGATGCAGAAAAAGTGTTTTTGAGTCTCAGGAGTCTAAGTTTCAATGAAAAATTAAGGAGATTCCAATTATCCCTGTTTGAATGGAGAAGATTCTTAGGTAACAAAATGAAAAAATTCAGAACCATGACTTGGGATGATAACATTAATAGGCAAAGGTTTTCTTACTTCTGTGAAGCTAAATTCTCCACAAAACTAGAGGATGTAATCTAGAAGATAGGAAATTTGAAGTAATAGGTGGTTCTGGGAGAAGTAGTTAATACAAAAGATAGTAAACATATTTAAGATACTAGTGAATAACAGTAAAGCTGAATATCTGCCAGGAGGATGGAATTAAGAGTGTTTGGGAAAATACGCTACCTTAGATGTGTTTTATCTATGTAGGCAATCATTAACACTAAAACCTAAAAAAAGAAGCAAACAATTAACCCCACCCCAAGCCCCCAAACCTACAACAGCAGCATCAAAAAAGAAAAATATAGCACTCCTAGGAAGGTTGTTTTTTTTTTCACAACTATGTTTAAATTGTATTTTTCTAAGGCTTTTCCAGGCCCATACAAGTCATTCTCAGGCCACATCCTTCTCCCATTGTGGGTGTGGCTTCCACATAGAAACATGCAGCAGCAAGTGAAATTTGACCCTTTGTTCCATATTGTTCTCAGACCCATGATACATGGGAGTTTGTTCCTAACCAAACTTGAAAACAGGCCTCTGATTTAAGAAAAAAAATCAAAACAATGGTGAAAACCAGCCTCTCCTTGCTTTTTACTTATTAAAAAAAACAATCCAAAACCAACCAAAATAATATTAGCAAAGCCTAATGTTATAATTAACATTTCTATAAAACCTACAAAAGGGAAAAAAGATCAAGATTTATACTGCATATATAACTTTTGACACCGACCCTTAAAGAAGAGAACTATGTTGAGCATTTTCTTTTGATATAGCAGATTTTATTCTTTGGGTGTTTTGCTGTTAAAGGTACAGATACTTCAAACCCCTTCTAAAGTGCAGGACACTGATTTTGTTTAAATCATGTCAAAAGGTAGATAAGATGAACAGTGGTAATTTCTAACCTTACTTAATGGTGGCTATAGCATGAATTCAGGAGTCTAGATGGGAGAGGAATCCTTTTCTCCTTTTATGGAGTTATACCATGGGCATGGCCAATAAAGTCTGGAGGAACCTTTTTCAACAATGTATTCAAGAAGCCATTTGATTGTCCTAGGAATCTTTAGGATATAACTATTTCACAAGACTAGGATGTGGGTATATCCAAACAATCCTGTGTTTGTTTGTTTTTTATTTCTTTCTTTGGTTGGTTGGTTGGCTAGTTTTATGAACTTGGATGTCAGTTTTGTTTGTCAGAATTCACAGGAATGGCTTCAGCCTACATTATTATTATCTTCAAAATAAGCTGTAGCTTGGAATCAGTCATGTTGTGCAGTTAATCATGACCCTCAGAGGAAGGAAAGGATGAGCTTGATTAAGATTGCAGATTGAATTTGAGACATTTTATCTTCATTTCCTCCCTCTGTCACTTCTGGTATTTCTGTCATAACCTTCTGCAAAAATCTCGAGTATATGATCTATTGCTCAGTCCTCTGTTCTTTAAAAGAACTGATACTACTTCATGTAGTTAGATTGCAATTCTTTGGGGCAGAAAATGCTTCTTTATTCCTTTGTATTTGGAATCTAACACAATGGGATCTATGTGTGGTTGGGTTTTGTTGTTGTTGTTTGTTTGTTTTGCTTTGCTTCATTTTTAAATACAAAACCAAGCCATCTTTCTCACAGTATAAAATAAATTCTGGGATCAGCTGTATTCCACACTTGCACATGTATCATTGGCCAAATCTTGACTCAGCAATCTGTGAGAGTACACAATTAATTTGCGTTTTTCATAACTGAACTCAAATCTGCACCTGATTCCACCCCACAGCTGGAGATTATTGCTGTTCTCTCTGCTGTAGAAAGGCTGATATAGACCCAAAGCTATCCCATGAGAAAACTTGTAGTAGCATAGAAGAAAATCATAATTCTCCCAATTAAACAAACCCTAGGGAATTGCTAAGCTATGCAGGTATTGAGGGGGAATGCTAATAACCTTATCCCCAGGTCTGAGGTTAGGCAAGACACTTCCACACTCAACTTGTTACTGGAGCTAGAAAGGGATGCATTGGCAGTGAGAGTAATTAGAGAAATATAAGCTATTAGGTTTAGTATTCTAGAGAAGACAATTTAATTTCAGAAGCATCTCTCTGTTGGAGGTAACTGTTGCTGTAGGGAGCCCAGCGGCAGGAAAGAGGTTTGATACTCGATTGTGGCATACCCACCAGACCGAGCCTTTTTGTTTGTACTGACTGGTACAGGGAATGCGGCAGCTACTTCCATAACAGCAGAGCTTACTCCTGGCAGATATTAAATAAACTGTGACTTCTGCCAGACCTTGTGCCTGTGGAAATCTATTTAGACCCCATCAGGAGTGTGAGCAGGTGATTTGGCTGACTCTTCCTGTGGAGACTAACTAGTTGCATTATAGTGCCTGGATACTTCCAATGGGATCAATCAGAATATGTTAATTGCACCAAGATAATTTTAAAGTGGTGTAATGGGAAATTTGTTAACTTGGGAGAAATGCTATATTTTTAACAGTAAGGGGTATTGTTATTATTATTCTTTTGAACAGGTGGTCTAACAGCATGGAAGGAACCATGCCGCTGACAACAAGAGAAAAGAGAAGGATGCAGAGAAATGAACCAGCAGGAAGTTCAGAGTTTGTTTGGATAATTTGAAAAACTTATTAGCGGATGGCTCATCTGCACCAAGAAATACAGTATGCTCAAAATGAAGGGACTGTGGCAGGACTTTATATTGCTTTCTCAATTGCTTTTTTCTTTAACAGAGGGGAAAACCATGGATGGCCATATTTTAGACAGTATTAGAAGTAGTAAAAAGTGTTCATTTGGATGAAAAAGAGAAAAAAGTTAGTGAAGATACTCTGGAAACGCTGTTGCAGCTTGTTGAGTCTGATCCTGCCTTCTTAAAACGGAGCATTCACAAAAGAAGACAAAACATAATCATAGAATCATAGAATCATAGTATCATAGAATCGTTTAGGTTGGAAAAGACCTTTAAGATCAAGTCCAACCATTAACCTAACACTGCCATCCCACCACTAAACCATGTCCCTAAGTACCTCATCTATCCTTCTTTTAAATACCTCCAGGGTTGGGGACTCGACCACCTCCCTGGGCAGCCCATCCCAGAGCCTGACAACCCTTTCTGAGAAGAAATTTTTCCTAATGTCAAACATAATTTGGTCATCTGTTTCTGATGCTCAGTGTTATGAGTAATTGCATATCAAGAGAAAGGCAACCCTCATCCACGATGAATGCAGCAACTCCCATTTCTAGTTGAAGACAAAATATGATTCAGGAAGAATGGGACACTGCTGAACGGAGCTTCTGCTAGTAGGTGAAAACTGTTTATGGTAAGCAGTGGAGGAGCATAGATGAGAAAAGACATTTAGGGGGCAGAGGATTGGAAGCTTCAGCAGATGAAATAAAGAGGAACTGGAGAATGAATTCAGTATTAGATAGTCCACAATAAACTGTGTCTTAGCAGTGTGTTTTCTTCTGTGGTAGCAGTAGCTGTGGGAAAGGAATTGCAATTCCTTCCACAGACAGACAGAAGTGAATGTGTATTAGTGCTAACTTCTGGGCTAGTGTTACAACTGCTAGAGGAAGGACAACAGGGAATCTCGCCACCTCAGGCCCTTCTTCTTGCCATGTCTTTAAGGATAGGCTGTTCCCTCTTTGTTGTCTTGTAGACAACTTATTCTCCAAGATCTGGGAGTGTTTCTGACTGTAAATCCTGGTTGGAGGCACCAGCTGCTTCCACTCAGCCTTGAATTAAGTGCTTCTGCCATGGATTAGTACAGAGCTTAAGATACACTCTCTCCATTACATTTTTTTATTAGTCAGATCAGACAGCTTTTTTTTCCAGCAAGCTCACTGTTTCAAATCCAGTGTTGAAGTGATCATCTCTCTCCATGTGCGGTATACTGACCTGGAGTACCTGTCCCAGGATCATGGGTTCCACTTTGGCAGTAATACAGCTAGTGGTTAGCTGACACAAGGCAGGGTGATGTGGTGCCAAGTACTCACAGAGGCTTTCTTACAAAAGAAATTCTGTACGTGGAAGATGGGAGTTGAAGAGAGGAAACTAGTAGTTTTGAGACATGAAAGGAGTCAGATTTCTGCTGCTGTTCAGAGCCCTGTTTCATGCCACAGAGCCCTGCTTCGTGCCACGGTTGTGGAGCTGGGCCGCTGCTGTGTGACATATCGTTATGCTTGTTCAGCCACTGAACAAGAAATAAAGCAAAAAAAAGCATATGAGATGATAACAGACAGTTGAGTGTATGGCTCGCTTAATAAAATAAGTAGCACAAAACTTGGAATAAATTTGGTAAATTCAGAAATTAAATTAAATAACAGAAAAAATTATTACTCTCTGACCTGTTTATTCATTTTCCACACTATCAAAATAAATGCTAATTGCACAGTAGATATTATCAACATAAATCATAATTTCACATAAGGCTTAATTCCATGCTAGATCATGAGCAGTTCCAGTGACTTGCTATAAAGGTGGGATAATAGCCACCATTTTAAAAGTAGTTTATTTACATTTTTATACTTGCATGTAGTCTAAGTTGGCTATTTTACTTGCGGAGATGTAGCAAAATATGATGCAGGAATGCGACAGTATGGAAAGTGACTTGAAAGAATAAGGGGTGTTTTTTTCTTCACATACACTATCTGCCTTTAGAGGGGCAAGTGTACAGTCAAGGAGGAGATACATGGTGTGCTGGGGCAAAGCAAGCAGCAAATATGTCCTGCAGTATGAATGCAATATGAATGGCAGAGCCAGTCATTCATCACTGGAAATAGGGAGGCACATTTCTAATAGAGGGGTTTTATTTGTCATGTTTATCCAACTTTTAGAATATTTATCTTACCAGGAGGTAGCCACAGTTGACTAATAAGTCTCCTTTATTAAAGTGTATGGTGAAATGGCTATTGACAAGATTGTAGAACTGTCCTATAAAACATCATTTAATAATAAAAAGTGATTAGAAGAGATTGTTATGACAACCTTAAAAACATGCAGAGATTAAATGGGGTCAGACACAAAGTGAAACCAGATCAAAATATATGAATATATCATAGTTCTCATCTGTGCTGTTATCTTTATTTATTGGTGTTAATATATGTTTGGGATGTTTACTGTAACACAATATATTTCTTACTCTGTGGAGATCTATGAAAGCTATTCCTCCCCTATCACTTTCCCAATTTATTCTGAAGAACTACCAGTTCAAAGACAACTCAGATTCGGGTCTGTATTAGAATGAGTGCTCTGTTTTCAAAGTGGTTCAATGCCCACTGAGATAAATTTTAGGCACTTAGAACTATCTGTGTTAATGATCCTCTAGGGACTCCAGTCCTACCTCTATGGCAAATTCTCACTTTGGCCTCACTCAGGTGAGTGATGCAGCTCCTCCTGACTTCAGCATTGTGTAGCAGAACCTTACAAGCTGAGGAGCACTGTTTACCCTATCTTCTGTTGGAGACAAAGTAATTATATTAATCATGCCAGAATCTTAAGCATGAACTAAAATTAAAATTTTGAATAATATGGAAAAACGTAGCCAAGGCAATGGTTCTGTCTCACTGACAGTCCATAAAATATTACTAAGAGGTTAATATATAACTTTCTTACATAAGGTTGTTGATATTCCAAAAATATATTTATGATTGTAAATAATATTTTTTTGGTTTATCACAAATGTAATGAAGAAATATCCTGGGCTTTCTCCTTGGCAGGTATTAGTCTAATGAAACGTGAAATGGTACATAACAACAAAAAATCCCTAAGTAGAAGTGGACAGAAGAGAATGACCTTATCAAATATGTGGAAATTGACCTATCAAACATATTAAGCATTCTGCCATTATGCTGGGAGGCTATCCTCCATTAGCTGTTGTGGTCATTTAACATTTCATTTTGATGTGGTGTTGTAGTGGTCATGGTCATGAACTATGAGGGTTCATTGACTAGTTGTGTGTGCAAAGATCATGATTATGGGGTTCTCAGGGTTCCACAGTACACAAGGACATGGAGATCTGGGTTCCCGAGAATTTCTTTATTAGAAATTACTACAAAGCTACTATTAGTAAATCAAATATATAGTATATATGTACAAGTCACTACAAAATTGCCACTATGAGAGCAAGTAAAAAAATATATATGAAAGTTATTACTGAATTCCAACTACTGAAGAAAATATGTACTTATGAACTTTTAACTGTATGTCTGCACCTATAAATATATTATATGAGGTGTTACAACACTCACCAGACTGCTCCAACCAATGAAGGAAAAAATCTCACTTCGAAGATGATCTGTGTCATGGAGTGCAGAGTCAGTCAGGCATTGCCAGCAAGGGTCTGGTCTGTCTGGGAGATCTTGTGCGGGCCAAGCACTGGAAAAATGTGCAGATAAGCTATCTTTGACTAGGTAGCAAGTTACTTTTTGTACCTTTTTAGTGTAGATACATAAGTGGACGTAGGACATCAGTTCCAGGAATAGTTGTTGCTGACTCCTGTTTTCCTGGAAGGTCAGTTTGTTATCACAGATTCTTTGTCCTGCACCCATCAAGGTTTCTTAGTCTTGCTAGCTACTTTCCATCACAGAGGTTTTGGATGAGCTTATCAGAGGTGCCTTGGGACTCCAGCTAAGGATATATCCTACCTTGTCAGTATGTTTAGCAGGTCACTTTTGTGGTGGCTCCTATCATGTGTAAGAATGAAATTATTTAAATTCTCAAGCATCAATTCAATTTGTACTATAGTGACAAATTTAATTGGTTGTAATTTTCACCAAATGTAGAAGTAGTAAAATAGTGTTCCTATCACCTCAGAAATACAACAATGACATCCTCAGTTTTATGACATTTGTTTTTCTGTGCTTCCCACACTAAGCTGCAAAAGACCTCTGCAGAAAAGCAGAGCAAATGAGCAGAACAATTCTGCAGAAAAAAAGAATTCTGTTTTTGGTATAAAAGGATATAAAACATGCAGTAGATTTTTAGTCTGCATTATGAACGTACTTGGTATTGTTTCAGTGTGGCACAAAATTAATTCTAACTGCTTTCATATCCTTTTCAGAGAGGGGAAACAGCCAGATGTTAAGCGAGTGTTCAAGGGTGCTGAAATTGACCTACAAGCTCTTATTTTCTGGTCATTTGGTCATCTTCCTCTTTTTATTCTCCCTTCCTCCCCCAACCCCTGTGTGTAATGCGATATTTGTGGCACTCAGAAAAGATTTGCAAAACATACAGGATTTTTTTTTTTTTTTCTGAAATGGTTTATGTCAGTGTCTAGTGAAATGCATATTAATATCCTTACCAGGTGTACTACAGGTGCCATTAAGTGCCATAGCAACATACCAGCATTTTCTAAAAGGTAAGACGAGATGGTGAATTAAAAAAAATAAAATTAAAAAGTATCACAAAACCAAATTTTTGAGCACTTTTCCAAGCTATGAATACACATTTGCATTCCTAATTCCAGTCTGTCAGAGGCTGTGCTTGCTTTCCCTTCCACAAAAAGCTATCTTGCAGGGACATCTCTTTTCACTCTTCTTGTAGTCCAGCTAACTAGCTATGAAATACTCTGAAGAGCGAGATGGGGATAGCGAGACCTGGACAGGCTAGAGAGTTGGGTAGGGAGGAATGTAATGAAGTTCTACAAAGGCAAGCATAGGGTCCTGCACCTAGGGAGGAATAACCCCATGCACCAGTACAGGTTAGGGGTTGACCTGCTGGAAAGCAGCTTTGCTGAGAGGAACCTGGGAGTCCTGGTGGACAAATTAATTATGAGCTAGCAATGTGCTGGGGAATCTATCTGTGTGCAGTTATGAAGGAATTGTTGTGAGGCAGAAGGGAAAGAAGGATGGATAACAAAGATTTGTCCAACTGACAGTTAGTGCAACTGATTACCATGTAATTCTTAATTTTGTGTGTTTGTGGTACTACGCTCTTTGAAGGGGAGATATGTGGGGAATTGCTTGTTACTCAGAAAATGTACTTATCTCCTTAAAAGTCCATGAAATACTGGACTGGGCAAATGTATAGAAAGGGAGTGGGGACACCTTTATTTAAGTGCATGTGAGGAAAACCCTTCAGTTTAAAGAAAGAATAAAATGTTAAAAATACATGTAGTTTCCATGTTTCCTTATGGTGGGATTTTGTTTTCATCAAAAGGAGAGGGGGTTTCATCAAGGAGACAAAAATAAGGCAACAACAGGTATTAATCACATTTACTCCCCCTTGTATTCAGTCTCTTTTGCCTTTCTAATCCATAGCGACTTGTACACTGCTCCTCCTCCTTGTGTGCATTGTCAGTGCTTGCAAACCAAGCCAGGAAGCACCAGTGCTCTAACACTGTTGAGAGTTTGTCTCACAAAGGACACAGTCCTGGATAAGCGACATCACTGCCTAATGCGTCAGTCACCCAAGGAATAAAAAGGAGGAGGAGATACAGAGCTTTCTCTGGTACTGCCATGATAGGGTCTAAGAATTTCTTCAGCTCCCCATTGTGACATTGCAAGCTTGAACCTCAGCCAACCAAAAGACCTAAGGTTTTCTGAAAATGACAGGGAATGAGTGTCAGTTAACATGACAAAATCACGTCAGAAATGCTTTTTGCTGTATCATGTATATTTTGTTTCTTCTTACCCACTAAAAACAAGAGTTATTGTAACCACAAGGCAATTTTATCTTTGTCTCCAGAATGTCCTGATCAATATCTCTTTGTCGGTACGTATGTAGCAATCAGTATCATCCCTAATACAGAAAGGTAAAAAAACACAGCGACAAATTTTCTACAGTGTAAAAGGTATTGATTGAAGCTACTTGGATTTTTGCCCCAAATAGTGGCTACAAAGTACCAAATTACCATTTTGCTTGTGCTTTTCTCAGCACTGCTACACCTGACTGCATGCATTCAAACATCCAGAAGTAGGAAAAGGAATAGACCAGAAAAGCTTTCCAGACAGAACGACACGAATAGTGAGAAAGGTCAGCCCTTTTCCAGTCTACATTATTTAGCAATCAACTTGTAAGTTCCCTTCTCTTTTCTTTTTAAGGAGAGTTAAGTATTTTAGCAGGCTTTGGATTACTGAAAAAAACCCACTACAAAACAAAAGGGAAAACAATTTAATTGCTGGATGGAAGCAATGAATGAATAAACCCCCCTCTCTTTGCCGTGTCCTGCCAAAGAGAGGCCTCAGATGTGGGCAGACTGTATTGACATTTTCAGATTTTTAGCTTTTCAAATGGGGGGTGTCTTAAGGGATGTGTTTAGGAATGGACTACTCACAGAAGCTTCAAATCTGTTTCTATGGATTTATTTGGAAAAAAGAACTTCAAGTTCACAAATGTCTGCTTTACAAGTCCTGCTGTATTTAGGTTATAAAAACTGATATTAGGTTGATACAGGAATTGCTATTCATGAACTAACTGAAGTGACTACAAGTGTTATAGTACTCCAGGCTAACAGTATCTGAAGGAAGGATTCAAGCTTCAGGTTTATACAGTTCTTGCACTGGGCTCTGTGTATTTTGTAAAATAATGCATCACAATTAGCTAAGTTGCAAAGCAAAATCAGATACACCATGGCACACTACAGCAACCAAGATCTCTCAGTTGCTACAGGTTTTTCAGCTGACTATAATTGCTAATATATGCCTTCCTACATTTTCCTTCCATCGTGTTATAGCTCAGAGTCCTTGTAAAGTTGTGAATGTTAAGACATTATGAAAAATACAAACGGGAGAAACATAGTTATAGGGAATAAATTTTTAGAAATAAACTCTTACGGAAAACATAAAATGTCCTATAAACTACTAATAAATGTCTGAATCTTTACAGATATCTGGAAAATTATATTAAATTCTTAAATATTGCTTAAAATTTGAAAAGGGTTTCAGGGCAAATTCTAGGTATATCTATCTTAATTTCTGTAAAATCTCTTGCTTCTCAGTAAGAGTGACACCATCCCAGTCATTAACACTGTGGAGGGGATGAACTTCTGGTCAACAAGGAGGAGAAACAAAAACTTTTGTGAAACACGGTTTCCATCTGCATGCAAAAATTTGCAGCATAAAAGGGACCATTATAATAATGCTCTTCCACATACTTATAATGAATGGTGCCCACAGAGGTTTCTATATCCACCAATTTCAAAGAAAATAAACAAGAAAATTTTGGTTTCTAAAATACTTATCTCAATAACTTTATCTAGTTTCTTCAGTGCATGATTAAATTAATGGAATTTATACTTTAAAATTGCACCAGTGAGAAACCACTTTAGAGTCCAGGGGGAAAATGACATTGTCACTATGTCAGCAAAACAGATATATTTTTCATATCCTATGCTTCAATTCAAACTATTTTGTGTGCTTACAGGATAATTTATCAAGGCTGAATCCTTCTGTAAGGAAAATACTGTGCAGGCAGATTCTCTACCTTGTTTATATCACTTCCACTGTCACACAACTTTCAGAATCTAGGCAAATAAATTTATAATATCCTTAATATAAACATTTATAATCTTCTCATTTCATTCTATTGATGGTAATCGGCTGTTATTCCATGCAAATTTTAGTGCATAGTATTGCCCTCATCTATCCAAGTTCAAATCAAATAAAAATTTGTGTAATGGTTATAGTTTTTATATCATTCTAAAGGATGTTTATAAAGGTAGTTTTTAGTTTAACGAGATACAAGAAACATTTTTAATTTCTAAGACATGACAGACATTCAAAGGTGCTGAAAACTTTTGCTCTGGATACTGTTATCTCCCCAAACTTCTGTGCATATAATTTTACTGTTAGATTATGGGTTTTCTTCTGAATAAAAAATAAAAAAGACTGGATTTTTTATTCTTACTTTCATAAATAATCAAAACCACAGCTGTTTGTTTGTCACTTGTTTTATTCCTTGTCTTTGCAATTTTGCAAATAGGATATGTCTGTTCATATCTTAGTAATTTGTATTTCTTACTGTTTCTTTTTAAGATTGGTTCTTACTTGTCTCCTAAAAAATTACCATTATAAAACCAACCAAATAAAGTAATATTCTATGATAACTTTTCTGTAGAAACTTTACTGGCAGTGATATGTTCTTCTATTATATTCTATAGCTTCTTTTTTTTGTCAGTCATTTGGTGGATCCAATATCTACAGTATTCCTTTTATTCAACAGCACATTTCTATTAAGGTGCTTTGATAACTTTGGCCGTGAACTGTTTTACCTCTGCTTTGCACAGATGTTATCTCTGAATTATTTAGACTGTGGCTTGCAAAAATTCATTAGTAGTGCAGGAAACTACTCATATTCAGCTAACTGTAATAAATTTAGTAGGAATCAAATACAAATACAATACAAATATGCTTAAATATGTGCTTAAGTGCTTTGGCGATTTAAAGCTTACATTATTTTTCAAGTTTTAAGGCCATTTCGGGGGTCAAGAGTTGAATGGAAATATGTCACAGCTACAACTCTCGGAAAAAAACTGGAAACCACATGAACAAATTATTGTGGATCAATCTTAACACTAGGTAACAGAAAGACCTTTTACAGAATTATCAATCTCATATTTTTCAAAGCCACTAAGTGCACAATAAAAAGATGATGCACTAATGGCCTTTAATACATCCTTTTGTGCAAAAAAATTCACAGCATGATGCAGTGAGTTGCATTTTTGAATTCCCCTCCTTTCATTAATACCTATTTTATAAATTATAGGTACTAGCTTTTGAATAAGCATGAGTCTGGCTTGGTTTTTCAAAAAAAATAAAGCATACAGATGATGGCTGAACCAGTTGTTGACCATCAAATTATTATGATAGAATCTATTTTTAAAAGTAACTTTAATGTATTCTTGTGTGCTGTTTACTTATGTTGCCTCTCCTATTCTCAGAGAGAACATGTATTTATAATTGTATTTTGTCAGTTGATTCAAGGTTAAAGACAGTGGTGATTATCATAGAACACTTGATTTTACAAACAGAATGTGTATCATCTATATTGCTCTCTTTAAACATCTTTCTAAAGCAATTGGTGATAAACAGTGATGGGCATTATTATTTCTGACAAATCAGTATGTTTCTCTCTCCTTTGAAATATTCAATAGCCCAATTGTCACTTTTTTTTTTGTGAAACACCAGATGTCCCTGAAAATCTTTTGGAATGAATCAGTATCTACTAAAGTTCCATTGTTAGAGGTTTTGGGTGAATTTTCAATACAAACCATGGAAAAATAAACATATTCCATCACTGTTCATAGGAATTTTACATGGAATTTTCTACTCTCTGTTTAAAACTTTCCATTTTGGTCTCCTGGGTTCCTTGAATATTAAAATACATGGAGTGAATCAAATCACATCTAAAATAAGCATAAAATAAGTTTGAAGAGCAATGTAGTACACAAACACTATTTTCATTTGGCCATCGTACTTCACAGTGTCATTCCTCATAAATCTGAATGTATTTTCTCTCCTTAATACCTACTTTTTTCTAGAGCAAGAGGGGATGTATGGCTTTTATGAAGTGACAACAAAATAGGGGTTTATAATACATACTAGAACAACTAGTTTTTGTTACACTTGATGTTGTACCCTTCTATGCAGCTTTGCCTATTTCCTTTATAATCCATCAGACACACTTCTTCTATAACCTTTTGGAGTAAACCACAGAACATTAGTTAAAGAAATTATATTATATCAAAAGATACTATCGGATGAAAGACCCCTGTTTTTAATTTACTTTGTGTTGACACAGATTTCAATCTGCTATCACTTTTCCTTATCAGGCTGACAAAATAGAATTTGTGCAGTGGATATATAGAAAATTCACTCAATGGCTATCTGTCATAGTCAGAAAAGATGCTATCTGTCATCAGTGGAGACTTTATTTACTTTTAAAAGTGTTTGCTCATACACAAAATATCAGCCATAGTGTCCTTGTCCTTTGCTTTGAAGAGTATAGTTATTAGAAATGAGGAATGAGAACTAAATAACATAACCTGCCTTCCTGCTCACAGATATCATTTTGAATACCCAATCTGTACACTGAACTAAATCTCAAGTGTGGAAACAGTTCCAGGAAATATGAAGAAGTATTTATTCAACAAGATAATAAGGTAAGTACCTAATTTTAAGCACATTTGTAGCATTGTTTAGCTTGTACTTTTCCAAAGAGGGACCATGCATTTCATCAACTTTACCAATTGCTGTTAAGTATTTTATCTCAGTATCGTAAGTCTTTCTGTTATATATGTTACATGTTCACACAACAATTTTAAATTTTAACATGAGTTTTTCCACAGTTAAGTTAAGGATAGTGAGTATACTCACTCACAGTACAGTGAGGCACTGGATTTCCTTAACATTAAAGTCAGGGTCTGTACAGAGATACTGTTTAAAAATATATTTACTGAGCCTACTTTGAGATGCCACTTGCAGTCCAGGATACAGTGCACAGTTTCCGTTTAGTTTTTTTCCTATAGCACATTTAGGCTCTCACCAGAGCCCTGTATAAATGAAAATGTTGTCATATGAAGAAATCTAGTCCAAATAAAAATACATCCATCCTGGGTGTTCTCCAGCTATATATTTCCTTTATATTTCTAGTCTGTTAGACAAGTGGGGTTTTTTTTTTCCAAAACTACTCCAAAATGAGAGAAATTTAAAACTCTTCTATTCTTAATATAGTCTGCAGTCCAAGGGAAAATTATATTTTAGAGTTTAAAAGTATTAGAGCTTCAACTTCAATCCCAGACCTGGAGTGTCTTGTTGCTTTAAATATTAAGAACAACCTAAGCATGAGGTATTAAAAAGAAGTAAGCACATCAAGAGCCTCAGAAATTGAAGATTACTTTCATAATATCTTATGTTTAAAATTGTCCAGTGATGATAAAGAACAATTGTTATTTTAGAGAGCTCATTAACATTGAGGGAGTAAACCTTGATGAAGAAGTCACTGTGCTAAGAATACAGGAGAAAAACTAATTAAATGAAGGAGGAAAACCAACCTCTCTACCTCAAATATTATAATGGTACAAACATTTGTTTTCCAGAAAGTGCTAGGAATTATAAATCAGCTAATATTTTAAGTGATCATACCCCACATGAGATTAAATGTGTACAGGTGGCAAACATAAAAACGTGTGAAAAGCAACTTTACATACCTGCATGACTGTGAGACACCTTAATGACTGCAGCTGGGAGCACAAGCTGCAGCACACTAGTGCCTACCTGGCATGGATACTTTCCTGGTATTTAGTGTTTCTAGTTCCTGGAGGAATCCCTTTAACGTGTCCTTGAGGAAGATGCTGCTCTTTGGGGCATGTTGTTCCCTGCCACACAAGCAGTTACTGCATTGCTCATAGCAGTGGCAATTCTGCTGCAGTGAGAACAGCTCTGGATGGGAACCACTGGCTACCCCTTTCGTCAGGACTGAGGGCAATTCCTCTGGTTACATAAAACAGTACAAGCGGCACCTGCTTTTAAAAGGAAAAAACTGCTGTATATAGCAAGGGCAAATCTGGAGGGTAGATTGTAAATATCCAAAGTACCATCACAGCCTTCTGCAGACTAATGGAGTTCTCCTATTGGCTTTGTTCTGCAAAGGTAAAGGCCAAGATTTCGTTCTGCACGTGCACCAGCAGACACATGCACAAATCTCTTAACATCTTTGTGAAGTAAAGTTACATTTGAGTCTGAAAAGACACAGACACATAAGGTAACATAGGGTAAAGTCCACCACACCCTGGAGTCTCTTGCACAGTGAAGGAAGGGTTATTCTTTACAGATGTGTCCTCCATAGTGTGCTTATTTGTTTATCAGGATTTAACAAAGATTTCCCCCCCTCCCCCCAAAATGTAGCTGAACAAATGGCAATACAGAAATGATAAGGGAGAATGGTGCACTGAAATTAAAAAAGCTACCATCCCACTTAGTAAATGAAAGGGAAGATAATTAGAAGTAACATCACTGTCAAATAATTGCAGTGATCAGCCAGCTTGGCGTGATTACTAACTCTTTTCTTTTTCCTAAGGAGAGAAAGAATTAATTGCAAAACAAAATTCAGAAAAGAAGAATACCACAATGTACCCTTTGGGAGGGAACCTATTGCTCTAAGTTTATTTTCTTTGGAATAGATTTTAAAGCAAGAGAATTTCAAATTAAACATAAATGGAAGCTGTGATTCTAACTGCCAATAAAAAATTAAGGGAGCTGTGAAACTCTAGGGGCAGGTTCTTAAAAAGATTATGAACTAAAACATCAAGGGGCATTGTACTGGCCTAAAAAAATTAGAAGAGTGATCTTGGGATTTTATAATGCATGAATAATAACAGCTGTGGTACTCATTGGAAAAAATGGACTCATGTGAGCTGTATTTTTTTTTCTGGCCACTGTACATGCAGCACCATGGCATTCCAGAGGAGTTGTGAGGTTTTTGCTCTGGGGGTGGAAAAGCCACAAGGATAACACAATTATGTTGTTTTCTATCTGGATTTTAGGAAAGAGTGTTTGATCTAGGCCCCCAAAGCTCCCTTCCTAGTCCGTGGAGGACTGTCGCTTCTGAATTGAGGTATTACAAAGTGCATGATTGTTAGAGATCAGATTAACCTGGCTTTTTGAATGAATATAAAGAGAGCTTAAAAAGACTCTCTCAGGTACAGATATCCACAATATAAACATCTGTGTGGTAGGTTGACCTTGGCTGGATGCCAGGTAACCACCAAAGCCACTCTATCACTCCCCTCCTCAGCTGGACAGGGGAGAGAAAATATAATAAAAAGGCACGTGGGTCGAGATAAGGACAGGGAGGTCACTCAGCCATTACCATCACAGGCAAAACAAACTCAACCTGGGGAAATCAGTTCAATTTACTACCAATAAAAATCAGAGAAGGATAATGAGAAAAAAAACCCTGAATCTTAAAACATCGCCCCCTCACTCCTCCCTTTTTCCTTGGCTCAACTTTACTCCACAACTTTCTCTGCCTCCTCAGCCTGGGTGGCACAGGAGGAGGGTGACTGAGGATTGTGGTCAGTTCATCACATGCTATTTCTGCTGCTCCTTCCTCCTCAGGGGGAGGACTCCTCACACTCTTCCCTGCTCCAGCATGGGGTCCCTCCCAGAGGAGACCGTTCTCCATGAACTTCTCAAACATGAGTCCTTCCCACGGGCTACAGTTCTTCATAAACTGCTCCAGCGTTGCTCCCCAGCAGGGCCACAAGTCCTGCCAGGAAACCTGCTCCAGTGTAGGCTCCTCTCTCCTGGGGCCACAGGTCCTCCCAGGAGCTTTCTCCAGCCCAGGCTTCCCATGGGGTCACAGGCTCCTTTTGGCACAAACACCTGCTCCAGCGTGGGGTCCTCCATGGGCTGCAGGTGGATATCTGTTCCACCGTTAACCTCCATGGGCTACAGGGGGACAGCCTGCCTCACTATGGTCTTCACCAGGGTCTGCAGGGGAATTTCTGCTCTGGAACCTGGAGCAACTCCTCCCCCTGTGTCTGCATGTTTTTTTTCTCACACATTCTCACTCCTCTCTCTGGCTGCAGTTCACAATTTTTTTTTCTCCTTCTTAAATCATAGATCATAGAATGTGTTGGGTTGGAAGGGACCCCTAGAGGTCATCTAGTCCAACCCCCCTGCAGGGAGCAGGGACACCGCTAACTAGATCAGGTTGCTCAGAGCCCCGTCCAACCTGGCCTTGAATGTTTCCAGGGATGGGGCCTCCACTACCTCTCTGGGCAACCTGTTCCAGTGTTTTACCACCCTCATTGTAAAGAATTTCTTCCTTATATCCAGTCTAAACCTTCCCTGTTTTAGTTTAAAAATATTACCCCTTGTCCTGTCACAGCTGGCCCTGCTAAAAAGACTTTCCCCATCTTCCCTATAGGCCCCCTTTAGGTACTGAAAGGCCATAATCAGGTCTCCCCGCAGCCTTCTCTTCTCCAGGCTGAACAACCCCAACTCTCTCAGCCTGTCCTCATAGGAGAGGTGCTCCAGCCCTCAGATCATTTTAGTAGCCCTTGTTTGGACCCGATCCAACAGTTCCATGTCCCTCTTGTGCTGAGGGCTCCAGAGCTGGACGCAGTACTCCAGGTGAGGTCTCACCAGAGCAGAGTAGAGGGGCAGAATCACCTCCCTTGACCTGCTGGTCACACTTCTCCTAATGCAGCCCAGAGTACGGTTGGCCTTCTGGGCTGCCATCACACATTGCCAGCTCATGTCCAGCTTTTCATCCACCAGCACCCCGAAGTCCCTCTCGGCAGGGCTGCTCTCGATCCTTTCTTCCCCCAGCCTGTACTGATACCGGGGGTTACCCTGACCCAGGTGCATGACCTTGCACTTGGCCTTGTTGAACCTCATGAGGTTCACCAGGCCCACCTCTCCAGCCTGTCCAGGTCTCTCTAGATGACATCTCGTCCTTCTTGTGTGTCACAGAGGCTCTACTGCCTTCACTGATTTGCTTGGCCTTGGCCAGCAGCGCTCCATCTTGGAGCTAGCTAGCATTGGCTCTATTGGACATAGGGGAAGCTTCTAGCAACTTCTCACAGAACCTACTCCCTGAGGCCCCCCTGCTACCAAAACCTTGCCACGCAAATCCATTACAATGTCTAAAGTTAGGTGAAAATGGCTCTTTTCCTTACAACTCTGATACCATCTGTTCGGTTGTTTCCATCTGTGTGCCCCTCCTGCAGAAGTTTGTCATCTGGTACTATCTTGCCAAACACTAAACATTTGTTTTTAATACTCAAACCCTTTATCCAGAAAGGAAGGTCTTGCACTGACTTACCAGCATGAAAGAAGTGGAAGAAAAATGAGAAAAGATAAGACTTGAGAGCCGAAAACAGGAAAGAAAAAATGAGGTAGTATTTCTTTTGTGTTCCTGGTTACCTCTTCCTTTCTCTGCAAAGAATTTACAGGTAACAAATACTAGAAACAAAGTGATAATTGAATAAACACAGGATATACAGCTGTCATGGATGCTTTGCTTGATATGATACCACTCGTTACTGATCGTGTAACTTTCAGCTATACAGCTAGTCTTTGCTCAGGGAAGTAGTCCGATTTCTCCAAGTTTCTATAGCTTTGCTCGCTTTATGATTATATGGGTATTCCTGGAGTGTTTGAAACACCAAACCACATCTCACAATTGTTTTAGGTGGGCCATTTTTGGGTTACGTGTTGTTGCTACAGATCTCCTCTGTAAATAATCACAGTTCAATGACCATGAATATCTACATACCAAATTTACTAGTACTATGAGTCACTAATATAACATTCATATCTGAAGGACCCGCTTGATCTAAAACTTACCTTCAGGAAGAGGATAAAACACTGGAGAAAATCCTTTCTCATTCTACAACTGCGCTTCTCTTCTGGTTAGACAGATATAAAAGTATATTTTGAAGTCATGATGAAGTCAAGGAAAGTTGCAAGTGACCACAGTTATTAAACAAGGGTGGACTGGGCATGTTGGTTGTGATCTCTCTACTAACACAACTGCATGATAACCGGGGCTCATCAATATTGACTGTTTGCATGATTGTGGGACAAGAGGAGAGGTGATGTTTGTTGGTTGGTGCGTTTGGTGGAAGGCTTCTTGCATGGAGAGCTTGATGTTTTAAAGGATTATCTCCTAATATAATTTACTTGATTTTTAATGCTGTGAAAACATAACCATGCTCTTTATATAAATACAGGATGTTGTGGTGCTTTTTTCCCTATGCCAAATGAATAACAGTCACTTGGCATGTAAAATCGTTGGGTTCAATTCTTGACTCTCTCTACTGAGAAGATGAACCTACTTCTCCTGCTGAAAGATGCATGTACCAGTCACCAGCCTGGAGGTTTTTCTAGGAGGAAGTGACATACTATTTTCTCCTTCAATGAACATTTATGCTAAAAAATGTGAGATTCACTAAAAAGTGCTAACTAAAGTGATTGCTGGTGGATGCCCATGTAATGTGTTAGAGAGCTATGTTCACTGTCTTTGCAAGAAATTTACCACCAAATGGTATATAAAAATTGAGATAATTCATAACTGAAAAAATGCTTTATTTCTGGTTAAAAGAAATAGACTGTATGCACAAATCAATGTTTAATTGTATAGAGGGGTTGCCTTGGTTATATTTTTGTCATAATTGACATGGATTAAATCCAGTTCACTTTGGTACAGAAAGGATGATGCTGACATAAAACTCATGTAAAAGTGGATAACCATGCCCCTTGATTCCTCTAATTTTAACTTGTTAACTCAGTTCTGTGGTGTCTTTTGAACTTTGCATTTGCTTATTAACCAGTGGTACAGTGAATTTCGTCTCACAACAGACAGATATGTCTGAAAATTAAATCATACTTATATGCTACTGAAGTAAAGCCTTATTAAGCAGGGAAATAGAACAATAGTCCATAACCTTTAAGTGTTCTAGCTGATTCTATAACAACATTTTCTACGGCTGTTAGGACTAATGTCTCTCTACTATCTCAGAACATTTTTATAGTATTGATTTTATTATTATTATTTTATGCCCAATAAACTTTGAGTATTTTTTAACAATTACATGTGATTTTCCTGAACAATAGATAGTCTCCCAGGAAAAGGAGGCTTTAAACAACTCTGAATGTGCCATATACCAGTGAGGTATAGAGAGTCTATTATGTAGCTATTTCATTTCAGTGTGCACTAGGCAGAGACAAGACATTTTGTTTGATTAATACCATGCAAGATCTTCTATCAAAATATTAATATCTTTTAAATAGGTGTATCGACTTACTAAATGGGGTATCATCAACTTTCTGTATTGCAAACATTACAATATCTGTTTCTCTCATAATAGTAGCTATAACTCTATGACCCTAAAGAAATAAAGCATCCATATGACAGGACAAGGGACAAGGTTTGCACTGTATACATCCACAAAGATTTCTTAGGAGGACTAAAATTGAAAAACTACATAAACCCCAGAAATAACTACAAACAGACAATCTAGAAACTGTCCCCTTGAAGTCAACATAAAGAGAAAGAAAGTGCACTCTTCTCAAATCTCTGCAGGAATACTGTTAATGTAACACTGCATTGGGAACAGAATCTAATAATAGAAACATAATTACCCCTAAATTTACAATCCATGTATCTGCAGAATTCCCACAACGATCTTATACTTCAAATGATATATGCATTCAGAAGTTAGGATTTGACTGAATATAATTAAAATTCAAGGCAGAGGGAGTTATGATTGTTCAGATCGCATGCATCAGATGACCAAATGTCAGGGAAAGAGGAGACTCCTTCAGCTAAAAGGATAGTCACCAATAAAGAGCTACAAACTGGTCATTGAATTTTGACTGGCAATCTGAAAAACTATATGCACCTCAGTAACTTGTAGTTGCTACTCATATCCCAGTAATGAGAAGATGTCCTGAGACAACCTTGTAACACAGGGACTGTTCCCATGTATTTGGGACACTAGTCCCAGATTTTCATCCAGAACACTTTTTTTTTTTTTTTTTTTTTTTTTTTTTTCATTTCCTGGGTCTACAACAATAGAACAAGAGTTTGGTGATCCAGATCCTTTCATAAAAGTCGGCTGTTTGCTGATATCCAGAGGCGTCAATGGTTGGTAGAGAACATCTAGAAAAGCTTGGGATTAACCAAGCAAGTGTCCCTGCACATAAAGCTGTGTTGCATTTTCTAGGTGTGTTCTGAAAGTTCACATACTGACAGTGTCTGGTGAAACAAAAGCAAAATACTTTCATTTAAAATCCCTAAAGATTACACATCAGTTCCCAGAATAGCCTATGGGGATTCAAAATTATGGTCTCTCTTTCCTATTTCCAAGGGAAAGACCTTACAGCACAAGACAGACAAATCAAATTTCTAGAGCTCATTGATGGGAACATTCTGCTGCAGATTTGGATTTTGAATCCATGCTGACATACTAAATCAGACTAATGGTACCTTCATATTGCACAATGTATACAAAAATGTAAAAACTTGATGACCATGCTGTGGTACTTCCCCAAAACATTCTCCTATTTTACAAGTACTTGCTTCATGGAATCTAAAATCATTCTTACCTGTTTCAAAGGATTTCTCCTCCATTAGTTTGCCTCATTGGCCATGGATAACCTTATTTTTCTGGAAAGCACAGTGATTATAAACTTCTGTCCATCTGAATCAACCACCTTCCACTTCCACTTGATGTTCCTTTGGTTTTGCACTGGAAAAGATGGTGAACAATCAATCACTATTCATTTTCTCATTTACAGTCATGATTCGGTAGTCTTTTATCATATTCCATTTTGGTCATTTTTTTGCACGCTGATGAATACTAGTCTCTGGTCAACAATCTTATGGAAGTTATTCTATCCATTTGATCATCCCTTTTACCCTTTTCTGAATATTTTCCGGTACTACTGTGGCAATTCACCCTGTATTCAAGACCATAAATTGATTACACAATGTACTGATGCTTTGCAGTTTTGTCCTCTATTCCATTTCTAATATTTTTTAAGGTTCTTTTTGCTTTTCTGACTACCACTCAACACAGAGCTGACATTTTTATAAAGCTATCTTTATAATCTCAATATTATACTCTCCCTGTTCTTAAGAGCTAATAATCAGTTCATGTGTACATCACTGTATGGGTAAAATCAGAGCTTTTTTTTCCCATGTCTTTAATTTTATATTAAAATTCTACTGAATTTCATTTATGCCTTTATTGTCCAGTCACTATCAGAGTTCTTTTTCAGAAATTCCTGATCCTGACATTTATTAATCAACTGCTAGTCTCCACATTACTTTGAATACCTCTTGACTCAAGCTGTTTTTCGGATCACTCATAAATGTGGGGGAGAAATGAATTTCAATGCTGTGTCCTCAAATTTGGAAGTTAAACAATTCTGTTTCCTATCTTTTAACTTTGAATTCTATATATTTACTAGTTGGGGGTTTTTTTATTATTACACTTTAACAGGATATTTGCATGTTTTAATGTAGAGCCTGATCCATGGAACAGTGAACAAAACACTAAATAACTTTTATAGGGCATACCCCATTGAGCCACAGACATAACTTCTCAAATGTTCATTCTCTCACTGGTCCTATGAATCTTACAGTCACTACTCCAGGCACTTTAACTAGGAAGGAAACATTCACTCCTGCTGTTTAGTTTAATCTGTAGTCTAACGTAGATCCCACTCCTATCTCCAAAAGAAGTTTTTAGGCTGGGAAAACTGATGTCCATATGGTGTCCATCTCAGAGGCACTATCCAGAAAAACTGGAAGAGCTTCTCCTTTGGATTTTTCCATCACTCCCAGAAGCCATGGATTAACTATGATGAAGTCCATTCCTGGGCTCCATAACTCTCCCCGTGCTTGCACAGAGAACATATATACACTGCTCGAGCTTATGGAGTCCACCAGGTGTTGTGGTGCCTAAACCTGTGCTTGGTAACACCCCAGTTCATTTCTGAATCTGACCTTCATAGATAAAAGAAGTATAAACTCCTATCTTCTGCTCATCGGTAATTTGATCATACCTTTCGGTAAATGCATGGGAGCTCTTGTTTCATAAAAGCTCCACTGTCATTCAAATTCGCTTTTCTTCATTCCTAAACCAATTTAATGGCTCAACAAGTACAACAACTTAAATAAGTTAAAAAATTCAAACAGAGAAAGCTTATGAAAAAGAAAGCTGGAAACACAAACCACATTTGACACTCAGAAAAATTAACTTTTTGTGATTTGTTTTTACAGGCCATGTTCAAATAACTATTGGCCTCTCTTGAGACTAGGAGACAGCATTAAGTTAAGCTGGTGGAAACTTTTTATCTCACTGCGTGTCTTTCCTGGGCAACTATGTAGACAAAACTTTCATTTAGCAAGCACTTTGTGCATAAAACAATGACACTTAAAGATGAATGAAACTATAAGAAAAATGTACATGGTCATCTTAGAACAATAGGGCAGTTGTCTAACTAATGAATAAAGCATTGTCTGATAGAAGAATGTAATTTTGGTGTTTGTTGCTTACCTTTGTTGTCCCCCCTCAACAGACCATGCCATTCATTACATCCTTTCTCCTTTTGCCAAGTGCCACTCCTGGTACTTGTCACTGTTTAACACAGCAAAATAGTACCTTAGTGTCCTTGGGCAAGTCTTCATCCTCTCCCTCTAGAAGAATTGCTTGAGTGAAAAATGTCTCAGTCTTGCTCAATCAAGTCCTTGCTTCTTCTTCATTACTTCAGAAAGAGCTGCTTTTGCACAATTTCCCTTCAATCCTCATAGTTTTGTCAGTAAACCAGGACTGTAACAGAGCTCTTATTCATAAATCTCCTTCTGCTCTATTCTTGATCACATGAGCATTACAGCAGGAGAAGGATAGATCTCTATGAGCTCTGAACTGGCAGGTATTATGGTGAATTTCATATGACTTGAGGCAGGATTTGGTCAAAGAACTGATGGAGAAAACGCTCAGTGTACTTTACCTGTTCATCATTTTATGAAAGAAAATCTTGATTTGCATTTTACATTATCTGAATTCTACATAGAATGAGGTTCCTTCCTCCCCCAGTGAAAAAGGGCTGAGTGAGGATCAAAATCTGAAACATCATCTGGAAACCTGTGGTAAAATATTAAGACAGAGATCATATACATTACTTAAACCTTATCCCTTACCCTGGCTAGTTACTCCTTTACTACATGTTCTTATTATATAGAAATCTGGAACACTTAAAATAGCTCTTCCCAGTTGTTGCAATTGTTCAAGTAGTCTTAGACATTATTAATAGGGAGCATGAAAATCACAAAGCCTTAATGTGATATGTTTTTAATCAGTGACATGAAGAAAAAAAACCTGTATTTTTTTCAAGTGATAGCAGATTGTTATTTTCACTGCATTTAAATGCACATCTAGTAATTTCACATTATTTACCTTTTAAAAACCCTTACAGCCATTTAGTGGTATTTTATATTACAATACTCATGTTATGCTAGCACTAAATTCAACTCCTTTCTGAAATGCAACATGGAATTACTCTCCTTTCTTTTAAAAGATCTTTCTTCTATCTCATTTTTAATAAATTCTAGTAAACATTAAGTATGCTACTGCTGCTTTCACAGAAGTACTTATATGACATTTTCATTCTGTTTTTAGACTAATAAACTGACTTAATTATGAATGATGCCAAGATTATAAATGATTGGGTTGTCTTCTGAAAATGTAAATTTATTCTGCATGCTTTTTCTCCCGCTTCTTTCTAAAATAGACTTAATGTTCCAAGCTGGAACATCTGCTTTCAATAAAATGCTTATGTATTTTCCCCAGCGAATGCACTTGTAATATATAATTTCTCTTTTGTTCACAGCTATTTCCATACTTTTTCCCTATCTTTGTTTCAGACTTATAAAAAGGAGAGTTAAATCCCTTGTCCATCTGATGCATTTTTTGCGTTTTCCACGGGATGGTGGACCACAACGCTTGGAGTAATATGCAATAGCCATTCGTGACATGGGATGAGATGCTCACTCAGAAAGTGTCACCTGAGATCTGCCACTAGGTTGCAGGTCTGTTCCTGCCAGGCAGGTGGAAAGAATAGGTTTCATATGAATTCCCTTGGCCTTGCTTGGTATGGGGCAACCAGTGTGTCACTCTGAAGCCTGCCTCTGCAGGCGTTGCATGTTGTGCATTAAGAGGGCACTGGTACCGCAGAAAACAAAGACTTCTGTGTAAAGTAAACAGCATAGTGACCTGTTTTCCCATGGTACAGAAGTTCCTTTCAGCTCTTTCCATTTCAACCAATTTTGCATTTCAGGGAGAAAAATCAAAGACGGCAGGTATTTCTACTTCATTAGAGAAGGAAGAACCTTTTCAGTTGCCCCATCTGACCAGTTACAGTGTCTCTGGGGAGTCTTTGGCAGAGTTAAAACAGGACCAAGACATATTTCTGTCCCTTTTGCACAGAAAAGTCTTCCAAACCTTCTTTGTCTTCACACCTGTATCAAAGCTATTAAATAAGCCAGACAGTGACAAAGGGTCAAGCTGAATGTGGCTGTGTGCACACAGAATTTTCAAGGATTTCAGGAACCTTAATAGGTAAATCTGAGAGAAAAGCAAAATTCAGCCCCCCCAGACAAAAAAAAAAGAAAAAAAATTATTGAAATACATTATTTTTCTGCTATACTAGCTTCCAGTGAAAGTAACTATGCAAATAAAGCCCAGAAAAAAATTACAGTAACACCTGAAAGTGCCAATGTTCCTTTATTTTTCCTTTTTATTTCTCCATGGCTTCCACCCCAAACTTTTTGAATATCCTAGATGCAGGCTAAGTAGGTAGTTGCCTGGGGCAGCCACAGTTTAGTACCTACCTTTCCTTTGAAAAGCTTTGCAGATCTTTCTGCTGAGGAGAGCAAGGGAATATTCAGGGCAGCAGTCACTGAGCAGCAGCTGCTAATTCCTCCTTCTCCGCCTGTACAGTCCCAGCAGGATAAGCAAATTAGGTCTTTAAGCCCGGTCTCCAGCTTCTCCTCTCCTTCCCTCCAAACATTATCAGCTATTCAACCCAGTGTCAGCTATTAAACCCAGCTTTCTCCCTAACTTTCCCATAGCAAGGAACAACCTTAACACAACACTCTTGGAGTGGAAAAATTTGATTTTTCTCATGCTTTTGAGACGCACACAGCCAACCCAAAATCCAAATAAATATTCAGCTTTCCTGAAGACCTTCTGAATCCTGGAAAGGATAAAAAAGAGAGAATTTTCTTTTTAATATAAATTCCACACTATTGAGGTTTTGCTGTGTGTTAGCCTTTTAGAATCATAGAATCATAGTATCATTTAGGTTGGAAAAGACCTTTAAGATCATCAAGCCCAACCATACCTGTCCACCACTAAACCATGTCCCTAAGCACCTTGTCTACCCATCTTTTAAATGCCTCCATGGATGGGGACTCAACCACTTTGCTGGGCAGCCCATTACAATGTTTGGCAACCTTTTTGATGAAGAATTTTTTTTTTAAGTCAGCCAGATGATTTCATTCTCTGAGGTTACTCTCTAGAAACTATCACAAACTGTAATATTAGTTTAAAACCATTCCTAGTATTGCCTGCTAAACAGTCCCAAATCTCTTAGTGTATATTTATCACTACATATTTGTACTGTATAATGCTCTTTAGATGTTTGATTTCAACTGTATTGCTCCATACAGTTGGAGTCTTTACAGTGTACTACATTTTTTAAGAACTTTATCCATGAAGATTCGTATAACATACTGTCATTTGCCAGATATTTTGAATTGAGTTTTTCTGTTATTCTTCTTTGCATGTGTAAAAAGAAAATTGAAGAAATAAAATACAAGACTAGTGAATCAGCTGATGAAGAAAGTGTTAACATAAGAATTTTTTCAATTTTCTTGGAAAAGTGGGACATTACAGTCCTGGAATTTTTGACAGTTGTTTGCATTAAAAATTAGTCATAATCAACAGAAAAATTAAGAGTTTCACTACATTATTGGGATGGTCCTCCTAAACAGAAAATTTAGATTCCAATTTTTATAACAGTGCAGTGTATAATATAAATAGATTATTTTTACAACTCATTTGTACGATGACCGCCTATTCAGTTCTCTTATGTTGCATCTAAATACCAGGAGTTAGTGTACTCATCACTTCTGGAAGACAGTAGTTGGCCCAGCTCATGCTTTTGATTTTTATTTATTTATTTATTTTTGATTTTTCTTTATTGGTAATTAATTTTCCATTTTATTTTTCAAGGAATTGAAAAAGGTGATTTGTGGTTATACATGACATTTCCTTTACTCTCTTTTATTGTGATTAGACTTTTACATTAAATGTTAATTCTTTTTACTAAGAAGCAGGTTAATTGTATCATCTAGTTTCAATTAGCTCTAATAGAGTGCATGTATAGCTTCAGAGTCTATTGTGCATATCCTCACATAGATAGGGAAAATGGAGTAAAAGCTATTATTTTGATGTCCTGATAAATTATGTTCCATATTATGTTAGATTAACAAAATGCATGACTAATGTCCCATGTACACATGAGCTGTGACAGCATTTCTGAGTGTTAATAAATCTGAGCACTGGCTGATGTCCAGTTCTTTTTTTATGGTAAATGCAAATTAAATCCACATCTTCTCATTATACTTAGTAATTTACTTCTAAATGCTCAAATCTAGTAATTATTATTTCCAACCTTTATACTGTAGCTCTCCAGACTGAATTAAAAATAATAATAAAAATAAAGTAATGATTATATCTAGATTGGGGCCTGAAGATAGTCATTCTTTCTGAAAGCACATTGTAGTCATAATAAACAAATGAATGGCTACAGGCAGTACTTGTTTGAAGCACAGTGGACTTGGAGATACAGAATTTGTTTGCAAACTTCACCAGTATTCAAACCAACAAAAAGGTTCTTCTATGCAATAGAACATAAGTATCAGAAAATTATATTACTCCCTTGTTATAAAAAGGAAAATCAGCTGTGAGGTACTACTGAGACCAAGGACATGGAAGAGTCCTGGGGCACTGGTGTCTGAATAAGGATATGGTTGGCTGCAACCCTGTAAGGCACATCATACAGCCATTACAAGAGTGGTTTAGAACCCCTCCTATGATGCAGAATGATCTGTTCCCTACCACCAGTCCTAGGAGTACTGTGATGTTTTTCTTAGGCATAGTGCAACTGGAAACTTTCTTCTTTTTCTTGTGGGTCTGAGCTGAAAGCATTCTTCCACACTTGGATGGTACTTGGTTTGCAGAAGTAGTTACACATAGAGACGAGTTCATAAAATGGATGTCACAGCCTGGGCTGCCACAGTTAACTCTCGACCCAGAGATGATGTAGATCCAAATATAGTACAAGACAGAAAACTTATATGGTACCAGGAATATTTGGCTAACTCTACACAGAAAGTAGTATTGTCCTTAGCACGTGTTGTTGGGTTCAGAATCATGATTTAACGGCACTCTTTTGTGTTGCTGAAGTGACTACAATCCTAGCAGGATGTTCTTAAAATATTTACTGACAGTCAGAGTCCCTGAGCAGTAAAGAAATGCAACCCTGTGGGAGCAGAGGACAACATAATTTGTCTGAGCGAGCGGCAGACCAGTTCTTGCATTGACAGGGGACTGTAGTGAATCTTTGCATGCAGAGAACAAACACCTAAGTCTTTCACCTGGTGCGAATGAATATATGAAACAGGGCATTTTATACAAGTTGAAAACTGGGCTTTGAATGTACAGCTGAAGCCGTCCTAAGTACAAAATAGATGAGAGGCAGATGCAGTGGGTACAGAATGATTAGAAAGTAGCACACCTATGATTACAGTACAGGATAAAGAAATTATTCATCCTGCAATGTATTTTGCAGTCCAGCCTTGGGTCACAGAAAAGGCCGTTTCCTTCATGGTGCAGTAGACATGCTCAGGCTGTTTCAAAAAATATTTGTGATCCAAATATTCTAGGTGTGACATATATGGAAGGCATAAAAATTCATAGTGCTTTGCCTTGAGTATAACAGCTTGGCAATGCTGAAAGAGACTATGTTTAATGGGAAGCTGAAAGCCCTATGAACTCTCCTGTAAATCTGTTCAACCCATATCTGATTATTTGACGGCTGGGCCCTAACATACAGTGACTTAGTATTTACTATTATTTTGCACCTATCTGACATTAGTGAATGTTACAAATAAGTGCTGCTGCTGTTAACCTGAAGAATTAGGTCAATTATACATTTATCTCCCCAAAAAGCTTGTCTCTGAAACATCTTCATAGTCAGTTGGCAAATTGAATCTGACAGAATAATAGTTCAGTAGCCATTCTTAACATTTTTTTTTATGTCAATGTGATTCTACAGAATATAAAATGGTAAGGGGAAAGAAGAATAGGAATACAGTTTATTCTACGGGTAAGTATTTTCAGCTACTTAAAGGATAAGAAGAAGTCAAAGATAGAAATAACTTGACAGTTTAAATAGTAAATATACACTGCATGTTGTAGAGGAAGCAAGTTCCTTCCAGGCAAAGGTCCAAATTATTTTGGAGAGAGGAGGGTGGTTGGAATTTATTTTTTTTGACAGAGCTGGAACCTCTGAAGGGCTTCTTCCTGAGAACTGGTGAGAATTGGCAAGAACTCTAATTGAAGCAGACAATGAACAGGTCAGAGCTTACTGAGACTGATTAACTGCATCACCTGCCCTGCAATTAGTGTTACTGCTCTTGAGGCTTTTAACTGTGAGAGCTTTCCTCAAGAGGTACATACGTAGTTTTCCAAGAAGGCTTTTGTTCCCACTCTGCTTAGGTGTCTAAACATTACCTATGTATAGACTCACCACCTTTATCTAGGGAAAAACAGAGCTCTGGCGAGGGTGTTTCAACTCCTCCTATAATACGTATATAAGATGAAATGGGCTCTGAAGGTGTCATTTCTCACCACTGGCTTTAGAAGAAACCTAGGGTGATTAATGTACCGTTGGTTTGTTTTCATTTAAGATTTCCTTGCATGTGAAGAGAAAGATAGGTTATGCATAATAGTAGTTTTGATACTGTATCTTTGAAATTATGCGATCAACTATTTGATACGCAAACAGTCCCAAATAATGACAGAGGTAATGACTCTACTTGTGTGCTAGGAACTGGTCATTGAGATAAGAATGGACAGATCTGCTCTATTTTCTTTTAGACAGTTCTATGAGATAATATTTTCCTGTGATTAAGTTCTGGTACGTTTCTAAGTAAAAAGGCTAACTATTATGTTTTTATGACACATCCATCCATGAGTAGATACTCCACTTTTTTTTTTTTTTCATAAATTATAAATTCTTGTAAATATGTGGCAGAAACTTTAACATTCTAGTAATGAACATCTCCAGTTTGAAAAGCTGTGATAGATTCTGAGCACATGGACTGGAGTTATCTACAATGGTTAAAAGGAGGGCTGCATTTACTTCCATACAGGTTACAAATCAGTGTCTATTTTGGACAGTTTTCAAAAGCAATCACTGTAATTAAATTGAGAAACTATACACAAATTTCATTTTAACATTATGTGCCCTTAAGCTATTCCACACTAGACACCCAAATTTATTTGTCCCTATTGAAAATCGCATCTAAACAAACAAATCCAGAGACATCTATCTGGAATACACACCTCTGGTATCTAGTTCACCTGTAACACAAGTTATCATATATAACCTATATTGTTTTAGAGATGCACATTAAAATGTTTTCACACTTATTTTCCCCCCAAATTAAATGTTTCTTCCCAGAGCTCTCCACAAGACTTATGCTCTGATTAGGCAGTGGATTTGTTTACATGTACATCCACATGACATTCTTTGAAATAATTTTGAATACTTCTATTTTATTCCCATATTAATTTTTTTGGAATTCTTGAAGTCTATTAATTTTATGAACTTTCCTCTCCTTTTTCAAACCATTCTTGCATATTTTATTAAAAAGCTTACTTTTCTAATTAAGCATCAAAGATGATCACAGCAAAATATTTTAATGCTTAATAAGCACAGTCTAGAGCTATAAGTATTAATGAGTTCATTCCTCCAAATCTAAGCATTGCTTTCCTTTTATTCCCTTCTTTTTCCCCCTGTCAAATCTAATCAGAGACAGAACTTCCTAAATCCTGGTCTACAACCCTATTTTTTACTGTTTTAAAATTACATATTACACTCTATGGTGCTAATCTAATTTTACAGTTGTATGCTTTTTATAGGAGCAAGTGATTGTGATGTAGGTTAAAGTGCATTAAAATTCTTATTTAAATGTATAAAATGGAAAGAGAGAATTGCAAGTCAATTGACAGCACTGTTTGTTTTAGCATCATGAAATAAAAAGAATCACCTGTAATAACACTGAGGAAATAAAGTCACAGTGTTGCTTTCTAATCCATTGAAAGGTGGAAGGAAGACAGACTGCCAGGAGTTAGTTTGATTTTTAGCAAGAACGACAAAAATGAATGGGCTTTTTTCAAAAAATCAAAACTAGTAAATCAAGGAAAAGAGTTACAAATTCTGTATGGGTAATGCCATTTTATTTTGATCTGCCTTTTCTGTTTAGTTGCATAAGTCTTCTAAGCAAGGCCTGTCTGTTTCTATATGTTTATATGGTACCTTTAGATAGCTTTATATGGTACCTAACCCAATGTGTCTTCTAAGTGATAGCTTAAAGATAAGCTTTCAACAAAAATAGTAAACTGTTATTCAAAAACCTGTATTGAAGCCAAATTTTGGGTTACTAATTTGTGCTGTAATATTCCATAGTAAACTTTGATTTTGGAAATGTCTAGAATAATCTTTTAGTAGATTAAGTAAGGTAAGGTTTTACCTTGTGTTTGAGCAGCTGCAATGAAAAATGGGCACAAACTCTTGTGCGGGTCTCAGATCATTCCTTCTTCTATCATCAGATGAACATTACTGTTCAGTATTTTAATTGTCAGCACAATACTTATTTATTTTAGTCATACATACACTGCATGAAAAGAAGCATCCATCCTTTTAAGTCTGGGCACTCCTTGATATGACCTAGAAATACAGTAACATAGTATCTTTTCCTCATTGTCCTGAATCAAACTCTAATGGCCAAAGGCATATTTCTGATAATTTTGGTTTGACTTTGGAATTCATCCTCTTTCTATCGGCTCAGGAAACACATTTCACCACTCACTCCTCAAGATCTGTGACCTAGGGCCTTTTTTTCCGTGTCTGGGGAGAACTAAAGCTGCTAGACACAGCCGAGTGGGAGGGATTCTGATGCTGGACCAGAGTTTTGCCATATTTTGCTAGTTATAAGCTGTTTGTTCAGACAAGCAACAAGCAACAGTCAGGGGTTTATGCAGATTCATTTCCCCTTATTTTTTGTAGTGTATTGACATTTCCATCTCTCTCTGCCTTTTCTGATACTAAGCAAACTGAAATCCTCATGTTAATTCTTTGAATGGTATAGAATACAGGTAATTTTGACTCTGCTTATTTTCTAGGTTCCCACAAACAGATGTCCTTTATGCTTTATTAGTTTCTTTCTGGGAACTATGCTGATGAAATTAGTTGGAAGTGTGTTGTACATTAGCATTATCATCACATATAAGCTTATTAGTGTGTGGTATCCACCATGTGCAGTGATCCAGGACTACCCTGCTGTACCACAGTTGTTTCACATCTTGACAGAACCCAAGTTCACTAGCAAGATCAAGAGAAAATAGTTTAGATGCACAGTAACTGTCTGTGTATGTGAGCCTCTGTTTTGCAAGTGATCCTGTGACACTCTGAGAGGTGACTTCTTTTTTAAAAAAAATAAATTAATTCATACTCTGCAGAAGGGAAGGTTTGAAAGGACCAGCATGCACTAGACAGTGTAATAGGGAAATAACCCTGGCAATTCAGAGGACAGAAATAAGGCAGGAAGGTAATTTTTGTCCCGTCTGCACAACTTCTAAATTAATGTTCAAAACCAAAATGAAATTGAAGATTTTCTGAAGCATTTTGGTGATTTGTGTTCATAATGGAAGAAACCTAAGTCACCAAAAATTATGGTCCTGTAAGCCCAAAGCCCATGGTCAGGAGACTAATGAGCTGTGGGAGAAAATTAATTTATATCCCTGGTCATCTTACTAATGAAAAGGTTGCATCTCACTATCCTATGTCACATATTCATGCCCTGCTTATTCCCTTAGCCCATGATTTGAAGAATAAGTCAAAAGTCTATCCTCAACTCAAGAAACAAGTCTAAAGAGCAAAATTTGCTGCTGATCAACTTTGTGAGTACAAAGAATTCAAATTTTGACAGAACTATTTCTTCAATGAAACATATTTTGTTGAAAACTCTTTATATCCCATGAAGTCATTACTTTGGAGCTATGTGGAATTAAAAAAAAAAAGAACGTGACATTGGAAAATGCTGTATTGAGGGGATTAAGCAAGTTAAACTAAGTAAGTATCTACTGTCACATTCATTTTATGAGAACCCGAGTCTGAGTTTCAAAGTAGAATATCCACATTTTATAAGGGAAATAAAATGGAAACTATCTGAACAGTTTACACCAAGATAGTCAGAAAAGTTTCTGTGTGTTAGCTGGTCCTTGAACTGTCTTGTTCTAACTACTTGCACTTTGGAACACTTTACCTTCATGTTTGTATTAACATTTTATCCTCCAAAATAGATCATTACAATATCAATCTTGAGTGTGAACTGGAGATTTTTTGTTTTAACTTCTGTTGACTACACATTGTAGGGACCTTATTGAGACAAATTCATTCATTTGAAAATAAAGTTACATTATTTTCTAAAAGTGGATTAAAATTGTTAGATTAAATATAAAACACTGGTCAATGACAATTAAAGGTAAATTAATGTAATCTCAGAGTTTTTGCCTTTTGTTATAAAGCCTTGTTGTGCTTGAGCCCCAGGACATGACACAACCATGTCTAAGAATTTATTGCTCTTAAACAAGAGTTATGTCAAGGATACCCACAAGCTCATATTAGCATGGACTGTTCAGCAGTTGATTGATTATTGTTACACAATAGGTTGATTCTTTGCATGTTCTGGGTTTTGGAGTTAGATGATGTTTATTGTGATGATTGATTCTCACTATTATATTCAGCAGAGGAAAATGTGGAAACTATTCTTTGAAAAGACATTCCATTTGTTGTGTTATGCAGAGACACATTGCACAAGTGTTGATCACGTAACTTAAACATTGAATGAAGCAGGCTTCTGCCATGCTTTTCATCTATGAAATGATCCTGAGAGAACGTGTTCCCACCCCCTTTATGAGAGTCTAACATCAAAACTAGAAATATTTTATTTATCCTGTTCAACACAGTTCATTTTATTGAAAGACCTTTCATAACCATTCACAGTAAGTTTTATGTGCATGTATGTGAAGTTAGGAAAATCTGTGAAGGTTTAGTTAAATGTTGAAAGCTTGGGAAACCCTCGTGCACTTAATTATTGTGCTCTAGGAACTAATAGCAATGGAAAACTAAAAAAAAGAAAAACATTTTTGGTCATAGGTAGCACTGTAAATAATTTAAAGCTGCTCACTTAAATTTGTGGGCATATCAGGTAGCACAATATATGAGTGAAACCATTCTTATGAAAGGACCAGTTGGACTATACCTTGATACTAAATTTCCTAGTTTTTTTCATGTCACTGAAATCTTAAGAATTAAAAAAGAAGAATCCACTCCATGGCTCTGATATCAAAATGATCTCAATTATTTGGAAAATGTATGTCTTCTAAAATGTTGTTTCTTATTTAATACACAAAATAAAATATTTTGGGTTTGTTTTTTTTTTGTTTTACTTAAAATGAAATGCATTAATACTGAACAGTCTGCTAGGAAGTCAACAAATTTTCATGAATTACACATAGAACCTTCATGGAATTCTTTATAATGATACTACATTTATGAAGGGTTTTCCTAAAAGACTTGCATATGTGAGCAAAAAAACACTGTGCATAGAGACTTGCAACACAAGAATTACTTGCAAAATTGTATTTGGTGTTCAATTATTAGTTAAATTGGAATTAATTTCCTAGTATGATCAATCCTGAGGTAATGCATGACAATCCAATGACAACTTTGCATTTATGCTGTCTTCCTTATAAGTTGTCACACTATAATTCAAAATACTAAATATTTATACAAACTATTTTAAAGTAAGTTCCATTGTGGAGACTAGGAAAACAAAGACAGTTTTTTTCTTTGTTAGGAGATTTAATGACAGAAGCTATAACTCACAGGAAAATAGTTATCTCATTCAAGCATTCCTGAAATATAAAGAGCACTTGAGCCATCAGAAATTATAGGTATTAAGACTAAATCATTGCTTAGGTTTTTGCAATGCAAATTCACTTCTGGGCACATTTTAAGTGGCATATACTATTTTCTCCAAATTGTATTAGATAAAGTCATGGACTATTACACTGTTGTCATTCAGCTCATTTTGATGAAAAAGCAATTACTTATGGCAGATTAATGCAAAGAGTGGCCATAATCACAGTAGGTTAGGTTAAGAGTTTATTAGAAAAACACAAGCCATTTAAATTAACCCAAATGACCAGCATGTCAGTTCAAAGGAAACATGTGCTTTAATTTGTTAAACTGTAACCTTTACTATATTAGAAAAATACTTTGACACAAACACTTTACAAATGTCAGCAGAAAATCCATACTCCATTTCTTCACATTGGTTTTGTGACACAGTGTTTGCTGATATTCGTCAAGGGATAAGTTACGATTGATTTCCTTCCACTCTCACTCTTATCTCTTGTATTATGGAGAATTAAAGGGCAAAAATGACCTGTTTTTTTCCCAGACCATTCATATGGATATGCTACAGTAGGTAAACTTACCTGCTGCCTGAAACTTAAAGGTCAGCAGAATCTCTCAAAAAAGCTTTGAATGGTAACAGTTAGAGAAGGCCAGAGCATCCTAAGTTTGAGGAGTAAAAGTAATGCTGAAAGAGCTGGTGTGGAAGGATATTCTGAGGCATTTGCTTCTGTGTCTTTGCTCTAGATATTGCTCCTGTGTATTCACACACCAAAATGGAATTGCTGAAAACAGCTTGGTTTAAAGAATCAGTAATATTTTTTCCTTTAGGATAAAATCTCTTCATTTTCCTAACACTGTTTCCATCTGTCCCTTTCAAACAATTTTGTCAATGTAAGATTTAAAGTTTGTGATTATACACTGGAGGTTTGTTCACCCATTCAAAGAACATTGCCATTTTGCTAATGCATTTTGAATTAGATGGGGAGGTGTGATAAAGACACTTTGAAAATAACATTAAAGCCAGATCCTACAAATGACCCAAGCATATGACCTGCTTCATTTCCATGACTATAGTTTCAAATATCTGACCATGAGCTGTTAATACACCTGACAAATGCACTCACATATATATAAATACATGTACGTACACAGATATGTGTATGTACATCTCAGGTGGCTTATTGTGCTGTTTGAGAAATACTTTTCTTGGAGAAAGCTTTTAAGAAGTAGTAAATGGTTTTGTTGATGCTATATCAAGAAACTGCAATGAGGAAATTGACTGTCTTTCACAACATAAAAGACACAAACAAATAAATCTGTGTATTTCATGTGAACATGGGTCTTACATGTTTCCTTCGTCCTTGTTCTTTATTCCCCAAGAAACAATGCAGTCAAAATGAATACTCAGAGAAGATATCTCTACCCAGACCCTCACAGACTCAGCAAAACTTCAGTGATTTAAATGGAATTATGTCTTATTACTCCAGAAGAATTTCTAGAATGGTTCCATAGATATTGAGTCCCAAGGATATTTGTCTTTCCTCTATTGAAAAAGATGGGCAATAAGAGCATTCTGACCATGAGATGTGGTAGATGGAGAAACATAAGGGCCAGAGAAACACCTTTGATACAAACATAAAAAGAATATAAATGTATTTTTAAAAAATAGGCTAAGAAAATAATGCTGTATATATGTCTAAAATTAGTAATGAGAATAAGAAGGAAGAACATTTAGAGGGCAATTATGCTGAGATATGTTATATCCTGCAGCATCTGGGGAGGGGGGGAGTGATTATTTATATCTAAAAAATGCCAGAAATTGGTAACACAGATTCTGTACTAGTCTTTCCTCACATATGAACCTCATGTTACTAGGTATGGTCCTTACTGATTGTAGGGAAAGCCGTCATAGACTTACATTTTTGTATCTGATTTAATGAAGGATTTGACTGTGTTGAACATGGACCAGAATTATGAAAGAAAATTAAAATACTTCTTTCTGCTGATGTACATGTATTCAAATGAATGTAGCTTCTTAAGTCATCTGTGATGGGATAAAGCAAAGGGGTTCCCACTCCTTGCATGGAATACTTTTTCTATGCAGGAATAACAGCAAGAAAACATAATGCAAGTAATACAGTTTGCAAGGAGTTTAGAGATCATCACAGACAGTACACTGGTCCAGGTGACTATGGCACAATTGAATTTGCATGATTTTAGTTAAAAGGAATATGATCCATTAGTTTTCAAAACCTAAAGTTAATAACAAAAAGTTTTAATAAGAGACATCATTCTGAACTTTGGCATTTTGGATGTCATTATTCCAAATGCAAAATACAAGGACCTTACAAAATAAGAAACCTCACTGAAAAGAAACAAAAATTTATTCTGTTCCTTGCAACAGAAAGTGACATAAGAAGTTCTAGTGCTCTTTTCAAGAGGCCAATGGGCCTTTGTAAAAAGTTTACTTTGGTTAAAAGACCAAGTAGCTTAAGTATTTATTTCCCAAGATGTACATTACCATATTGTTTAATAGATGTCAGTGATGTGATACTTGAACCTTTTTGATTAAGCTCCTATTGAACTTCAGATTGCAATAATCAACAGTCTGTACAATTTTAATTTTAAATTATTTAAGAAGTCTTCAGAAGCACAGACATTATAATACGAGATGATTATTGTCGTTGTTATGAAAGAGGTTTCTAAATCCAGTGGGAATGTTCATCAGCATACTGTAATCAACATCTACGGAGAATGCTTAATTACAGTTATTTAGGTGACATGTTGATGCAGTAGCAGTGGTGTTGAAAGCAGAAAAGTTGCATGAATTAGCACTTGTAGCCATGTGAGAGGATATTAAAAGGCATCAATATCAATGTAGAATGTCTGATTATGTGGCTGTTTATACTAATTTGTCTTACTATTAAACTAGAGTGCTCAGCATAAAAGACCATTGGGCTTACATTTTCTTGTATCTTTGATACTTATTTAAAAGGGAAATTATTACATTGTATTTGATTGTCCAGAATTAAATGTTCATGGTAGACTTAAATAGTTTTAATGGATAAACTATACAAAAGAAAATTAAGTATATGTGTGGATAATTTTAAATTAATTTTTCATAATTTTCCTGATTAGATCAGATGTTAAAACTGTTCTGTAAGAAATTATGAATGTACATTTTTGTATATTCATGTTACATAGGTAAATTCATATAGCTTAGTAACAATCTTTGCATTTCATCAGCAAATAAGTTTTGTTTGTTGGAAATTCTTATGACTTACATATTATATCCATAAATAAAAAAAATTGTCTATATTCCACTTTTCATGTAACCAAAATATATTTTCTTTTGTGATAAATAGCAACCTTTTACTATCAAATTTCCCGAAACCAGTGTTAAATATATTACAGTCTGAGAATTTTTGCCTTTTCTATGCACTTTTCACAATTCAATTTCACTATTTAAATCTTTATCACTTTATAAATTATATATTTAATTTTATAGTAAACTGTAAATATAATTAAAAAGGAACTGGAAACTAAATCCAAAATCTCCTAATAACCATAAATATTAGGACTATTGATTCATCAGCATGATTTTATGTGTGCATGATGTGACATTTTGCAAAAATTGAAAGAATTTACTGTAGAGTAAAGGAAGTTGAAACACTGTGAATGTCATGACCCTCTGGTGCTTTCCCTTCCTTTACATTAAACAAAGTGTAGACAACCTGTGAGATGCTTGCTGAAATCTTAATCTTTTTCTGGGCATTTTCTTTAAAGCAAAAACTTTTCCATTTCATGCATAGCAAATGATGTTTTTCTATATTTACACATTCAAATCAGTCTCTAAGAGGATTTTTACTCCCCCATCATATGATTAGCTATACAAAGGTCTTAATCTGTCATCTGCACGCAGACTACCTGAGCGTCTGGAACTGAGAATGCAAAGTAAGCGACATTTTCTCAAAAGGTACAAAGTGCATGCAATACATTGTAGGAGAAACAGGGAAAGCTGCAATCTCTCCCTGCCATTTTGAGTATCTGCCTACTCAGGGACTATAATTAGGAAAAGTACCTGAGTAGATTAATAATTTTGGCTGTTCAGAACCTTTAACCCGAGTCTTTAGGTAGGCTTTTTTGCCATCAAAATACACATACATAGTAGCTTATTGATTTTACTTTGCAGTTCAAATTCAAAGTTGCCTTGTCTAAAATTAAAATAGAAATGTTTCTTCATATGTTTTTTATTCATACATAAAAAGTAGGGAAAGAGGGAGAGGGCAGGCGTTGTCTTTCTTTGTTCTATGTGTTCATTTCTTACATGATCTCTGTTGAAGAAAGATCTAGTGAAAAATACTTTAGGGCAAGGATGGAATAATGAAGGTAGGGTTCATGTGTGTCGTGATAGATATGAAGTTATTTAATTCTCAGCCTGTTCTAATTGAGAGAAAGCTGATCCATACAACACAGGATCACAGAATGGTTGAGGTTGGAAGGGACCTCTGGAAGTCATCTGGTCCAACCTCTTGCTCAAGCAGGGCCACCTAGAGCTAGTTTCCTAAGACCTTGTCTAGATGGCTTTTGAATAACTCCAAGGATGGAGACACCACAGCCCTTCTGAGCAACCTGTGCTAGAGCTCAATCACCTTCACAGTAAAAAAAAAAAGTATTTCCTGATGTTCAGAGGGAACCTCCTGTGTCTCAGTTTGTGCCCTTTTCCTCTTGTCCTGTCACTGGGTACCACTGAAAATAGCCTGGCTCTGTCCTCTTTGCACCCTCCCTTCAGGTATTTATAGAAATTGACAAGATGCCCCTTGAGCCTTCTCTTCTCCAGGTTGAACAGTTCCAGCTCTCTCAGGTTTTTATAATAGGAGAGATGATCCAGACCCTTAATCATCTTTGTGTCCCTTCACTGAATTTTATGCATTATGTCCGTGCCTCTCTTTTACTAGGGACCCCAGAACTGGATGCGTTACTCTAAGTGTGGCCTCAGCAGTGTGAGTGGAGGGGAAGGATCACCTCCCTCAGCCTGCTGGCAACAATTCTTCTAATGCAGCCCAGGAAACCATTAGCCTTCTTTGCTGCAAGAGCACATTGCTGGCTCATGCTCAACTTGATTGCCTACCAGGACCCCCAGGTCTTTTTCTGCAAAGCTACTTTCAAGCTAGGTGGTCCCCAACATGTATTGGTGTATGGGAGCTTTCCCTCCCAGGTACAGGACTTTGTACTTCTTGCTGAACTTAATGTGGTTCCTTCCTGTCCTCCCACTTCTCCAGCCTTTTGAGGTCCCTCTGGATGGTAACACTGGTGTATCAGCCACTCCTTGCAGTTTTGTGTCACTAGCAAACTTGGTGAGGGTTGTCTCTGCCCCATCATCCAGACCATTAATGAAGATGTTAAACAGGACTGGACCTACTATTGACCCCTGGGGTACACCACTAGTTACTGCCCTCCAGCTAGACTTCATGCCACTGACCATTGTCCATTCTGTTGATTTTGTGATCCCTTCTTGTCACATAACCCTGTGCCCTTTGCTGAGGGACCTGTCTGTCACTCCCTCACAGGACTGCTGGTTGCTCTCTCCCTCCCTGTCCTTCTCAGTTTAAAGCCCTCCTTATGATGTCAGCCATCCTGTTGGTGAAAATAGATTTTCTCTTCTTTGAGAGGAGGCTCCCATCTCAGATGATCTTCAGCAGTCCCTCTACAACATTCTGGATCCTGGCCCCCGCCAGGCAGCAAACCTCTCTAGATGTTTGTTTGGCTTGACAGATGTGTGCCTTTGCCTTCCACAAGAGGGAGTCACAATGACTCACTGTTTCTTCTTGGTAGACTTGCATGATCTGCGGTTAGGTGGACCAGGTTCTTGTAGGCACATCTGACTCCTCTTCAGCTTGAGAGCAGTGAATCTTTTTGATGAAGCTTGAGTAGATAGATCTAGTTCAGAATTTTGCTTGTGCATAAATAAGTAAACAAAAAGTAAAAAAAAGTAAATAAAAATATTCTTAAGGTGTCTTAAAAATTGCCCATGTCCTGTTATTCTACTTTGCCCATGCATTGTGACTCTTTTAGTGAGCTGTAGTGATACAGGGAATATAATAAATGTTTAAGACAAAACACCCTAATCCTTGGGCTCCCTCTATGGTCTCTGTGACTGTGAGATCAGTGCTACTGAAGGTTCAGACCAGAAAAGCAATGTGTTGAGAAGAGTCTGCCTAAATCTGTATGTGAGGGAATAAAAAGACCAAGAAAGTGAAGGAACTTTTTCCTCATGTGATACACATGGTTTTAAGACAGACAGTATGATTTTGCTGCCAGGTAGGCTAAGGGAGTCTGACAATGTAACTGACTGATCAGGGGGAGAAACACCTGTGTTCCAGTTCTTGATTAATTTTTTTCTTTTTTCCTTTTTTTTTTTTTTCAGTTTTGTATCCAGTGACTATATCAACTTACAAATACTTTAAGGAGGAGGGAGCAGAGCCTCTCAGCACTGCCATGGATACCTGGGAAGGCAAATTCTATTAATGAATTTTAGAATCTGTGCACCACGTAGGTGAAACCATATGGTGGAAAAGCACCCAAGTTACAATGGAGTCTTAGACCAGGTAGAGGAGCTTGCCTTTCTAGACCAGTGTGCATCCAGGAGACTTTCAGTCAGACCAGGAAAAACTTAGTGATTTCCACTAAAGTCAGACAACACTGTAGACCTTTCAGATTACATTCTTAGATGGAAATATCTAAATCTCAGTGCTAGGCTCAAGGAGATTTTTGAAGCCTTATGCTGCTAAAACACAAAGTAGAGCACAGGAGTACAGGAAACCCATCTATGCTATGGTTAAAGATTGCAGGATGCTGTGTTATTAATCTAGGTTTTAATCAACTGACAACTATTCCTTTTAGTGTAGCTAGTGGTGATACTCAACCTACATTGCTAAATGTAGGTCCTCTCAGGAGTACTTGTTTTTATAATGTTATAACTACTTTTTTTTTCCCCTTATCCTTATGCCTTCATTCCATAGTGGGGATAAAAAAGGTTGTTTGTCTTTATGGTTATACTAAATGATTATGAAATCATAGTTTTATAACTACAGGGCCAATGGAGACCATTAGAGCACTTAGGCTGAATGACGTTTCATTCCAAGATATACAGAAAAAATATGAAAACTTAAAGAAATGACAGCCCACCACTTCCTTTGGCAGTCTTTTGCAATGGTTAACTGGAAATTCTGCATTGTACTTTCTGCCTACACCATGGCTGGATGTTTGCCTGGTGACTTTTGAGCCTTCTTTCTAGCAGCTTCCAAATCCCTTTGCTGTTAAGTATTTTTCTGCAGATTTTCTCTTAGTAAAATAATAGATAAATTATCACCAATTTTACCCTCTTTCTCCACTGGTACTATTTAGTTGGGTCTGAAAATGTAAAAAGAAAAAACTAATGATCAATGCAAAATAAATAAGAGACAGTGATATCTCAGGAACATTTGTTAAAGGGAAACATCAGTTGTATAAAACATAGTTAAAATATAATGGACTCTAGATGCTACACAATCATAACATGTTTGCTTTCAAAGCAAAAGACAATGACACTGAGGAAAAGCCCTATTGAAATGTCTTTATTTCTCCTTTGTAAAATTACTTTGGTAGATATGATCATCTTGTTGAAGGATATTAGTCATGGTTGCTCATTCTACCATTATTAACTCAATGTATTCAGAGTGGTTTGTATATCAAATCCATTGTGTATCCATGTTAATCAAACATCTAATCATATGTAAATTGCAAGTTGATACTTGATTATGACTTCTGATAATCCAATGTCCATAAAGTGCTAAATTCACATTCTTCAGTCCCAAGGCTGGATATTTAACTGTGTATTACGGCACAAGTATTCCCCTGAGTTCTTCAAAAGCAGGCCATTTTTTTTTGATTTTTATTTGTGTTCAGGTTCAGATATACTGCTTCTTCTCCAGGGACATAAATAATGACTGTTGCCAAACCATATAAATTATTGCCATAAATCCCATTAGATATAGGATAGGGTAATCAGATGTTTTGAGACAGCACGGTGTTCAGAATTTACTAGAGATTCCCTTGCATATATACACACTCTGCATACATACAACTATTTTGTAATATTTGTGTTTTAATTCATTCTCTGTGGCCATGATCCAGTAGAGAAGAAAGATGAAATTGTATGCACACAAAAGTTGTGGAATTTCAATAATACTACCTACATGAAATTGAGAAGCTTCATCAAATTGAAAAAAATGTTAAATATAAATTAATTTTTTATAATAGTTTATTCTATTTTATTTCTGCCTTACAGGTATGGCCAGGATGATTCAATGATTACAATGATGTTTGTTGTATTACCATTTCTTTTGGCTCTTTTTCGTTATATTTTGCAGCCCAAGGGAGACTTTTTACGTGTCTGTCAAACATAAGGCAGAATTTGATGCTCATTTTATTACTCTGAAGGGAGAGTTTTTAAGGGAGAACTAACAAACAAAATACCACAAATCCTACCCTGAGCTCCTTCTGAGCTTCAGCTGAACCTACAGTCACTAGCACATTTCCACCCCCAAGCTCTTTGACCAGCTCTCTAAGGATATCATTAAAAGTATTGTATACTGTGTATAGAAAAGTGAAGAAGTGTAAGATGTAGTCTGCAGTAAGCTGTATGCCTTATTCATATAATAAACCAAGTCCAATTACATGTGATGTGGCACGTGCTTGGGAGAAAGCGTCTGCAGTTACACAAAGAATAAAACTAATTTAGAAAGCTAGTGTTTTAAGAGTAGATGGAAAGTAGGTGGCAACATTTTCTAACAGTTTTCTGTGCAGTGCAGGCTATTAAAAGTTTTCAGAAAACTCTGACTTTTTTCATTAAGATATATTCTGTAGAAGGTAATGACTAAGTCATGACTCTAGTTAATGGACCAGAATGATTGCTGATGGCAAGGCAACAAGTGTTGATACCACAGAGGAACTTGTCAGCATGCAAAAGTCAAAAGCATGTTAGAAAGTAGTAGTTCTGGTCCTTTCAGGTAATACAGCTTTATATCAGAATTACAAGAATCTGAAGTTACAGAAAGACATTCTGTTACTGTACCTTAGCTCTAACTGTTAAAGACATTTTGAGGAAACATGCTGGCCCTGTTGAAATCAATGGTTCAGCTCTCCCCTTTAAATTTCTAGTTCACCAGGTGATCTATTTTTGTAATGAAGAGAAAACCCTTCTTTCTGAAATAAGGACATGAAAAAATTGCTTGTACTTACCTTTGTATAGCTATATCACAATCAACTGTTTAATAATACAGTTTATGCATTTTGAAAAAAATGAAATCTGGTCAGTCATTGTGTAAAAATGCTAACCAATATTATTCGGAATGGGGAGAGTTAAGTAGTGGCATAACTATTCATATTATTTTCAAAAATTTGTAAATGGTATTTTATTCAGAAGAAAAACCAACAGTGCTAAGGTCAATGATCTTGTTAGATAAAAATTTAATTTGTGGTAGTACTTGATTAATATATTGATTTTCTTGCCAAGCTTGTCAAATAGAGTGAGATTAATCCAGTATTACTTTAGGCTTCTAGAATGTCTTAAATATCTAAATCTCTTAACTTAAATTAGTTGTTTGTGCTGTCTCTGAAATCAACACAGAAAGATCCCAAGGGACAATTCAGCTTACCCTATGATAAATATCTATGCTGGTTTTAGCTGGGTAGAGTTAATTTTCTTCCTAGTACCTGGTATGGGGGCTAAGTTTTGGATTTGTGCTGAAAACAGTGCTGATAATGCAGGGATGTTTTTATTACTGCTGAGCAGCGCTTACACAGAGTCAAGGCCTTTTCTGCTTCTCACACCACCCCACCAGTGAGGAGGCTGGGGGTGCACAAGAAGTTGGGAGGGGACACAACTGGGGCAGCTGACCCCAACTGACCAAAGGGATATTCCAGACCATATGACATCATGCCCAGCAATAAAAACTGGGGGAAGAAGGAGGAAGGGGGGACGTTCAGAGTGATGGCATATTTCTTCCCAAGTAACCATTATGCGTGATAGAGCCCTGTTTTCCTGGAGATGGCTGAACACCTGCCTGCCCATGGGAAGTAGTGAATAAATTCCTTACTTTGCTCTGCTCATGTGTGCAGCTTTTGCTTTCCTTATTAAACAGTCTTTATCTCAACCCATGACTTTTCTCACTTTCACTCTTCTGATTGTCTCCCCCATTCCACTGTGGGGGAGTAAGCAAGTGGCTGTGTGGGGCTTAGTTGCCAGCTGGGTTTAAATCACTACAATATCTAAGCAAAAGATAGGTGGTATTCTCTGGAGGAGCCTGTCTGCCTAGGTTAGACCAAACTCCGTAGACAAACTTAGTACAGTTATCACAGTTTCATTAAAATCACCTAAATTCCCTTGTCTCTGGCTATATAATTAATTTCTCATCCTTCATAGAGTCTTTAAAAATATAGACATTTTCCATACTGTTACATGGAACTGTCAAGTGTGCATACATATTTTAATTTTGAGCATGAAATGTGCTCATATGTTGGAACATATGATTTTATAGATCAGTGTTATCAGAGTGAGCTTTTTGTGACAAGCTATTAATCTCTGAAAGACTTTCTCCAAATGCAGAGAGATACACTCAGCAAGCAACTGTTACTCTTTGTTCAAAATCTCACTCAGACAGAAAATAGGACATTGCCAGACATTTAACAGATTTTGCCTATTTCCACAAGCAGTTACAATAAATGTCCTGGATCTAGGCCTAAGGTTGGACTAGTGAAATTAAAAGCATTTATACAGTATTTGCAAGAATCAAAACAGTTTGAGAATTATTCATTCATATTCTTTGATATTTATTTCTCTCACACTCAGTAGGACATTGGAGAAGAGAAGGCTCAAGGGAGACCCTATTGAGGCTGTTCAAATCTTAAAGACGGTTTATAAGAAAGATGGGGACAGACTTTTTAATAGGGCCTGTAGAGATAGGACAAGAGGTAATGGTTTTAAACTAAAAGAGGGTAGACTCATACTAGATATAAGGAAAAAAAAATTACTACGAGGGTGGTGAAAAACTGGAACAGGTTGCTCAGAGGGGCTGTAGGTGCCCCATCCCTGGACACATTCAAGGTCAGGTTGGATGGAGCTCTGGGCAGCCTGATCTAGTTGAAGATGTCTTTGCTCCTTATTGCAGGGTGGCTGGACTAGATGACCTTTAAAGGTCCCTTCCAACCCAAACCATTCTATGATTCATGCCATTATTTAAGAACTTTAGCCCTTTTAATATTTAATTCAAACTCCAAGTCTGGGAAATTCTAGGATAAGACTCATATTTGTACAGTAACTAGATATTACAATTACTAAAAGATCAATCCCTCTCCCTTGGTTTAGCTGAATAAATAGTAGAAGTTGAATCCATATTTTAGCTGGCTAACAATTAAGCATCTTCTATGCCAGTTGTTTCTGTTATCAAGAAAGAGGTACCCCTCCAGGAGGTGATTCATCTTGCCTGTGTTGGACTTCTAGCTCACTTCTCCTAAATTTTTAACCGTTGCCTGATAAGAAGCCCCATTATCCAGTGAACAGGACATAGATTACTAGAATGGGCAATAAAAAAATGGTTTAAAAAATACATGGAGCTTTACCAATATTTTCTTAAAATTTCAAAGAGAGAAGCTTTGGAATGGGACAGTCATTATTTTTTTTCTGTTTTCTTCACTGAGATTTGGAATATTTTTAATCAGAACAGAAATATCACAGAACAGTTGTCTTTTAAAGTATGCTTGCTCAAAATGTAGTGTATCTGATCTATGCTGTAAAATCTTGAGTGTATTTGCATCTGGGAAAAAAAAAAAATTTAAAATATCAAGGAGAGTTTTTATTGTGGAATATACAATGATTCAGATAACTTTTACATATCTGAATATGTTCACTTAGCTCTAGTATAATTGTAAGTTACAAGAAATATTGTATTAAATACTAATTTGAATGAGAATCTTTTCAAAGGGGTATTCTCCAGAGATGTTTTTCTATGTTTACAAGACCTATTTTAGTGGGTTAATTACATCTAGGTGTATCCTTTTATTTCTAGGTCCTCCTCCACAAAAACTGAAACGTCCTTACAAAATCAGGGTCCAGAGCTGCAACATCAATTTCTTGATAAGGAGTATAGATACCTAAATAAGATATTGTCGTGGTTTAACCCGGCTGGCAACTAAGCACCACACAGCCGCTCGCTCACTCCCCCCCCTCCCTCAATGGGATGGGGGAGAGAATCAGAGAAAAGAAAAAAAAAGTAAGACCCGTGGGTTGAGATAGAGACAGTTTAATAAGAGAGAATAAAAATAATAATAATAATAATAATGGTAAGAGAATATACAGAATATATAAAACAAGTGATGCACAATGCAATTGCTCACCACCCGCTGACCGATGCCCAGCCCGTCCCGAGCCGCGATCACTCCCCCCAAGCCGCGATCACACAGCCCGAGCTGCGACCACTCTGCCCGCGACCAACCGACCGACTAACCCCCTCCCCCGAGCATGACGTTATATGGTATGGAATAGCTCTTTGGACAGTTTGGGTCCTAGCTGTGCTGTACTCCCAGCTTGTTATGCACCTGGCCGAGCAGGAGAAGCTCAAAAAGTCCTTGAGTAGTCTGAGCACTACTTGGCAACAACTAAAAACATCAGTGTGTTATCAACATTCTTCTAGTACTAAATCCAAAGCACAGCACTATGCTAGCTTCTGTGAAGAAAATTAACTCTATCCCAGCTGAAACCAGGACATTATCCACCCCTTATTCTATACCATTTACGTCATGCTTAGGTCATACCCTTACAATACATTCCAATTCATCACCACCATTTTCTCATTTTTTGGTATATACATACAGATATCATTCCCTTAGTCTATGGGCCATTCCTCTGAAATGTCCATTGGGTTCATCTAGTCCACGGTTTTGGGCTCCATCTGTCGTAACAGTCTTTCAGGGCAGGAAAGATGGGGTCTGGTGTTGGGTTGTTGCATGCTGAAGTCAGTTCTGGTTCCATCCGCTGCACTTCCTCAGTTTCTTCAACATTCATTCTTCTTAATCTGGGCCATTCTTACTGCTATACCATTGATAGGATATACAGCAATAGTAAAAATGATGACATACTGTTTTATACAGCAATTAACATTATACAATTCAGTTCATTGGCTGTTTTCACCCAAAATCAAATCCCTTTGAGGTACACATCAGACTTCCCCGTCCTTCCGCATCACCCACCAAGTAGAGCCAGGTCCTTGAGCAAAAGCAATCCCACGGATGGGTTTGCCGTTACCTGAGGCAGGAGAAACTCAGACTGTCTTCCCCAGTATATTTTTCACATGCACTACAGGGACTTTATCCCCTTCTACAGTACGTAAGAGGTTTGATTGGGCAGGGCCAGCTCGGTTGGCGGATCCTCTAGTGTTGACTAACCAGGTAGCCTTTGCTAAATGTGTATCCCAATGTTTGAATGTTCCGCCACCCATTGCTTTCAGTGTAGTTTTTAACAGTTCATTGTATCATTCAATTTTCCCGGAGGCTGGTGCATGATAGGGGATGTGATAGACCCACTCAATGCCATGCTCATTGGCCCATTTGTCTATGAGGCTGTTTTGGAAATGAGTTCCATTGTCTGACTCAATTCTTTCTGGGGTGCCATGTCGCCACAGGACTTGTTTTTCAAGGCCTAGGATAGGGTTCCGGGCAGTGGCATGGGGCACAGGGTATGTTTCCAACCATCCGGTGGTCGCTTCCACCATGGTGAGCACATAGCGCTTGCCATGGCGGGTTTGTGGGAGTGTGATATAATCAATCTGCCAGGCCTCTCCATATTTGTATTTCAGCCATCATCCTCCATACCAAAGAGGCTTTAACCGCTTGGCTTGTTTGATCGCAGCACACGTTTCACATTCATGGATAACCTGTGCAATAGCATCCAGAGTGAAGTCCACCCCTCGATCACGAGCCCATCTGTATGTTGCATCTCTTCCTTGATGGCCTGAAGTGTCATGGGCCCACCGAGCTAGAAACAATTCACCCTTATGTTGCCAGTCCAGATCTACCTGAGCCACTTCAATCTTAGCAGCCTGATCTGCCTGCTGGTTGTTTTGATGTTCTTCAGAGGCCCGACTCTTGGGTACATGAGCATCTACATGACGTACCTTTACAACCAGGTTCTCCACCCGGGAAGCAATATCTTGCCACAGTGCGGCAGCCCAGATGGGTTTGCCTCTGCGCTGCCAGTTGCTCTGCTTCCATTGCTGCAACCACCCCCACAGGGCATTTGCCACCATCCATGAGTCAGTATAGAGATAGAGCACTGGCCATTTTTCTCTTTCAGCAATATCTAAAGCCAGCTGGATGGCTTTCACCTCTGAAAACTGACTCGATTCACCTTCTCCTTCAGCAGTCTCTGCGACTTGTCTTGTAGGACTCCATACAGCAGCCTTCCACCTTCGATGCTTTCCCACAAGACGACAGGATCCATCAGTGAACAGGGCATATTGCTTCTCATTTTCTGGCAGTTTATTATATAACGGGGCCTCTTCAGCACGCACCACCTCCTCCTCTGGAGATATTCCAAAATCTTTGCCTTCTGGCCAGTCCATGATCACTTCCAAGATTCCTGGGTGACTGAGGTTTCCTATTCGAGCCCGTTGTGTAATCAGTGCGACCCACTTACTCCACGTAGCATCAGTTGCATGATGTGTAGAGGGGACCTTCCCTTTGAACATCCAGCCCAGCACCGGCAGTCGGGGTGCCAGGAGGAGCTGTGCTTCAGTACCAATCACTTCGGAAGCAGCTCGAACCCCTTCATATGCTGCCAATATCTCTTTTTCAGTTGGAGTATAGTTGGCTTCAGATCCTCTGTATCCCTGACTCCAAAAGCCTAGGGGTCGGTCTCGAGTCTCCCCTGGTGCTTTCTGCCAAAGGCTCCAGGTAGGGCCATTCTCTCCGGCTGCGGTGTAGAGCACATTCTTTACATCTTGCCCTGCCCGGACCGGCCCAAGGGCTACTGCATGCACTATCTCCCGTTTAATTTGTTCAAAGGCTTGTCGTTGTTCAGGGCCCCGTTTGAAATCATTCCTCTTCCAGGTCACTTGGTAGAGAGGGCTTACAATCTGGCTGTAATTTGGAATATGCATTCTCCAAAAACCCACAACGCCCAAGAAAGCTTGTGTTTCCTTCTTGCTAGTTGGTGGAGACATAGCTGTTATTTTGTTGATCACATCCATTGGAATCTGACGACGTCCATCTTGCCATTTGATTCCTAAAAACTGGATCTCCTGTGCAGGTCCCTTGACCTTGCTTTGTTTTATGGCAAAACCAGCCTTCAGAAGGATTTGGACTATTTTCTTCCCTTTCTCAAAAACTTCTTCTGCTGTATTGCCCCACACAATGATGTCATCAATATATTGCAGATGTTCTGGAGCATTACCCTGTTCCAGTGCTGTTTGGATCAGTCCATGGCAAATGGTAGGGCTGTGTTTCCACCCCTAGGGCAGTCAATTCCAGGTATACTGGATGCCCCTCCAAGTGAAAGCAAACTGTGGCCTGCACTCTGCTGCCAAAGGGATTGAAAAGAAAGCATTTGCAATATCAATTGTGGCATACCACTTGGCTGCCTTTGACTCCAGTTCGTATTGAAGTTCTAGCATGTCCGGCACGGCAGCACTCAGTGGTGGCGTGACTTCATTCAGGCCACGATAGTCTACTGTCAGTCTCCACTCTCCATCAGACTTTCTCACTGGCCATATGGGACTGTTAAAGGGTGAGCGAGTCTTGCTGATCACTCCTTGGCTCTCCAGTCGATGAATCAGCTTATGGATGGGAATCAGGGAGTCTCGGTTGGTGCGATATTGCCGCCTGTGCACTGTTGTGGTGGCAATCGGTACTTGATGGTCTTCAACACTCAGCAACCCCTCAAGCGAAGGGTCCTTTGAGAGACCAGGCAAGGTAGATAGCTGCTTAATTTCTTCTGCCTCCAATGCAGCTATACCAAAAGCCCACCGGTACCCTTTTGGGTCCTTGAAATACCCTCTCCTGAGGTAGTCTATGCCCAGGATGCACGGAGCATCTGGGCCAGTCACAATGGGGTGCTTTTGCCACTCATTCCCGGTTAGGCTCACTTCGGCCTCCAATACAGTCAGCTCTTGAGATCCCCCTGTCACTCCAGAAATACAAATGGATTCTGCCCCTATATGGCTTGATGGCATTAGAGTACACTGTGCACCGGTGTCTACTAAAGCTCTATACTTCTGTGGGTCTGATGTGCCAGGCCATCGAAACCACACAGTCCAGTAGACCCGGTTGTCCCTTTCCTCCACCTGACTGGAGGCAGGGCCCCTCTAATTCTGATCACTGTTGCTCATGGTCTGTGTATATGAGTCAGAAGTTCCTTCATCACAATCGGAATTAAGATCAGCTCTTCTATTCTGTCTGAAAAAATGACGATCTACAGATATATATATATATAGTTATAGATATATGTATTTCCATAATCAAATCTGTTACTGTAACTGTGTTTAGTTAATCTAGACTTGCCTCTGACTGAACCTATGCATTTGTCTGTCTTATTTAATACATGGTGAGTAGGATAGATTTAAGTCTTCCTCCACTGGAAAAGTAACTTGTAAAGTTTAAAAATTTTCACACAGACTTTGTGTAGTGCATCCAGCAAGATTTACTTTAGCACGTTTAGGATTGCTAATTAACCTTAAGCCTTTAGATGGAACAATCAAAGTCTCAGTCATTTGAAATGAATGAAACTGAAGCACAGAAAGGTGACCTTGTCTTTTTAAACCAACCCTGTTGTCTTACAGTCCAGCTAGGTACTTCTTAAAATCTAGTAATAGATTTGAGGTGCTTATAGTCAAAAACTTACAGTGAGATTCAGGCTGAAACTGGAACATCTGCTTTTGGATTGTCTGTATTGTAGGAGTATGCTTCAGTTACTTAAACACAACCCCTTCCAACCTTTGAAGTACCTTCATGTATCCCAGAAAGCCTCTAGGTGCCTTTTCAGGAGGATATAGATCTTCTATCAGCCCAGTGCCATATCTGCCAGCTCTGTGATGATGTCTCAGGTATCCAAGGGCATCTCAGATTGCACTGGACATGGATTTTTAGGCATATTTATAATTTAAGAATTATATTCTGCTTGTCTGTAGGTTCACTAGGTGTTTAAACTAGATGCTGACTAGTCCATAGAATCAAATCAGAGGGCAATTCCACTGGTCGGCCACTAGCTGTTTACTTCAGAGTGAATAGACTGTAATCCAAGAATAAGCAAACAGCATACTAATAAATACACATGTTGGCACATCTTGAACTTGAACTGCATCTTGACCTTATAGATTCAACTTTTCCATCTGCAAAACAAATGTTTATTTTGAACACTCTATGCTGCAGTGGCAGAGAGCACGAGATTTCATCATGCATAAGGCTAACCAGGAAAGCATAATGATTATCTACTATTGTAAAGAAAATCTTGCTTACAGCAGTTTAAGTGCTAAGAGTCTTTTTACTTAGAACATTCAAAACTTCAGTCATATCTTCTACTGATCATAAAAATAATGAAAACAAGAAATTGTAAATCATCTGTTAAATTTATAAGATGGTCTCAAATCACAAAATTGTTTGTATTGAACTGCTAAAATAATCTATTGTGGCATTTACAATGCCAATGTATACCTATCATGGGGTTTGGAAAATCAACATATTTGCTGATATAAGGGTTTAAAAATTTACAGTCTAAACAATAGTTTAGAACTATGTATATCACATAAGTATCTGGCATACAGGACACTAAATAATGGCCCTGTTTGGAGTTATCCACTTACTAAGTAAAGCAAAATGCACCTAATTGCTAGTTTCAAGAACAAGTGAAAGTCTGAGATTTGTCTTAAGATTTTCAGAGAAAGAAAATAAAGGCTTTCGTGCCTTTGTCCATAATTCTTCCTCAGTGCCATGAATTACTACTAGACACTTATTTTTAGAATATTCATGTATAATTGTATTCCAAAGTACAGGGAGTCTTGAACTAGGCTTGGAATTACACCAAGCAATCAGAATAATTTTAAATAATACTTCTAGTCCAGCTGAACCAGAGCCTTAACATAACCTGAAGTGTCTATTGGAGCAAATGCTTGACTATGGGACTATTCCTTTTGTTGTTTCTGTCGAAAAGAGAAGATTAGGTGTATCCTGCCACAATGTAGTTGACTTTGGTCATGAAGCTACATGGACAGGTTTAGGATGGACCTGTTTAAATTGCTAAATATATTGTATTTTGCCCAGTGACAGAGAATTAAAGTACACATATTTTTCAGACCCTACAAACACTTATATTTCATTCCTGTAAATGGTAGTTGTTTCATATATAGACGCATTAAAAAATAAATTCAGTTCAACTACAGAGTAAAGTTTGAGCCTGTATAGTGAGAATGAAATTGCACAGACTAACATGAGCACTATAAAGGACTTAATGAACTGAACTGCATGATTAAAACTCAATTGAAATACTGCTTGATTTTAAAGTTTGAGAAAGGGGTATGCTTATTTACATAATATTTTACAGCATCATGACCATGTATTACCACTAATGTCCACTCGCTACTTTTTTTACGACAGTAATTTCAATACTATATGGCATTTAAAGTTGCAAGAACAGAAATTGTAAACATTAAATGATGAACTATAATTCCACACAGAGTCAATTAATGTGTAATTGAATGACAAGTTAAGACTTAAAGAATGGCTAACATTTTTGGTAGCTTAAAAACAAGGTACTACATTCATGGTTTAAGATAAGGTTTGAAAGCCTTATGCTATTTTAAGGAAAGGTTTCTCTTTAATAAGCTGATAAATTCTATAATATAGCACTAACTTGAGGCAGATAAAGTCTGCATTTTCATTTAAATAGCCAATTACATCCAATTCAGATTTATTTAACCATGGATGTTTTTTAATTCTACTTAAAATCATATTTAAGAAGATTCTTTTTTCTTTGCCATAGAAGAAATGTTGTGACAGTGAATTAAGAGCACTTTTTCTTTTTATGTTTATAAAAAGGGGCATTTATTCTGATTTCATACTGGTTTTCCATTAAGGGTGATTTCGTTAATTTTTAACCTTCAGTTACACCAGAGTGAATGAGAGCAATACAGGAGCAGAAACACAGCATTTATTTAAATCAGTGTGGTATACTTAATTCCATTAGTTTTCAAAATGTAAAAGGGATAAATGTGTAAACAATTTTAAGCACAAAAAAATAGTTAATAAAAAAATAAATAACTACAGATATTTAAAACAACGTAAGACATAAATTGTCAATTATGGCTTCCTTTCTGTTACTGCACATCTTAGAAAATGAGAATGGAAATCTTACGTAAAGGATTGCACTGTTATATCATCATATCATATTCATATCATATCAATAAAAATGATGCATAAATTTTTTTCTGGACAGTAAAAAGACTACTCAAACTTGATATGTTCCACATATTCTAAAAATCCTGGACAAAGGATGATCAAAGCCAATTAAATATACAGCAGATATCTGCAGCAGCAAGGCACCTGGGACATGCAAAGTGCACTGTGCAGGTAAGGATCCTCTGTGCAGCATGTGTCCTGTAGGTGTGATACCTACACACCATTTGCACACATACTTCACACAGGGAAATCCTATGAAAAGTTATACCATGCTGCTCTGAGTGTGATTTAGGGAGTGCTAGAACTCAGCAACTACTAAAAACTCTATTAATTAAAATTGCAATAAAGATGTCTCACCCTAACTCAGATGTTGTGAAGAGGGCTCAAATCACCTTGATTTATCCATTGATTCTTCTTGCTCAGCATCTTCCTTGCTGTCTGTGACTTGCCAAAGGGCTCAGCAGCTGTGATGGAGGTGATACCAGGGTGCGGGTCTTCAGTGCCATTTGCAATGACACATGGCTTCCCTACATGTCACTTTTCTGACTTTGCCTCCTAACTTCTCTTTCTTATCTCCAATTTTCAATAAACAGGTTTATGACACTTTATGGTAATCAGTTTTGATCTTTGTTTTATACAAATACATATATATAAATATATATTCTTATACTGAAGGCACAAGAGAAAAGAAATGCTCTCAAGGCACCACTGCTTTGTGCTACTCTAACATAGGAGCAGACTACTGCAATTTCAGTATAAAACCTGTTGAAAACTGAGAAAGCCTACTGAAAACAGGAATTGAAATATTCAGGATCTCAATATTGTATTTTAGACAGTGAAAAGTATCTGGTGCTTGAAAAATGACATGAAATAATTTCAGAACTAGAAAACATGGGCTAACTGATTTTCATTTTAGATCTCAATTTCTCACTCAGTGGCTTAAATCTGAAACAGGAGGTATGCTATTTTATATGTCTACTACTTTCTGATCCTAGAGAAAGTGAGTTTCTTCTTAAGATATTTTAAATTAGTATTTTTGTGAGTTCTTTGTTACAATAGCTGGTAGAAATTCACTGGGGACTTGTGGAAACTAAAAATGAAACAAGTCTTTAAATCATGGTGAAAGTATTTTAAGGAACTGTGAATGATAATTTAATGAAAATTATATGTTTACAGATCTAATTCTTGTTTATAGCCTGGACTTTAAATTTAATTACACCTATTTATAAACCAGGAAACCAGAAGTTTTATAATTAGTATTCACGTTCTATCAATTACCCATTTAACAGAAACATTCAATTATTTTTTTTCTGGAAGAATAAGGTTATTTGTTTTTAAATTAGCTATTCATCAGCATTATTGACTAAGTCAATGGAAACATGCAGAGCTTGACATAGCATATTTAAATATGAATGCCAAGCCTTCTGTAGAGCTTTTAGTGACTAATGCAGAGATGCAATCCAAAACTTATTTTTATCATTACAATAATTAAAAAAAAGTTGATTTCACAACCTTTGCACTTTCATAATACTAGACCTTGTGAGAGTACAGATTTCTAAATATCTCAAAATTAGATCTAAGCATGATCTGGAGTTACCAGCCTGCAAAACGATTGCATCAAAAATAAGTGTATTTTTGTTCATTCTATTTTTGCATAAAATTTGCAAATTAAAATTTTGCATTATATTGTATTTAAATAAACACAATGAAAGATTTCACACCAAAACACTGATTCAAAAACATCAGGACAGTTATTCACCTGAAAATTTTGAAATATTTTTCATTCCCAAAATGTAATTATATTTTGCTACCTTGTTAAAACTACCCAATTGGCACAATATTGAGCTTGGCATCCCAAAGAGAACTGCTAACATTAAAGCTTCTTTTCTCTGTGTAGACAGATACTGCATGGTGTCTTGTCTTGCCCAGCTGGCAACTAAGCACCATGCTTGCCCAGCTAGCAGCTAAGCACTTGCTTACTCCTCCCACAACGGGATGGGGGAGAGAATCAGAAGAGTAAAAGTGAGAAAACTCATGGGTTGAGATAAAGACAGGTTAGTAGGGAAAACAAAAGCTGCACACACAAGCAAAGCAAAACAAGGAATTAATTCACCACTTCCCATGGGCAAGCAGGTGCTCAGCCATCCCCAGGAAAGCAGGGCTCCATACGGATAATGGTGATGTGGGAAGACAAACACCCACCCCACCCCCCCCTTCTTCTTTCCCCAGCTTATATACTGAGCATGACATCATATGGAGTGGAATATCCCTTTGGTCAGTTTGGGTCAGCTGTCCTGGCTGTGTTGCCTCCCAGCTTCTTGTGCAGTCTTCTTGGCCAGTCTAAGCACTACCCAGCAATAACTAAAACATCAGTGTGTTATCAACATTCTTCTAGTACTAAATCCAAAACACAGCACTATACCAGCTACTAGGAAGAAAATTAACTCTGTTGCAGCTGAAACCAAGACATGTCTCATTTGCAGTGAGCCCAACAGCATCATCTTGAGAAATCAGCAAAGGCGAGCTAGGTCTTTAGGACTCCACCCCACACCTTGCACTGACTTTACTGTCAGTGGCAGAGGAAATGCTGCTTAATACTGAACTGACACAGAAGGAAATTTCTGGATCAGTTGCACTGTGATTAGACTTTAACAAATCAGACTTAAAATATTAGGATTTGTGGTGGGTTGTTTTAAATTATTTAGAAAAGGATACACAAATATTTATTAGCAAAATAAAAGTTCTTTTGAGAACTAACTGTCTTTGCATAAAACACTTGGACTATAAATTCTGTACTCTGACACAGATTCAGGTTTTAATTCCCCCTTAACAGGCTTCTGAAACAGCAGTTTGCCTGTTTTCTGTCCGTTACTTAGGTACTGGGAAGGAATCAGGCTTTAATAGGACTTCACTCATTTTGTTGGCTATGCTCCAGCCAGTCAAACCTGTAGCCCAGGAATATTCTCCAGCTGCTCTGTTTTGCCTTTAAGACAGAAGGTAGTTAATACAGTTTCTTCCTACACCAGATTTTATTTTTTTTTTTGAAATATCAGAGACATTTTGAAGGAAATTAGAAAGAGAAATCAAAGGAAATGTTCTAGCATAATATTACTACCTTCATGTGGAGGTTTATATAGCATTTGACGGGATTTATTGCATATAAAATTTTGCAGCCGAGCAGGTACACATTTCCTACACTGAGCTGAGATTCTGCTGTCAGCTGCTGTGAATTTGTACCAAGAGTGCAATAAAAGTAACATAGATTTCTGTTTACATGTGTTGCTATACAATATTTAAAGTGTAAAGAATTTGAAAGGTTGTTAATAGATGGAAGTGTTTATGCTAGAGGAGATGGAAAAATGGAATAAGGAGTAGGAGGCATATGGTAACTCAGATGAGAAACATTTCATGCTGGGAGAGACGTTCCTCTTCTATGGTGTGTTGAATAATCTGGTGTGGGTGTTTTTCTTTGTTTATATGATGTCCTAAGAGCGACACAGTTCCTGTGAGGAAATGAGTATTTTAATGCATTTTAGACAATCTTGCCTGAGAGAAATATGTATCTAGCTATAAAATATGCAAAGATAGCCCCAAATGATGATGGCTTCACTTTTAATGTCCTGTGTTTATTGTATTAATATTTTAAATAACTCAGTCGAGTTGAGAAGCTTCCGCTTATATGTGTATACCTATATTTTTCTAGCTGGTAGTTTCTCTAGGATGGGACTTCAGCTGATGAAAAAGCCTTTAGAAAAGGATTGTGAAATGAGTTTTCTGCCTATCTCTTCAAATGGTGTGTGAGAGTTTGGGAAAAATGGTGAATTAAGAAGAGTACAATTTGAATCTTGCTCAAATGAAAGGACTCAAGTTTTGTGACATGTTGCATACAACACCTCCAGCCTCAGACCCTGTCTCTAAGAGCAGAATTTACAAAGCTAATTTCAGTTTGGAGCAAGGTGAGATTGACAGCTGCCAGTATGCTAAGTACTGGGATGCCCAAACCAATCAAGAGGAAATGTGGAAGAGCAGAGCATTTCTAAAATGCTGTCTCCTGCAGGGACTGCGCTCCCCAAAGCTGGAAGCAGGAGTTCTAGTCTTTGCACGTTCTCCTGATAAAAGCACTTGCCCAGTAAGTGGTGTTCTGCTTCCTGGGATGCTGATGGAGTTTGTATTTGCTACGTGTTGGATAAAGGAACAAAATGTTGGATAAAGGAACAAAAACAAACCAAGAATAATTCTGAGAGCAGCCACTCAAGACAATGTCTTTCCCATCAGACCAGCTGAACTGTTAACATCTGCTCTCTTTTGGCCTGTGTGGCTTTTGCACTTCTTGCTCACAGTGGCACAGTTATCCACAAAAAGGATAAAAGGCAGTCACCTCCCATAGCTCTGTGACTAGCACAGTCTGTTATGATGCACCAGCTCCAGTCCTAACTTTCCTTATCCTTTGAGGGGGGTGTCTCAAAATGGGTCTCCTGGAGCAGATGTTTTAACAAACAAACAAACAAACCAACCATTAGAAGTAACAGTTTAAGTAATCTTTGTGTGTTCTATGAACCCTGAGCAAACCAGCTCAGTAGAGACTTGCAGTAGAGATTGGTGGAGGAATGCCTGTTTCATGGATATTGAAAGAGGACAGATCTTCTGGAGGCAGATACACAGTAATCAGCTCAGCAAAGGCCATGCACAATATAGTCCTTGTTCAGACATTTTGAGAAGTTACTATTCAAAACACTAGAGTGTCTCAGACATCTGTCAATGTTAGATATCTTTCCCTCCTATGTCTCCTTTCTTTTTCTTTTTTGTTTTTCCCGTCGGTCCTCCAAGCTTCAGCATCTCCTCTTGTTTGAGTGATACTCAAAAAGCTCCTCATTGTGGTGTTTATAATAAGTCCAGATTCTCCAGTTAACTAGAAAATGGACTTGTAATGTCATTTGCCATTGATGCAGACATGTGCAAGAATGTAAACATGTTTTGCTCAAAAGTGACTGCAAGGTTTTATTTCAGGTAACTTCAGATTTGCTGCATTTAAACTGGTGATCATGAGAGAAAAGGTTTTCTACCTCTTTCCTATATTATGCCACACTCCAAAGGTCCCCATGAAACATGTCAACAGCAGTCTTTTAATTGTTTAGAGTATTCAGAGAGATATAATATAAGCCGGAAAATACATTCATTTCTGTAATAATTCCTTCTCTTAGACTTAATGTTAAAATAAAACTCAGTAGATAAGTGACAAGTCTAGAGACAATATCACGCCCAGCAACAGACCAGTGATTGATTGATGTGTTATATATTATCTAAAAATAATGACAGTCCTCCCATTTTTCTTTCTACAGCTTAGTTGTTAATCATAGCTGCATTCCCACCTAGCCCCTTCTCACAGAAATATTCCAGAATTATTCAAAAATTAGGAAACAATCTTCTTTTCTGTTCTTATTAGCAACAGAATGTCACCTTTTCCCAGTTAACTGCAGAAATACATTTCTCTTATACAGACAATTTTTTGCAAGAAAAGAGGACACATACAAAATAAGGCAGAAGCAAGAATGTGTTCTATTTAGTTGGTAAGAAAGCCTATGAAATTCTTGATTTATGTAAGCAAAAGCATGCTGAAGTTTTTTTTATATTATTGTTATTATTTACTTATTTGCTCTTTGCCTGACAGTACCTAAATGAAAATTTCAGTTCCAATTTTTATTTAAAACTACACCATCCAGAGAAGTAACTTTGTTTACCTGAAACTCTACAGTGTTCATATTTCTTTTTTTCTGTCTCTGCTTAAAGTTTGAATCCCTAGTGAGCAGCTTTCTGGCTCTGTAGTGAATACGCTGTGACTGTATGGAGTAACACCAGGACACCACTGACATTTTGTTGATAAGATTTGCATTAAAATATACTCACAGACAGCCTGTCTTGCAAATATACATCACTGTAGAACCTTTATCAATTTCAGACACACTCAGTCTTTATCATGCATAAAACTTACAGAAACATTTGGCAAGAACAGTTATCCAGAAAGATGGAGAGAAAGAAGGTAAAGTGTTTTATAACAGTTCAGTTCCCTGTTGTGTCAAAATGGAGAAAAGAATCAAAAAGACAGTAATAAATTCCTGTTTTATTAATCTACATTTATTTCTCTGCAAATGTCTTATGCAAATGTAGACCATTAACATGCTCTTTCTAGACAGCCTGGCTCATATATCTAGCTGTTTTCTCCTCATCTTTCTATCCCATCTCTTCTGAGAAATTAACTGCAAAAATATCTTTTCAGGTTTTTTGGGTTTTTTTCTATACCCTTCAGAGTCAATTATTTTATATTCTGGATTATGCAAAACACACCAAAAACTACAGTTTATCATTTCTATTTATCAGCTCTGGGATGTCACTTTGTTTTGCAAAGGAGATACATAACCATGGTCAAACAAACTCATACAAAGCCAATCATGCAATATTTTGGTATTGTCCAGCTGGTTACGTTGAGGAATCCCAATCTCATATAATTTGTCCCCACTGAAACGAGTTCTATGTTAATAGGAAGTATTATTCAGGTCACTGATTAAATGAAAAGTTAGCTATTTCCAGATGCTAATCCTACTGTAGGATGCTTCAGTTGGTGGCATGAAGTCTAGGGGCGGACTGTGGATCATTTCAATCTGTTCTCTGCTTCTTCTTTAGTCCACGCAGCAAATAAATGGCTGACAATTTATATCCCAAGCCCTACAGGAATTAGAAGTCTGGGTCTTGTTGCTGTGATTCAGTTTTCCTGTGAGCCAGCAGAATCTCATATAACGGTATTATTTCCCTTTGTAGTTTTCCACTCCATAGTTTTCCATTTGCACAAGAAAGAAAATCTCCCTGATAGTTTTTTGGTAAGTGATGAGATGGAGTGGCTACTGGAAGTAGCTGCCTGTACATTGGCAGTAATTGATGAGACCAGTATTTTTTAGTCCAGTTTTTATGAGTCCAATATATGATATTTTGTGGCGCTTTTATAGATTCAGCTGAATCACCTAGCGCTGGACTTCCCAAATCTGTTGTAGATTTGCATTTTACCTTCTCTCCCCTTGAGCCCGCTCAAGACATGAAGTGATACAGCTGTGTTGATGCATTTCTGAGTTGAGATGAAGGTCCAAGAGGAACCATTAACTACCTCAGGCGTAGCACCAAATAGAGGAACTCTGTTTTCATCTTTTGTATCTGCACGTTACTTTGATGTATGGCACTGAGGTTTTGGATCAGGTCAGCATTGGTTTGGAGACCTCCTGAGAATATGCTGAGACACAGTGCAGATGTTTCACTGTTATTCCTGCACAGCTGCTGTGCTCAGCACTAGGGCTGTCTCTATCCTAGTAAATGGAGTGTTCCTGGGACCACTGGCTGACACTGAGGACAGCTACAACAGAACTATTTGCATTGGTATGAAAGGACTCTTGCCTTATAAAACAGGCCTTGCTGCAGGCAAATTTTCTATCGGGAGCTGGTCCTGGCCTGTGGTAGCTGAACTATACTCAGTTGGGGAGTTGTTGGGGACTGCTATTTGTCACTGCCCAAAAGCACGCTAGGGGCAATTCTAATAAGCTACTAATGTAGGGAGCTGAGCTCCTCTCCACACTGTATTTGTACCCTTGGAGCACAGACTGCACTCTAGCCTGGCCTTCTTTTACCCTTAGCCTGCTGAGGGAGAAAAGGGATGTTTTTTTCTTTCTCCCTTCTTTGATTTCAAGACGAGGCATCATACAAAGTTTTAACCAACGTTTTGAGTCTCTCTCTCTTCTCCCCCCCCCCTCGGAAAGATCTTCCTTTCCTGCATGTATGTACTGCATTTTGATGCTAATAACCACAATATCATTGCCTATTTTCAACGTAAAGAAGCTGATGCCCCCAAAGTCCTGCTTTTGTGTCTCTCACACAGCCCCTGTACTCCAGGGGCTTTTAAGCCCTAAATTGTAGGGCTTTTGTAGGTTTAATTCCTTTATTTGAACATAAAAGTTTTCCGCTTATTAAAAATATAAATGCTATGTCTACAATTTCCAAAAGATTTGCTAATCATGGAAGAGTCTAAGAAAGCTCCAAAGCAATTATATCTTGTAATTATAGGAAAAAAAGTTCCCAACCAGTTCTTAGTGAATCACAACATTTACCAGTTTGGAGCCTGCAGCTATATGGATGAGATTAGCTGCTAATTGGAGGGAGGAAAAAAAGAATGAATAGAAAATGAATTTTATGTTTTAAAATAGCTTGGACTTGTATCTGATTTACAATGAGAGAGTCTCTTTTGTGTGGGTTGCTTTTTTTTTTCCTTTTTCTTCTCCAGAAGCCAGGAAAGGAGCTGAAATGTGCCATTATACATACAATAAAGTGTTTGCAAATCACAGATATTTTTTGAAAAGGAAAAGTGGGGAAGATTGGCTAAGGCCTGTCTGCTTCTTGCAGGGACACTGTCATAATAATTAATCTTTATACATGCTGTGTCCTTGCCAGTCTCATAAAAGTGAGGCATTATGGAGACTAAGGCACATCAGAAGAAGGAAGACGTGTAACAATGTTGAGTGAGGCTTCAGTCTTTCACCAGTACAAAGTCCCTTGAAATTCTTTCCTCAGCTATACAAACTGCTCTTGGGCACCTCCAAAGGTCACATTTATGAGACAGGCTAATATTTAGTTTCAGGGGTGGGAGTATATCCCTTAGACGTTATACAGCACCAGATCTTGATCCCAACTAAAATTATCTTATAAAGCGCAGTGTCAATACAGAAAGTCCATGGAGCTTGTACAGGTTGCAAATGGTACATTTGCAGAGCTGTGTAGTAACTGGAGATCTCAGTTCAGATGCTAAGGTGACTGAGGCATGATAGCACAGTGCCAGCCCAAGGTAAAACAGTGTACTTCTCAAAGAGGTTAATTAGCTTCAGTGTAGAACCATGCAGCTGACTGCTTCCACTCTGGTACTAATGAAAACTTCATGGAATTGGGTGCTGGGGTGGGTGGGGGGTATTTCTGTACTGATTTCTATTGAAATACATAGGTGCACTTAAAAGTGTAATTAAGAACTTCCATGATGCTTTGCATATGCAAAAAATTTGAGACACAAAATTAAAGGTTTCTTAGAAGGGTCTGTCCCTTGTTTTTATTTTGTTTCTTTGCAACATTTGCAATATTAATTTATTTAACATATTTTTGTGTGTTTAGATGTTGATAGCTTGAGGTTTGATTCATCAGCCCCTCTTCCTTACAGCAAAAGTAATGCCTAATTAACATTCAGCTGCCTTGCTGTAAAGTTGATTGAGATGGTGGATGATATTTTAGCTGATTGTCATGCAGTGGAGATGACAGAAATAGCAACTATCTGGGGCTAACAGGAATTTGAAAGTGGGGTTTCTTCCAAGGCTGGCAAATCTTATCTATATCATGCTTAAAAAAATTTAAAAATAAATTATGCTACAGGAGAGGAGTTATAAAGAGGTGCTCTTGGCAATGGCTAGATTTTAAACCTAAGCCTGTGTAGCTCTCAAAGACTGAGCTAACCATTTCTTCACAAATAAAAGTGATTGCTTAAATGAATTAATACAAGTACAGGTAATTTTCTTACCAAAGCTGGTAAAGTAACACTAATATATGTAGGTGTTATTTTTTTTAAATAGGTTTGTGGCTGAGTAATATGATTAAAGTATTACACTTCCAGCATCCACAAATTCTTTTTGTGTGATTCCCAGTGGGGTAGCTCATACATGCAAGCAATGAGGAATATTTCTTAATGAAAGACATTTAGATCAGAACCTATTTTGATGCCAAGCTATGAGATTTTCATGTATTTCAGAAAGATTTTTTTTTTTTTAAACCCTACAGCTTGGCAACATATGTGTCTCTATTCCATGCTGTGTAGGCTGTTTGGAATTGGGTTTGTTGTACTGACCCTGCCCTGTCTGGTCCAGTGCTTTTAGATTACCTATGCTTGTTATCCTCAGTCATTTCAGTACAATTTGCACTGGAACAGAATTGCACAAATTATTTTTTACTATTAAAGATTTCTCCAGGAATGTTATTCTGAGTCCTCCAAACTGTTTGTGTTAGCAAGTATTTTACATATGCCTTGGTCCAAAGAATAGGGGAAGATATGGAAAAGTCAAGGTATTTCTGCTGGTTTTTTTGACATAAGACTGTCTCTTCTAAAGTGTGTGTGTGTGTAGAATTTTAGACGGTTCAAATATAAAGAAATCTTGATCAGAGTAGACATTTCAGTTGCTCACTAGTTTGGCTACACTGCTAGTTGAGTAATTTTCAGCTAGCCTGTGTCTTCTGTATACTAAAATGGTGTTGATAGTAAATATTCTGAAATCAGAGTCTACTTTAAAAACCACCAGAAACACAGCTGAACTTGTCTGACTTCATCAAATAGATGGAGCCCTATAAATGTCTGAAGAAGGATAAATATATTTTTCCCTCTAATATAAATACCACAATGTGTGAATATGTAGAAAGTTTTGCATCATTACTTTTGTCATCACCCTTACTATTAAATCCTGTGTGGGATCTGCTTATGCTTAGGCAAGGGGAGATCATTGGCTTCAGTAAATGATGGAAAGTTTTGTGAGAGACAGAAGATGAAATTTAGGCATCTCATTTCCTTTGAAACTCTCAGACCAAATATCTAAACCAGCAGTGCTCTTGGAATAAGAGTCGTTCATCACAGCTGCTTTCTCCAGGAATGATACTAAGTTGTAATAAATTAATCAAGAAAAAATGGTTAGTTATGAAAATCAGAATATTCTGACATAGGAATTTTCCAGTAAAATATAATCTATAGATCATACAGTTTTCAAAATAAGTTAGTAATTATTTTGATTACCGAAAAGTTTATCCAGACCTTACTTTCTGGCACATAGTTGTGTCTGGTTTTTTAAGTAATTTTGTTCTTATTTTGTTCTTGCTCAGTACAAAAGTAGGTGGCTACTTCTCAGTTCTCTTTTCAGGACATCAGCAGAGCTAATCTCAATATAATTTTGTATTGCTCAGATTTTTTTGGTAAATTTCAAATTCATTGACACTGTATGGTGATCGTCTTAGTGTTCCTTGTATCGCTGTAGCTTAGAATCCTATTGCACCTTTTTAGATATGATTAGTGAGGCACGGGCATGAAGCATTATTCTGAAGCATTCCCTATATTATGAAGTTCATGTAAGTATTCTCCTTTGTTGGATTCTGGAATATGTTCACGTATTTTATGTATGCATATGCACTATGACAAAGTATATTTGGAAATGCCAAGAAATGTCACTAGTGTTAGCTTGTTAGCCATGGCATGTTAACTTTCTGTTCAAAATTAATCTGACAAATCAAGAGCTTCTCTAAGTCAGGATATGCCAGCTAGACGGATTTGTGCCTGTTACCTCTCTCAGCAGGAAGTCTGGAGGAATGGGGAAGAAAGTCATGCCAGAGCATGTGGTATTTAAAAGCAACATAGTCATTCTATCACTACATCAACTGACAGTGAAATATATGAATTATTTGCAACCTTTATGAATAGCCACTTGAAATACCTCTTGAGGTTTCTACCATAAGGCTGCCTATTACTCTTATTTAGTTCCTAAGACATCAATTAAGCTTGATAAAGCAGAAAAAATGAATGTCACATTTGGTATACTTCTGGCTGACTGCATTGATTTTTGGCTTCTGAACAGATTCAATTACATGGTGTAATTCAAGCTTGTCGTGATTGTAATTTTGTTGGATCTCCTCCTCCAATAACTTCTCCATTTTCTAATTTCCCATGGGAGGTCAAAGGTGACTCTAAGAGCTACATTTTAAAAATAGCTGGGCATTAGATTTGTTAAAAACACTTAGTAAAAATAATGAGTTTAGTAAATGGTCTTACACATAGTTGTCAGAAATCCGAAAATATTAGAAACAGCAGGTCCCCAAGACACCTTCAGTGCTGGAGAACATTGTGGCTTTAAACACCAATCTCTCATCATTTTATAGAAATCCATGCTTGGAATTAATGATGTTCAAGGTGTTATTCTCCTTTCAGATTCTTGATGTGTGGATCTGGCTTCATGTATATTCCATTGACATTCAAGAATTTTCCTTCATGACTATTTTCCACCTGTCTCTTACATTCCAAATCACTCCAGATATTGCATATGAAAGATGAAGCACGAAATGAAGCATAATTATTTGGCTTAAAGTACTCTCGCTCAATTCACTTTATTACTCTAGTCACGCTACCTTTGATATGGAAACACCAACTAATTCCAGGTTTTAACAAGTAATTTCTTGGGTCTGGGGGCAGCTGATACAGTTCCTATATCTTCACCACCTTTACAGGCCAAGTGATGCAAAACAACCTTTTTTTTCTGGGTGTCTACTAAAATAGGCAAATGCTGTTTCATGCCAAATTAGCAACATCAAGAATAGGCAGTGAAATAAGGATATATTTTCTTCTGAGAAGAAAAAAAAAATTAAAGTTTTATTTATTTTTAAAAATATGACCTTTTTTTAAAAATTTATATTAATGCTGGTGATCATGGTCCTGAGAGAAAAGGTATAGGCAAGGGGTCAGTGATTTTTTTTTTTCCAGTGAGAGTAATTTATATAATAAAATTCTCTTTGTTTTTACTCTGTTTAACAACTCTTTTGGGGGACATACAGTTCAGGGAGCCATTGTGCTGAACATTCTATATCCAATTTTTGTTGTTTTGCCTTTTTTTTTTTTTAAACCCAGCATTTTTTCTGAAAATAAAGGACAAGAAGTGAATATGACCAAATAAATAGGAAAAAGAAAAAAAGGAAGCAAAATCAATCTCATTCAGTTGGACTACCTTCTTTATTCCTTAGTTGCCTTAAGTCATGTTAATGCTTATTAAATAAATATACAAACAAGATCATATTTCTCTATACTACAGAATTCCAGTTTGGCTTACTAAGTCACAATGAACTGTGCAGTAAACTGTGTTGAAACTAAAGAGGGCATTGAAAGAAATACATCATCTTTCAGGGGGAAAAAAAACACACAACAAAAACCACAGTAGGGATGTATTGTTGTCTGAACCTGGCAAATGTGAGTTTAATGCCAATTCAATGCCAAAGTTCATATTAACATATCACTTAAGTCCACATCTTCAGCTGCTTTTTGGCTGCAATGAAGTGGTTTCCCCTGCTCCAAGGTTTATCCGTCGCCTCCTCATCTTCATGTAAGGAAAGATTTCAAGTTGCCCGTGACTGAAGATTTATGTTGGGCAGAAGTGAAAAGGGTAGCACGAAGCTTTTAAGGAGCCAGCTGGCTAGAGAGAGATAAGTTTCTCCTTTGCCAGAGAATTCCCTCCTCTGTTAGAAAATAGATCTGTGAGCTTTCTCTGGGAGTTGAACAGCTTAACCTCATCATCCAGTGAAAGACCTGGATGCCAAACCTTGTCTGAGAGACAGGAACAGGTACAGAGAAGGTGACAGCAGAAGGAAACATTTCCACCAGAAGGGGGCTGTGCTGGTTAGTACTCTGCATTCCAGAAAATATGTTTTAAGGGGGTTATGAAAACTGTGAGTAGCATGAAAAAAGTGAACCTGGACCAGTTCTTTACTGCCTTTTCCATAGATAGGCAGTTCCAAATAGTCAGAAGAAGGTGATTATTTATGCAGTGGAATTTGGTGCTGCAGGGCACAGGAGACATGAAGTATTTGCTGTCAGCCATGGTCAAAGGCAGAAAACCATATTGGATTATTAGATTGAGTTTTAATATAACTCATTACAGGGTTTCTTATGATCATATGAGCAGGTTTGCTGCCTTTGAAATACAATGAAATTGTAGATATCTCAGATCCAGCCTGCTGTATACATCCATATTGTTTTTGCATGGGTTGCGTAAGGGGAAACCCATAGTCCACAAAGCAGACCAGGTAATACTAATACATTGATTAACTACCATACTGACTTGGTTGAGTGGCAACACTCTGGTTTTGCAAGTTGTATGTGCATTAGGAGAACCCTAGACAACACCATACCCACATGTGAAAAGGCCTTAGCAACACTCTGCCCGCTTTGGTAAGTTTCCCACCTTAGAACCTATAATGCCTTGCAGTAATGTTACATGATTGACATCAGTTAATGGGGGAATTTCCTAGGAAAGTCTTCACAGCCCATTCTGCAAGACTAATTGAGACAGGAGAACAACTTCTGGGTTGATTTGTAGTACGCTCCTTGGGGGTGTCCATTCAGCCACAGCTCTCTCACAACAGATTGTCAAGTGTAGCAGATTATGTACCAGCAAATCACCCATGTTCTTGGGTTGTGTTGTCTGCCCTTGTTTCATTAAAATAAATCTTGATTAATAGGGCTATTTTCATGAAAAGTATTTAGACAGCGTGGAATCCATTTATTTAAGAGGCTTTGATGTTGTAGACGGAGGCTAATGAAAACCATATTAGTCTTAGCTGACCAATACAAGTGACACATTAATACAGGTATTTTGTTTCATATTGTGGTTTTGTGGGTAAAATCTTATGGGATTAGCTGGCATAAAAAAAAAAAAAAAGGTTAATCTTTTAATTTTAAGGTGTAACAATTGTTTTAAATGAAAATGAATTAACATTATTGAAGCTAACTGGTTCCTTACCCAGGGAACCTAATTTAATCCAAGAATGGCATAGAAAAGGGGAAGTGGGAATGTTTATTCACTATTTCTCATACTAGAACTAAGGCATCCAATTAAATTGGCCTGCAGTGGGTTTTAAAGAAACAAATGAATGATTTTTCATACAAGATAAAATTGAATAATGGAACTCATAACTACAATATATTTTGGATATCAAAAATACAAATTGGATTAAAAAAGAGAAGTTCAAGAGAAATGGCTCTTGTTTGGGGCTATTAAAGATTGTGATCCAGCTGCAACCACAAATTACAGAAAGTAAAGCTATGTTGCAGGAGAAGGTCACTTTATCCTTTTCCTATTTCTTCTTACCTTCTCCTAAGCATTGCTACTGATTTCCATCATAGACACAGTACCAGGCTAAATTAATTTTGGGGCTGACTCAAAACAACATTTTCACCTTTTTATCCAAGTATAGATCCCTTATTATCATAAGACTGGCATACCACATGGTCCTACTGTATTTCCCCCATTGACTGACTCACATGTCTGGGAATGAATTCAAGGAGTCCTTTCATGATTGATGGTGCAGCTGCAGTTGGGTGATTGATTCTGCTCCTCCTTTCCCCCTCCTTGCTCCTCTATGATCCTGTAGGCTCCCCTGAATCAGCTTCCTGGAGATTGCATGGCCACCTTGTCAGTCAGGTCACCTCACTTATTTGACTGAAAAAAAATTTTCTTCACCCCTCCTGATTAATTTTCAGAAAAAACTAATGAGCTGATCTGATTTGCAGTACGAAGACACAAACTTCAAGGATGATGAAAAGGGTAATGGAAGCAGAGGGTTAAACTTTCCACAGATTATCAATCCTTAAATCTTTTTTATGCATTCCTTTAAAATATATTTTACTGCAACAAATTATTATTATTGTCCCTGTTCTTTTAAATCTCATTTAAGAAATACCTCATAAATTGGAACTATTACTTGGATGTACATTGACTGTGATCGTGTCTTCAGAAGTAGATTTTACAGTTCTGTCAACAGGTTTTTTAACACCAGAATTTTTAATTTCTCAAGACTAAATTTTTATACACTATTTCTAAATCTGGGCTTTGACTGAAGTACACTTTAAAGTAGTATTTTGAAGAGAATGTCTGTAATCAGCACATCTCACGTTACTCTTTAGTTTGCGAATCTGATATGATAGCATTGTCAATAAATGGTAAACTGTTACAGCTAATCATGTTCTTTGATCTGATTCTATGAATAAAATTTAAATTATCTTTTTATTAAAGTTATTTAATTTACTTTTCTTTTAATGCTCAAAATATATAATCTACTGTCAGTCATTTTGATCATTTGTTTTTAGGCCACAATTTAACAGCTCTTCTTTGGAATTACCAGTGTACAATTAAGTTGTGAATTTTCTGTCAAAATAGTTCAGATTAGGGCTGTATTACCAACCTCTTTTAGGCTGATCAGATTATTTATCAAAGCTTGCATCTCATATCCACAAGACATCCTTTTATAGGAACATTCTCGAATTACTGACTTGGCCATCTAGATGGCTTCTATATTTCCCTAGGAATGCCTGCTTTTTAAGGATTCATTATCCTTATTTCTCATATGCAGATAGCTTTAGACATGTATATACTCAGTGGTAAACTTCTGCCAGATATATTATTTTTATTGTTTATTTAATTTCAAGACAGAAGATGTGATTATTTTCTGTAGTTTTCCTCAAGTGAAAATATGACCTCTGTAATTTTAGTACTTTTCGTATATTATTAAATATCTGGTATATTTTCCTGTGAAACACCATGTCTTTGTGTTCCTAAATTGTGAATTCTAAGCAGGATTTTATAACTGATGAAGCTTTAATATAAAAAGAGGTTGATGACTTACCAAGTCTTAGAGGAAATGACCTCTGTAAGAGATGGAAAAAATCTGTGTGTCTTCTTGTCAGTCAGTCTGCTCTAATTCACTCATATAATACCTGGTCTGTATTAGAATACTCCTTGTGATGTTGAACTTCAGCCACATGTCTCTAAATTGCAGGGTAGAGGTACTGCTCTAATCCCAAAGGTGGTTGTGCAGGCTCTTTTACGGTCAGTCAAGAGAAAAGGGTACTTTCTGAGAATGACTCATTTGACTTGCTTTAAATGTCCACCTTAAACCAAGATTAATTACTTTGCTGTGCTCCGCTGAACATGGAGTCCAAATGACTACTAGTTCAGATGCAAACATCAAAATCAAACAAGAAGAATCCCATCTCAAACTTCTAACAAGATGTTAACTATTCCAGATTGTAAAAATGTAGTATTTTTTACTTATTTTTCTTCTGCATGTTTGGTAACATTTCTTTCTAGGTAGGGTGGTGTGTTCTTTTTTCTCTCTTTCATGGTGACTAGAAAGCATATGCAAGGTGAATCTTCTAATTGTTCTGTGATTCCCATAGTAATGGATACATCTACCTAGATCTTTAACTTGATTATAGCCTCTATCATCTCTGTCTGTACTCATCTAAGAGTTCTTTGACACTTAAGAAATATTCTTAAATTCAACATTCAATTGTTTTTTCCTCTAGTGGCTTGATCCACAGTCTATTACAAGTACTATTTTCAAAGTAGTATCAGAAACAGCACTTTTTTCTAAAATTTTCACATAATTCACTTTTTAGTGTAGATAGGAACAGTGAAACATAGGGGTTCCATGCATTTACCTCTGCCTGAAAGTTTCTCTAATATAATATTTTCTGTCATTGCTTTGCATCGTGTATTTTTGTCCATTTTGAAAAAGATAACTATTTCCCTTTCTTTCAGGTTGGTAGTTTGTTTCTTTTCTGACAAAATTCAGTATGCTTCTGCTATGCAGTATTCTATCATACTCTTGCCATTCTCCTGTATGGTGTGTGTACAGAGTTGGTATTTCCAAACTCTGCAAAGTAACATAAGTCACTTTTTTTCACCTTGGGTCTCTATCTTGACTTACTGGTAACAGCCTGCACAACTGCCTGTGCATCCTTAGTGACATGTCAGCCAGGCTGCTCTCTGGGCTCCAGTCACTACACTGGCATGTGAAGCAACTTCTTGAGCACATGACAAATGCCGTAGGTTAGACAGGAGACCTGTCATCCTGCAAGAGCATCTGAAGTCTAAGTGGCATGTCTTTGATGAACTCAAAGGACATTATACACCTATTTGTAGTATACTATATTATACCTCAGACCTCTACTGACTATAATGAGAGTTTAGACTGGTAGGCAATTAATCTTGAATTAAATACTCAATTACATCTTTGATATAGATCCATGAAACTTTTCTTAAACTTTCAATAGTTGTTTTTTTTTTTTGTGAATACTTTGAATCCCTGCTTGCACCCTTGTTTCTTTTAGTGTCATCCTCCCTTTCCCCGCAAATCAAATACTTTCAGATCTGCTTGTGTCTTATCCCGTTAACTCAGTAATTGTTAAATTCTTCATATGGTCACCAGAATGAACATTTACAGATGGGAATGAGCAGGTGAAAACACCAGGAAAGAAGGAAGGGAGGGACAGAAATCAGAAGTGTTTTCTTTGCATATCCTCCTCTACCTTGAAGTATGTACTGTGCTACTTTTAAGGTTGCTTACTAAAAGGACTGGAGTTTTAATGCTCTGATTTTCTGGCAGCTGGGTGGCTACACAGCACACATGGGAAACTAAAATGATTTGTGTACCTAGCCGTAAGTGATTTGCCTGAGGTTATTTGAGAACACTATGGATGGGAGCTGAAGCATGCATGACCTAATCTAGTGCTCTAACCACTTGTTTGTTCTTCCTCTGCACAAATGTGCTGAAATTATGTTTATTAAAAATGTTCATTATTGTCATAGAACTGCTCAACACTTGGATCCAAGTGATATCTCTGTGGGGTAACTTGAAGTTTAACTTCCTTCCTTTATATATTCAATATAAATTCATGTTGCTTGATCAACACTTTCCAAGGCTACATGAATACAAAATGTACAGACTGTGCACCTTCTTCTTGATTGCAGTGATATTTTTAAAATTCATGTCAATAATTATGCTAATTAAATCATTCAATGCCAGCCTCTTTTTGGAAAGCCTGAACATAGCTGAATAATTGCCTGTCAGGCATTCATAAAACATCTCAGGATGACCAAACTGCTTTGACGTTATTTGTTATGTCCATGTATCATTCACCACCCAGAGTGTGTAGTACATGGTTACAGCCTCCAGTAGTCTTAAGTCTGTTTATCTTTCCATGGGGATTCAAGAATTAAGAACAATGCCTCTGAAATACGTGGTACAAAGAGAAGTATGTTCAGTCTTGTTCCATGGTTGGTCAGAAAATTTACCATTTATAAGACAACAACAACAACAAAAAAGCCCATATTAATCTGTTTATTTCATTATGGAGTACCATTTTGATAATGGCATACAGCTGACAGGAGACACAGTAGAGTATTTTCTCCATCTGTTCACCTATCAACCCTTCCTTGACATAAAACATGAAGAATTTTGTCCTTACATAGCACCACAGACAAATATAAATGTGTTTTATATTTATATTTATCTTAATATATGGTACCAATTTGGCCTTGGATATATGGAAACAATATTATGCATATTAACTGTTAGTTACCCTAAGTCTGTAGACAGATTAACACTTCTGTTTCTGTTACTCTGTTCTCACCTGCTTTAGAAATATGGACTTTAACTGTTTCTGGTTTTGAGTGCAGAAATTTATGAGAAAGGAAAACCAGCAACCTGCTCTTCATGTCAGTAGGGGTCTGCGTGGTTGAGCCTGCTGTGTTTTTTTGTGAAGGATGAATAATTCTGGTTGAGAAGCAGGGTAGAGGGAGTTGTTATTTTCTACTTGCCAGCAGGTGAAAGCTGTGATGGATGATCACATCCAAGAACATAACAAGAACTCTGGAGATAGGGGTTCAAGTCACTTACTTTCTCTATCAGTTCTCCATTTGTATAAAAGGAGAAGCAACAATTTCTTTTTTCATAGAAATGTTGCAAGGGTAAATGTGATGTTATATATGAGTCACACAAAGGCAGTGATGAGCACTGTATTAAGGTAGGGATCAGTAAATGCAGCTGGCCTGACAGAATCTTATAAAAAATTCCTTTCTTGTTCTTATTTTCTTTTCTTCCCCATCTTTGAGGGTGTGTGAGTAAGGGGCACTGAATAATTGAAACATGAATCAAGTGCACCCGTGACAGGAAGAGCTTCTGGTGCTTAACATCCTGAAACTACTCCTCTAGGAATACAAGAAGGCCTAGCAACTTAATGGCCTTCTTAAAGCCGAATTCAGGTGCTGTAGATGGATAATGAGAGGAACAACCTTGTTAATACTTCCTAAACAGAGTGCTCTTTGTGGGAAAGGTCTCCAGGTTTTACGGTTTTGCTGTAGTTCCAGTACTGACTCTAAATCCTGTTTGGTTAGGACTGAATGTTTTTTCAGAATAAACAGGTTGGCTTTAAAACAGATTAGTAGCTAGTCCTGGACAAGCCTCAGTAGCTTGTGGTACTGTAGCAGTCAGAAATAAGAAATCAGGTAAGAAAGACAGTAAGAGAACTTTTGTCACTATATCATAATACCTTCACTTCAAAGAAGGAGTGACCCATACGCAAGGAAAAGGACAAAAGGTATTTGCAGTATGAAATTTCTTTAATCTTTCCTTTTGGGGAAAGGGTCTTGTACAATGGAAGCATGTATTCTGAAAGTAACCATTCTGACAAGTATTTCTGCTGTTGATGTGTAGCTGAACATAAGCTCCCAAGAAGCGACTATGGGCATTAGGGACTAGAATAGCAGCAAGGACTTTTTATTTTTCTTTTTCTTTTTTTTTTTTTTTAATACTTCTCAATGGTATAGGGAAGGGTTGAGTTAGAACAGGATTGCTATAGAAAAGCTGATAGCAGTATTTTTAATTAATTTTCCCCAAGTCGAGTCTGCTTTGCCTGTGACAGTAACTGCTGAGAAATCTCCCAGTTTTTACCTCAGCTCATGAGCTTTCTGTTCTTATTCTGTCGCCCTGAAGAGAGGGAGTGAGTGAGCAGCTGGGTGGGCGTTTGGCTCTTAGTAAAGGTTAGCACACTACAGGACTGTGTAACCTTTTGGAGGGCAATCTTTGCGCCAGCACTTGTTATCCATTCACTAAATGGATAATATAATGAAACAAAGACCTGTTATGAAGGAGGTCAGACTAGATGATATAATCATCCCCTTGGCTTTAAGCTTTGAAACCATGAAACCTATTAAAGCTTTGTGCACAGCCTCAAAGGAAGACAAAGTTTAACCTATGACCTCAACTTTCTCAAAGTTTTGTAAGATTAGAGCTGTTTATGGTTTAGTAAGAAACTTATTAAACTTGACAATTTTGTGCAGATTCACTGAAACAGCTGCCCTTGCTGTGGGTGAAAAAGGCTAAGCGGTTTAAAGGGTCAGTCTTAATGAGGAGATGTGTATGTAGAAAACCTTGTTGGGAATGGACTTTTTGCTCTGTATTTGTACACTGATTATGAAAATGGGAATATGACCCATGGCTGAGGTTTTGACTGTTTTTTGCAGTGCGAACTACTAGTTCTGTAAGCATTCATCTAGTCAAGTCTGGTTTATTATGGATTTATATCTCCATTTAATTGTGTGCTTCAGTGGAAGCTATACCTGTGATGAGAACGCCGATAAGGCCTTTGTCACAGATCCTCTGGTGTCTAATTTTAGTCTTCCTATGTAGAAATGATTTTGTGACAGCTACTGAGAGTCGTAAGGTCTTTCCAACATCAGCTGCCTATTTTTCACAAAGACCTTATATACTTTAAATTGTCTTTATATTTCACTTCTTCTGTCACATCCAGCTGAAGTCAGACAAGGTGTTCAGAAGTTATTAGAGAAACACTTTTTCTTTCTCATATATATACACAGACTCAGTGACTGAGCTGAATAAGCTTTAGCTTCTTTGGAAACTAGGCTAATAAATGGCAACAGTGAAAGATTGCCTGGTTCAATGCTTTTGGAGTCGGTGTTAATGTAAAGTGTATTCTCACAGTATTCAAAAGCATATAAATAAAAAAGCATATATGCATGCACAACGTCACAATGGAAACTGTGTCACCACAGATCCTCCTACCTCTTGAGCTGGACCAGGAGAATCTGCCAGCGTTTTGGGGCAGTATGGGAAGAGAAGCAAATATCACTGAGTGTTGCTGAAGGCTCGCTCCCTCTGGCTATTGATCAGAGCAGTGCAGATGTGCTCTTGAATGTCCTTGGGACTCTAAGTTTAAGCCTATGAACAAGGAGGAGAAAGTGTGCATGGGGTGGGCAGGAGTGAAAATCTCACAGGTCACAGAAACAGGAGCAGAAGTCTGAAACAAGAAATCTTACAGTTACCTCTGCTGGGGCTCCATACATAGGAAAATATTCTGGCATTTCTGGACCATGAGAAAGTTGCAGACCCAGAAGATATATTACAGTCTTAAAATATAAGATATCTGATTTCTTATATATGGGGAAGGAAAGGTCTTTGAGAAATATAATGATGTTTTCAGAGAGAGATCTTGCTTTTTCCCAGAACAACGATACTCTCTGTCCTTTGTTTCTGAACCTGGGGCTTCTAAATGCAGTATGCAGGAGACTAGACGTACTTGTAAATAGAATAATCCCCAGGCATCTGAAAAGAAAAAGAAAGTGAGAGACCAGCTATTGGAAAAGGAGTTTACTATTAAGTAGCGTAAACCTTATTTTCACCACTTCGTTACAGAATTTTAAGGTAGTCTTAGTAAAAATACTATCCTCATTGCAAACTTTATGTCACTTGGAAGTTTCCAAGCTACATTCATTCTTGAGAACTCCTAGGCCATAGCAAAGATTCTGATGCATACCATTATGGTGGTATCCATCAGAGATTACACTGGTGTGGACAAGTCTGAGGAATAAAGATCTGTAGGAGCAATACTATTCTCAGATATTTCTATTACCTATTATTACAACAATGACTGAAAGTAATACTGGGTCTGAACTGAATTATTTTTTCTCTTCCATCTTTTCTTGTATATTTTCTTTTTTCTTTTTTTCCCCTTACTTTCTTTTAAAATTGAATAAAAAGATAAAAATATTGTTCTGTCTTAATTCTGAACCTAATCAAGGCTGAATTTAAAGATCTTGATAAATCTGTTGCACAGTCTGGGGCTCTTCACCAAAGATATTCTATCATCTATATTTAAGAATTTGAGATTCAGCCTATTTATAGAATACAAAACCAAAACACATGATTAGTAGTAAGATAAACCTGTTATTATCTGTAATTTATTATGTAACTTGGCCAGAATCATAACTGTGGGAAGTCGACATCACTGTAGTTTACTTACTTGGAGCTACAGTGTGGAGAAAACACAATACATTTTTTCTGAATCTAATATGGTGGAATAGCCATATAGTTCATCTGGTTCCCCAGGTTAAAAAACAAAACAAAACAAAAAAAACAAAAAGAAAAAAAATTAAAATCACGTTTACCACAAAGCAGACTTGATTTATATGGTAACTATGTATCATTATGATACAGATTTTACCCTTTCATTTTTATTTTTTTGATAAAAACCACTATGTTAAAGAATGATCTTTTTGAGAGGAGAGATTCTCTACCATTATTCTGATTGTTACAGAAATGTAGACACGAGCAAGGCAATACTATGAATTCACCAAATGTCACTAGAAAAGTCAGTAGAAAGCATTTCAAATTAGAGTGAGAAAGCTGGGTTAAGCATCAGAAATCATTCACTCTTAAAAGTAGGCAAAACATTAACACAGCAGTTGTACCCATATGTTTTTCAACTTTGCTTCAAAACTAAAGTGTTTTAAAGGAGCACTTTGGAATGTAATTTTTTCTGACACAAACAGATTTTTTTCTTTTCAGTTTCTCAATCGAGGCAGAGTTCTATGTGATCATTTGTTCTACATCAAACTAGATGTAACATGCTACCAAATATGATGAGGCAGCAGGTGGATGCTAAAGGCAAATCATGGCCAGAACAGATACTTATATTATAGAACATCTGCTTTCAGGAACTGAGGAATACAGTTCAAATAACCCTGCAATAAAGGAAATAGAATCCATGTAATGTTTAGGACAACTAATATGAGGGTCCTGTTTCCCAATGTGTCAGTGACTTCATGCTTGTATTCCCCAGTAAAATATTCTGGAGAGACTGTAGCCTGTAGGAAGAAACAATGAAAACTTTTTAAACCTCAATTAAAAGTTAAAAAAAACCCAAACAAAGCGACAAAAATCCAAACTTCTTCTACCTGATATTTTCTAACATCTTGTCTTGAAAAGTGGACTTCAAAGTTTTGAAAATCTCTGAAATGTCATTTATTTCTAACAGGAACATAGTGAACTAAGACTTGATTGTAGTGACTTGCCAGACTTAATGTTTATGACGGAGTTGTTCTGGAGTCAACAAATGCTTTCATTGCCTAGGTTTAAGCCCACAATTCTCAGTACTGTAGAAAAATGGATTTCAGTATATCACAACAATGACTCTACAACAGCAAGCAAATGTAAATTTAGTGAAGATAATAATCACAGTTGAGTTTTTTACTTTCCACATGAAAGTAGGAAAGACCTGATTGTATAAAATCAGTTTTATTTAGAACATTGTTAAATAAACAGCGTACTGATGTACTACTGCAGAAAGCTAACAAGCCACTGTATAATTTATGAATAACCCATTGCATAGATTTTTTTTTAACTCTAAATATAGAAAAGATAAAATATAGAATATAGAAAATATAAATATAGTAGGAAAAAAGTTTCAAGCTACGGTAGTGAAATCCTATAGTCTAGGTTCTACCTGTATTCTACCTATATATTCTAATTATATTCAGAAAAAACTGCCACTTTCCTTCCTGTTTCATGAATACTCTGCTTTCACTAATTTGCAAGACAGTTAGCTTCTGGTCATTTTTTTTTTTCTGCAATTTGGGTGTTCAATAGCAGATGGTCTTGTATTAAGACCCTGTTTCAGAGACAAATCTGAATCTTTTGTGGATCCTCCAAAATAAGTTACTTCCAAAAAAATGCAATGCCCTCAAAGTGTGGAATGGTTACTGTAGAGGCTGACTGACAGCTTCAGCTAACGAAGTCATTTACTATTTGTTCCAAATGATGTTTTTATGACTCTTCATGAAAATAAGTACATAAATACTTTTTTCTGGAAAAGTCCTTGCAGTTCAACAAGTCCAGTCCCTGCTGTTATAGACTTATGTCACAGGGAAAAACTGCTCAGTTCACATAGTTTAAACCAAATCAGGATTGAAGTGCTTTATGGATTTATCAGTGACACATAATTAACTGGCAATCAGTGACCTGTACAGTCAGTATTAGTATCAGCCACACAACAGATAAACCACAGCAGCAGAGACTTAGAGAATGCTAATTTACAACTGCAAGATTCTAAACACCCCTCTCTATATATCTAATCCCCAAAAGGGCTATTCCCCATCCACTGTCCCCTCCACATGCCATGTGTTTTACATGCACATGGATGCACATAAAACAGCCCTACATGCCTCCATGCCAACTCCACAACTGCTCACCTACTTACAACTCCATAGCTGCTCACCCTAGTGAGTAAACCCCCCAGGGTTTAACACCCCCATTCCCTGCAAGTGGCCCACAGACCCCCTCATGGTGAGGGGTTGGTCCTGGCACCCCATGGGGAGGCTGCACTGCCAAGCCCAGGAAGGGGCAGGAGGTCACAGTGTGGATGCTGCTCTGCTAACTGTTCTGTCTCCCCTCCACTACAAATCTTCTTTTATATTTCTTTTCAAGCTTACATGCTACTACAGTCATCATTTGATCAAGGTCTGTCTTTAAAAATGGAGAAGGTATTGCCTCTCCAGTAAATCCTCTTGAAATATCTTTCCAAAATTTGATGTTATTGTATGGAATTTCATCTACTTTAATTTCCAGCTTCAATTTATTCACTGCCCATTTGTGACACATTGCTCTTATATCAACACTTTCTTTACAAATGATGGCTTTAAGGCAGAATTTCTTTTTCTCCACCAAGAATACAATGGGGAAAAAATTGAAAAATTTTAGAGGTTAAAAGAATAATTTTATTTGAATAAGATGTTTTAACTGACTCCCAGACTTAGGCTCAAAATACTGTTTTATAGGAAAAAAACCCCAAGCACAAATTTCTTAAGTTTCCTTTTTTAATCTGTCAAATCACAGAATTTCCAGTGAAGTCGGAAGTTGTTTCTGTCTTTTCTTGAACTGGAGTTTCAAACAGATAGTAAAAGTAGCCTTCATCTCCAGACTGGCATCTACATTTATTTGTCTAAACATAGATGTACGCATGTATTAATTGCCAACGCTCCTGGTGCTGTCAGTGGAGACCGAGATACATCAGTCAGTGGAGTCATGTTTAGTAAAACACAATTCAACTCATTCTGAAGAAGACACTTAAAGGTCAATTAATCTGCCCCACAGAGTTATCTAGTGCCCTTTGAAATGTCTTATGGCATCTGAGAAATTCATGTGAATTTCTGGAAGATATGACATAAGACTTATGGATAATCTGTGCTTACCTAATTTGGTAGCTGGAAGCCTGGTGGAGTATAGTAAGTGGGTTTCTCTTTTAATCAGTTGAATACATAACTAGATTAGACCTTCATAAATGTAAGCACATACACCTAGGTGTCTCAGTCTGGAGCTACAGTAACTACAGTTATTGTTGAGATACATGACTTAACCAACCTGCAGACATACTGCCTCACTAAATAGAATGGCTTGTAATAAAGAAATAGGAAAAAAATACATAGTTTCCAGAAGAGAATTGGGATTAAAAAAAAAGAAAAAAATTAGTGAAATCATGTCATATTCAGGAAAAAAAATGTTTCAGCTTAGAAGATTAAACTAATAGAAAATCAAAACATAAAAATTACTAACTTGGTTTTCTTGACTCTGAAATATATTTTCAGTTTTGTCAAAGTTAAACAGAAATAAAAGGCATTTTAAGTTGAATGAAACATTTCAGATACATCCAGAACAAATCTGTTTTGGTTTTGTTTCTTTAGTCTTTCCACTGAAACAGATGCTTCATTGCTTTTACAGTTCAGTGGTTCAGCAATGTATTATTGGTTTCTGTGGGCACAGACTCAGATCTCTTAATGATAATGATGGTCTTGCTGTTAAGTCATTGCCACAAAATAGAGTCCATGAGTTTGTTCCTAGTGCCACCCTGTTCTCTGTAGTATGTTTGTCATTTTACAAAAATTCAGAAAGTTATAATTCTGGTTACTCACTATTCCTCAGAAGAAGCAGGGAAAAGTCGGGAGAGGAAACTGAAAGTTTGAGAAAGCCTTAAACAAAGATGGATTTACTACCTGGGAGTAAATTATTTTTACATAGTCCCATAGAACATACACCAGAGCACCTCCTTCTCTTGTTTCTTGTGCAGCTTTGCCCCTAAAAATATATCTTTGCTTTTGGATGTTATTGTTCTATGTGGCTACAGAAAACCAGGACAGAAAAAAAAAATAAAATCCTATCAAGCAAACAAGTTTTTAACAGATTCTGGATATGTTGCTTATTCTTTGGATTTTCCTGTTTGTAAGACAGATACTCCAGTGTTTTTTTCATCTATCCTATTCAATTGGCTGAGTTTCTGCAGAAAATTCTCAGTTTTAAATTGGAGACTGGTTTGGAAGGACAGAGAGATGTGTAGCTTTTGGTTTGGGGATTCAGTGTTCAGAAGCAAATGCTGCTGCCATTTGGCCACAGTTAATTCAAAGAACATCAGTGAAGGATCACCAGCATAAAGGTTTTATGTCACCAGTCTTTCGTGAGACTCACAGGAACAAGGAAGTCTAGGCATGTTTCCTCTTTATATATTAGATTTTGGAGGGGATCAGGAAACCCAGACCCATATTACTGTTTTGTCTTCTGGATATTACAAGGCACTGAGGTTTTGGGATTATTGTTTCTTGGCATCTGCCTATGAAACACTGTATGGACTGTTTAACAAGGGTAGCAATTGTTCTTGTCTTTGACAAAACCACCACTTTTAATTCCTGTTGGGAATTTGAAACATCTGATGACATCTTGTATTGTCATTTGGTGCCCTAGTGAAGGACAACAGTTCTCAGAAAGTCCTTCTTTCCCACAGTTCATTGAGTTTATGAAAATATTTATCTCCATAAATGTCTCAGTTCTAATGAACTCCCTGCTTTGTTCTCCACCATGGCCTGTGGTCATTGGCCAGGTCTTGAATAACACAAACTAGGTTATAATCCTCCTAGGGTGAATATACATAGGTAGGTAGCCAGATGACAGGTAAAAGGTGAAGGAAGGATAAAGTGAGCCCTGATTGAAGAAATTTGGGGGTGAAAGAGATATCAATCCTCCTACCAGTTGTCAGGTGCAGTCAGAGGATATGAGTAACAGCCAGTTACAGGTATTGGGTAACAACTTCTGGCTGTTAACCCAGAGATACAGTCCTTGCCTCAGAAATTTCAGCAATATGCTACTAAGTAATGACAGGGCTCAAAAAAGCTTTTCTTTGCAGAGCTGCCTGGTGAATTCAGGCTGTATTTGTAACATAGAAAAGTCATGATTTGGTGATGTTTATTTTGATCTGGGTGCACGTGTTTGTGCTTGTGGGCATGGTGCCCTAAATGTTGGTACAGAATGAACCTGCTTTGGCTGGATAAAGACCTGTAGCATAGAACTATATAGTCCTCTCCAGCCTGGTTTACAGAAACAGAGAACATTGATAGACCAATGGACCTGAGCATTTTTGTAGTAAGGGCTTCAGAGGTTGGTCCAATATTTAAACGCTTACTTTTTAATTTTTTGTTTTTATTATTATAAGGATCCTCTAATACAGCTTTCCTATACACTAGTTTTATATAGGTAGTCCTTGTACTCCACAGGTGTATGTTACCCATTTTCTGCCACAAGTCTTATTTTCTTCCCTGACTTCTTAGCACAATACAGTCTATGAAATACTCAAAAATAATTCTGTTTAAAAGTGAAGGCATGACACACTATGATCTGCCTGCATTAATAAAACTTTTGCACATGAGGAAGTAACTGCTGAATTTGAATGAGATATTTATGGTCAAATGCATCAACAGAGAGGTGGGCGTTTTGAAGCTTCAGACACTAATTGCCTGTTTTGTTTTGTTCTCCGTGGGTATCTTTTATTTTTGCCTTTGAAAACTTGCGTGCTTACAGCCAGCTTTCTTAGATATGTAAAATAAGAAGGAATGCATTGATTTGAGAAATAAGAAGCAGCCACAAATGTAAACAAGATATGCCTTTTTGTTTCACATAAGAATACTTATTCCTTTTGACCCTCACTAATCTCCTGCAGTTTTCTTGCTAATCACAAAGACAAGACTTGGATCCACCCAGCTGGAGAGCAGCTCTGTGGAAAGGGACCTGGTGGACAACAAGCTCAGTATGAATGAGCAGTGTGCTGCTGCGGCCAAGAAGGCCGATAGGATGCTGGGTTGCATTAAAAAAAGGGCATCACCTTCAGAGATAAAGAAGTCATTATCCCACTCTACTCAGCGCTTGTCAAGCCACACCTGGAATACTGTGTACAATTCTGGTCCCCGCTATACAGAAAAGATGTGATAGGCTGGAGGGGATCCAGAGAAGGGCCACCAAGATGATCAAAGGACTGGGAAGTATGTGGATAGGCTGAGACAACTGGGTTTGTTCAGCCTTGAGAAAAGGAGGCTCAGAGGTGATCTCATCACTGTCTACCAGTATTTAAAGTGTGGCTACAAAGAAGATGGAGACTCCCTTTTCACAAGGAGTCACGTGGAGAGGACAAGGGGGAATGGACACAAGTTGCTCTTGGGGAGATTCCAACTGTACACGAGAGGGAAATTTTTCACAATGAGATCAGTCAACCATTGGAATAATCTCCCCAGGGGAGTGGTTGACTCTGCCACACTGCACAATTTCAAGACTCAGCTGGACAGGGTGCTGGGCCATCTTGTTTAGACTGTGCTTTTGCCCAGAAAGGTTGGACCAGATGATCCTTGAGGTCCCTTCCAACCTGGTATTCTATGATTCTATGATGATTCTAAGACACTTCATCAGATGCAACTGTGATCTGAGTAAGGGGCTATGCAGCTGTGTGGCTGCATCCATCATGTTCTGCATAAACAAATACTTTGTTAGATGGTATTATTACAGGAAAACATTCTTCTTAATTCCCCTTGGAAGTCCTTACCTGTGCTCACTGGCAGATTCAAGATACAAAACAATTATACAATAGATTTCTACACTTCCCTGTGCAGTGTGACTTCCTTTGAGTTGGAAGAGAGATGCTCTTCTCTAATGATCAGTCCACATTCCAATTTACCTAATCAATTTCCATTTCACTTTGAAGGTGGGCATCAAATAACCTTTCCTTTGGCTATGTTCTTTAATAGTAATGAAATAAAGATTCTATATCCTATTACCAGTGTAGGCTCATCTGCCTACCCTATCAGTTTTGCCCTTTGGGTCTTCCAAATTCTTTATCACTTCCAAATGCATCTGACACTGCCAGGAAATTACTAAAACTACATACTTATTACTCTTTCAAGAACTGTATTAATTTCTATATTACTTTTAAAGGACTCTTTTCAATTTCTTGTATTTTTATGGTGGAAATCTACTCATTGATTCCTTAGCTTGATTTATCATGTCTTTCATAAATCAGCAAGAAGAATGTAATAAATGCTAAGACAACAAATCCAAGCTAAAGAGTCAATAAATTAATGTATTTTCATTTATTACATTTGCTTTTAGAGTTTTAACCATTAAGACATAATCTTGAAATAATTTCTGTCATTTCTAAAGTGGGACTCAGCTCAAAACCACACCAGAGCCTGCATCAGTTGCCTCAGTATAGGTGTCTAGCACCATTTGGGACAGCCTATGTAAGCAGAGACATCTTCAAACAGCTGGCAAACATGATGCAGGTGCTATAAAAGTCATATTCACTTATGGTTCTGGAAGGTCTCAAAATTTTAGTTACCTGATGAAACCACCTTATTCTACTGGGACATGAATTTCTTGTACAGATCTTCAGGCTGAAGTCTTATCTGTTTGAGTGAATATGTGCTGGAGGACTTGGGGTCACATAGATGTTTCAGGACATATTGGCAAGTGGACAATATGGAGGCACTGAATCCTTTCCATTAGAAGATGGTTTCATTAGACATTCACAGTGTAGACACAGGTTACTTCCTAGTCTAAGCAGTCTGAAATTTGTAATTATTTTAGTAATAAATTAAATAATATGTAATACCAGGAATTCAGACTCTATTGAAACCTCATATAACAAGAGATTCATAGTTAAAATACTGAAAATATATGAGAATGCAACAGAGTTAAATTCCTAGCCTTCTCATTGAGGTTCTGTGAATGCAGACTTTAGCAGACAATAAAACATCACATTAAAAGAAAATGTTAAAGGACACAGCTGATTTCATTAGAGAGCAACATATATCAGAAGTCATAGTGATCCAATAGCAGCAGGACTGGTGTGCATGTGGATTAATAGAACAGATCTTGAGAAAAGAAATCAATAAAAGAAGGAGAAGAGATACATTTCAGGTAAGTAAGAAAACACAAATTCTATTAAGTAAAACATGTCAAGGTTTGAAATGAAGCCTGTTCACCCCAGGACAGCAACTGGCCTGGAAATGGCTACCAGTTTCAATATTCAGATGGTTCAAAGCCATTAAACTCCCAACAGAGCAGAAACTTTATCTGTCTCTCACATTCTAAATAAACACCACTGACCATTGGTTGTTCTTAACATGAAAAACTCTTCATTATCCTTGCCTTACTACATTGGAAATTAATTATATTATCATAGATTTTGTTACGCAAAGTTTTCCTGCAGATCTTTTTTGCCAAAATGTAGACTACTTTTAACTTCGAAGTTTATCTTTGTACTTCAGAACCATTGTTTTCTGTAACTGTAAGCCATGATTTGTATTAAAATGTGAATCAGAAATAGCTTTTCAAAGATCCTGTTAATTAGTGAGTATTAACAGCACTTTGTTGTTAGAATAACAACATAATAAAAAGTGGAACTGATTATTTCGTGACCTTTCTGTAACAAATTCAGAAAAATAACTTCATATTCCTTGAACTCCAAGATATGTTATATCTATATTTTCTTATTTGACATGCTGGGTGTTTGGATTTGGGTTTTTTTTTCCCCATTTCTTTCAAATGACCTGGTTTTAGAATCATAGAATCATGGAATTGTTTAGGTTGGAAAAGACTGTTAAGATCATCAAGTCCGTTACCCTAACACTGCCAAGTCCACCACTAAACCATGTCCCTAACCACCTTGTCTACCCATCTTTTAAATACCTCCAGGGATGGGGACACAACCACTTCCCTGGGCAGCCCATTCCAATGTTTGACAACCCTTTCTGTGAAGAAATGTTTCCTGATGTCCAATCTAAACCTCCTTTGGTGCAACTTGAGGCCATTTCCTCTTGTCCTATCGCCTGTTACCTGGGAGAAGAGACCAATACCCACCTCACTACAACCTCCTTCCAAGTAGTTGTAGAGGGTGATAAGGCCTCCTGTCAGCCTTCTCTTCTCCAGGCTGAGCAACCCCAGTTTCCTCAGCTGCTCCTCAGAAGACTTGTGTTCCTGACCCTTCACCAGCTTGGTTGCTCTCCTCTGGACATGTTCCAGCATGCTGTACATGGAGAATATACATTACACTGTGATAACATCAAATAATGGAAATCAAAGAGAATAACACAAACAGAGAAACAAAGGTAGCATCCTTCACATTTCTACTAAATTTCTCCATGTCAGTATCCTACTGGACTACTCTGATGAGTAAGTGAATCGGTCTCCATTGATTCAGTGAAAAGGCTCAATGAAAATTATTATGGGCTTCTTTTTGGAAGAGTTATTCTACTGGGGAGAAAAAAGAAAGAAAGATTTTTTTATAATAGAAAATACTTAGCACATATCAATAAAATTTTCAAAATTTTGGCCCAGGATATTTTTTTGGTGGGGGAAGTATTCAAGTAATAATGTATGTAACAGCAATCCATTAATCTGTTGGAGTTTTTTAAGGAAGCAGACAATTATAGAAACTATGTGAACAGTATTGTCTGAAAAGACTACTTTAAATAGATTCTAGGTTTTGGGCAAATAACACAAATCAGAAGAAGCTTTATTTTCCATCAGTTGAAATATATCTAAAGTATACTTATGTGGAATGTTTCACAAAATCACATGGTCTCAGAAATTCAGACTATAGAAGGACCAGAAGGACCAGGATCAGCATTACAGAAAACATGGGCCAAAATGTAGGCAGTGTGGGTGAACAACAGTTTGAGCATAAATTCAAGTTAAAGACCTGAATTAATACCTTAATGTGAACATAGATCAAGACATTCTCTGTTAATGGAGATCCCAGGAAAAAAGGAAACACTGAGAAAGAATAATGCTTTTTTCCTTCCCAAATCATTAGGCATTCTAGGAGGTACACACCATGTACAGCCTCTTTAATGGGGAAATGCTGTAAATGGTGGGGAGATACAAAAACTTTTTTCCTATTACTGCATTACTGAGGAGGAATAAGAACTTGAAAATACTGTTGGTCTTTGTGGACAAGGCTCTCTGATCTGAACTTTGCCCACCAGTTCTCAAGCCACAGCTTGAAAAACTTGGGAATACTCAGGAAGAGAAAACCCCAGGGAAAAACTGTATTGCTCATTTAACTTTTTTTTTGCCAGACATTTTCAGTTTGCAGTTTGGATTTTGTCACCATCCCTTAGGAAAGTATTTCTGTTCTCTGGAGAAATGCATGAGAGAGACAAGCTCCACAGGGATATTTAGGATTAAGCTATAAACGCTGACTGGCTGGTGTACTTGAAACAGCTGCCTTGAGCTCACTTTTATGATTCACAGTATTATTTTAGTAAAGATTTTAACAAATGCTTCACAGAATAGAAAAAATCTTTTATTCCAGTTACCTTCAACAATTTTTTTTGGTTGCTGTTCCCTGATTGTAACATCAACTTTTATGAGCTGGTACCCATGATTTCTAGTTTAATTTTGTTTGGGTGCAAAGTCTCAGTGACCTAAATACTGATGTAGCAAATCAAACTTTGAACAATATAGGACAGAAAATGTGGTGTCATAACTGACAACCTCTTGGCTGCACTGCAGGAGGGTTGGACTAGATGACCTCTGGGGGTCCCTTCCAACCCAAAACATTCTATGATTCTATTCTATAAAATGAGAAAATTATTTCTGTCCTGGTTTCTACCAGAATAAAGTTAATTTTCTTCCTAGTAGTTAGTATGGGGGCTGTGTTTTGGATTTGTCCTGAAAACAGTGCTGATAATGCAGGGATGTTTTTGTTACTGCTGAGCAGTGTTTACACAGAGTCAAGGCCTTTCCTGCTTCTCACACCACCCCACCAGCGAGAAGGCTGGGGGTGCACAAGAAGTTGGGAGACACAACTGGAACAGCTGACCCCAGCTGACCAAAGGGATATCCCACACCCTATGACGTCATGCTCAGCAATAAAATCTGGGGGAAGAAGGAGGAAGGGGGGACGTTCAGAGTGATGGCATTTTTCTTCCCAAGTAACTGTTAGGTGTGATGAAGCCCTCCTTTCATGGACATGGCTAAACATCTGCTTGCTGAGGGGAAGTAGTGAATGAATTCTTTATTTTGCTTTGCTTGTGCATGCAGCTTTTGCTTTCCTTATTAAACTGTCTTTATCTCAACCCACGGGTTTTCACATTTTCACCCTTCTGATTGTCTCCCCCATTCCACTGTGGGGGAATAAGCAAGCGGCTCTGTGGTGCTTCATTGTTGGATGGGGTTAAACGATGATAACTTTACATATTGTTTCCTTTATTCTAATCCATTTTTTATTTCTCAAGTAAAATGATCAAAGTTTCCCAAGAAAACTGAAATAAAATTTTATGTTGTTGTATGAACAGAATTGAGCATTACGAATTAGCTTCTTTGATACTGTAAGAAAATTGTTTTAAAAATTAAATTATTTCATCAATTTAATACTCAGTTACAATATTTTGCTATTTTTTTTGTGCAAAAATTTCAGATGAGAAATTTTATACACTCTAAAGACAAAAATATATGTTGACGGCAGGTACTAATGTTAATGAATCTGTCAAATTCTTGAACATTTCTGTTCAAGGCTCAGGATGCTGGTTTTGTGACTGATGTCATATTTGGTGCTCTTGTGACAGGAAGAAGGTATGGAAAACTAACATCATAAACTAATGATATATCTGTGTCTTAAAGGAATTGTCATTGGCTGTCAGAAATGATAATTTAGTGTTGACAAGTCATTCGTAATTTATCCTGTGAGATAAATTGACAGCAAAAACTGTATTTTATTTTCTACTTCTACTGTTGGGTTTGGATTTTGTTTTTTCAAAAACTATTACTGTTTATAACCAGATTTCAAAATATTCAAAAGAAGTCATTAACTCTGCTGATACCTTCCAAATTACTTCTAGTAAGGATTAGTCAACGATCAAACTTAATTTATTTGAAATCAAACTTATTTGACAGTATTGAGAGAACAAAATGTGGAAACAATTTAAGATGACACAATATGAAAATTATTTTCTATCAAACAGTTTATTAGTCATTACAGGATAATTTAGGCTGGAATGGATTTTTTGAAGTCATATATGCTTACCTGTTCCTCAAAGCAGGGCTATCACTAGAGCTAGATCACATTGCCTGGAGTCTAGTTGAGTTTTGAAAGTCTCCAAGGATGGAGGTCCCACAGCTGCTCTGGGCAGCGAATTCTAGTGCTTCAGCACATGCAGTGTGACTTGGTTTATAATCTTCCTTCTTCAGTCATGAATAGGTTAATTTCGTTTTTATTCTTACATTCAGTTTTTGAATTATTTTTTTTTCTGTATATTTTCTAGATCAACTAACTGATGTGCTTCCTTATTGGGTCTCAGCTGGTCATGATCATCCTGTGAGACACAGGCACAGTGCACAGCAAAACTAATTTTACTAAAGGTATGTACAGTTTAAATTTGCAGATAGTAAGGTCTGCAGAAGTCTAAGAGAAACAGTAATATTTTAGGTGAACTGTGTATTCTATATTTGTGCTACAGACTTTGAAAGATATTCAAATTTTGAAACCTTTCTTTAAAAATTTCCTGATTATCTGAGTGAAGAATTGAGGAGATCTAAGGCTCTTTCACTTGCCAGCTTGCACAGGATAATAAAAAATAGCACAATGGGAATAACACATAGTGAAGCACCATCTGTGTATGTTACTAGAGGAATGAAATGTCAATACCAGAGGACGCTGGGAATTTAAAGGGATCATTATTTATCCAGTCATTTGTTATTTTGGAAGACGTTGTTTGTCTTTTTTTTTTTTTTTCTTTATGTTTCAGGCATTAGTCACTGAGTTGATTCACGTTCGCTTTTGGGCTACTTAAAATTATGAGTTGCAAATGAGTTGCAAATGCCTGAGTGTGAATATTTGTATGTATGTGAGAGAGAAAACATACACATAGTTCTGTGCAATGACTAGCAGAGTTACAAGGGGCATCATAATCATGGTATCTGGAACAATTGGTTGTCATGGATTTCTTGCTCTGAAAAAGTAGCTTTGGATATCTTTCCAGCATTGTGCTATGTTGATATCCCAGACAGAATTTGAAAGCGATATCCCATAGATTTCTGTTACTCTTTGGTGGAGATACACAAGAGTCTTCATAAAGTCTAGGGGCCTTGTTACTGCTACTGATTTTATGTGAAAGGCATAGAACTTTTTTCTTGATTTCTAATTTCTTTACCAATCACTGGAGTGACATTTACTGTAATTAAGTTTTTGCAGTATGTGATTTGAATATTCATAATTATGGTGATTCTTCCTCTTAAAAAAAAAAAATCCTTTCTCTGGAAAAAGAAATCTTAAAACATCACACTGTTAAATTCCCAAATCTTATGCACTAAGAGCTGTACTCTGGACAAAAACAATTACTGGTTTATTGTGGGGACCACCATTCAAGGTGGAAAATTACCATAACCATAAAGTTATTTTTGGGGAAAAAAATAAAAATAGAAAAAATGTGTTTCTTATTCAGTCATCCCTTTTTAGAATAATTGTCTCTATCAATGAAATAGAAAAGAATGTTTGTCAGATAACATTTTGATCTGATGTATGACTAGTCCTGACATACTGCAAATGAGGAATCAAAACATTCTCCAGTGATTACTACCACCTAGAAGACCCAGAGGAAGAACGAGGAGTGGGCAGGGACATCCCTGATAAAATGGTAACCTACTTTTCCTTACACACCTATCAATGTCTAAAGGAAAAAGGGCAAGATCATGTTATCTGCAGTCCCAGAGCAGGAGGTGGGTTCAAGAGGGGGAGTGGGACTGACTCTATGTACTTTTTCAGCACTTGCTTGAAATTTAGTAGTTCATGCACTGACTGAAATGCAGAACAGTGTCTTAAGGCAATATCTAACCAATTGCCCTAGATCTAGCTTAGTTTGCCACTATAAAATATGTTTGAGGCTTCTAAAATGTTATTGTTTTTACTGCTCATGGAACCTGCTTGATGTTGGGGAATGAGAAAAGTATATTTTATCAAAATAGCTTAAAAGTGGGTCTGTGTGGCTAATATTATACTGGCAGTGTGACCAAGCCTGAAGTTAGGCTTCATTAAGGAAAAGGAGCAGAGTAATTGTAATAATGCTGGTTAATCATGCACAGTAATTGTGATAACCAGAGACAGTAATCTCTCAGACAGTCAAGCTAGTAAGGGTGACAATTTATGATTAAGACATGCGGACTCATGGGCTGTATCCATAGTAGTGAATTAATCGTGCCCAGGAAGTGAGGCACAGAATGGCCCATCATTAAAAATGAACTTCCTTACATCTGAGAGCACAACATAGAGCACACAATCTGCCTGCTGGGAATGGTCTCTCCAGCCACAGCTTGCGCTGGGATGGCAGAGCTACGTGGCCTAGACTGAAACCCATCCATGGACCATTCTTGCAATTTAACAATACAGACAGATGATTCCCAGCATCCAGAATTATGCTCCACCACTGTTCAGTTTACTAATATTTTTGTAGCCACAGGCATTTTTCAGATGGTGTAATTGCTTCTTTCCCACAGCAGCTTAGTGGATGGTGTATTACAAGCATGCTCTTCCCCAGAGTGTATGTTGCTCAAAGTCCTCCATTTGCATAGAATTTATTGAGTTTGAAGGCATTCAGTAATGTAAAGCTCTTTGGACAGAATTCCCAATTCTCCATTAATATATTTCTATCTATTCTCTCTCTCCCCACCTCACCCTTTGGAAACTGGCAGTATCTCCAAAGTCACATGGGGTTATTTTGAGTGCTTTTCAGTCAGTGTGTAGTCTCCAGGGTGATGCCGGTGTTACCCAAAGAAGTAACCAGTGAAACACAAGCTATGCTGCAATTAATTTTAGTCAAAGTAGCCAACTGAAGCACATGGAAAAGATGTGCCCAATTCAGGGGAAAACAGTCACCCAGAGACACACCAAATAGAGACATATATGGGTCTTGGGTGCTCAGCTGGCCATGCCAGGGGGTCCTCTTAAGGTAGTGGTGTTTGGGCAATGTTGCACAGCTGCGACATTATGTGTGCAGCGGGACTCATCCTGCAGGAAGCCTTGGGCTTTGCCTGAGCACAGCTTCAGGGTCTCAAGCTGCATCCCTGCCGTAAGCCTCTGGGGCTGCCAAGCCATGTCCTCCCTGGAAACTGCCACCTTGGCACCCTAGCAAGGCCCAGTGGGACTTTATGTGCTGGACCTGTGTTTTTCTTGACCAGGGCATTTAAACCCCTCTTCTGCTGCTCTTTGCTGACTCATTGCAGCCTTGGCCACTTTTCAGTCATACACTCTGTAAGATACCAAAATTTACCTCAGCCTGAAAGCAGTGCTAGGAGACACTACCTCTGCTGATGTCTACAAACCGCATTTGACTTCCTTCATAGTTCACAGAAAGAAATGGGTAATTTTTCTGACTTTCTTAAGTGTACATTAAAATGAGATTCATATTATCCTAACAGTGTGTTAAACTCCTGTGACTGTAAAAAGAGCTTGTAAAAATAGCTCAGCCACAGATGTCTATGTTCTGGCTGTCTACATGGGATGAGAAGGATCCTCGAGAGCCTCTTCAGAAGTCATCTGCAGTTCATAACATTTGGTGAGTTATGCATCAGAATACACAATATATCAAGAAATGAGCTGAGTGAGTCATTCATTGCTTGTTATTCTGAGACATTGTCCTCCTGAAATCTATAATTAGAAAGTCTATATAATTGATTTTTGCTACTACCTTTTTCTACTTTTTCTCCTTCAGCTGTCTCAAAATTAAAGCTGAAAGATTCATGTTCGTGCAAAGATTAAGCACATTAGGAAGTTGTACCCTATGCAACTGGGTACTTAAACCTGGGTATCTGTAGCATTAATATCTCTCATATCAGTTTGACTCTACAAAAGCAAAGGAAAATAGAAAATAAAGGAGTCACACGATGACCTTCTCATGATAAAAGCTAAAATTAGGCTTCTTCATTATGTTCTGCTTTATAGTTGTGAAGAAAAGAAAGAAAAGGGAAGGGTCAATATATTTACTTAAAAACTTTCTTTTTTTTAAAATTTATTTATTTTGCTTTCCTGTAGCTCCATATGGGATAAAAGCCATAAAATACTTTGGCTGTAATTCTCATATTCATATGGAGAGAAATAACCTCTCTGTGGATTAATTTATTTGAATGATAATATGTAGAAGCTCTATTTTCATAATGTTGGTTTTGATATTTCTTGTTTATTTTATGCTCAGCTCTTGTTCTGCATCACTAAAATAAATAAAAAACAAAGCTGAAGACTCAATTTGGAGTTTGCTTCAGATTTTAAAACAAATGACTAAGTTTGTCCTTGCATTAGAATTAATTAAGCATGTCTCCATTTTTGTGAAGTATTTTCAGGGGAATGGTAATTTCTAGACATTTCTAATGAAAACAGTTCATAACAAGATCAATAGCATGACTTTCTAATTATGAAGTTCTCCCTATTATTCAAGTAGTTACTATAATCGGTTTAGCTCATTTACCAGCAGGGGGCTCACGATTAAAAATTTGGAGGGGTTGAAATGCAAAAGCAAACTGCTGTCTCCTTGTTACAAAAACAAATTGCTAAGTTGCTTGACATCTTAATACAGTAGGCTGTCAAAAGACATCCAGCAATACTGCTGCTACACCAAAGGCTGTTAAAGTGAATTGTTAGATGTCCCTTTAGGAGCCTCACTGATTACAGATATTAGATGATTTTCAACTTAAATATAAACCTAACAGATTTAACATGTAGCAGAAACAACCGCATGAATGATACTATGGGCACCAGGCAGTTTATAGTCCATCACTGTAGGTACACTATTCATATGGTGCTGGTATTTTAGCACTGACTGCCTAAGTTTTCACGGGGTATGGGCCATTTTCCAGTCAACTACAAAATCAGAAGGCGTTCAGCAACTGCGGGAAAAAAAGTTCTGGTGTGATGGTAAAATTTTTATGTCATTGTTATGGGAAAAAGCTGTTTCTGGACTTTTTAGTACTGGTGGGTCTTTTCCATGCACTGTGAATGGCAAGCTTCCAGTCTCTTTGATCTGCCTTAGTAAAACATAATTTAGTGCTGCAATGCTGGCAGCCTAGTAATTAGCATGACACACAGAGTGAGTCTATTTGTCTCCCTGTGATAAATATAATGTACAGAGGATACCCACATGAACATAAATATGTGGTGAAAGCCCTATAATAAAGGTGAACTAGTTTTAACAAGTCCAGTAGCATGCAAAGTTTTTGTGACCAACCTACAAGCAGTTAAACTGCTTGTATATAAACTAAACTGGTAAGCATTTGTGATTGAACTGAAAATATAAGAAAGTATATGGAAGAAAGTCAAATAACATAAAAAATAATACTATTTTCAGTATTTATTAGAAAAAAAAAAGGGGGAAATACCAGTTCCTTCCAGTGTATCCTAATTTTGTGACAGGTTATTCTGATCACTACCATGCTAATATTTGATTGCTTTGTGGACTGAACCAAAGATAAACTCAAGTTTAGTCATGCCTAAATTACTTTTTGTTTGTCTTTTGGCAATTAAGTGGGTGTATGTGTGAGTAAAGGAAAACACTTGTGGATATTATAATATAATGATGTAAATACATTTTTGAATTTCTGAAATGTTCCAATAGCTATTAATAAAAGTAAAAGTAATGAGAGAGTGAATTTGGAAACTACAATGGATAGTGGAAGTATTTTTATACTGTACAGTATGTTAGCAGTCAGAAATCTCAAGCAAGATGCAGAATCCTTCTTTATGGGTTTAATATCATGTTTTTCTCTCGCAGTAAAGAAGAGAGAAGACTTCAGTTTTTCTGCCATAGCCAAAGGTATTCCCAACACCATGCATTTTGAGGCAAAGCTTAGTCTCCGCTGTTGATACTGTTCTTCTCTACATTAAATATTTAAGTGTGCTTTAAAACATCAAGCAAAAGCTTAGGTCTGTAGTTCAGTTGTCTAGATCTATACCTAGCTTCCAAACCTTACTACAATGACTATTAAATATTTACTAAAGGTAGAGCAGAGCCCCTAGGAGAGACTGACAACATCCTTTCTCAAAGCATACCATAGGATAGTAGAGTATTCTCACTGGATACCTTGGCTGAGATCCCTGAGTAAAATCAAAGGAATTCTGTCATGGACTTTGGATGAATGCCCTAGTCACTATGTTGTTGGGTAAAGAAACAGTCAGAGCCTGTGCCATAGGGTTGCAACTCTCCTCTTCTTGGTTTTGTTTCAGGGATGGGGTAGCTTTTGTTACAAATCTTTCCGAAATAGAACATTCCAAAATAAGGAAACAATTCATTCAGTTTTCCCAAACTTCTCACTGCTTGGGAAGAATTTTTCAGTCTAAGTGCATTTTGTTTTTCCAAATAATCATAGATTCAAAAGACATAAGATAACATCTGATCATGCAACAAGCCTCCTGTGTGACTCAGATTTAAGTATTTCATTTGTTTGTCTTGGTATGAAGAGCAATAATTTGTGCCTGGCAAAATTCTTCCCATCCCAAGGAGCAGCACTGGGCTTTTTTTACATTTTCATAATGCAAAATAAAAAAGATCTTCTTATTTATTCTGGTAATTATTTCAAGTTAACTCATAAGGTGAGTTATAAAAAATAAAAAGAATGCAATTTTGCAAAAATCAAGAAACTTTGAAACTTGTTTTAATGTCATTATAGAATGAAATTCAGATCTTCCAAACTCTCTAAAAATATAGGTATAATCAAAGCATGAAAGACTCCAGTTCCTGCTTGGACAACAGACCAGCTATAAGGGCTCTCATGATTCAAGTTTTTCCTCACAGCCAGACTAGAAACTAAAATTCTTATATCACTGAGGATGACCTGTACGTGCATCAATCCATACCTGTGGTAGAAATGTCACTCAGGAACTGAAGAACACTTCATGTCATGTAAAAAGTTCCGTGTTTCCACAAAAACCCATGCATTTGGAAAAAAAAAAAAAAAAGTCAGAATAGTCTATACTGCTCGCTTTCTTTTAAATTTAAGATTTTTTAATAATTTTATCTTCTGTAAATGTGCTATATCTCTACACTTTCTTTGTTAAGCTAAAGTAAATTTCTTGAAGCTTCAGTCCTGTTTTTCTTGTTTTGTATATTTGTGCTTCAATTTACCAATAGCCATATTTAAATGTATATACACAACTGTCACTCTGAATTAAAAAAACAGTTTCCACATGCTAAAAGAACAAATAAAATTATTTTCTGTTCTCACTCACTGTAAGTTTTTTTTTCAATCAAAGAACATCTATTTTCTGTCACAGCTGTAATGGATACTATAACTGAGTGTTATTTTTAACAGTTCCTAAATCTTTTCAGAAGCCGTAAGTTCAATTTTTCCTTTCCTCCGCTGTGCAGCTGAGGAGCCCTGAACTGGACAAAGTACTCGAGGTGTGGCCTCTGCTGGCCTCCCTCATCCTGTTGGCAACACACCTCCTAATGCAGCTTTTTTGCCACAAGGGCAGATTTGTGGCTTAGGTTCCACTTGGTGTCTACTAGGACATCAGGTCCTTGTCTGAAAAGCTGCCTTCCAGCTAGATAGCCTCTAGTATCTATTGGTGCCTGGGGCTGTTCTCTGGGTGCAGGACTTTGCACTTCTCCTTGTTGAACTTCATGAGGTTCCTTCCTGTCAGCCCATTTCTCCAGTCTGTGGAGGTCCCTCTGGACTGACGTTATCAGCCACTCCTCCTGGTTTGGTGTCTTCTGTAAATTTGCTGAAGGTACAGTGCCCTATCATCCAAATCATTAATTAATTTGTTGACCTGTATTGGACCCAGTATCACACAGTTAATGTCAACTTTACTGGTAGCATTTAGTACTTATTTTACTATGACATCATGTACACATTACACCTATTTTATCAAGCATATTACATTTACGTAGCTCTCTTTATCTGCCAAATCTGTTCTTTCAGAGCCTGAAACACATTTACTTGATAGGCCGTTTTCCATAAAACCTTCTCCTGTTCTGTAATTGAATATCATACTAACTCTTTCATTATTTTGTGTTGAAGTTAAGAATTTCGGTTTTCAGGGAAGCAAAATGTGATATTCCACATCCTGCATATAACCTACACATCAATAAACCAGCACAGATTTGGGATTTTAAATAGTGAATACTCAGAATAAACTATTTGTGAACCGTCTACAGCCTAGTAATTATTCATGTAAATTGAAGAATAAGAAAGATTCGTAATGAATTATTCAGCCAACTCTCTTGGATGAGTGTGTGTGTAATCATTTATTAAAATCTGTATAGTATATTGAACAAGTAAAATGCTATATTTACTTGGTCTAAAAGATGATAGTATGCTAGGAGTGGAAAATGTTCAAATAAATGAAATGAGAAAATGTAAACAATGGAACAATAAGAACAGGTGGGTATACAAATTCAAATGTTATAAATAATATTTATGATGTAGTTCAAGATTAATGAGTAAAAAATAAAATTAATCCCAATTTTTATTAAGTTCAGTGAATTAATATCAGAAAATAAATCATGACATTTTGTGGTTGAAGAATCAAATGAACAAAATATGTAGCCTGGATAGTTAAACTCGAGCTTGAGAAACAAGGTATTTATCATCATTTTCCTAAATATTGAGTGGAAGTATTAAAACTAGGGTGTTTCTGGAACTTATGAAGTATAGTGTATTGCACAAGAAATAACCTAATAAATTCAAACTCTGTTTTAGGAAATAAAAATGAAGATTTTCTTGCCTTTTCTGCTGTATATTTCCAAAGCACCAAATGCACGTTGTTAGAAGGAGAATTTAAGTATATTTTTATCAGGTACATTTTTTGATTCCTGTGATGAATGCAAACAAAAAAACCACTCTTTCCCTCAATCCATAAACAAAATAATTAAAGCCACAAAGTTTATCAGCCATTTCTTCAGGTAAGGGAATTCTTTTTTTCCCTGCCCCTCCTTCCCCTTTCAGTAGACAGGTTCAGAAAGAGTTGCAGATGTGGAAGGTAGCAGATGTGTAAGATGCGTAGTACTAGGGAGTTATATTATTCTGAGATACTATTAAAAAGCAGATTCTATTAAGAGAGGCTGGAACTCTATGCCAGGTGGGCTGAGCACAGAAGAGCGCAGGACTTTATATTTTTCCCAAAACTTATCATTAGTTAACAGTCTACCTTAATATTAAAAGTCTAGAAAAGACATAAGTTTTCTCTGGAGAAGATTAGTGCAAAATAAAAAAAAAAAACCAAACAAAAAAATTTAAACCATTCTGGAACTGAGATTAAAAACCACTTAAATTTACTAAGTGGTGGCTACCCAGTATTGAAAAATGATAAAATTTCTGGGTATCCCTCTGTTTAGCTGAAACTTTCCACACGTGCCTGGCTAGTCAACTCCAGTCAAATTCCCTCTGGCTCACAGAAATTAAGGAGACAAATGAAAACTTAGATAAAACCAACCCTCTTGGCAGTGCAGGTGTGGAAGGTTTCTTTAAAAAGAAAAACCTAACTGGTTAATCATGTTCAGCTACTGTGTGAAAGCTTATAAAAATATTCACACCTATACCTATATAATTTATATATTTTATATATTTATTATATTTTATATGCATCTATATGCACATGTCTGTCCATGTATATTGTGGCTAGGCAGAAGTGTCAAGAATCCTTTTTCTCACAACCTGGAGGTACTATGTAGATGTAACATGTAATATTGTGTATATATATTTTATAATTCTCACTAATTGTCTGCTTTGGCTACTGTAGGAGACAAGATATGGGGCTAGATTGATTTTTGAACTAAACCAGTGTGACCACTCTTACGTTCTCATAGTCAGTGCCTGCTCCCAGCTCCATGGTGGTCCATGCTTCTCTTTGAAGTTACTCACCTACCAGCAGTGCTCCATAGACCTCAGTTTCAGAGTGGTTTCCCAAGTGACTATTTTACAGGCAGCTACTTAGTGGAATCTGGATGCAGAGAGTTACCTCTTGAGGTGATTCAAACCCCAAGAAAATGCTCTGTTCTCAAGTATATAAAAAAGTGAAAGTTGTCCTGATATTTGGAGAAACATATTAAAAAAAATAAAAATGCAAAGGCATGAATAAAAAGATGCAAAAAAATCTGTAGTTAGGACTTGCTTTTTTCATGTGTTTTCTAGAGTGGCTGTACTCCAGAGTTTACACAGATGTGAAGAAGTAGTATAAGCAGGCAACTACTTTGAATTGTTTCATATTAATCCTTCTCATTGCTTCAACAAAGTCCTCACTACTGATAAAATGGTAAATTTATTTTTGGTGTCTTCCTTTTGAGGCACAAAACTCTTAAGATATGTTTTCTCCTTTTTTGTAAAATTTCTCAGTAAAGTGCTTAGGTATAACTTCAGTGTTCAAGAATGCAGTATTTTGACTGAAATAAGTTATAAAACACAAACCTTATTAAGATCTGTATTTTCTCTTCCTTTAAGTTATAGATTAATTATCTTAATAATTGAGTTTCATTATCATAATTACTATATTAGTTCAATGTGTATATTCTCCCAACACAGTTTTTCCTTAGGAGGATATGAGTATACTGTTATCTCCATATCATGAAGGGTATGAAGCTAAATCTCCATATCATGAAGGCACACAAAAGCTAAATGATTTGATGAACGGTACAGAAAACATTTGTATGAGAACAGGGAACTACAGACCATTTTTTTTTTCTAAATCTTAGTTCTCCTTCTACTAATGTTTATCTCAGGCAAAATATTTTAAATATATGAATCTTCTTTGTTCTAAATGTGTTTTTATTTTTTTTTCCAGTAGAGAAACAGACATAAGTATTGCCAGAAGCTGTAAGAAAGACATCAGTGTACCAGCAGAAGACAAGTCTGAACTCCAGGCAAAGCTATACACATTTTGGCCAGTATTTAAGTGTACATTTAATCCAGACAAAGTAAACACTTAGTAATGCTGCTTAACTTGAGTCCTGCAGGCCAGAACAGTTCCAGCAGCTCTAGGCATGTACGTACTTACACACACAGGGGAAATTAAAACTCACAGAAAGAGACTGAACTCAGAGGAACAGGTATTGATTCTTCATAGAAATGTTTTATTAGTAGAGATGGTTCTAACCAAATTGTTTTATAAACCCATATTAAGATGACAGTAGTAGCTTAAAATGTATATACCCAGAAGAGTAACTATTCCACAAATAACAGCACTGGGGGAAAGGAAGGCCAGTCAAAGAATGCCTGGCTATTTAGAACAAACACTACCACTGTCAGCTGAAAGGCTGAATAGAGATCTAAAGGCAGCCAGGAGCATTTTAGTGTTTCTCACAACATCTTCCCTGACAAACCTGCAGCTCTAACATGTATCTGCCTCTGCGTGCAGGTGTGGGAACAGACTGATGCAGCAGTGAGTGCAGTTGGTTTTTCATGGGTGGACTGTCCCCACTTCCTCCCATTCTTACTTCCCTCCATGCACTGGAGGATGTAAATCTTACTCTGTAGCTATTATAAGACCTTGAACTGAGCTGAGACCCAGCTTCTTACCTGGACCAAATCTCTGCTCAGCCCAGCTGAGGGAAAGGAGAGGGAATGAAGTGGGTTTTTTAACTCTGGTTAGTGCCGATATTTGTTGTTATATTTCCTAGAAAATAAGAACTGTCAGTGAAGTGTTTGAAACTCCCTAGGGTAATAACTTTCTCAAACTTCAGAAATACCATGCAGTTGCTATAAATCAAAATGCTGTGTGTTTTCATTTCCTTTCCTGCAATTAAAAGTTTGCTTTCAAGTTTAAAAGCACAAGTATACCCAAGAGTAGAGTAGCTAGAAAAGGTTCATATTTGATGCTTCTGTAAAACAATACGATTTACCTCTTATTAATAACAGAAATAAAAAAAAAACCATGTTGATAACAACAAACCATGAGAAGTGAAAACTGGGAGCAGAGAGCCCTGTGATTTACAAGACGTTAAAGTTGTTGGACAGTGCATAGGTTGCAAGAGCTTTACAAGCTAAGAAAAGGACACATTGTTTGAATTAAACCTATAGAACTATGAAGGAATCTGGGAGGACTTGCATAAAACTACAGTGAACCGCTAGGAAATTATGCTGTTCTGTATGTCACGTGGTAAATTAGTTTGATTTAGTAGGGTGCTACTAAACTGCAGGGTCTGAGAGTGCCTCTTATTTCTGGGCTCTGGCTGTGTCCCACCTCCATGTCCACATGAGGCACCTTCCCCAACCTTCTTTTTTGGTTTCCTACAGGGTGAAACCCTGATACACAGGCCAGAAGGCAGCAATGATGAGCTCTGGCTGGTTCACCTACCTATTGGACTGGTGTCTCAGTAATTCAGTGTACATACATCATGATGCAAACATACAGAAAAGAGATGGTCTTGGGTTAAAGGAAGACAGTTTCACATATTGCATACTTTGGTGTTGTGGTTTAACCCAGCAAGCAGCTAAACACCACACAGCTGTTCACTCACTCCTCCTCCCCCCAGTGGGATGGAGGAGAGAACTGGGGGAAAAAAGTGAAATTTGTGGGTTGAGATAAAGATAGTTTAATAGGCCAGAAAAGGAAGGAGGAATAATCATAATCATCATAATAATAGAATATACAAAACAAGTGATGCACAATGCAATTTCTCACTGCCCGCTGACCAATGCCCAACCAGTTCCCAAGCAGCAGTCACTGCCCCCCAGCCAACTTACCCCATTTTATACACTGAGCATGACGTCATATGATCTGGAATACCCCTTTGGCCAGTTGGGGTCAGCTGTCCTGGTTTTGCCCCCTCCCAGCTTCTTGTGCACCTGGCAGGGCATGGGAAGCTGAAGAAGTCCTTGACTGGCGTAAGCACTACTTAGCCTAACTAAAACTTCAGTGTGGTATCCACATTATTCTCATGCTAAATCCAAAGCACAGCACTATGCCAGCTACTAGGAAGAAAATAAACTGTATCCCAGCTGAAACCAGGACACTTGAAATTAGATAATTTGTAATATGGAGGGGTATTGAGAGGCGGACTGAGAGAGCTGGGGCTTTTTAGCCTTGAGAAGGCATGGGGGGATCTGATCAATGTGTATAAATATCTGATGGGAGGGAGTAAAGAAGGGAGGACCAGAATTTTCTCAAAGGTATCGGATGAAAAGACAAGCTGTAATGGGCATAAACTGAAATAATGGAAATTCTTCTTAAACATAAATAAAAACTTTGGCACAGGTTGCCCAGAGAGGTGGTAGAGTCTCCATCCTTGGAGATATTCAAAACATGACTGGACACATCCCTAGGCAATCTGCTCTAGTTGATCCTGTTTTGAGCAACAATGCTGGACCAGATGATCTCCTATATACATATACATATTCGTACACACACTAATATAACATATATATAAATGTCTAAATATATACATATAAATAAGTATAACCTTGAATGTAGTACTAGGAATACTAGTAGTATAAACTTGGCCCATTTCACAGAGGAGCCTGCTGCCTACCTGGGGCCTGGGTTAAAGACTTGGAAAGTAAACTTCCAATGCTGGCAAGGCCCAAGGTTTATTATCCATTAATGATTTTCCAAGTAGGCAGAGATGAAATCTCAACAAGAAGTCTGAGAGCAATTAAGAAGGACTTCAGGGCCTTGGGGCAAATGGTGAAGGGATCAGGTGCACAAGTAGTGTTCTCCTCTATCATTCCTATTTATAGGGAACAATGAGGGAAGGAACAGGAAGAGTCAAGACATAAATACCTGGCTCCAATCCTGGTGTGAGAAGCATAATTTTGGGGGTTTTGACCACGGGCTGGCCTACACAACACTAGGTCTGCTGGCAAATGTGGTGCTTGCAGCATAGGCAACAAACAGGAGGAATTAGAAGCCATTGTGGAGCAGGAAAACTATGATACAGTTGCCATCACAGAAACGGGGACAACTCACGTAATGGGAGTGCTGCCACGGATGGCTATAAACCCTTCAGGTGGGATAGGCAAGAAAGGAGAGGTGGTGGGGTAACCCTGTATGTTAGAGAGTGTTTTGATTGCCTTGAGGCCAATGATGGTGATGATAGGGTTGAGTGTTTATGGGTAAAATCAGGGGAAAGGCCAGCAAGGCAGATATCCTGTTGGGGGTCTGTTATAGACCACCCAACCAGGAAGAAGAGACAGATGAAATATTCTACAAGCATCTGGGAGAAGTCTCACGATCGCTAGCCCTGTTCTTGTGGGGGACTTCAGCTTACCAGATGTCTGCTAGAAGTTCAATACAGCAGAGAGAAAACAGCCTAAGAGGTTCCTGGACTGTGTGGAAGACAACTTCCTGACACAGCTGGTGAGTGAACCAACTAGGGAAGGTGTCCCACTGGATCTGTTTTTGTGAACACAGAAGGCCATGACGGTTGGAGGGTGTCTGGGGCACAGAAATCATTAAATGATAGAATTTTCAATTCTTAGAGAAGTTAGGAGCAGGGGTCAGCAGAACTGCCACCTTGGATTTCTGGAGGGCAGACTTTGGATGGTTCAGAAGGCTGGTTGACAAAGCCAGTCCTGACAGGCAGAGGAGCCCAAGAAGGCTGAACATTCTTCAAGAAGGAAATTGTGGAGGCGCAAGAGCAGGCCATCCTCATGTGCTGAAAAATGAGACGGCAGGGAAGAAAACTGGCCTGGATGAACAGAAAGCTTTGGCTGGATCTCAGAAAAAAAGAGGAAAGTCTATGACCTTTGGAAGAAAGGGCAGGCATCTCAGGAGGACTACAAGGATGTTGCGAGGTCATGCAGAGAGAAAATTAGGAGAGCTAAAGCCCAACTAGAACTTAAATTGGCCAATTCTGATAATACAAAATGTTTCTAAAATATATTAACAAAAGGAGAGCTGAGGAGAATCTCCACCCTTTACTGGATGTAGAGGGAACCATAGTGACAAAGGATGAGGATAAGGCTGAGGTACTTAATATCTTGTTTGCCTCAGTCTTTAATAGTAAGGTCACCTGTTCTCTGGGTACCCAGCACCCTGAGCCAGAAGACAGGGAGGGAGAGCAGAACAAAGCTCCCATGATCCAAGAGGAAATGGACATACACAAGTCTATGGGGCTGGATGAGGTGCACCCAAGGGTACTGAGGGGGCTGGCAGAAGTGGCTCACCAAGCCACTTTCCATCATCTTTCAACAGTCCTGGATGACTGGAGAAGTTCCACTTGACCAGAGGTTGGCAAATGTGACACCCATTTACAAGAAAAAATTGGGAAACAAACAAGAGGAGTTGGAAGCTATCGTGCTGCTAGAAAGCTACGACCTGATCGCCATTATGGAAACTTGGTGGGATGAATCCCACGACTGGAATGTAGCTATTGATGGCTACAGGCTGTTCAGAAGGGACAGGCGAGGAAGGAGGGGCGGAGGCGTTGCCCTTTACATCAAGAAATTATTAGAGTGTGAAGAGCTGGCCCTGAAGAATAGCCATGAGCATGTCGAAAGCTTATGGTTAAGAACTGGAGAGAGAGGCAACAAAGGGAACCTGGTGGTTGGTGTCTACTACAGACCGCCAGATCAAGAGGAGCCGACTGACGAAGCGTTCTTCCTCCAACTCCGGGAGGCTTTGTGCTCGCAGGCTCTCGTCCTGCTGGGGGACTTCAACCACCCTGACATCTGCTGGAAAACCAACACGGCAAGCTGTAGGCAATCCAGCAGGTTTCTCAAATGCATTGAGGACAACTTCTTAAGCCAGGTAATAGACACCCCTACCCGAGGGGATGCGATACTGGACCTGGTGGTCACCAATGCAAGTGAGCTCGTCGGAAATGTCAAGATCGGAGGCAGCTTGGGTTGCAGTGATCATGCGCTGGTAGAGCTCACGCTCCAGAGGGAAATGGGAAGAATGAAGAGTATAGTCAAGACCCTGAATTTTAGAAAAGCAAACTTCCAGCTCCTCAAGGAGATAGTCGGAAGGACTCCCTGGGAAACGGTCCTCAGGGACAGGGGAACAGAACAGAGCTGACAGATCTTTAAGGAAGTGATCCACAGAGCGCAAGAGCTCTCAGTCCCTAGGTGTAAGAAATTGGGCAAAGAAGGGAAGAGACCGGCATGGCTGAGACGAGAGATGCTGGTCAAACTAAGGAGGAAGAGGGAACTGCACAGGCAGTGGAAGCAGGGAGAAGGCATCCTGGGAAGAGTATAGGGACGCGGTCCAGTTGTGTAGGAATGGGGTCAGGAAAGCCAAGGCTCAGCTGGAGCTAAACTTGGCTAGGGATGCAAAGAATAACAAGAAGGGTTTCTACAGGTATATCAGCCGGAAAAGGATGGTTAAAGAAAGCATACCCCTGCTGATGAGCGAGACTGGCAAGCTGGTAACAGCAGATGAGGAGAAGGCTGAGGTACTCAACAACATTTTTGCCTCAGTCTTCACTGGGAACCTCTCTCCCCACCCCTCCCGAGTTGATGGATGGCATGAGGGGGACCGGGAGGGCAAAACCCTTCCTGCTGTAGGAGAAGATCAGGTTCATGACCACCTGAGGAACCTGAATGCACATAAGTCCATGGGACCTGATAAGATGCATCCAGAGTCCTGAGGGAATTGGCCGATGTAGTCACCAAGCCACTCTTCATGATATTTGAAAAGTCATGGCAGTCAGGTGAAGTCCCTGGTGACTGGAAGAAGGGAAACATTGTGCCCATTTTCAACAAGGGTAGAAAGGAAGACCCTGGGAAGTACCGACCTGTCAGCCTCACCTCTGTGCCTGGGAAGATCATGGAACAGATCCTCCTAGAAGCTATGCTAAGGCACTTGGAGTGGGTCCAGAGGAGGGCTACAAAAATGATCCGAGGGCTGGAGCACCTCTCCTATGAGGACAGGCTGAGAGAGTTGGGCTTGTTCAGCCTGGAGAAGAGAGGGCTGCAGGGAGACCTTATTGCGGCCTTTCAGTACCTAAAGGGAGCCTGTAGGAAAGACAGGGAAAATCTTTTTAGTAGGGCCAGCTGTGTCAGGACAAGGGGTAATATTTTTAAACTAAAACGGGGTAGGTTTAGACTGGATAGAAGGAAGAAATTCTTTACAGTGAGGATGGTGAAACACTGGAACAGGTTGCCCAGCGAGGTAGTGGAGGCCTCATCACTGGAAACATTCAAGGCCAGGTTGGACGGTGCTCTGAGCAACCTGATCTAATTAGCGGTGTCCCTACTCACTGCAGGGGGGTTGGACTAGATGACCTCTAGGGGTCCCTTCCAATCCAAAACATTCTATGATTCTATGACTTAGAAGGTAGTGCTGGGTGAACATTGCCTATAAAGTATGGAGTATTTCAGGTTTATCTTCTGTCTCCCTTCAGCATGTCCATAATCTCACTGGATTAAACTACAGATGTGAATGTACTGCCTACATTGACTTTATGTTGATTATGTAATTGAGACCAAAAAAGTAGTCAAGTCTCATTACCAGTCATCTGGGCTATGAAGTTTTCAATCCTACACAATCCCTTTTATTGTTTGAAATAAACAATGGATTTTCCTTCATGTGATATAAAAATGCACTTCTTTTTCAACACTACTTCAGATAAAAAACATCTTTCAGAGTGAAGGGATTTATCATACTATATACCAGTTTCATCTATTGTCCTGGTTTCGGCTGGGATAGAGTTAATTTTCTTCACAGAAGCTAGCATAGTGCTGTGCTTTGGATTTAGTACTGGAAGAATGTTGATAACACGCTGATGTTTTTAGTTGTTGCCAAGCAGTGCTCAGGCTGCTCAAGGACTTTTTGAGCTTCTCCTGCTCGGCCAGGTGCATAACAAGCTGGGAGTACAGCACAGCTAGGACCCAAACTGTCCAAAGAGCTATTCCATACCATAGAACGTCATGCTCGGGGGGGTGGGTGGGTCGGTCGGTCGCTCGGGTACTGATCGCTGCTCGGGATGGGCTGGGCATCGGTCGGCGGGTGGTGAGCAATTGCATTGTGCATCATTCATTTTGTATATTCTGTATATTTTGTTATCATTCTCATTATTACTATTATTATTATTTTCTCTTATTAAACTGTCTTTATCTCAGCCCTCGGCTCTAACCTTTTTTCCCCTTCCCGATTCTCTCCCCCATCCCACTGAGGGAGGGGGGGGAGTGAGCGAGCGGCTGCGTGGTGCTTAGTTGCCAGCCGGGTTAAACCACGACAGTCCTTTTTGGCGCCCAACGTGGGGCCTGAAGGGCTTGAGATAACGACAGAGTAACCGGAGTATATTAAGGAATTTATATCTGTTAAATAGTTGTGGGTTGCAATTTGATTCATTTGTTCTTGATCTTAGCTTATCCGATCTGCACCATGCTCCCTCCTTTGCTGTACTTGTTAAAAGTTGGTGTTGGTTTTTGCAGTTTGTTATGCTCTGCGGTGACCAGACATGTTTTGCTTGGGAAACTTGTTATTAAAACAATGACCTTGAGCTTTATCTGGTATTTGGGTTTCATGTCAAAGTCTGTACTGCACTTTGGGTACCACCTTGCGGGGAATATTAGCAATTATACATGGGACTCTGAAAAGTTTGTTTTGGAGGAAATACAGAATGGCACTTTTTCTGCCTTCTTTGATGATGTTTCCTCCTTCACTACAATAACTTTTCAGTATCTTGAGCATCCTTGGATAGTTAAGGTATATCTATTGATATCTATTTGGAATATTGTTTCAGTTTTGTCCAAAGTTTGTAAGCAACTTAATAATACCATCCAGATGTCTGCCCCAGGGCTGGATAGTTATGAGTGGAAGGGTATTTGGGGTAGTATGGGTAAATGCCTAGAACGATGGGCACCTCCAATGTTTTGGAAATTCACTCCTGAACAAGTGCAGAATCCTGAAAAACTAGTAGAGTCTTTGGAAAAGGTATGCTGTCACCCTGGCAATTCTAAGCAAACACAAATCACTGCAATGTGCTGGGGCCTGGCCCATGCTTACCGAACCCTGTTCAACATGATTCAACACATCCAAAGGGAACAGAAAGTCTCTGGATCTGATGATAAGGCCACAGCCACTGCAGCTACTCCAACCCTGGCCACAGCCACTGCGGCTACTCCAACGAACCAACCCGTGCCAGTATCAGTCGCCCCTATACAAAAGAAGAAATCTTGGAAGCGAAAGTCAACTCGTTTAGAAAGGGAGGATGAAAAAGCGGGGCCATCACAAGGGGAGGAGGAAGAGCTCATAAACAAGACAGAAACCACCAGATCCCTATCCTTGAGTGAGCTGCGAGATATCCGAAAAGATTTTAGCCGTCGTCCAGGTGAGCTCATTGTCACCTGGCTACTCCGATGCTGGGATAATGGGGCCAACAGCCTGGAACTGGAGGGTAAGGAAGCCAAGCAACTAGGATCCCTTTCTAGGGAAGGGGGCATTGACAAAGCAATTGGAAAAGGGACACAAATCCTCAGCCTCTGGAGGCGTCTACTGTCAGCCATGAAGGAAAGATATCCCTTCAAGGAAGATGTCGTATGTCGCCCAGGTAAATGGACCACTGTGGAGAAAGGCATCCAGTACCTGAGGGAATTGGCTGTCCTGGAGGTGATTTATAGTGACCTGGACAATGACCAGCTGCCCAAAGATCCAGATAGTGTCCAGTGCACACGACCCATGTGGCGGAAGTTGTTACGTAGCGCACCAACATCATTTGCAAACACATGGGCAATGATGAGCTGGGAAACTTGACGGGGACCAACAGTGGATGAAAAGGCTGGCCAGCTCCGGGAATATGAAGAAAGTATCTCTTCCCCCTTTGTTTCGGCTGTGGAGAAACTGTCCCAAAAGTTTGAACGACTCGAAAAGCATATGTCCTACTCCCCTCCTGTACAGACCAGTATCTCAGCCATCAGAAGTAAGCGCCCTTCTGCTCAAGAAAAAGAATATCGAGGGTACACACCACGGGGCACTCTATGGTTTTACCTGCGTGACCATGGAGAGGACATGAGGAAATGGGATGGAAAACCTACCTCGGTCCTAGAGTCACGGGTACGTGAGTTGCAAAGAAAAACAAGCACAAAAGGGGGCTCTTCCAAGAAACTTGTTGCTCCAGTTTACAGAGACTGGGACGACTGTAGTTTTTTCAGACAAAATAGAAGGGCTGATCTTAATTCTGACTGTGATGAAGGAACTTCTGACTCATACACACAAACCATGAGCAACAGTGACCAGGATTAGAGGGGCCCTGCCTCCAGCCAGGTGGAGGAAAGGGACAACAGGGTTTACTGGACTGTGTGGATTCGATGGCCTGGCATGTCAGACCCACAGAAGTATAGAGCTTTAGTAGACACCGGTGCACAGTGTACTCTAATGCCATCAAGCCATATAGGGGCAGAATCCATTTGTATTTCTGGAGTGACAGGGGGATCTCAAGAGCTGACTGTATTGGAGGCCGAAGTGAGCCTAACCGGGAATGAGTGGCAAAAGCACCCCATTGTGACTGGGCCAGATGCTCCGTGCATCCTGGGCATAGACTACCTCAGGAGAGGGTATTTCAAGGACCCAAAAGGGTACCGGTGGGCTTTTGGTATAGCTGCATTGGAGGCAGAAGAAATTAAGCAGCTATCTACCTTGCCTGGTCTCTCAAAGGACCCTTCTGTTGTGGGGTTGCTGAGTGTTGAAGAACAACAAGTGCCAATTGCCACCACAACAGTGCACAGGCGGCAATATCGCACCAACCGAGACTCCCTGATTCCGATCCATAAGCTGATACGTCGACTGGAGAGCCAAGGAGTGATCAGCAAGACTCGCTCACCCTTTAACAGTCCCATATGGCCAGTGAGAAAGTCTGATGGAGAGTGGAGACTGACAGTAGACTATCGTGGCCTGAATGAAGTTACGCCACCGCTGAGTGCTGCCGTGCCAGACATGCTAGAACTTCAATACGAACTGGAGTCAAAGGCAGCCAAGTGGTATGCCACAATTGATATTGCAAATGCTTTCTTTTCAATCCCTTTGGCAGCAGAGTGCAGGCCACAGTTTGCTTTCACTTGGAGGGGCATCCAGTACACCTGGAATCGACTGCCCCAGGGGTGGAAACACAGCCCTACCATTTGCCATGGACTGATCCAGACAGCACTGGAACAGGGTAATGCTCCAGAACATCTGCAATATATTGATGACATCATTGTGTGGGGCAATACAGCAGAAGAAGTTTTTGAGAAAGGGAAGAAAATAGTCCAAATCCTTCTGAAAGCCGGTTTCGCTATAAAACAAAGTAAAGTCAAAGGACCTGCACAGGAGATCCAGTTCTTAGGAATCAAATGGCAAGATGGACGTCGTCAGATTCCAATGGATGTGATCAACAAAATAACAGCCATGTCTCCACCAACTAGCAAAAAGGAAACACAAGCTTTCTTGGGCGTTGTGGGTTTTTGGAGAATGCATATTCCAAATTACAGCCAGATTGTAAGCCCTCTCTACCAAGTGACCCGGAAGAAGGATGATTTCAAATGGGGCCCTGAACAACGACAAGCCTTTGAACAAATTAAACGGGAGATAGTGCATGCAGTAGCCCTTGGACCAGTCCGGGCAGGGCAAGATGTAAAGAATGTGCTCTACACCGCAGCCGGGGAGAATGGCCCTACCTGGAGCCTTTGGCAGAAAGCACCAGGGGAGACTCGAGGCCGACCCCTAGGCTTTTGGAGTCGGGGATACAGAGGATCTGAAGCCAACTATACTCCAACTGAAAAAGAGATATTGGCAGCATATGAAGGGGTTCGAGCTGCTTCCGAAGTGATTGGTACTGAAGCACAGCTCCTCCTGGCACCCCGACTGCCGGTGCTGGGCTGGATGTTCAAAGGGAAGGTCCCCTCTACACATCATGCAACTGATGCTACGTGGAGTAAGTGGGTCGCACTGATTACACAACGGGCTCGAATAGGAAACCTCAGTCGCCCAGGAATCTTGGAAGTGATCATGGACTGGCCAGAAGGCAAAGATTTTGGAAGTATCACCAGAGGAGGAGGTGGTGCGTGCTGAAGAAGCCCCATTATATAATAAACTGCCAGAAAATGAGAAGCAATATGCCCTGTTCACTGATGGGTCCTGTCGTCTTGTGGGAAAGCATCGAAGGTGGAAGGCTGCTGTATGGAGTCCTACAAGACAAGTCGCAGAGACTGCTGAAGGAGAAGGTGAATCAAGTCAGTTATCAGAGGTGAAAGCCATCCAGCTGGCTTTAGATATTGCTGAAAGAGAAAAATGGCCAGTGCTTTATCTCTATACTGACTCACGGATGGTGGCAAATGCTTTGTGGGGGTGGTTGCAGCAATGGAAACAGAACAACTGGCAGCGCAGAGGCAAACCCATCTGGGCAGCCGCATTGTGGCAAGATATTGCTGCCCGGGTAGAGAACCTGGTTGTAAAGGTACGTCATGTAGATGCTCATGTACCCAAGAGTCGGGCCTCTGAAGAACATCAAAACAACCAGCAGGCAGATCAGGCTGCTAAGATTGAAGTGGCTCAGGTGGATCTGGACTGGCAACATAAGGGTGAATTGTTTCTAGCTCGGTGGGCCCATGACACTTCAGGCCATCAAGGAGAGTAAGGGAAACTATCAAACAAGCCAAGCGGTTAAAGCCTCTCTGGTATGGAGGACGGTGGCTGAAATACAAATATGGAGAGGCTTGGCAGATTGATTATATCACACTCCCACAAACCCGCCATGGCAAGCGCTATGTGCTCACCATGGTGGAAGCGACCACCGGATGGTTGGAAACATATCCCGTGCCCCATGCCACCGCCCGGAACGCTATCCTAGGCCTTGAAAAACAAGTCCTGTGGCGACATGGCACTCCAGAAAGAATTGAGTCAGACAACGGAACTCACTTCCAAAACAGCCTCATAGACAAATGGGCCAAAGAGCATGGCATTGAGTGGGTCTATCACATCCCCTATCATGCACCAGCCTCTGGGAAAATTGAACGATACAATGGACTGTTAAAGACTACACTGAAAGCAATGGGTGGTGGAACATTCAAACATTGGGATACACATTTAGCAAAAGCTACCTGGTTAGTCAACACTAGAGGATCCGCCAACCGAGCTGGCCCTGCCCCATCAAACCTCTTACGTACTGTAGAAGGGGATAAAGTCCCTGTAGTGCATGTAAAAAATATGCTGGGGAAGACAGTCTGGGTTACTCCTGCCTCAGGTAAAGGCAAACCCATCCGTGGGACTGCTTTTGCTCAAGGACCTGGCTCTACTTGGTGGGTGATGCGGAAGGACGGGGAAGTCCGATGTGTACCTCAAAGGGATTTGATTTTGGGTGAAAATAGCCAATGAACTGAATTGTATAATGTTAATTGCTGTGTAATATAGTATGTCTTTATTTTTACTATTACTGTATATTCTATCAATGGTATAGCAGTAAGGATCACCCAGATTAAGAAGAATGAATTTTGAAGAAACTAAGGAAGTGCAGTGGATGGAACCAGAACTGACTTCAGCAAGCAACAACCCAACACCAGACCCCATCTCTCCTGCCCTGAAAGACTGTTACGACAGATGGAGCCCAAAACTGTGGACTAAATGAACCCAATGGACATTTCAGAGGGATGGTCCATAGACTAAGGGAATGATATCTGTGTATGTACCAAAAAGATGAGAAAATGGTGGTGATTAATTGGAATGTATTGTAAGGGTAGGACCTAAGCATGACGTAAATGGTATAGAATAAGGGGTGGAATGTCCTGGTTTCGGCTGGGATAGAGTTAATTTTCTTCACAGAAGCTAGCATAGTGCTGTGCTTTGGATTTAGTACTGGAAGAATGTTGATAACACGCTGATGTTTTTAGTTGTTGCCAAGCAGTGCTCAGACTGCTCAAGGACTTTTTGAGCTTCTCCTGCTCGGCCAGGTGCATAACAAGCTGGGAGTACAGCACAGCTAGGACCCAAACTGTCCAAAGAGCTATTCCATACCATACAACGTCATGCTCGGGGGGGTGGGTGGGTCGGTCGGTCGCTCGGGTACTGATCGCTGCTCGGGACGAGCTGGGCATCGGTCGGCGGGTGGTGAGCAATTGCATTGTGCATCATTCATTTTGTATATTCTGTATATTTTGTTATCATTCTCATTATTACTATTATTATTATTTTCTCTTATTAAACTGTCTTTATCTCAGCCCTCGGCTCTAACCTTTTTTCCCCTTCCCGATTCTCTCCCCCATCCCACTGAGGGAGGGGGGGGAGTGAGCGAGCGGCTGCGTGGTGCTTAGTTGCCAGACGGGTTAAACCACGACATCTATGTAAAAAAAGGAATTTCCTTCTTAAGTCTGAATATGTGAACTTAAAATGTATTTCACCCCTTGTGTAGCTGAGACTTTTCAGAATTTGGAGCTAAGTTAATGACATCTTGGAAATGTAAATAAGCTCTCACTGACACCAAGTTTGCAATGTCTTAATCTTTGATGGTTTTGGTCCAATGAAAAGTTAGCATTCACTTCCCATACTGTCTATAGACTGTGTAAGGAGTAGCAGGCATTTCAGAAACAAAATCAAATGCAATTAGATTATTAGGAAGTTCACGTTTATTCTTTAGGAATTTTAAATCCTTTATGCTCTCAGGAACACAGGTTTTTTTGGCAGAGCAGCAATTAGATGCTGCTCCATAACTTCACAGTAGGCAATGGGTCTTTTAAATTTCTTTGATTTCTGTGCCAAATTAGAAGAGGGTCTAGTAGCCAATGAAGAAAAGAACAAAGCAATGGTAATGATTTTGTGTTGTCACTAAGAAACAGGGAGCTCTTGAATGCTTGTCCTTGCTACAAGAATTATTTAAGACTTCCAGGTAGTGATTACAAATGATTGGGATAGGACTATGACTAGGACTATGACTAGGGCTATGACTAGGACTCAGACTAGGTGGAAAATATGTTCCTACTACTGTGAATGTGTTGGGTTCAGTCCCATAAAAAGAAGGAGGTTTCTTCTGCTAAGACATCTGAAATTTTCATTTTATTTTTCATTAGGCATGTGACTACAGCTTCTTCTTGACCAGGCTACTGGTCCCTATCAGTACAAGGAAACACTGCAAGGTGGCTCTGTCAGGATTTATGTTTTGCTGCCATTCCCAGCTGTCAGTGTTCCTGTACTTCTTGTTGCATTGAAGGAATAAGCAGAGATTATTGCTCACAAGCTATAGTAGGGATAGCAAATGGCTCAGTGGAGAGGTGTCATGTATCTTGCCTCACCTCTTCAGGCCCAGAGGGATTTTTCTGCATGTATGGGGATGTATTCTGCTGAATCAACACTTCTCTACACTTATTCACATTTTTTCTCTCTACTCCTGTATAGCTTGGACATAGAAATATGTTATTTAGCCTTTATTTATGATATCTCTGAAGCATCATAATACAAGGGTAATTTTTAGCATGACATGGCACTGCAAATGCAGGACTATAATTTAGTGCATTAAGTGTCATTAGACCTCAGTAGAAAATTAAACTGAGTATTGTTGCATATAAAATCATAAATGTTCATCTCTGAAGAAGAAGAAAAAAGCAGACTTTGCAGTAGGAACACTTGTCCTTTCAAACTCAATATACAACAGATCTGGATAAAACATGAGTTAATTATCAGTTGGATTTTGAGGTGCCTTTTCTGATCTACAAGTAATAGTAAGAATTCTTTACTTATATTAAGAAACTAAAGAATAAAAAGTACTACATGTAGCAAATGATGTAAAGGGCTGAGACTCAGAGGATGCTGAAACATTCAATTGTTATTGACTGAAAGCAGTCATTCATAAGTAGGTTATTGTTGTCTCTGGTGGTGAGGAATATACTCAAAGACTTCCTGTTTTATCAGAAATCTGTAGCTTTACACAACTTGGTATCTACTTTTCCTTTTAAATATGACTAGAAATATTCAGTACTAAAGCCATTGGCTATTTGTCAGTGTTTACAATCATGAAAAAGATTGTGGAGAGTTCACATTATACACGTTAAAATAGTTATATGTAATTACCTTTAGTGACTACTAGATTCTGGGTGGATTTCTGGAATTACACAGAAATGTTTATCTAGGTTTCTGTCTGTCATGACTATAGAGTCTGCTTGTAGTACGGCTCAGCCCTTTTTCCTACTTTACATTTGTTTTACTAAATCTTTACTAAATCTAGGTAAAATTTCTAATTTGAAATAAAATAAAAGGAACAATATCAAATATTTAATGACTGGAAGTTTCAGCCAACATTCTGCATTAGTAAGACTAAGATTTAATTTACAATATAGAAAATATAGTACAAAAGGAATAAGTTTTTTTCGCTCTCTGAGCTTTGGCCTCAATGGTTGAAATAAATATTCTTTATTCACCTTATCAGATTTGTTTCCCTCCTTCTGCAGTAACTAAAATACAACTCCTTTTCCTTAGTATCTTTAATTTTGAGTCCTGAAAAAAATGTTTAATGTGAGATTTTGTGGTTTTTATTTCTCTCTGTTCTTTCTCAAAATCTGGCTATTTTGTTTATGGAGTCAGGAATCCAGCTCCTGTCAGTTCAAGCTAGCTCTGAAGATGGAGGTTGTTTGTTATTTCTTATTTTGTTTGGTCAGTTTATTTTTCAGTTTCTTTTTTTTCTCTTGTCCCCAGGCACTGAAAATACACAAATACAATTCTATTATAGTTAGTGCTACTTGTCCTTTAGACACTTAGTCCTTCTTTTTCTGGCCCTTTCGTATCTTTCCTCAATCATCTAAAATTGCACCTGCTGCTTCTGCCTTTTTCCCCCAAGGACTTTTATATATCTTGTGTTCATTCACTGCTTTTCTGCTTTCTGTTTTTAGCAAGCTTCATTGAGAAGGCACTGGCCTACTATCATACTTTTAATTTTCTTTTGAAATTATCATGTTAGAAGGATGGGGAAAAACAGCTCCTGCGATGCTGAGCTCCATAACAAACAAGAGAAATACTAATAATATAGAGAGATGAATAATTTTAAATGATCTGCCAATAATGCTTGGATCTTAAAAAGAAATAGGATAGTTGATGTCTTCATGTGCACTGGAAAGCTGATGGTAAAAAGTGTCATCGCAGCTAGGGGGAACTACTCTATAAGATAGTTCTTAAATTCCTGCTGTAACAGTGAGCCCACAGAGAAATAAACTGTCCTCACAGTGCCAGAACCTGTTCACACCACTAAAGAGAAGAGTTTTGGGAAAGGTAAATGATCGTAGAAAACCACAATAATTTATAGCATTAATATTTGAATTCCTCCCTCCAATTCAATGGAAAAAACCCACACCAAAACCAGAAATATACCAGTGCCCTTAAAGATACATATAATTCGTTATTGCATGACAGTATCCGTGAATTTAAACTGAATGAACTATCACTTTTTTCTGGAAAATAACTACTTCAGGCCTTTTGTAAAAACAGGTGAATTTTCTATTGGGGTATGTGAATCTGAATCTTTTCATAGGGTGGAGTGGAAAAAGTAAACCTTTGAGAGGGAGGAAAAAAGTACAAAACTAAGAACCTAAACAAAAAGAAAGGTAGAAAGCTCTTAGCACAGAGTTGCCAATACTTTAAGATTCCAGACATTCACCTGGACTATTGATACCTCAGACTGATAATCCAGGCTCCTTGCTGTGCTCAGCTCAAAGCAAACAATTTTCTATGTGTCAGGCAAGTGTTGCAATTAGTTGCATTCTGGGACAAATCTCTTCTCTCTTGCACTTTGTTTAAAATGTTTCCAAGAATACTTTACCATGTTCCAGGGAAGTTGCCTAGATATTGAATTAGCCTCTCATTTGAATTTTTGACCTAAATTTTTTGAAAGGCCTTATGTAAGGGTATGTGGAAAGAGAGTAGTCCTTTAAGGGTGTCTGGTCAAGGACCTTTTTCAGTGCAACAAGTGGTAATAAGATGGACTGGTTTTGGCTGGGATAGAGTTATATTTCTTCATAATAGCTTGTATCATGCTATGTTTTGGATTTGTGATGAAAACAGTGGAGATAACACACTGAAGTTTGACTTACTGCTGAGCAGTACTTGCACAGCAGCAAGGACTTCTCTGCTTCTCACACCACCCCACCAGCGAGGAGGCTGAGGGTGCACAAGGATTTGGGAGGGGACACAACTGGGACAGCTGACCGCAGCTGACCAAAGAGATATCCCTCACCATATCACATTGTGCTCAGCAATAAAAGCTGTGTGAAGAAGGAGGAAGCGGGGACATTCAGAGTTATGGTGTTTGTCTTCCCAAGCAAACATTAAGCGTGATGGAGCTCTGCTTTCCTGGAGATGGCTGAACATCTGCTTGCCGATGGGAAGTAGTGAATGAATTCCTTATTTTGCTCTGCTCGTGTGTGCAGCTTTTGCTTTCCTTATTAAACTGTCTTTATCTCAACCCATGAATTTTCTCACTGTTACCTTTCTGATTCTCTCCCACATCCCACTGGGTGGGGGGAGGGGAGGGCGGGAGTAAGCAAGTGGCTGTGTGGGGCTGAGCTGCCTGCTGGGGATAAACAAGGACAGAAGAAAAGGAGAAAGTCATAAACAAGAACATCCAGGGATACAAACCTGACTAACAAAGGATAAGGGAGGCAAACCTGGTCAGTCATACTAATTGATGAAGGCATGTGAGAGTGTGAGAACATTTATTCCTGCAAGGTCATCTGATTGGCGAGCTTGTCAACTGGGAAACCAAGGTAAAAGAAGGCAGCCAGAAATCAAAATATACGAAGACACAGACCTGACAAAGCAAACATGGAGATAATGACAAGAAACAAGCCTCACCACTCATGCTAATTGATGGGCTATGGAGAAACCACAGATGTTACTTCCAGGAAGATCCACATGGACTTTGCAACTGGTAAGACTGTAAACCTTTGTGATAATTTTACTTCCTTCCTCAAGCCTTCTCATACAAATCTACCCTTGAAATTACATGTTTAACTGTAACAACGAGGGAGATACTTTCATATGTCTTTGACCTTTCTGTCTTAAGAGGCACAGTAATAGTACTGTTGTATGAACTAGCAAAGCCCCTCAAAGTATATAGTAGATATGGAATAGTTTATGTTTGGTTTAGGCTTATTAATTTTTGACAGATTCCATGCCACTTTATATACGACATTTCTAATGAAATTAATGGAATGTCAGTGGGAGTTCTGTGAGTAGTTTAGCAAGAGATGATTAAAAATGAGGAAAACATAAGGTACAGTGAAGCAGAGTACTTAGATTAACAGTGCTATAAAATATGAAAATTTAGGCCTTCATAATGCCGTATTTATTTGTGGTATAGTATTGTTTCACTAAACAATTTCTTTATAGCATTTGAGGGGGTAAGACAATATATTTCCCAATATAGGGGAGGCCGGTGCAAAGTCAAGTCACATGGGGTTCTCAGTATTTTATTTATTATAATAGTATTCCTTCAATACACTATCTAATTTCAAGAAAAAATAGGTTATATAATATAAACACAGTTCCTTTTTCCCTTACCTTTGAACGTGTACTACTGTGCAGTCTAAAGATGATCACGCTCTCTGGGAGTTTTTCTGTAGAATCCTGTTTGGACAAGCTTTAACTCATATTTCTTTATTGCTCAGTTCACACTGAGAGCTTTTCCTCATAGGCCCCATAAAAATTCATTCTCATCTTTGAAGATCCTTCAAAGCTTAGTAATGTTCAAATCTGTCCTTCATTCCTGTCCTCTATTATTATCTTCTGGAGTACTGCCTGATGTAGAACATTCTCATCAGTGGAGAAATATAGTGAAATTAAATAAGATTTTTCTTAACAAGTCTTTTAAATACTTGCCTAAAGGTACTCCCATGCTTAGCTCTGAAAGCATATGTCTTGGTCTTACAGCGTGTCTAAGTGGATTTACAAAAGAATAACAAAATGTATTCTGAGGTGGCTAGCCTGAGCCAGCTCCAGTGTGCGTGCAGTATGCCAAAACATGTTTTTTGCCTTACATTAGAAGTCCTAAAAGGATGCCAGGCTTCTAAACTCAAGTACGGTGCTGCTAATGTGTGTATATATATACACAGCCATATATAGTCCCACTCTGATTCAGAATACCATGAGTGAACCTTCCATTTCTACAACAGCCAGACTTGATACACCTGGGGTATTCCTTTTCTTGAGGATCTTTAAGAGGAACAATATAAAAGCATTGTCATTTTCTCTATGTACAAGAAATCAATTATAACAGTTGCAAATACATCAGCAATTGCATTATTTTTAATTCTGGTTCTGTATTTGATACTTTGCCACTTTGGCTTCATCTTGACTTTGTGACAGGTGTATGACATGGTGTGACCAGGACTCTGGTTCTCTACAGCTACATCTATAGCAGTAAGTTAAACAAAGCAGAAAATCACAGAATTACAGAAGCAAAGCAGCACAAAATAGTCAATGTTGGAAGGGACTTCTGGAGATGACCTAGTCCTAGCCCCTTGCTTGAAGCAGGTTCAGCTAGAGTAGGTTGCTCAGGGTTATGTACAGTTGAGTTTTTCATATCTCCAAGGAGACAGACTCTGTGTAACCCTGTCCTAGTGTTTCACCACCCTCACAATAAAAAGATTTTTCTTAAGTTTAAATGGAAATTCCTATATTTCAGTTTGTGCCCTTTGCCTCTTGTGTTCTCACTGGGTGTCACTGAGAAAAGTCTGGCTCCATCTTCTGTACTCCCCTCATCAAGTCCCCTCATGCACATTGATCAGTTCCTCCTGAACCTTCTCTTATCCAGGGAAAATGATCCCAGATGCCTATCCTTGTAGTCAGATGTTCCAGTCCCTTTATCATCTTCATATCCCTTCACTGAACTCACTTCAGTATGTCTGTGTCTCTTGTACTGGGGATCCTAGAACCTGAACCAGCATTCCAGATGTGTCTCACCAGGGCTGAGCAGAGGGGAAAGATCACCTTCCTCAATCTGCTGGCATTGCTCTCTGCCTAATGTCCCCCAGGGTGCTATTGCCCTTCTTATCTGCAGAGGCACAGCACTGGCTCACATTCAGTTTGTTGTCCACAGGGATACTGAGGTCTTTTATTGCAAAACTGCTTTGGTCCTTCAGATGGTTGGCCCCCAACATGTACAGGTGCATGGAGTTATTCCTCCCCAGGTGCAGGACTTGGCATTTCCCTTTTTTCAACTTCATGAAGTTCCCATTGGCCCATCTCTCCAGCCCATTCAGGTCCCTCTGAACAACAGCATAACCACCTGGTCTATCAGATCCTCTTCTCAATTTTGTATAATTTGTAAACTTGCTGAGGGTGAACCCTGTCCTATCATCCTGATCACAGAAGAAGTTTGTCAGTGTGTGGTTGCAGTCATCTGCACTGCTAGGTTGCTAGCTTTGTCTCCTACATTGTTCTGGTCCAAACTAGGTGGCACTGTATCAGTGCTAACCATTGTTTACCAGTTGTCACTGGACCTGAAATGGAGTCACATGGCATGAATGAAGCCATATCACCTTAACAGTGTCACTCAGTCACAGTCCTCCAGTAGTATGGTGGAAAGCTACACATGTGCCCCTTCTTGCTCTCTTTGCTGGTCCTGAACTGCCCCAGAGCCACTCCTGCTATTGCACTACAAACACTCCCCTCTAAAGTGCTGCTTTTCAGCCCTCTCATTAACCTACAACTGGGGAAATAGTGCAGAGATGCCAGGTTCCAATAGGGTGGCTGTTTGCAAGGAAGAGGAACCAGAAGTCAAAGGGATTTATTTGGATTTTTGTATTAGCAATAACTGGCCAGTCTGGGGTGGTAGGAGGCTGCCAGGATGCCCTGTGTAGGAGGTGGCCATGACTTGCCCTATGCTGGGCACAGCTGGTTCCAGGAGGATCTGACACCAATACAAACAGGCCATCACACTCCAAAACTGCCCCAGCTGGGGGACCCCACAGTGCCTCTGCTCTGGCAGTGACAAGAGACTGCCAGCCCCTGTGGGAAAAGAAATGGAAGAGCTACCTAACTGAGCTGCCTACCAGGAGATAGCATTTATGACATCACTGACAGGCTGCCGAGCCTGGTCAACCCTGCAGGTTATCATCTGCTCCTACTATTCCACATAGGGTTTAAAGATACTACGATGAGGCAACTCAGAACCGTCAAAAGAGACTATATGTTCCTTGGAGCAACATTAAAAGGATCTGGCACATAGGTCATTTCTCCTCTATCTTCCCAGTCAGAGGAAGAGGTTTAGGAAAGAGGAGATGAATTGAACTGGTGAACACCTGACTGCATGGCTGGTGCCGTTCTCAAGGTATTAGCTTCTGTGATCATGGATCTACCTTTGAGAAGCCTGGTCTGGTGGGAACTGATGGGATTCACCTGACCAAGCGGGGCAAGAAGGTCTTTGTCAACAAGCTGGCCTTTAAACAAGAGATCTTTAAACTGGAGTTTTGAGCAACAGAGAATCTGTCGTGGTTTAACCCGGCTGGCAACTAAGCACCACGCAGCTGCTTGCTCACTCCCCCCCCCCTCCCTCAGTGGGATGGGGAGAGAATCGGAGAAAAGAAAAAAAAAGTAAGACCCATGGGTTGAGATAGAGACAGTTTAATAAGAGAGAATAATAATAATAATAATGGTAAGAGAATATATAGAATATATAAAACAAGTGATGCACCATACACTTGCTCACCACCCGCTGACTGATGCCCAGCCCATCCTGAGCCGTGATCACTCCCCCCCGAGCTGCAACCACTCTGCCCGCAACAAACCGACCGACTAACCCCCCCGAGCATGATGTTATATGGTATGGAATAGCTCTTTGCACAGTTTGGGTCCTAGCTGTGCTGTACTCCCAGCTTGTTATGCACCTGGCTGAGCATAAGCTCAAAAAGTCCTTGAGCAGTCTGAGCACTACTTGGCAACAACTAAAAACATGAGCGTGTTATCAACATTCTTCTAGTACTAAATCCAAAGCACAGCACTATGCTAGCTTCTGTGAAGAAAATTAACTCTATCCCAGCCGAAACCAGGACAGAATCATAGAATAGAATCATAGAATCACTTTGGTAGGAAAAGACCTTTAAGGTCATCAAGTCCAACCTTGAACCAAACCCTGCCATCGCACCACTAAACTATATCCCTAAGCACCTCATCTATCCTTCTTTTAAATACCTCCAGGGATGAGGACTCGACTACCTCCCTGGGCAGCACATTCCAGAGCCTGACAACCCTTTCAGTGAAAAGTTTTTCTAATGTCTAGCCTAAACCTGCCCTGGTGCAACTTCAAACCATTCCCCCTCGTCCTATCATCTATTACCAGGGAGAAGAGGCCGACCCTCACCTCACTACAGCCTTCTTTCAGGCAGTTGTAGAGGGTGATAAGGTCTCGCCTCAGCCTCCTCTTCTCCAGACTAAACAACCCCAGTTCCCTCAGCCGCTCCTCGGAAGACTTGTGCTCCAGACCCCTCACCAGCTTGGTTGCTCTCCTCTGGACATGTTCCAGCAAGGCAACATCTTTCCTGTAGTGAGGGGCCCAAAACTGAACACAGTATTCAAGTTGCGGCCTCACCAGCACCGAGTACAGGGGCATGATCACTTCCCTGCTCCTGCTGGTCACACTATTCCTGATACAAGCCGGGATGCCATTGGCATTCTTGGCCACCTGGGCACACTGCTGGCTCATATTCAGCTGGCTGTCACCCAGTACCCCCAGGTCTTTTTCCGCCATGCAGCTTTCCAGCCACTCTTCCCCAAGCCTGTAGCGCTGCATGGGGTTGTCATGACCCAAGTGCAGGACCCAGCACTTGGACTTGTTGAACCTCATACAGTTGGCCTCGGCCCATCGATCCAGCCTGTCCAGGTCCCTTTGCAGAGCCCTCCTCCCCTCCAGCAGATCAACACTACCACCCAGTTTGGTGTCATCTGCAAATTTACTGAGGGCAAAGAAGAACCAGGGCTGCTGATATATTAGGAAGCAATAGGGAAACACCTGTGAAATGACTCAAAGGAATTAGGGCGTGTTCGTCTAAAAAGTTTACAAGGTCAGTAGCCCAGCTGAAGTGCCTCTATGGCAATGCATGCAGCATGAGTCACAAACAGGAGGAGATGGAAACTACTGTACAGCTAGAAATCTATGATCTAATGGCTATCATTGAAGCTTTGTGGGATGAATTGCTGACTGGAGATCTGCAATCAGTGGATATAAACTGTCCAGAAGGCACTGGCAATGAATGAGGGGTGGAGGGTTGCTTTCTATGTAAAAGAATGGATTGACTGCACAGAGCTGTCTTTGAAAACCAGTGGATAGCTTATAGGTAAAAAATTATGGGCCACACCAACAAAGGAAATCTCTTGGTTGGTGTTTACTATAGGCTGCCTGATCAGGGGTAACCTATTGATGAATCGTTCTTACTTCAACTACACTTTCAGGCTCTGATCGTGCTGGGGGAATTCAATCACCCTGACATATGTTGTAAAAGTGGTACAGCAAGCTGTAAGCAGTCCAGGAGACTCTTGGTGAGTAATAAGGATAATTTCTTAATCCAGGTGATAGACAGCCTGACTAGAGAAATGTTACTGACCTCATGCATACCCACATAGATGAACTAATTAGAAGTGTCGAGATTGGTGGTAGCGGTTGGTGTCAGCCTGGGCTGCAGTGATCATGCCTTGGTGAAGTTCACAATTTTGAGGGTTATGGGCCAGGTGAAGACTAGAGTCAGGATGCTGAATTTAAGGAGAGCAAACTTTCAGTTGTTCAAGGAATTGATGGATGGGACCCCCCTGGGAAACTGCACTCAGGGGCAAAGGAGCTGAAAAGAACTGACAGCTTTTTAAGGACATTTTTCTTAGAGCACAAGAGCTCTTGATTCTCATGTGTACAAAAAAGGGCAAGGAAGGCAGGAGACCCTCATGTCTCTATAAGGACCTCCTCATCAAACTGAAGTATAAGATGGAAATGCACAGACAGTGTAAGGATGGGATCAGAAAACCTATGGCACAGCTGAAGCTGAATTTGTCCAGAGGTGCTAAGAATAATAAGGGCTTCTACAGGTATGTTGGCCAGAAAAGGAATATTAAAGAGAATGTACCCTCACAATAAATAAGGCAGGAGAACTAGTGACAATCAACATAGAGAAGACTGAGGTATTCTACAATTTTTTTGCCTCATTTTTCAATCATAATCTCTCTTCCCACATTTATCAAGCCCCTGAACCTCAAGGCAGGGACTGGGGGAATGAAGCTGTCCCATCACAGGAGAAGATCAGTTTCAAGACCATCTAAGTAACCTGAACATACATAAGTTCATGAGACACAATGAGATGTGTCCTAGGGTCCTGAGGGAATTCACTGATGTAATTACAAGCCACTCTCCATCATATTTGAAATGTTGTGACAGTCAAGCATAGTCCCCAGTGATTGGAAAAAGGGAAACATCATGCCCATTTTTAAAAAGGGTGAAAAGGAAGACCCTGGAAACTACCAACCAGTCAGCCTCATCTCTGTGCCTGGTAAGATCATGGAACAGATCCTCCTGGAAGCTATGTCAAAGCATATGGAAGACACAGAGGTGATTAGAGACAGCCAACATGGCTTCACAAAGGGCAAATTGTGCCTGACTAATCTAGTGGTCTTCTATGATGGAGTGACTGTGTTGGTGGACAAGGGAAGAGCAACTGATGTCATCTGGCTTCTGTAAGGGATTTGAGCAATCTGATCTAGCTGAAGATGTCCCTTCCCATGGCAGGGAGGTTGGACCAGATGATCTATAGAGGTCCCTTTCAACCAAAATCATTCTATGATTCTATGAGATGTGGAAGGGTATGTTGCTGGGACACAGGTACTCCATGTCAGAGCAGAGACACCCCTGAGGGACTGTGGTTCTGGGCAACACATGCTGGGGCAGAGGAAAACAAGGAAGAAGTCAGGAACAGTAGAGTAAAATGAGTAAGAAACAAGGAGTGGAAGAGAGAAACCATTATGCACCACCCCAGCCTCCTGCACTGTCCATCACCTCACCAAAGGAACTTGGTTGGCTGAGTGTAATTTGCAGCAAACCCAAGAAAAATCATGACTGAGAAATAGGGAAGAAATATGTCTTGCCTATGCTGAGCCTGGGGAAGGGAGAGAAAAGGTATTTCCTTGTTTAATTGCTGATGTTTCTTTTTTTCTGAATACTCAAATCAGTAATTAAAAGTTTGTGCTAAATGGCAATAAACTAAATTGCAAAAAAAAAATCCCTTAATCAAGACTGCTTTGCCTGTGACAGTCTTCTGTTTGGTCTAGGCTGAGGTGGCAAGATGGCCTGTGGCAGAGCATGGTGCTTGGCAATGCAGTGGTAAAGAAAAATACCCTCCTGCATGCAGGCTATCACCATGTAGCTCCCCATATTTTCTCATACTATATACTGCAGTGAGCATTTAGATGCCAGATTGCTGCCTTTCCATACAAGACAGGCATTTGAGGTCTGCAGCTGCAGCGCCCTCGCCTGTCAAAGGAGTAGCCCAGCACCCCACGGCAGGACTCCTTTTCTAAGTCTGTGCCAAGGGTAGACACCTACCTACACTATCCTGCCACTGCTGCCATCACTGTCAAGTCCAAGGGCAGAGGGAAGAACTGAGGGGAGATCTAGTGACTGTAAACTGTATTCATGCTCATGGCAGGGGAGGGAAGAAGGGGAATCTCAAGCTTAGTGACACTGAGAATGGCATATACAGAGAGGAAAGATGCCTGGGGGAGGGTGAACCTGCCATCGCTGCAGCTTGACAGTCTCCCAGAGCAACTCAGCGGAAAAGAAAGAAGAAATCATCAACTGATGGATTATGTCTGCGTAGCAACAAGCCATGCCTCAGAGCAGGGTGCCACCCCAAAGGGTATGTGGTGTGGCAGAAACAGTCACACACTCACATGTCCTGAACAAGACAGATCCTGCCAGGACGTGGCCATGTATGTGATTGTGTCTGATTGTTTGTCCTCTGCATGGGGAAAAGGAAGCCATGCTACTCACAAAAATGACACTGCACACACTGCTTGCCCAAAAAGACCCCATGCCTCCACATTCCTGAAAGCAATTAATGCACCTTTTGTTACTAAATGCCATTTCATATTATGAAGTACTATCTGGAGGAACTTGCCACCATTGCTCTTTTCCTGCATCTCCCATCTCCCATGACCCCAGCTCAGCCTCAGCACACTCAAAAGAAAGGCTAATCCATGCAACTTTCTCTGCCCTCTTCCTCCCCCTTCCTAACACAGGTCTTTTTTATCTGCTGAGTTTCTCTGAGGCCTTACAGAACTCTGGAGCATGCCCCGTTTTCAAGCCAGCCCTATCAGAGTTTGGCAGAGACCATATTTAATCTATTATGCTATTATTTGTGGACACAAAATCTGTGCCTCATCTGACATTCAGGGTAAAAACGAGTGTTTTGGGCTCCTCTCATAGAACAGGCTTTGGGTCCAGGCAATGTGATTCTGATAGTGGTCCTTCTACAGAATGTCAGCTCCTCTGGGACGCTAGGTATCCTTTCTGTGCAACAGTTGACACTGAAGGTGTAAGTGTCCCAGCTGTCTGTTAAGATCACAGAAATCCTGCTTGTCTACTTTTGTACCTGACAGGGCTGAAGCACAACACAAAGAATGGATAGCAGGCTGGCCAGCACTCACCCCCCCACTCCCCCCATTCTGCTGGAAAGCATCCTCCACTTGCAGCATCACTGGTTAAGTTTTTTCTTGCAGTACCACATGCTCAATCCACTTCCCATACAAAGCAGGCTACAAAGAGACAGCAAGGAAGTCTGATGTGTCCACCTTACAGTAAAAATGACCCAAATCCAAACCACCTCTCCTTGCCCTGTTTTTTTCCCAGCTTCTGCAATGGGTCCAATTCAGACCTTTTCAAACATGGCTGTGGACCTGGTCTTTCAATGAATGTGGTTATAGGAAAGATCCTATGGGAGACTGTTCACTGTGCTATGTGTTCTCAGCTGCTAGGATGGACTTCACAGAGAAATCTGGTGATAAGGTCTGGAAAGCTTCTGGGAAAGCACAGAGGCTGTCCTGCATGAGGGCATTCATCAATACAGGTTTTAAGTCCTTTTATTTAGAACCATAGGCTGACCCAGTGCAACCCTCAGCTGGCCTGCTTGCAGATGGCTATTGACCTCACACACATGCAGGAGTGGCTCAAGTAACAGAGGAACAGGGAGGACCTTCAGGCTTTCTTGACTGTTTAATCTACTTGAATGTAACCCTCTCTTAGGGTGGGACTGTCTCCTGGGGCTCAAGTTACATTGCATCCACAATGCCTGTGGTGGCAAGGACTTGTGAAGCAGCACAGCACCTTTTAATTTACTAATTTATTTTTCCTGCCCTTTTAGTTTCCCTCTGCTTTTGTAACTATTTTTCTTTCCTTTTAAATATGTCTTCTGAACACCAAAGTTTCATACAGTAACCTTTGTAACAGGTTTATGTTGTTTACTAATGTTGTTGCCTGGTGACTAAAGGATATTTAAGTGCCTGGGTAGATGGTGTAAGTACAGAGGACAATGCAATATTAGGAAAGGATAACCAATAAGACTAGAGGTAAAAAAACCCTAAGTGTGGTCTCACTCTGACAGGGGAATGAAAAACACTTTGTGAGAATTTCTGCCTGTGTAGAGCATGGAGAAGAAAAGAACAAAGACAACTAAAAAAGAGCAAGGCAAAGAAAGAGCAAAGAGAGAGAGGATAGCTGTAAACAAGACCTGAAGCTGCAGATCCCAGGAAGAGGGAGGGGATGTGGCTGTCACTGCACTGGGCAGCAAGAGACAGCTAACAGACCCAGGGATGGAGAGGAGAGGGTCGGGATGAGTATGATTGATCAGCAAACGAGAAGGAGAAAGGAAAACCTGATCTATTTTTAGCTGCAGTTACGGTAAAAGAAAGTGAGCCATAATGTTTGTTGCTCTAATGGAGCTGGCCTCAAGGCAGACAGGCACAGATGGTCTCAAGCACTTCTCTGTCAGGAGGCTCTGTGGGGTCAGGAAGGCCAGGCTGGGCACCGAAGCACTGGAGGACCTGATTTGGCTCTGGCTCCTCCTGCTGGAATGGATCACTGCTCTTTGCTCAAGCTGTATGAGGCACAAAGGACAGACATGGCGCTGATGGCACTAAGGCTCTGGTGTCAAGCCTGCCTGTGCATGTTCATTGCTGAGCAGCCAGCTGGCTGAATATCTCCTTTGAGATCCTGCAGGAGGATGGCAGGGCCCAGCTGAAGGGAACATATGGCCCATAGCTGTTACCAAATGTCCACATCATCCAAGATCACATCAAGCAAAGTGTTATCTGCCAAGATGTGGCACTTGAATCTCCTCCAGAAGGCCTTTATTTGTAGATGGTATCTTTAAACTACCTGAATGTCACAAGGTCTACCAAGGCTAGGCACAGAATGTAGTGCCCCATTCTCCTTTGGAGATTTGTGCTAGAAAATCCTTTAGCACTCTAGGTTTGTTTAGATCAGATTTGATGTCTCCTTTTTCAAACAACTGACTAAAACAATTATTCTTTCAAACCTGACTGGCACTTTTCTGAGATCTCATTTCAGGCTGCACTCTCTAAATTTCTCTATCCCTCTTACAGATTTTTCTGTTGTGTTCCTCTTTGGTGCAGCTACATATGAAAGAGAAAGCACACTGGCAAGACTTTAGCCTGAATCAGGTCTTTCAGTATATAGTATATATTTTTCCTAGAATATTTCTTACTAAAAGTATTTACTAGAGTGATTTTTCCTCTAGAAAGAATCATGAAGCATGATTCTTCCATACTGCACTTAAAGTAATTAGCTTGCTGATTGTTTTGATCTACCTAATCTGTTTGTAGTCAGAGAGAGAATCTAGTAAATTGAATAAATTTGCCAAGGAGATTTTTAGGTGATGCATCTTCTGTGAAAAGATTGTTTTTCCGTCACTAGTGTATTTTGTGCTTTCAATTTAGTCATCTGCATATCCAAATCAATTATCTTTTTCCGCAATCATCAAATTAATTTACTTTGAAGGTTCTTCCATCTTTTCAATTTCCGGTATTTATGCCACATGCTGGAATTTTATCTTCATTTTTGGACTTACTGTTACTAGCACTTCTGTAGAAAACTTGTTTCACATCAATACCTTGCAAGCAATCTTTAATATGATTCATCTTACTGAGTATTACAATTCAGAAGTTGATTGACTAAGATGAAGATAGTTAGTATAACTATCGAAGATGTTAGTTTATTTTTCCAATATTAGACACCCACTTTAGGTTGTCTATATCCCTATATCCCATCATTGAATTTAAAAAGACTTTAGAGTGGGAGCTGAGATTTATATAACTGATGTTCAGCCACCCGTATTACGTAAATTGAATACCAGCATCTTTTGCACTGAGATATCCATACATGAAAATCTTGTCCAGGATTTTTATTGAGTACATGGATTTTATTTTTTTTTAAATCCTGGAATTTTTGCTCCTAGAATATGTTGCAGTATAGACAAATTTATAGCTAACCTTGCCCATACAAACTGTTCCTATATTTGTTCTCAAAGATGCTTTGAACTTATATGCCAGAATGTTATGGGATATCTGCTCAAGAGTTAATGAGATAATTAGATTTGCCTCATTGCTTTACTTTGCCTTATTCTGCACTGTAGGAAAAACCCCCAAAGCAACAAACAAAATAACCCAACTAAAACTAACAAACTTTTTATGTGGGTTTGTCGTGGTTTAACCCGGCTGGCAACTAAGCACCACGCAGCTGCTCGCTCACTCCCCCCCCTCCCTCAGTGGGATGGGGGAGAGAATCGGGAAGGGGAAAAAAGGTTAGAGCCGAGGGCTGAGATAAAGACAGTTTAATAAGAGAAAATAATAATAATAGTAATAATGAGAATGATAACAAAATATACAGAATATACAAAATGAATGATGCACAATGCAATTGCTCACCACCCGCCGACCGATGCCCAGCCCGTCCCGAGCAGCGATCAGTACCCGAGCGACCCCGACCGACCCACCCACCCCCCCGAGCATGACGTTGTATGGTATGGAATAGCTCTTTGGACAGTTTGGGTCCTAGCTGTGCTGTACTCCCAGCTTGTTATGCACCTGGCCGAGCAGGAGAAGCTCAAAAAGTCCTTGAGCAGTCTGAGCACTGCTTGGCAACAACTAAAAACATCAGTGTGTTATCAACATTCTTCTAGTACTAAATCCAAAGCACAGCACTATGCTAGCTTCTGTGAAGAAAATTAACTCTATCCCAGCCGAAACCAGGACAGGGTTTCCATGGGAAAAGATGAAGTTCGCAGGTATTGCCTCTTACAAATCCAGCAGCCTATTTGTAATATGACAGAAGTGCTCAAAAACATGTCCTTACAGTGTGGAACTTTTCTTCCCATTCTTCATTCATTTGACTTGTGTAGGTTATTCTTAATAACTCTTTTGCTTTTTGGCATTTCATATTTTCAGAATAGTTATCCACCCTCATATATTGAGATTCTTCTTATCCAGAATGTTGCTGTGTTTTGTATTATATGTCACAGTTTGTGTATACTGCAAACTCCCTGTTCTACTTCCTTTGCTATCCACTTCTCTTTTGCAGGCTGTTTAAATGGCATAAATCCATGGCCTACAAAGAAGGCCAAGCTAATTCAAAATAAATGATCATAAATATCAGAAGCACATATAACTCAGTAGCATGGCAGTCTGTTCCAGGTTTTACCACCTTTGTACTTCATTGCACAGGAGTAAATAGGCACCCTCTTAATGCTTTTTGTAGCTAATGCCACAACTTTGTCTTTGTACGAAACTGCCTTTGGAAAACCATTGGTTTCGAATGACTTAAACAACCTTTTGATATCTTTCCCCACCTGCTTTGCTTGTCATTAGAGAATATGCTTTTAGATAATCCTGCCTTTTTCACCAGTATATATTAGACAAAGAGCCAGATCAGTTATATTGGTCAGGTCCTACACAGATTTGATCAATTTATTTTTTCTAAACCATGCAGATCTTAAAAATATTTCTGATTTCAAATTTCAGTGGCTGAGTGTTTCTGGCATTACTCTGTAGGAAAGCCATTCCTGAAAACTATTTTCTTCCAATACCATGATGGAACTGGTTTATCAAAGTTTTTCAGAGACACTCTGTCATATGTTCAGCTCAGCACATCTGAGTCAGACTAACCAAGATGTTGCAGTAGAAAATGATTTAACTATGTCTGAGACTAACACATGCTTTTCCGTTGCATATTACAGATTATGACATTAAACTGTAATGCTGGACTAGGGAATCTAATTAATTAGAGAGCTCAGTAATCATCTTTGATATATAAAAGGCATAAACCTGCTCATGTCCTTTAGGAATCTTCCATGGGCTTTCATAAGTTCAGTATCAGGTAAAATCTTCAGAGATCAGTTTAGAGAAAAAAGGAGATATCAAATTGTAAAGAATTCTTTCACCATGGGTACCATATAGTCACTGGAGCACTGTGTGCCCTGAATAGCAGCGCTAGCAGCATGGAAAAGAGCTGTCCCCACAGAGCCTCTGGTCACCTCCAGGGTCTGTAGCAGAATGGGTGAGGATCCCAAGCTGAGTACTCTGGAATGGATTTTATCAGGCTACTTTGACTGTGTCTGTTAAGGGCTTACATATTCCTAGAGGAAGAAGATTTGGGATTGTAAAAGCATGAGCCCTCCCACTGGACTGTCCAAAAGTTAGGCTGCATATCCTGATACTAGAATTAAGAAACCAAAATTATTAATTTATATCATATGCTTGTTATAGTTGATGCAGTAGGAATTTGTTTTTCAGAATTGGCTGTGACTCTGTAGAATACACAGCTCTCTCAAATGATGATTCCCCTCTCAGTCATTGTATTTTGTTTGCAGTTCTCAGTTATAATTTTATGTAAAGTCTCTACTCTCTTTTTATTATAACTCAATCCTCAGCCTGGGTATTGTATACACTTTATTAGGTAATATGATTTTGAAGACAATCTTTACCTTTCCCTTATAAAATTGCTGTAATGTTACTTCTCCCTGCTGTATATTTAAAAAAAGGGGAGAAAGAAGTTGAGAAAACTGCATCACACCATCCTTTTATTCCTTCTTTCTCATTCCAATGCTTATATAGAATGACACACATTTTAAAGAAAACACAAACCTAAAACCCCAACAAAAACCCAAGTGAATCATAGCAAAACACTGTCTTATACATATATATATTATATCCCTAGAATAAACTCCCCCTGCCCAACAAGAAAAATCAGCACTTTGTCATTTGTAGCAAACTGCACTGACTGCACTACTTGATGAAAGGAATGGACCAAGACAATGATCTTTAGTTTAGTATTCCAGGTGTCATAAAAAATGCAAGATAGCATTTCTCAGGGTCAGAGAAGTAGAGAAGTGGAGTCTGTTAGACTAATAATGCCTTCCTAGAAGTTGTACTTTAATGGGTAAAGGGAGGGGAAAAAGGCTTATTTTGTATCTTCCCTGTTCCTAAAAGATAAAGTAGGAAGTAGTTTTTAGTGAGAGATGTGAACTTTGGTTCTTAAACTCAGATATACCCTGTCTTTTTTTTATATTAAACTGACAGGATTTTGAAAAGAAAAAAAAAAAGCTTGGTTTGTATTTGCTTTCATTTCTGAAACAGAAAAAGGGAAATAGATTCAAATTACCCTTGTAGCATCCACAGTTCAGCAGAATGTGACTTCCATCATCTTACCTACCTCAAGAGCTTTGTGCTATCTCTGGAAAGACCTTTATGCTTCATCCTGCTCCAGACTTCACCTCATCATATGGTCTCTTCAACAGGGTTGTATGGTGGGTTGGCCCTGGGTGGACACTGGGTGCCCACCAAAGCCACTCTATCACTCCCCCTCCTCAGCTGGACAGGGGAGAGAAACTATAATGAAAGGCTCATGGATTAGAGGTAAGGACAGGGAGATCACTCAGTGGTTACCATCACAGGCAAAACAGACTTGACTTGGAGAAATCAGTTTAATTTGTTGCCAATCAAAATCAGAGCAGGATAATGAGAAAATAAACACTGAATCTTAAAACACCTTCCCCTCACTCCTCCCTTCTTCCCAGACCTAAATTATTTCTTGAGTTCTCCACCTTCTCCCCACTAGAGGCGTACGGGGAATGGGGGTTGTGGTCAGTTCATCACACATTTCTGCCACTCCTTCCTCCTCAGGGGGATGACTCCTCACACTCTTCCCCTGCTCCAGTGTGGGGTCCTTCCCACAGAAGACAGTCTTCCATGAACTTCTTCAATGTGAGTCCTTCCAACCAGCTACAGTTCTTCACAAACTGCTCCAGCATAGGTGCCTTCCACGGGGTGCAGTCCTTCAGAAATAGACTGCTCCAGCGTGGGCTGGACCCCCATGGGGTCAAAAGTCCTGCCAGAAAACCTGCTCCAGCATGGGCTCCTCTCTCCACAGGTCCACAGGTCCTGCCAGGAGCTTGCTCCAGTGCAGGCTTCCCACGGGGTCACAGCCTCCTTAGAGCATCCATCTGCTCTGGTGTGGGGTCCTCCATGGGCTGCAGGTGGATATCTGCTCCACTTTAACCCCGGGGGGGGATGGTCTTCTCAGGGCTGAAAGGGAATCTCTGCTCCAGGGCCTGGAGCACCTCCTCACCCTCCTTCACTGACCTTGGTGTCTGCAGAATTGCTTCTCTCACATATTCTCACTCCTCTTTTCTGCTATAGCTGTGCACATTTTTTCCCCCTTTTTACATATGTTATCATAGAGGTGCTAACACCATCGCTGATTTTCTTGGCCTTGGCCAGCAGCGTGTACATCTTGGAACCAGCTGGCATTGTCCCTATTGGACCTAGGGGAAGCTTCTAGCAGCTTCTCACAGAAGCCACCTTTGTAGCCCCCCCGCTACCAAAATCTTGCTACGCAAACCCAATACAGGTAATTTTAAGAGCTTCTGTTTGATTAAAAATGTTATCCCTCCACCTTTTATGAGGTCTTCAAAAGGTCAGGTCTGTGCTTTAGAAACAGCTTTGTTTCTGAATGGGAATGAGAGAACAACTGCCAATATTTTAAGAGAATTCTTCTCCTAATTTAGCTCTTTCATGAGAAAACTGGAAGCAAAACTTGAGATAGCCCTGGCCATGACTTGATGTTTTAGTGGTGGACTTGGCAGATTATGTTAATGGTTGGACCTGATGATCTTAAGGGTCTTTTCCAACCTAAATGATTCTATGATTCTATGATGCTATGATTAGGAGTGACTTTTTTTTTTTATCATGTTATCAGTACCAAGCCTGTCACTTCTTTTCCTTGGCCAGTGCAGATTTCCATTTTTCACTTCTGCCTTGTTTCTTCATCATGCATCCTCACAAGAGAATGTCGGCTGAGTTGCTTGATTCCTCCTGAGCAAGTATGTATCACATGGGAGAAATTCTATGTGGAAACAGCCAATGCATAGGTGGGCCAAAGCGTAGCAGAGATAGAAACTGCTATGTGACTAGGGCAGAGCAGTAGGAAAGGAAAAGGAAATGAGTACTAAATTGCCTGTACACGCTGGATAAGAATAGGAATAACACAGATGGCTCCAATAGTGTTTATCTTGTGTGGACATAGGTTAGACTGGCCAGTATCATGCCCAGCAGTGAAACATCTCATATGTAAACAAGGAATGATGGGCTGTCTGGGAAAGATGAATGCTGGGAGCAGGTGGTGGTGCTGTGGCTGCCTTTCCATGGCTTCATTTATTTTTTGGTCCCCACAGAGCTAAGGCATTTTCATTTTCCAGTGCTGGAAACTTACCTAATATAATTTCATGAAAAATATGACAGAGCATTGTGACGGATGCACTTGACCTCTTGGTACAGGCTCCAAAAAGAGGTAAAAGCCCGAACTGTGGCTGGGCCAAGAACTCCTCTGTTTCCAGGCTGTTCTCTGAGAACGCACAAAGGAGCCAAGTGGCACGGAGAGCATTGATGCATATGATCTTGGAACACCAACCATGGTATTAATACATGAATAGCAGGTGTTTTTCCAATATTCATTTATCAAGAAACAAAGAAAGTTGTGGGTACAAGGAGCCTTATGCATACCTTTCCTATCACATGTAATTTGACTACAAGCCAACCACTTTATTCCATAAATATGGCAGCTTAAGTGAGCCTTCTTTGAGCTCTCTCTGCTAGGCAGTGTGGCTGCATGACCGTGATATTCCCTTGAGCTGGGATGCCTCTCAAGGTTGCTCCTCAAGGCAGAGAGGCCTTTTACCAACAGCAGATCTTTGGTAAGTGACTGATAGCATGCTGAATTAATACTAACGAAACATTAATAATCCATATAGATATTAAATATTAATTACTATAAACTTTGTTTAGATAATTCCATTAGACATAAACCATTGTCCAGGACTGAGACTAAGGTTGGACCTAGCTGCACCTAAGATCCATCAGGAGTTTAGATAGCAAGGAGTTCCACTCTGGACCTCATGACTCAATGGGAGGGTCTTCCTTACCCTTTTTGTCTCTCATGTGAATCATTCTAACTCAATTCTAACTCAATTTTCCTTTCTATGATTCTTCTATGCAGTAATTAATAAAGTGAACCTTGCCATAAACTTACTGAACCATTAAACTTTGTTAAATTCCATTGAGTTTACTGAGCCCTGTCAAATTATTATTCTACCTCAATAAAACATATTGCTGCCTCTCTCTTTTGAATAAGGTGTATTCCACTCTTTCATGACAAATCGGTGTAGTTGGCAGGATCCTACATCAGAATTCGTGGCAGGCATTCCTTTCTGTCTTATACAAGGAAAGTTTTGTTTGTCAGGCACAATATTGCTGAAATAACCATACAGTTGGCACAATAAATGGAGGGGTAGGTGTTCCTGTTGTCTGTATCAGTAAATGAAATAATGAGTGGAAATGGTCCTGAGTAATGTAACTGCATCAACTCTACTGTTAAATAGGGGACCCTATTACCCTCCCAATGATTCCTGTGTGTGGCTAAGGCTAGGGACCATTCCAATAAGCAGGATCCATCACTGTGTTGTACAGAGTAAGGACATAAAAAGAGTTTAGTAGTCAGCCTTTTAGGACTGAAACCTGCTGGTAGCCACAGGACTTTCTAAGAATAGGTGCTGTTGGCTTCTGATTTTCTAGACTGCTTGGAGGAACATACTAGAAGCTAGTTAGGAAGTTTCCTGTTTCACGATGTCCTCAACTATCTGCCAAATATTACTAAAGGTGCAATGGCTTGTACAGGACTGTATAATGCAGCCAAAGAGATTTACTATAAACACTTTTCTGTAATTAAATTTTCCAAATCCCAGCCAGTTTGTAGAACAAGTGTAAATTGTGCCTGACAAATCTAGTGGCCTTCTATGATGGTGTGACTGTGTTGGTGGACAAAAGAAGAGCAACTGATGTCATCTTCTGTAAGGCCTTTGACATGGTCCCACAGAACATCCTTGTCACTAAATTGAAGAGATATGGGTTTGATGGACAGACTGTTAGATGGATAAGGAACATCCCCATCCACAGAATACAGTCAATGGCTCAATGCCCAAGCAGAAACCAGTTACAATGGGTGCCCATGAAAGGTTCATACCAGGACCAGTACTATTTAATAACTTCATCATCATCATAGACAATGGGATTGAGTGCCCCCTGAGCAGGTTTGTGGATGACACCAAGCTGAGTGGTGCAGTTGATTTGCTTGAGGAAAGGGATGCCATCCAGGGGGACCTTGGCAGGTTCAAGGAGTGGGCCTGTATGAACCTTATGAAGTTCAACAAGACCAAGTGCAAGGTTCTGCACCTTGGTCAGGGACATCAACAGTATCAGCACAGGCGGGGGGATGAATGGATTAAAAGCAGCCCTGTGGAGAAGGACCTGGGGATACTGATTGATGAAAAATTGATATGAGCTAGCAATGTGTGCTTGCAGCCCAGAAAGCCGATTGTATCTGGGGCTGCATTAAAAGAAGCATGGCCAGCCCATCAGGAGAGGTGATTCTCCCCCTCTAACTCCTCTCCAACCCAAACTGTTCTAGTATGATATGATTCTATGATAATCAGAAAATGAACAAATTACATACAAACTCTTAATATTAGTTTTCCAGCACAGACATTTTATCCTTAGTGTCTATCTGCTTCACCTGACTCTACTCCATTCATAATCAGGTTATTTGGAGATAAAAAATGTCTTTTTTCAACTGAAATGTAGCTATTGCTAAGGAAACCAAGGAAGAATTTTCTATTGGCATCCATGAAACAGCCATATTAGTGTGCAGAAAATCATGTTTTCTCTTTTCACCTTGTCTTTTGAAACACAATAAACTACCTAATATTCAGGGTTCTAACGTTTTAATGAAATTGTTTGAAAACTTATAAATCTGTAGTATTAGCATGTAAAAAACGAACTAAAAGTTCATTATTATTATTATTATTACTATTATTATTAGATCTCAAAACATTAATTAGCTGCTGAGCTCCAAATAATGATGAAATTAAAGAATTAACTAAGAGCTAAAATTAATGTAATAACTCTACACTACAGTGTTCAAAAATGTAAATAATCACATGCTATGCTATTTGTAAGAGAATTATTTAGGCTTCCAAACCTAGTGCTCTCTTCTGATATCAGCACTGTGTTTTCAAACAAGAATCAGTAAACCTGAGAAGACTGAAATCTCCACAGAATAGCAACCTATGGCACTAAATTTAGGTCTTCTCTAATTATCACCTGCTTTAAGTATCTCTGTATTACAGGGAACCTTTCAGATACATCTAGCAATATAGAGATTTTTCTCAGGACTAATAATTTTGCTTAATTACTGTGATGAAAAATTGAGGAGACTATGCGTAACATCTCGTGGTTTGCCACACAAGTACAATACTGACAGTTCCTAGAGTACTCTCTTTCATCTTGCCTCATAGGTATGAATCCTCAGCACACTGTGCAATACATGCATCCTTTGCTGCTTGAACTCATGTTGAATTTCACCCAGTTTGAGTTTCACCCACATTTCAGCATTTATTCCCAGACTACTGAAGATTCAGTACTGCAAGCTAAAGAAGAAATGTCAAGAGGTACAATCACTAGGAAGAGTTCATTTTAGTGCTGTAGCTGAAACCACTCGATAAAATTTTTCTTCTCTCAATTAATTTATTTTAGAAACCTATTTGAATTTGAATAAATATTCTAGTACTTAAAACACTTATTGCTTTGAAGACACTGTTGGAATGTTAATGCATTCTCCCAGCAACTGTTGTGGTATTCTCCATGATAAAATATTCCCTAACAGACACAGAAGCAAGTATATGAAATGGGAGCTTCAAATATACTGAGCTGATATAGGAATACAAGACGTGTCAAACATCAGTAGTAGCAATGTTATTCAGTTAGCACTACTCAGAGATTCCCCAACGACTTTCTGCAGATCTGCTGTAAAATGATACTACTTAAGTGTTGTACTTCTTTCACAAGATCTGAGTTTTGCCTACTGAAAAGGTAAATGTCATGAAATAGTTTGCAGGGTTGAAGTAAAATCTTTGAAAATTGTGATGTACTCACCCCATTTCACATAGTGACCTGTCTATAGAAGGCTGAGGTTAACCTGTAGAAGGTGTAAGGTTAAGGCCAGAAAAGCACCCTGGAGGCATATCTGGCTAGTATTTAGCATTTTATTTAGTCTGGAGCTCTCTGGTCATAAGTATCAAAGTTATTCAAAGCTCCAGTAGCTTTGTCTTGCTGCAGAAACACTATAGATTCCTTGGTTTTAGTTATCACATGGATCCCTTTTTTCTTTCAGATTTCGCCTTCAATTGGGAGATTTCACTTTCAATTGTGTTTTCACTTGAAAGCCCTCAGTAGAAATAAGTTATTGGCCATAAAATGTTATCCACAAAAACCCTCCATCGTTCACAACCCTGTAAAACTTGCACCAGTTAAGTGGGTTATTATGTCTCACTTTTGTTAATTTGCTGTCTCCGAATTTGTACAAAACTTCTTCTGATCCCTGAACAGGGACCCTAGACAAAGGATTCATACTCCCTATACAAAAGGTTTAAAGCTCTTTTAGACTTAACTGAAAATGGATGACCCTGTACTCTATTTCAAGCATTCTAATGGAAACTAAACTAGCTTGCTTCTTCACTCTTGGTGTTGGAGTATTTGATCACTGCTTAATCTGTGTGCTTTAGCAGCAAAAATCCTTGGAAGGATTATGCTGGCCTTTCTAGCTGATATGGAGGATGGTGCTTTCAAGCCCTAGAAAGAGTCATTTCCAGGCTTCATGTCCCAGAGAGACAGATTGCTATGATGAACCATCTTATAAAAGTGAAACTGCTGAGTACCCAATGGGTATCAGTCTGAAAAGTTTTAAAACATTTTAAGTAAATTTCTGCTGTTCATGTTCTAGTATAATCCACTGGAGATTAACAGGATCACAAAGATGTAGTTTGATGTTGCAACTGGAATGTGTCATCTCTTCTTTAATACTGGCTGAATCTCATACACCAAGATGCAAGAGTTAATTCTGCTTCATAGTTTTAAGATGCTTGGGGGAAACAAATAGAAAAGAGATAGATACACTCTACATAGCAAAAAAAAAAAAAAAAAAAAAAGAAATTCTGATATGTCTACAGCTTGTTCTTTTTAATGGAATTGAATAACTTCTGAAAAGCATAACGTAGATTTTGTCCTTAAAACCAAACAATATTAAGCTGCAGAAAAGGACAAACTAAAGACCTGCATTATTAAAATTCAAGATGGGAGTTAGTACTAAGGTAATTTCTGTAATTATAATTGCATATATTCTTTAATGGTTTAATGTAATTGATTACTATTAATATAGTTGCGTTGGAACAAGTACACAAATAACAAATGATAGATCAAACATAGTAATATATGGTTGTAATTTTTATGTACAATGCGATCAAAGCAGTGTTGCATTACAGTATTATAGAACTACAACAATACTGGCTGCACTGAGAGCAGCCCTGTGGAGAAGGACCTGGGGATACTGATTGATGAAAAATTGATATGAGCTAGCAATGTGTGCTAGCAGCCCAGAAAGCTAATTGTATCTGGGGCTGCATTAAAAGAAGCATTGCCAGCCCACCAGGGGAGGTGATTCTCCCCCTCTAACTCTTCTCTTCTGAGATCCCACCCGGAATAATGCATCCAGCTCTGGGGTCCCCAGTACAAGAAAAACATAGACCTCTTAGAGCAGGTTCAGAGGAGGTCCATGAAAAAGAGCAGGGGACTGGAACACCTCTGCCATGAAGAAAGGCTGACAGTTGGAATTGTTCAGCCTTGAGAAGAGAAGGCTCCAGTGATACATTATTGTAGCCTTTCAATATACCAAAGGGGCTTATAGGAAAGACAGAGAGAGACTTTTTTACCAGGGCCTGTAGTGACAGGACAAGGGACAATGGTTTTAAACTGAAAGAGGTTAGGTTTAGATTGGCCATAAGGAAGAAATTTTTTACACTGAGTATGGTGAGGCACTGGAACAGATTTCCCAGAGATGTTATGGATGCCCCATCCTTGGAAGTTGTTCAAGGTCAGGTTGGATGGGGTTTTGAGCAACGTGATTGAGTGAAAGCTGTTCCTGCCCATGGCCTTTAAAGGTCCTTTCCAATGTCTACTATTCTAGGATTATATGATTATATGAATTTTTTTTAAGCAGAAATATTATTATCATTATCATTATTATTACAGTTGTTTTCATTAGAAATTTTTAAAAAAATCCATATAAAGTGTATAGTGCTTGCAACCCCATATGCCTGAGGTGGTGTTGCTAATGAAATCAGTTTAAGAGATATGTTTCATACCAACACATTGCCGCAAATAAATTATTGAAATTATTTGCAGTATAAAAATAGTAATCTCTATATTAACACCTAAAAATATTTTTTTAGCAGTAGAAAGCATATCAGCTTGGAGAAGAACATTGTTTCATTCGCTGAATTATAAAGATCTCACCCTCACTCCCTTTTCCTTTTCATTTTCCTTCCTTCCTTCTTTCCTTGCTCATGTCATGTCAGTATGACATGACACCTTGGGTGTGAAAGATACCCCTAATCTATGAAGCTGGAATACACTGTCAAGCTTAAGAGCTAACTATCATCCATACTGTGCCTGCAGAAGTGGAAAGGTAGGACACAAAATACAGTGGGCATTAGAAACAAAAGACAATTGCTGCAAATTGAATAGAAATACAGAAAGATAATCAATTTGACTTTTTGAAATATAATTAAAAAAATTAGTAGGGCTAATGATCCACTGTAGCTTTAATTTTTTATGTCTTGCCCTCAGAATGACAATTCAGAATAACATCAGTACATTGAAATACTTTTTTTGGCTAGAGATCTTGTATGCCAAGTTCCAATTCATTGTAAATTAAACTCTTAAGCCATGACATTTCTTAGGAAAATGTTTTCACTAAATATCAGCAGCAAGAACTGATACTACTGAAATTACACCAAGCTCTTGCAGACAACTGCATAGCTATTAATCAGAAAAATGTACTGTAATGTCTTCTTTCTAAACTGTAAGCAAAAAACATGTGTACACCCAAGGGAGTAGAGAAATAACATTTGTTTAAACTGCTTTTGGTGATTTCCTTAGAGATATCTAGCAAGAAAAGAAGAAATGATATTCTTTCTGTCTGTCTGTGTGTCTGTCTGAAACAGACTTCTGAAAATGGCAAAAGCCTGGGTTTTATTGCAGATATGTATTCATGTATACACATAATCTTTAAAAATGAGGATTTTTACTCTTGAAAATCTCCTGACTCTATAATTAAAGTATGCGAAAATATGAAAAGAATGTGTAGTATAAATGATAGACAGCCAGATCAATTAATACTATAATTAATACCATAATTAAGACTATAATTAGTACCATAATTAAGACTATAATTAATACCATCCTATCCTATCCTATCCTATCCTATCCTATCCTATCCTATCCTATCTTATCCTATCCTACCCTATCCTATCCTATCCTATCCTATCTTATCCTATCCTACCCTATCCTATCCTATCCTACCCTATCCTATCAAGCTTGAACACTGAAGATTAACTATAGGTGCAAATGCTTTTCTGCACCATATTAAGAATCAGGGAATAATGAGACTTCTAAAGTTCTTGTGATGCATTTGAGCCTAGGGGCTATTCTTCTTGACATGTATTGGTAATGCTTTTGTGAAATGTTGAGTTAGCGTACTGGAGTTTAAAGTGAATGGTTTAAGTTTTTAGTCCAGGTTCTGCAAATTAACTGCTTGATGAGCTCAAAGAAATCACTCTACCTCTATTATGCTTAAAAGTTATAATTTGTAAAATGAGTTTAAAAGTCTAGAGAGATCTGCTTCTTTCATTTATCACTTTGAGAACAAATTTTTCTTCATAATATTTGAAAACTGGTGTAAAAAGGTGGTACCCCTTTTGTTCTCACTAACTCCTTTCAAATTACTGATGTCAAAAGAAGGAAGGGAAGGAGGCTTAGTAGAAACCTACAGCATTTTACATTCATTAGGAATACTTATGCATCATTTTCAGGTTGCCAGTTAGGACCAGATTTCCAACACGGCTGCCCACATTGTTGAGAAAAGTGAAAGCTGTGATGTTCATGACTTCAGAGACAATTTTGGTAAATATGCTGCCAAAATACTAGTTCAACAAAACTTTATGAACACAGCGCTTTTGCACAAAAGGGCCAAGCTATGAAAGATGTGAAACACCGATAATTTCTCTATTAAGTCTTTTAATCTTACGCATATGAATTTTGATTTGTATCTAATATGCATAAAGATCACACTAAACAAGTAAACAATATAATCTTATTAATGATGTGGGTTTTTTTGTCAGTTCTCTGGCTAGGTAGCTGAGACTTAACTTCAGTAACTTTATATGCACTTTCAAACTTTTTCAGATTCAGGATGAATTACCTTAACTTAAACATTTTTTTACCAAGCACATATATTTTACATCATCCTTACTCTAGGTCAATAATGTGGATGATCTGTTCCCATATTCCCTCAGCTTAGTGGAATTCTAGGAATTTTAACATTTTTAAAATAATAATACTTCACTTCATGTTTGATTTCTTAGTGAAGCCTATGTTAATATTCAAGATAGAAAGATTTCATTTTGGAGCTAGCTCTTTCATCTAATTTTCTTTTCTTTGAGGCAATTAAGTATCATTGAGTTTTGAGAGGAAACAAAATTAGGACAAATATACATAAGTAACACATTAAAAATACTTCAGAATTTTTCATTCAATTACCTTTATTTTAATTTGTCGAGTTTTGGAACCGTACACAGTTGTGGAAAACTGTTGTTAAATCTCTACTGGGTTTCCCAGCTGGTACCTGCCTATTGCGCTATTGTTCTGCAGAGACACAAATAACATTTTTCCAAACAAAAGAATATAGGTCCAAAGACTTTTCATCCTATGGTTATTAACTTCACTTTGAATAATTCTGTAGTCCTTATTTTGTTTACTTTCCCATCATTAGTACTGTCTCTAGCCTGGCATATAAATACAAGCATCACTAAGTAGAGTCCGCTAGCATGGTTATCTTCTAATGGCATTTTGTTCATTGAAAAATTGTTCCTTGAATTGAAGAAAAATCTAATTGAATCAGAAATCATCTGAAAGTTAGGCATTTTGATTTCTGAGTGGTTAGGCTTGAAAGTAAGGTATGCTTTTTCTGGATTAGAAGCAGCTACCATAGCAATTACTTTACTTCCAGTCTTGCAACTGTAACATGCATGTAAGCTAATTTTAACATCCCATAATTAATTTATTGCTACATTAAAAAAAAACCCCAAACCTTGTCTAGGTCTACTTCTTTTGTTACATTCTGGAATGAAACAAGGAAACTTGTTTCTTTTTTAATAGAACAGAAGTAATGGAAAACAGTAGAGTTATATCATAACTGAACTTGAGGTTGTAGGGAAAGGCTTCCATAAGGTTGTAGGGAAAGGAAGGGAACTTTATTTTTATGTAAATATTTATGTAAATATGAAATTTATGTAATTATGTAAATATGAACACTTTTTTTTCAGAATGACACATTTTAATATCGCAATACAAAATTAATTTTATTTTTGAGTCTTGTACCTCAGCATGTTAAGTAAGCTGTGGTGAAACTAAATATTATGTACAGCTTGTGCAAAGCCTAAGTATTTTATTTTGCTATAATTTTTATCCATTGACATTTGCTGTCTTTTCTCATCTCTTTCACTTCATAAATGAATTAAATGATTCTAAATAGAAAGACGCTCAAGATACATTACTTTCATAATATTTAACTCCTAGAAATATCAAGAAAAGAAAGGTTCTGAATCAGTTTCATGTTCAATATTCATTACAAGGACTGAGTTTACATTTGTCCCATTTAGGAGCACTAAAGCATAAAAAGGTAGCAAGAAGAGAGCAAGGAACATAATTAAATCCCCCAGTAAATACAAACATGGTCATGAATTACACCTTATGAATGAATTAATGATAAAGAGCCTTGGAACAGATTACAATTTTCCATAGCCCTTTCAGAAAAATTCAATTCCTTAATCTGTTAATGAAAGATTTTCTGTAACACGGTATGGAAGATGATAATTCTACTGTTACTGAATGCACCATCTGATATAAATATTTACTTAAAATGCCAGTACACTGAAATAGACTATTTCTTCTTTATCCTTCAGAAACATTATGTGACATTTTAATTAGGTAGATGTACAGATGGATGCGAGGAAAAATTGATATTTGATTTTATTAAAATGAATTTAACACCATATAATTACCCTCCACATCAAACAAGAATGGGCTATTAATTTGGATAAGAAGACATTTACATAATAGAATTCCTTCCCAAGAAAATAAAACGCCATGAAAATGCTCAAGTGAGCTATATAAACTACATAGATATTAATGTAAAACTGCAATTAAATTTAAATTATCATAAATCTGTTACATAATACAAGCGTTATTGTTATAGTATAAATAATTAAACTAATTACCAAGTATATATGAACTTATATACCTTACAACAAAGGCTCAGGGCATCCAATGGAGAGAGAGGCAGCTGTCTGGATTGGATGGAGTAGATCATCTCTGTTGGTATAGATTTTACTTCACTGACTGGATAGGAATTACAAATGCTTGTTTTATGATGAGTAAACTGATAACCCATGTTAATAAAATGAAATTGACATGAAATAAGTACCTAAATTATGCACCCTAGCTCTCATCAGGAGATCTGAGTACCTTGCTTTGTTAAGGTCTACGAGACAAAATCAGGAAACATTTCAACTTAAGCTCATGCTTTCCTATAAGCTGAAAAAAACCCCCAAAACAAATCAAAGATAAAACCCAAACCCAAAACTCAAAAACGTTTACACACATGCAAAAAAGAAAAAGTAAAAACCTACAGAAAAAGTTTTCACCTATAGGTGATGCAGACAAAAGTCAGTTGCAGCCCAGTTATCCTATTTCAAGTAGTTTCACCTAATATTGTTGGACACGATACGATTCCCTAGGACAGTTATGGCAACACTACTAACAAAAAATTGTTTATCTCACTAGCCTTACAAAAGATGCATCATTTACCCTACCAACACATACAGTTTCACATGTGCCTTAGTGGCTTGTTACATCAGAAAAGGAATGCCTGTAAGAGTCAGAAAAATTACTGTCAGAAGACGGTAATATTTTTTTCTCTGTGTATTTTATTACATGAAATTTAATTTTTATTCCTTGACATTTCAAGAGAGGTAAAGCTCTGAATTTGTTAACCGAAGTGTAAAGTGTGAATTGATTTTTCTGTCTTCTTTTGAAGCTGAATTTCACAATAGTGCTGTGTAAACGCTGTCTCAATAGAGAGGGTTCTTGACAAGGGTGAATCTTTCATTTCAAAGGCTCTTGTAAGAAAAGGTATAATAGCCAACAACATTGCCAGCTTTTAAAATTGTGCAGTATTACATTTTTGTTGCATTCAGCATTTTTTTGGCACTTTATATCAGACACAGAAGAAATGGAAAATTATTTTTTTTAAAATTAGCTGATACTGAGCAATGCATGAAAAATCAGTCAAAATATAGGAGGTTTATGATATACTGATGTCTAATCTTTAAGGAATTCAATGACTAAAAAGATAACTTAGGAAATATCACATTATTTCCACCGTGGGGTAATTTTGCAAGCTGGTGTCAGAAAACAGCTTTCAGTCTCTTTTCTCACAAAGGTCAAATACAAGCATATCTGGGGTTGCGTATGGAGTATTTGTTTGCTTGGCTTGCTTTGAATTGACTGTAACACTGCACAGAGTGAAAGATTCATAAGAGTCTTGCCTTCACTAAGTCCTCCTATGTAGAATTGTCTTATTTTGACTTCTCTTGTTCCACCAAACTAATTGCAGGTTGCACTAGAGAAATAGCAGGTGACAGCACTGCCAGTGATTGAGTTCTGGATTCTTTCTACATCCAGATATTCTGATGTGAATGAAAACCTAGCTGAGAAAACAGGCAAACAATATTTAGGAATTTCCTAGTTAACTTTCCTCTCACTTTCATGAAGAACCTTAAAATAACCTTTAGTTCCAGGAGAACCTATGGGATTTAAACAATCCAAACATCTGGAAGGCACTTTAATTTTTCAGATAAATCTCCAAAACAGTATTTACTGACATAAGAGGTGGCAATACTCTACCTAGCTTCCTAAGCATTGTCAGGTTGTTTGCGTTACTGCAGCAAAGGGCATGACTACTGAATGACTTCTGATAATTCTCCTTGTCACATATGAAGAAACCCAAACCTGAATACTGATGAATGCAAAGATTTAATCCCTACTCAAGATGCTCATGCAAAGCTGCACTGTGGAAGAAGTACTTCTCTTCGGAACAGCTCTGAAATCTTTCTCTTTTGGATTTTTAGCTCTCAGGACAGCTAGTCATATTGATTTGGTCAACATGCATCAATGAATTTCATGCAAAATTTATCATCCAGTTGACATGTCAGTGCAAGGAGAGGGAGAGCTATGAACATAAATTTGTCCCCATTTTTGTCCATACACATGGTTTTCATCACCAAATCTGTCAAAGGACGTGTATCAGAACATGCACTATACGAGGTATTTGGGTACTAGAGGCACTTGCCACCTTAAGTATCTGAGATGGTACCTGAGTTTTTGTCAGTTTTATTGAATTATGAGTGGACTTACTTGGTCAATTGGCATGATTAAAATCCAGTTGCCCACTCACTCATTTGCTCTCAGGTCAGTGACTGTAACTGAAACGGCAGCAGAGATATTGGAGATTTTTGCCTGTTTTCAGTCACCAAAATAACATTGGTAAAGCCTGAGAAGTAATCCTGTTGAATTAATCAAACTTGCTTGAATAAAAATAGGAATAAATAGGTCAACAGATTGTCATTTTCACAGTGCAACTAATTTTTTTTGGTAATAACTCCAATTCCTTGAAAATTAGCTAAATCCAATACAGTCAAAGTATGGATCAGATTATATGTGAAAAATTATACTATAGATGTAAGTCTGTGGCCACTTGTATGTAGCAGTTAATATTAAATATTTTATTACTAAACCATTAGTCATAATCCACTGAGCTATGACAAGTCCATCACAGAATACTGTTGGAGAAATTTGATTGTCAGTTAATATAAAATTGCAGCTAGAAGTTTCAAGTATTTGAAAACAATTCACATCTTTGCTGAACAAATAGTCCCTCTCTCCCCCTGTGGGTAATAATATATATTTACTTTGATTTTATGAACAGTTAATTATTTGAGAGAATAGACAATACTCATTAGAAAAATTAGCAACACCCAAACCCACAACCTTTCCTAAAGAAAATTTATTTCTATTAATCATCTTGGCATTACTCCTAAAAGATATCCTGTTTTATTTAGCTGAAAATCAATGTACACATCTTCACTACAAAAAATAACAAAAAAAAGAAAAATACAGATAAAATATCTTCTGAAAAACAAAAGAAGTATAAATATGGCTTTTAAATCCTGTACATTATTCTTCAATGGACTGTCTCTAAACTGTGTGCTGTACTCTTTGTTCATTTATTCCTCAAAATGACAGGACTTTTGTAAGGAATGGTCATCTATGTTAGCAAAGATTAGATCCTTACACAATGCTGATCCAAAAGTAAGGAAGAAGTTTTTGTCTATGGTTTTAATTTTATTTGTTTCTCAGTGTATATGTAAAGTTTGAATCACATCTTCCCATACCCTGAAAAATGAACGTGTTATGTCTAAGGCCCGTAACCTTTTAAATCCAGTTTCAGTGAGTTAAACTTCTGTCTGATACTGAATTGCTTTATACTGAGAAAAATAAGCTAATGCTCCTTACTGTTTGTTTTACTTCTTCAAGGATCCCAAACGGAGCTCTTTTATACAACATACTCAAATTAAGCCTTATTCCAGCTGGATGGAAAATACTTGTATGGGCTTTCAAACTCCTGGCTGACAGCAGAATTTAAAGAGATACAGGAGTGCCGCTGTGGTGAAAATCATATAGCATGGTGAAAATCATATAGCATGCTTCTCTTCCCCCAAAATGAACAATTTTCCGTATTTCAGTTCTCCTCATTTCTGCTTCAACTGTGGCTCAGGCTGTTGTAGGAAACTTTCAAAGTAAATCAAAATCTTTTTGAAGGAAAAGAAACGTTGCTACAGATGGTTTCCTAATTGAAGATGGATTAAGTCTCCTTGATTTGATGTGAACAATAGCTCATAAATTGAAAGAGTCTCTGTTTAATCATGTAATTAACGGTAATCCAAATTGACTTTGAGATAGAAGGTTGAAATTAACAATCTGAACTTTATTTGTTGGGATAGCTCAAAATTCAGATTTTCCCCTAGAAAGAATACGGTGCATTCAGTTCTGAGAGACACTTGAAAATATTAGGTTAATTGACGCAAAATATTGAATCATGATTGACAAGTATAATGATATTTGGCCCTGTGAAAACTAGAGATGAAAACCATAACTTTAGCACCTTTTCACTGGAGCAGTTAGTAAATTTACTTAAATTTACTTGAATACAGAAGAGGTTTTCTGAGCTATTTCTAAGCTAACCTGCTTCCAAAGTTCTGGGCAAAACCAGTCATTTACAAAAATGTATGTAGTAAAGTATTCATAGTTATCTTTCAGTGCTTTTTTACATCCACTTTTAGTCTTATCTCAAAGTAATAACTTTTTTTTTTTTTTTTGCTTTTCCATTTCTTGGCATATTGTTCTGCCTTTTTTTTTTCTTAAATAAGCAGTAAAAATGTCTTTCCAAAAGGGCTTGCATTGAATCTTTTATGTGACATAAAATTGCAATTGCAGAATCATCTCTAATTAGCTTATGTAAGTTCCCATGGAACATAAGCATACAATATAAGTAAAATTTTGATTTATAACAAAGGTATCAGTGAAGATTCGACTTTTGATAATGAGATGTAAAAATGCAACTGAACATGTCTGGTAGCAAAGTTTTAAATTTCATGTTGTAGTAATTCGGAAGTTTCTTACTTTATTTCATACTATGTAAATGGCTACGTGAACCTCAGGTAGATCAATATATACATACTCATTTCATATCCAGCTAAGTATTCCTCAAGAGCATGGTAAAGAAAATACATACTGAGAAATAAATTTTTTTTAAAATCTACTTTTTGTCTATTTTGTCTGTTGCAAGAGAAAGGGGGAAGGGGAAGGGACTGAGTGTTGAATTTTTATACCAAATTTGATCCAAATAATCTATGAAACAGATGAGAAATTAGAAGCTGAAAAATTTGGTTTATAATGGAAATGCTAAATGGACCTTAGCTTAAGCATCACGGTTCTAGTGAGTGCAGCTGCAACACAGCATATATTTCTGTAAGTTGAATTGCTATGTATGGCAGGGTCCTATAACCATAACAGAAGGTACACTAATGGGCTAACGTCAACACCTTGTTATGTTATGAATTACTAATCCATTATTTATAAAACTTATAATTAAGTCACTTCTAAAAAAAGGGCAGAAAATCATTAATTTTCATCAAGTAATTTGCCATTGCCTAGCTCAGGATGAAATTATAGTCAAGATAAAAGACAAAATTTTTCTCACCTTCCATTATTAAAACAAACTTTCATAGGAAAACAAATGACTAAAACATAATAGTCCAGATTCTGACAGTGGGTTGCTCATGGCACACGAAAATCTAGGCATTTCTTTTGGCAATATTTGTGGAAGACTGTTCACCTAGCACTGAAACAGCAGAGCCAGTGCAGAAGTTCTACACCCAAAAGCTTATAAACTCCCATACACAGATGCATGCTTATAGACACACTTATTTTTGTAGAAATATAATAAGAAAAAAATTTCTTTAATCCTTTTAAATTGTGTTAGAAAATTAGATTTAGCCAGGTGTAAAACATATACAGGGAATTATATAAATAGTTCATTTAGAATGTTAAAACCTGTTGCTGTGTAAAATTAAATAATTGTTTTCCTTCTTGGTAGGTAGGTATAAGCCTATATATTTTTATAGAAAATGATAGGTACAGACCTGGTCTACTGCCTCTCACTGTACATACATATAGAATCATAGAATCATAGAATCACCTCGGTTGGAAAAGACCTTTAAGATCATCAAGTCCAACCGTTAACCTAACACTGCCATCCCACCACTAAACCATGTCCCTAAGCACCTCATCTATCCTTCTTTTAAATACCTCCAGGGATGAGGACTCCACCACCTCCCTGGGCAGCCCATTCCAGAGCCTGACAACCCTCTCGGTGAAGAAGTTTTTCCTTATGTCTAGCCTAAACCTGCCCTGGCGCAGCTTCAAGCCATTCCCCCTCGTCCTATCATCTGTTACCAGGGAGAAGAGGCCCACCTCGCTACAGCCTCCTTTCAGGTAGCTGTAGAGGGCGATCAGGTCTCCCCTCAGCCTCCTCTTCTCCAGACTAAACAACCCCAGTTCCCTCAGCCGCTCCTCGTATGACTTGTGTTCCAGACCCCTCACCAGCTTGGTTGCTCTGCTCTGGACATGTTCCAGCAAGGCAACATCTTTCTTGTAGTGAGGGGCCCAAAACTGAACACTGTATTCGAGGTGGGGCCTCACCAGTGCTGAGTACAGGGGCATGATCACTTCCCTGCTCCTGCTGGTCACACTATTCCTGATACAAGCCGGGATGCCATTGGCCTTCTTGGCCACCTGGGCACACTGCTGGCTCATATTCAGCTGGCTGTCACCCAGTACCCCCAGGTCTTTTTCCGCCATGCAGCTTTCCAGCCACTCTTCCCCAAGCCTGTAGCCCTGCATGGGGTTGTCATGACCCAAGTGCAGGACGCGGCACTTGGCCTTGTTGAACCTCATACAGTTGGCCTCGGCCCATCGATCCAGCCTGTCCAGGTCCCTTTGCAGAGCCCTCCTCCCCTCCAGCAGATCAACACTCCCACCCAGTTTGGTGTTGTCTGCAAATTTACTGAGGGCACACTCAATCCCCTCATTCAGGTCATTGATAAAGATATTAAACAAGACTGGCCCTAAAACTGAGCCCTGGGGGACACCACTTGTGACCGGCCGCCAACTGGATTTAGCTCCATTCACCACAACTCTCTGGGCTCGGCCACCCAGCCAGTTTTTAACCCAGCGAAGAGTACATCCATCTAGGCCATGAACTGCCAGCTTCTCCAGGAGAATGCTATCAGTGAGTTAGGTTGTGATTCTATTCAACACTGTTTAGAAGATATGGCATTGATAGATGAACAGAAAAAACAGCCATTTTAAGTTGACCTCATTCTTTTAAAACAAGTCTGCTTTAAGGACAGCTAGATGACTGTCCAAATTAGGCACTGTCAGAATACAACAAGCTCTGAGAAGTTTGACTTCAAGCTCCAAGTTGCACATGAATTATCTTTTTTTAAAGCTGAGGAATTCCAAAATTAATCTTTGTATTTTATTTTTTTTTAATTCTCAGAAGGCAATATGGTATGTCTGTAAGCTGTGGGTAGATATATCCTAAGGTTTTATTTCTCTTTTAGAGGGAATGTTTTTGGTTTAAACAGGAGAAGGCTGAGGTACTCAACAACATTTTTGCCTCAGTCTTCACTGGCAACCTCTCTCCTCACCCCTCCTGAGTTGATGGATGGCATGAGGGGGACCGGGAGGGCAAAACCCCTCCTGCTGTAGGAGAAGATCAGGTTCGTGACCACCTGAGGAACCTGATGCATCCCAGAGTCCTGAGGGAATTGGCCGATGTAGTCGCCAAGCCACTCTCCATGATATTTGAAAAGTCATGGCAGTCAGGTGAAGTCCCTGGTGACTGGAAGAAGGGAAACATTGTGCCCATTTTCAACAAGGGTAGAAAGGAAGACCCTGGGAAGTACCTGTCAGCCTCACCTCTGTGCCTGGGAAGATCATGGAACAGATCCTCCTAGAAGCTATGCTAAGGCACATGGAGGCCAGGGAGATAATTTGAGATAGCCAGCATGGCTTCACCAAGGGCAAGTCCTGCCTGACGAACCTAGTGTCTTTCTATGATGGTGCGACAGCATCAGTGGACAAGGGAAAACCAATGGACGTCATCTATCTGGACTTCTGCAAAGCCTTTGGCACGGTCCCCCACAACATCCTTCTCTCTAAATTGGAGAGCTATGGATTTGATGGGTGGACTTTCAGTGGATAAGGAACTGGCTGGATGGCCGCATCCAGAGGGTAGTGGTCAATGGCTCGATGTCCGGATGGAGACTGGTGACGAGTGGTGTCCCTCAGGGGTCCGTACTGGGACCAGTGCTGTTTAATATCTTCATCAATGACTGAGCGAGATCGAATGCACCCTCAGCAAGTTTGCGGACGACACCAAACTGAGTGGTGCGGTTGACACACCAGAAGGACGGGATGTCATCCAGAGAGACCTGGACAGGCTGGAGAGGTGGGCCTGTGTGAACCTCATGAGGTTCAACAAGGCCAAGTGCAAGGTCCTGCACCTGGGTCGGGTAACCCCCAGTATCAATACAGGCTGGGGGAAGAAAGGATCGAGAGCAACCCTGCCGAGAGGGACTTGGGCGTGCTGGTGGATGAAAAGCTGGACATGAGCCGGCAATGTGCGCTGCAGCCCAGAAGGCCAACCGTACTCTGGGCTGCATCAGGAGAAGCATGGCCAGCAGGTCGAGGGAGGTGATTCTGCCCCTCTACTCTGCTCTGGTGAGACCTCACCTGGAGTACTGTGTCCAGCTCTGGAGCCCTCAGCACAAGAAGGACATAGAACTGTTGGAGAGGGTCCAGAGGAGGGCTACAAAAATGATCCGAGGGCTGGAGCACCTCTCCTATGAGGACAGGATGAGAGAGTTGGGCTTGTTCAGCCTGGAGAAGAGAAAGCTGCGGGGAGACCTGATTGCGGGTTTTCAGTACCTAAAGGGGGCCTATAGGAAAGATGGGGAAAATCTTTTTAGTAGGGCCAGCTGTTTCAGGACAAGGGGTAATGGTTTTAAACTGAAGCAGGGTAGATTTAGACTGGATATAAGGAGGAAATTCTTTACAATGAGGGTCGTGAAACACTGGAACAGGTTGCCCAGAGAGGTGGTGGAGGCCCCATCTCTGGGAACATTCAAGGCCAGGTTGGATGGGGCTCTGAGCAACCTGATCTAGTTAGCGGTGTTCCTGCTCACTGAAGGGGTGTTGGACTAGATGACCTCTACGGGTCCCTTCCAACCCAAAACATTCTATGATTCTATGATAAAATAGGAAAACAATTTTCAAACAGATAGAGAGCTGACTAAATAGACCCTTGTGAGCAAACACGTTCTTAAGCAACAGAAAATGTGGAACTTTTCTTGAATCTCAAGACCCAAACTTTTAATATAATAGAGAACCAAAATCTATGTCAATTAGAAATCACTATTTTCCATGGAGAGTATCATTTACAAATTAATTTGAGATTTTTTAATTTAGACACAGAAAAAGGACTGAAGACTGAATCATCCACATCCCAAGTAAATGAATTTAGAAGGCAAATATGGCAATATTTTCATGTCTAACCTAATGACTATTAAAATATTTTTAGCAAACAAAAAATGGCTGAATTAACGAATTAATAGGATCCTGCTCTCTATGTCACTGATGAATATATTTAACAGCAGTGCTCCCAGTACAGACCTCTGAGAGACAACACTTATCACCGATCTCTAAATGGACATTGAGCCGTTGACCACTACCATCTGGGTGTGACCATCCAACCAATTCCTTATCCACTGAACAGTCCACACATCAAATCCATATCTCCCCAATTTAGAGAGAAGGATGATGTGGGGAACCACGTCAAAGGCTTTACAGAAATCCAGATAGATGACATGTATTGCTTTTCCTGTGTCTAGTGATGCAGTCACTCCATCACAGAAAGCCACTAGGCTGGTCAGGCAGGACTTGCCTGTGGTGAAGCCATGCTGGCTGTCTCAAATCACCTCCTTGTTCTCCATGTGCTTTAGAATAGCTTCTAGGAGGATTTGTTCCATGATGTTCTCAGGCACTGAGGTGAGGCTCACAGGTCAGTAGTTCCCAGGGTCTTCCTTTCTACCCTTTTTAAAAATGGGTGCAATGTTTCCCTTTTTCCAGTGGCCAGGGACTTCCACTGACTGCCATGACTTTTCAAATATCATGGAGAGTGGCCTGGCAACTGCATCAGCCAATTCCCTCAGGACTCTGGGATGCATCTCATCAGGTCCCATGGACTTATGTATGTTCAGGTTTCTCAGGTGGTCATGAACCTGACCTTCCCTTACAGTGGCAGGGGTTTTATCCCCCTGGTCCCCATCCTGTGGTCCATCAACTTGGGAGAAGTGAGGAGAAAGATTACCAGTGAAGACTGAGGCAAAAAAATTGTTCAGTACCTCAGCCTTCTCGTCGTCTGTTGATACTAGGTTGCCGTTCTTGTTCATCGGGAGGGGTACGCTTTCTTTAACCTTGCTTTTCTGGTTGACATATCTGTAGAAGCCCTTGTTATTCTTTGCATCCCTTGCCAAATTCAGCTCCAGCCATGCCCTGGCCCTCCTGACCCCATCCCTACACAACTGGGCAGCGTCCCTATACTCTTCCCAGGATACCTGTCCCTGTTTCTACTGCCTGTTCAGTTCCCTCTATCTCTGAAACCATATTTTTTCTCATCTTTGATTATATGGAAAGTCTATGCTGACTAGCTCAGCTATAAAGGTACTTAAAATTAAGCAACATGAATCCCACTGTATGTCATTCAAGGTAAAGCACAGTGACTGCAGGAGAGCATGAAATACAGTTTGGGCTCCCTTAATCTCTGCTTGTCTACTGAGATCCTGCCCTGTGAGACCTGTTCCAGTATTGCATCCTTTCACATAGACAACCCACCTCTAATTAATTTCTTCCTGTCAGTTGTGGAATTTTCTACCTTTTCACCTAAATTTGTTGCTTCTGATCCTTATATCTAGGTCTTATACTACCTCAGCCTTAAATAATATTACTGATATGGTCACCAAGGCACTGCTGGCCTTGCAAGACTCTGCCCCTGAAAGGGCTCCACTAGTCCCCGCCACTATCTGGGGAATCTGGCTGTCTCTCACATAACTCCTCTTTAACCAGGCTGGATTAGTGAAATCCAGCCACCTTCATGGTACTATCCGTACACCGCTTCCTCCAAGTCGTCTTGCATGATTTAGGGTGAGGTGGCCCAGATGCTTGGCTTCAAAGCACATCTGACTCCTCTTCAACTTTGAGTGAGGTGAACCAGTTTCACGGCTGTAAGCCTTTAGAATAATAAAATTGTTTAGGTTGGAAAACACCTTTAAAATCATCAAGTCCAACCGTTAACCTAACACTGCCATCCCACCACTAAACCATGTCCCTAAGCACCTCGTCTACCCGTCTTTTAAATACCTCCAGGGATGAGGACTCCACCACTTCCCTGGGCAGCCCATTCCAGTGCCTGACAACTCTTTCGGTGAAGAAATTTTTCCTTATGTCTAACCTAAACCTGCCTTGGCGCAACTTCAAACCATTTCTCCTTGTCCTATCGTCCATTACCAGGGAGAAGAGACTGACCCCCACCTCGCTACAGCCTCCTTTCAGGTAGTTGTAGAGGGTGATAAGGTCTCCCCCTGAGCTTCCTCTTCTCCAGACTAAACCACCCCAGTTCCCTCAGCCACTCCTCAGAAGACTTGTGCTCTAGACCTCTCATCAGCTTTGTTGCTCTCCTCTGGACATGCTCCAGCAATGCAATGTCTTTCCTGTAGTGAGGGGCCCAAAACTGAGGGGCCCAAAACTGAACACTGTATTCGAGGTGGGGCCTCACCAGTGCTGAGTACAGGGGCATGATCACTTCCCTGCTCCTGCTGGCCACACTATTCCTGATACAAGCCGGGATGCCTTTGGCCTTCTTGGCCACCTGGGCACACTGCTGGCTCATATTCAGCTGGCTGTCAAACAGTACCCCCAGGTCTTTTTCCACCAGGCAGCTTTCCAGCCACTCTTCCTCAAGCCTGTAGCGTTGCATGGGGTTGTTGTGACAACGACAACCACTTTAGGTAGAGCAAGAGACTTTCTGTAAGGGACTAGAAACTTGTCTCAAAATTGGTGGCAGGCAAGCTTAACTACCAGAGCTTAATCACCACAGCAACTGAGTGGGGGAGTTTCAGCCCATTGAGTATCCCCCCCGCAGGAATATGTTTCCTGTTATCTTGGAGTACACTGTTATCTTGAAGTATCCTCCATGCATGTGCCCGGGCCCAGAGTCAACCGACAATGGGGAGGGGGCTCGGACCCCCTAGAACTTTCGAGCATATGGTACTGGGCCTGCGCCCCACTGCCGAGTGGGAGGCATGAGTATGCAAAACAGTTATTGACTATGCAAAAAGACAACCCTATGAAAGGGGGAACCAGCAGAGACCAGAGGGGAGAGGATCCAGGAACATCTACCCTCCACCAGATTTGAAGATACATCAGGCATGGATCACTCGGGCCGTCCCAGCCGCACAGACTGCTTTGATCACTCAGGCCGCACGGACAGCACATAGACCTGTGGTGGTAGCTGTAGCAACACTCCCGTGCCATTTGTTTCTCCCCCTCTCTTTCCCTTTCTCACTTTTCCTCTCTTTCTCTGCTTTCCTCTTGCGCATTTGTTGTTGGCCAAATAAAGTGACTTGGCACTTGACTCCGTTTTGAGTCTTAATTCTGTTCCCGAGAATGTAAAAGGAAGCTAGTCACGATAAAACATTGGAGTTAATCAGAAGTTAAGCCCAGCCGTCCCAACCTCCAGAATTATCTGAGGTTGGTTGGAAAGCAGGGGGCTTTAACCTCTGCCAAATTGTTTAACCCAATAGTGGATCATGACACTTCCTGATGCCAGAAGTCAGCAGCTTCCATTCTTCACTTTCCCCACAGGTTGCATTACTGTTATACCGAGGATGGATAGTGCCTATAGCTCCACTGCAGCTAAGATCCAGGGCTCTTCAAGCCGTTGCATCTCTGAGAAGATTCTGTCTACTTCTCTTTCAATTTCTCTGATGATGCTGTGCAGCCTGCCCACTTCCTCCTGTAACTCCTCCACTTAACAATGCAGCTCTTCAAAGGCAGCACACCTCTTGCAGGATGGAGGGCCATCTTCTGGCATTAAAGAGTGGCCCAGGTCCCTGCAGCCTGGGACTTGCAGGGCTGCATCCACCATCTGAACCTCCATCAGGGTGGAAGCCTCTGGCCCGACAGGGATAGTTGTTCCAACACCTGCTGGTTATTTGTTATGTACAGCAGTTTTTCCTGTTGTACTCAGTAGTTTCTCATTGTCTGTTCAGTCAGCTAAACCTTAGTCTAGGGCCTGGTCATCTGCCTGCTTACTTTAGTAATATTAAACTAAAAGTATGCCAGATTCATAACATTCTCAGTAAAATATTAATTAATGGCCTCAGCATTTTAAGTTCATCTGCTATTTATTCCAGTAAAATTGTTCATTTGATATTAATGTGAATATCACCTCATGGGCCCCGTTTTCTTTTTTTGCAGTTTAATTTTAACTCAACTTTTAATTTACTTTCAATGGTTTTCACATTATTTAAATCATCAGCCTGTATACATACAATAAAGAAAAGAAAATCTATTTAATACCTAAAATGATCGAAGAAGTCAGCTCCTGAAAAATTGTATTCAGGGGACCTGGAGATGATGATGAAAAATAATAACTTTGTAGTCTCTAAACTATTGTAGTTAATCTAGTGAACTTTTAGACCGGAACAGATAATTGCAATATATTTTTTTAATGAACTGATAAATACCTATATTGTACCCTCAGACAATGACATCCGATATATATAATTATACACATGTATATCATGTTTATAAATCAGTGAGAATACTTTATGCTGACTGTTCCTGATAACTGAATGCTGAAGAAGGAAAAGCATAAGAATAAAGGAATTTTATTCATGATCAAAAAATTGTCATGACACAGTAAAAAGTTAGTGCATTTCTGAAGACAGAATTATATTACAGCACTGCGCCAACTAACTGGCTAGCCTTAAATCTAATATTGTTATCAAATTCATCTTGGATACAGTAAATCAATTCAATATCCTGCTTCTATTATGTTACATTTTACTGTTGGCTGTTATGTATTTTTTACAAAATCCTCACACAAAAAGCTTCATTAACTTTGATTTAAGGTTGCTAAACTACATGACTCACTGACACAGACTACCACAAGCAGTAAAATAACAAGTTTATTATTTATTTATTGTTTCTTTTCACAGTCATAGCTACCTGTCCATTGTCCTAAACCACTGAGATATTTTTACTTCTGTTCTAAAGAAAAAATGTACATCTGGAGTTTTTGGCCTTTGTATCAGATTTTTATAATCATCAGGCCTCATTATTCTTAATAAATTACAGAAACCTGATGGTGAATATATCAGAGTTAAATTAGCAGAGATGGCTCCAGGTGAGCCTTGGATTAAGAGCAACAGAGAAGATGACAAGAGGAGTAGCATGGCTGTGGTATTTATCCAAACTCAATAAATCTTTCATGCAAAATTGGACTGCTTATCAGGTTTATCTGGATCATTTCTTTTTCCTCTGCAGTAATGCTCTGAGGCAAAGAGAATACCATGTCTGTACATTTCCCTGAGTTGGGAATTACTGTTCCATTAACTGTAAGGCTTTTAAAAGCATATTTCTGCCTCTTTCACTGTCCTCCAATGTAAAGATGTCATGGTAGATGTTGGTAAGGATTTGGAGAAGAAACATAGATTGAATAATACAAGATCCTGAAAATCACTGATGCCATGCAAAAGTTTGGCTGCATTAACATGTAATTAGTATCTCTTGAATGGATCAAAAGATTACTACCTCCTTCCTACAGCACATTACTGCATATTCTAAAAATTGAATCAATTCATATTTATTAGTGTGGTACATTGACCCTGGCTGGATTCCAGGTGCCCACCAAAGCCAGAGAATCACAGAATCACAGAATGGCAAGGGACCTCAGGAGATCATCTAGTCCAAGCCTCCTGCTAAAGCAGGTTCACCTAGAGCAGGTTACACAGGACTTCATCCAGGTGGGCTTTGAATATCTCCAGAGAAGGAGACTCCACAACCCCCCTGGGCAGCCTGTGCCAGTGCTCTGTCACCCTCAAGGTAAAGAAGTTCTTCCGCATATTCAACTGAAACCTCTTATGCTTCAGTTTGTGCCCATTGCCCCTTGTCCTGTCGCTGAGCACCACTGAGAAGAGTCTGGCTCCATCCTCGTGACATCCACCCTTAAGATATTTGTACATGTTGATGAGATCCCCTCTCAGTCTTCTGTTCTTCAGGCTAAACAATCCCAGCTCCCTCAGCCTTTCCTCATAGGGGAGATGCTCCAGTCCCCTAATCATCTTTGTAGCCCTCCATGGACTCTCTCTAGGAGTTTATCATCTTTCTTGAACCAGGGAGCCCAGAACTGGACACAGTACTCCAGGTGGGATCTCACCAGGGCAGAACAGAAGGGGAGGATAACCTCCCTCAACCTGCCGGCCACACTCCTCTTAATGCACCCCAGGATACCATTGGCCTTCTTGGCAACAAGGGCACACTGCTGGCTCATGGTCAGCTTGACTCCCAGATCCCTCTCGGCAGAGCTGCTTCCCAGCAGGTCAGCCCCCAGCCTGTACTGGTGCATGGGGTTTGACCTCCCCAGGTGCAGCACTTGGCACTTGCCCTTGTTGAACCTCATCATGTTCCTCTCCGCCCAGCTCTCCGGCCTGTCCAGGTCCCGCTGAATGGCAGCACAGCCTTCCGGCGTATCAGCCACTCCTCCCAGTTTTGTATCATCAGCAAACTTGCTGAGGGTACACTCTGTCCCCTCATGCAGGTCATTGATGAGTAAATTGAACAAGACTGGGCCAAGTATTGAGCCCTGGGGAACTCCACTAGCTACAGGCCTCCAACTAGACTCTGCGACACCAATCACAACCCTATGAGCTCTGCCATTCAGCTAGTTCCCAATCCACCTCACTGTCCCCTCATCGAACCCACACTTCCTGAGTTTCCCTGTGAGTGTAAGGACCAGGTAAACTTCTGGGATACGCCAACCAGAGTAATCACGTCTTTTCTGGCCCCCAGAGTGATGACCGCCTAAAATGCCTGAACTGTTCAGAAATTGACCCGCTGGAGAGCAAAACAGTTGAATATCACTTCTGAAATTCTGACCAAACTTATGGCCGACATAGTGTAAGACATGCAGCTCTACAGGACAGAGCTGCCATAGACTTTTTGCTGTTAGCACAGGGTCATGGATGTGAAGATTTTGAAGGGATGTGTTGCTTAACCTGTCTGATCACTTTAAGTCCATACATAGTAAGTTACAACTACAAGGCAATATGAGAAAGCTTCAAGTTAACAAGAATCTGTGGGACGTATTTTGGGATAATCTGGGTGGGGAGCACTGAAATGGCTGTGTGATTTACTAATGCATGCTTTAGTATTAATTTTAGCTGTTTTGCCTATATTGACTTTAATCCTTATAATATTGCGCTGTGTAACTGATATGATAAAGAGGGCTATGCATGGAGTTTGGTTAGCACAAAACAAAGAAGGGGGAATTGTGGATACATCCCTAGCAGAACAAGGACATCAGGTTCTGATAGGGTTGGAATGCTCTTAAAGGGGAAATGCTTAGCCAGTGTACGGGACGCTATTAAAGGGGAAATGCTTAGTTGCTAGAGTAGAGAAGCAGTAACCGCAAGTAGGGTAAGATGATGATAATGAAATAACCAATGAGTGAGTTAGAGGCTTATATGCTTGCTGGATAGACAGTAGTATGTACGAATTAGAAAAGTCTATGTGACCGTGTGTACGGCACTTGGAAGTATATAAAAGCTGTATGAAAAGCTATAATAAATGGCTTCTGGAGATCATATTGGTCGGCGTCAGGAGTCCGGTCTTCCGCATGTGAGGATGTTATGGGAGACAGTGCCAAAAGCCTTGCTGAAGTCAAGGTAGACAACCTGCTGCTCTCTCCTCATCTACCCAGCCAGTCCTGCCATCATGGAAGGCTATCAGATTGGTCAGGCATGATTTCCCATTGGTGAATCCATGCTGGGTAGTCCTGATAACCTTATTTTCCTCCACTTGTTTGAGATGACACCCAGAATGACTTGTTCCATCATCTTTCCAGGAATGGAGGTGAGACTAACTTGCCTGTAGTTCCCTGGGTCCTCCTTCTTGTCTTGTGGATTGAGGTAATGGACAGGGAGATCACTCAGAAATTACCGTCACAGGCTAACAGACTCAACCTGGGGAAATCAGTTCAATTTACTACCAATAAAAATCAGAGAAGGATAATAAGAAATAAAAACTGAATCTTAAAACATCTTCCTCTCACTCCTCCCTTCTTCCTTGGCTCAAATTTATTCATGATTTTCTCTACCTCCTTGGCCTGGGTGGCACAAGAGGATGGCAAATGGAGGTTGTGGTCAGTTCATCACATGTTATTTCTGCTGTTCCTTCCTCCTCAGCGGGAGGACTCCTCACACTCTTTCCTGCTCCAGCATGGAGTCCCTCCCACGGGAGAGTTCTCCATGAAATGCTCCAGTGTGGACCCATCATTTCCATGGGGTGCAGTCCTTCAGAAACATTGCTCCAGCATGGGCTTCTCACACGGGGTCAAAAGTCCTGCCAGAAAACCTGCTCCAGCATGGGCTCCTCTCTCCACTGTCCCACTGGTCCTGCCAGAAGCCTGCTCCAGCGTGGGCTTCCCCCAGGGTCACAGCCTCCTTCGGGCATCCACCTGCTCTGGTGTGGGGTTCCTTCATGGACTGCAGGTGAATATCTGCTCCACCGTTAATTTCCATGTGCTGCGGGGGTACCAGCCTGCCTCACCGTGTTCTTCACCACAGGATGCAAGGGAATATCTGCTCTGTCACCTGGAGCACTTCCTCCCCCTCCCTCTGCACTGACCTTGGTGTCTGCAAGGTTGTTCCTCTCACATATTCTTACTCCTCTCTCTGGCTGCAGTTGCTGTCGTACAGCAGTTTTTTCCCCCCCTTCTTAAATACATTATCACTGAGACGCTACCAGAGACTGGCTCAGCCTTGGCCAGCAGTGGGTTTGTCTTGGAGCTGGCTGGCATTGGCTCTATCAGACTTAGGGGAAGCATCTAACAACTTCTCACAGAAGCCACCCTTGTAGCCCCCCTGCTACCAAAACCTTGCCACACAAACCCAATACAATTAGGTAGGTGATCTCTGACAATACCGCTTCACTAGAGAGTCCCAATATAAGCTCCTGAAATTTTTAACCTCCTGGATATAGCAGTGCCAATGCTTATAATGATTGGTGATTTCTCCAGATATATTGTTTAACTATTATAATGATTATAGGACAAGGGCAAGGGTATCAAATAGCTAATTTTTTACTCATTACCATGCTCTTGAAAGCTGAAGATCAGAGCACTGGAAACATTTACTGATAAATATGATTTTCTGCAATTCCATCTGTGAACTCTCTTCACAGTGCTGAAAAAACTTACTTTGATTGCTTTTCTTTAAAGGCCTTTTGAGAAGGTGGACCTGTTTTTAAGGGTCCTTCAAGGATGCACAAGAAAGGTCTTAGAGAGATTGTACAACTGATTCTTCAGGAATCCAGCACTGTTTCCTCTTGTTTATATCATATTGAGGTTTCTGAGAGTGTTAATCAGAAGATTTGGACTCTTGTGTTGTTTAAAGATGGCAACTTCACAGGGCTTCTCTTTCAGCCAACAAATAGGTCGCTACATCAGCTTATAGATATTGACTCTTACAACATCCACATCACTCTGGGACCAGCTGTAGCAGTGATCACAAAATCTAAGCATTAGAGATTTTTGGTAGGACAATCCCTAATCTCTAGAATTCTTTCTGTTATCCAGTCAAAAATACCCACATTTATCTAAACTTGCGTATGTGCTATCCATACTGTCCTGAGGACAAGGATATATGCACAGGGAACTAGTTGCTTTATATTTTCTTTTCTTTCTGGGTTTAAGGGAAGTTATTCAATTTTTGTATGGTTTGTAATACGTGACTGAGGCCTTTGAACTTTTTATATAATAGGTATTTTTTTATGGAAACTAAAATCAGTAAAGAAATACCTATGATGGGGAAGTTAATTCCTCCTGCAAATAAAGTACAAACAAATGTAGCTTAAATCTGTAAAGTATTCCTGGTAGGATGATGTTATGCCCAAGGAATCATATACATTGAGCAATGATTGATTTTCCCTGCTTCATTTTGCCCATTGAAAAAGCAGTCAATCTCATAAAAGTGAGAGAGAAAAGAATAAAATAAATAAACCAGGAATGAAAAAAGCTGGAAATATTTAAATGCGAGTCAGATCAATGTTAAAGCAGACAGAGTTTATGGAACCTTTCTCAACAGTATTTATGACTATAAAGGGGTCTTAAAAGTTGTATGCTGTTTCCATATCTGTAAAATGTCTTTATTATTTATATAGTAATTCTACAGACAAGTCAATGTGAGTATTTTCCTGGGATGTATGACTCCCAAACATCAAACAAAGCCATATACCATTTAGGAAGAAGGGTAATCAGCCATGTCAATAATATTTTATTTTGCAACATATACCAATAAGAAGAAACTGTTTTGTATCTGATCTATTTTGCAGGTTTAAATGCCCTTGGACATCTGAGACAACATTAGAAGAAAATCCTGTCATGTTTAGTTTCATGAGCCTATAAAAGTGAAATCAGATGTCAGCTAAAAGCTCATAAGTTAATAGTATCAAGTTCTAATAAAATGTAGGAAGAACAGCAGCAAATTACTTGATACGATATGTATCATACCTGGCCTGTTCTCTAGAGATCTTAAAAGTTAATGAAGGAGGAAAAACTGACAGTTTATTTCAAAACCTGGTTTAGTTCTTGCATAGAAAAAGAAATGACCTACCTATTTGATTAAACTGGTTGAAAACATTTTGAAATAACAAACTGATTCTCTTCTACCCTATGAAGTCTAGATAATATTTCTTTTATTGTTATGTTGCTCAACCTTTATATACAGCAAAAGGAGGATTTTCATTAGGAAAAAAAGCATAACACTGTTCCCCATATTAATATATGTCCTCCACCAAAGTATGAATGTAAGATAAAGCTTTTCTTATATGAGTGTGCTTCTATCTACACTGGCTCCTGGAAAGCCATACTTCATTCAGGGTAAAGACTAAAGTTTTAAAAGCCACATTTTTTTTTATTTTTTTATTTTTTTTTTAGATATCATCCTTCTCATAGGATGGATGTACAAAGCTTGCACTTTTATTCAGGACCTGTAATGGTATTCAGGACCTGTAATGGATTGCCCTGAACTGAGAGAAATAGACTTGCCCTAGTCCACAGCAACAGGATAATCAATCAACTAGACCCTCCAGCTGTAACATATAATGACAGGAAACTAAAATTAATATAGAATGCAGGAGGCTTATCTCAGAGTTGCCCAGGTAACGAAACAATATTTTATTTATTTATTTATTTATTTATTTATTTATTTATTTTCCACCCTGCAGGATCATGGAAACTGTGCTGAATGGCAGTTCAAGAGAGGAAGCTTGACTGGCTTATGCTAAATTAGATCTGTTGTCTATTACACTTTCAGCTGATGATGTTTTAGTTTGCAACTAAAACTGATCTGGAAGTGGGAGGTTCTGTTCTTCTAGTATTTACATTTCCTGTATTTTCTATCTTGGAGAGACTTTAATTATCCTGAAATGAATTACTGCGCTTTTGGATGACAGGAGGTTGTCTGTTCTGGGCTTCTTTCTGCTATACCTCTGGGTTATCTACAGTATTTAGAAAATTCCTTAAACCTTGGAGGTGTATAAGTGTTCAGATAACACCTGAAATGTGTGTTGGACTTCATCATTTTTCATCTCATATTTTCAAAAATTTCTGCTAATTCTGTTTACAATATCTTGAAATGTTGCCCACTACACTCCATCCTTTCCCTTCACAACCATGAGACCTTTGTATGTAAGCAGCCATCTTTCCATCTTCATCAGTACTTTAACAGGTGTCTTCAGGGGAAAAATGACTTAGCTAGATTTTAATGATTTTTTCCATGTTTATATATATATCTTGACATTTTCCATTAAAATACAGGGAAGAAACTCTTCAATAAAATATCCAAAAACAAAACTAGTAGAGGTAAATCAATATTAATAAAATGATACATATTACTACATCATAACCTCATTTTTTTAAATAAAAAGTGAAACTTCAACTGCATTAATCTCTTTGAATTCAATACAGAAATGACATGTCATGAAGAGGTGTTTCAAACATTAATGGACAGGTGCAACCAAAAGTAGTGATTACACTAGTTTTAACAGATTTGTCAACAGATGTTGTGATTATTTTGTAAATAATCATAATAATTATAAAATCTACTGACAATATCCCCCATTTAAGTCACAACCTGTTAGACAAATGCCAGGATTGCTAGGAAAAAAACCCCTGTCACCTGCTCTATTTCATTAGACTAAAAAGAGTTAATTCACTGAGAAGTTGTAAAGAATATTCAGTAATGCACTGAAATGTAAAATTTATTTGGAAAAATATGTGAGATCACAAAGTTAACCCAAGCACATGAACTTTTTTCCAGACATATTTATCTATGAATTTTCTGGTTATTTAAGTTGCAATGTTTTCCATTTTCATGGAAACTGTGGGTCCAAAATTACAGAATTAAATTGCTTGGTAAAAGTGAGGATGACATATATTAGATTTTCAAGGGATGGATGTTTCTAAAAAAATACATTTAGCATTTTGTACTTTTGTATGCTTTCTGATTTTTACACATAAGCTTCAGATATTTGGATGCTAACTTGAACAGAATTGAACTCCTGAAGATTCTGAGATTGCCAGTCAAAGTTAGTGACAAAGATTAAAACATGATTGATAAAAATCCAATTTTTTCAGGTGTATGTTAATTAGAAAAAAAAAATCTCCTCAAAAAATTTTAGTTGCGTTTATCTAAGCTATCAGGTGGACCTCAGATGTCAGTCTTTTTTCTCTGAAACAGTAGAGAACAAATTTTAAAATGTTGTGAATGACTCACTTCTGATATAATGATGATAAGAATTTCCAGAGAATAAAGAACATTTTTGAAAAATCATCTTATCAAGTTTATCATAAATATCTTCTCCATCCTTTCTCTCTCTTTCCACAGTTTCCTCCTCCAATAGTACTGGACTGCCAGATTTCCACACTTTCCAATGTGGAATCCAGTAACTAAAATTATAGCAGTTAGAAAATCCTCAGTCATACACTTGTGACCTCTGAAGTGACTGACAATAGCCAGAAACTGAAACAAGAGACATCACATATCTGAACACAAGAAGAACATCACATGGAAACATTCAAGGCCAGGTTGGATGGGGCTCTGAGCAACCTGATCTAATTAGTGGTGTCCCTGCTCACTGCAGGGGGGTTGGACTAGATGACCTCTAGGGGTCCCTTCCAACCCAAAACATTCTATGATTCTACGATAAGCAGAACAAAATCTGCATCCAAAATGGAAATTAATAGCAGAATTGCATTACTGTAATATTGTTCAACTTATTTTTTTTTGTTTTTTCTATACAACTTTTCACTGAAATTGATAAATAACAGGAGTTATTAAAACTAAGAAACTAAGTTATTGAAAGTCTTTTAAGTTCCTTAAAACTAAGTAAATAACTTACAGGAGACAATATTTCATGGTGATAGCAATTCTGCCATTCACAATTGTTGATTCTGTGCATAGAGAAGGTAAAGGTCCTTCCTTTCTGGGAGGAAGAAACCTGTCCTTCTTTAGTGTTGCTTTATTTTAGATACTGTTGGATTCTCCCATGAAAACAGATAAACTTCTGCAGTGTGTTATATAATGATTAATTTTGGAGATGTTGAGAATATGGGGGGAAGGGTTAGCTATTCGAACAGTAGGATGGTTATTTGTCATCCTAATGTGAAGCCAGTTGCGAAAGACAGGGAATATTGAAAGAGTGTGCCACTGGCTCTTAGATAGAGGCTGGTGCAACTTGCCATTGCCTTAAAGGAGGACTTTGCCTATAAGGAACAATGAAGAAATTTGGATAACACTCCTGTAACCACATAGTTATTTTAGACAACTATTGAACAATGTTAAATTCATGTGATAACTATAGACCAAAAATAGAATAATTGTAGAGTAACTGAGGATTCTGTTGATTTTAACTCTGTAAACTTGACAGTAAGATCCCTCAGGAAAATAGCCATGAGTTGCTGAAATTGCTTTAAATGTTATTTTTCCATGGCTACTGAGTTGGCCAGGACATCTGTAGAAGGGGAAAAAACCCCTTCCGGGCTAAGCAGATATGCGTTATCAGTAAATATATATATATATATACACATACACACACATTTTTAATACAAATTTGAGGGGAGAAAAGAAAGGGAAAAACTACGTGCCTTTCACAATAGGAAGACTCTTCAACTTTTGTATTTTTCAGAAAGAAATGAAAGGGGGAAAAATACATGGAATACACCAAGTGGAAATCTTCCACAGGAAAATGAGTACAAATACCTTCTCTTGGACTGATCAGTCTTTCACAAGCTACAGGGTGAATCTGACCAGGCCCAATGAGATTATTCTGCCTCCACTACTATAGCCTGAAAACTTGGCTCAATGGATCTTTTTTAGATTGTGTTCATTTATATTGTATACTGTGCTCCTAGCTGTTATATTGACCTTTGAATTTGTGTTTTCTGTTAGAACATATGGTCTGAAATCAGTTGAAATTGTTGTATTCTTGTAATTATTCTGATTCTCAAGAGGTTGGATCTTATCTGAATTTTAATCTGTCTTACTGGGGGGAAGTAGGTACATGCTTTCTGGCATTGGCCTTTCTTCAGTTCATGGTGTCTACAGACAGTGAACCCCTCTCATAAGTAATGCAACAGCCTTCCCTGTGGGCAACCTTAGCCCCATTGGAGGGTGCAGTATTGGGTTCTGCAGGAGGTAAATGAGCTGCCAGGAATCTTAACTTTTGGGAACATGTGGTGTATTATTGTTCCATTAGAATCTGAGAATAGCATCATCACAGATCTGTAAATGTAAATGGTGTTACACATGCTATGACAAAACTCATTGGCTTTGTACTTTTAATGTTTTTATATTTAATATATCTTCGAATATCCAAGTTTGGGGGATACCCAAGTGCATGAGAAAATCTTTACACTGATTTAAAAACAAAATTACTAGACTACAATAGACTACACTGTATTGAGCAAAAAAATGGTAGATAAAATGGAATGTCCCTGAAAATTCAGGAACTAAGAAAAATAAAAGAACAACTCATGATTTTTCAAATTAGTGTCTGTTTTTTGTTGAATGCTTGAGGCTTTCAATATTTGCCTTAATCACTTTCTTAGTAACATACTTTTTGCCATTCAAGATTATTCTTTGTAAAACAAAATGTCTTGTTCAAGGAAACTTGTGAAACAAATGAACTGATGTTTTTGCAAGCCATCATTTGTTGTTATCAACTGCAAAAAGTTTCTCATATTCCTATAATGGTCATGCCCTTTTTCCAGGAATGCTCAAAGTTTACACGTAATTTTATTTGAAAAGTCTTCCACTTCTTTTGGCCATCTTCTTGTCCTTCTCACAAACATATTTTAGGCCTCATTCTTATAGCTACTTCTGACAAATACAGACTGGCAACAGTACTACGTTGCACTAGTCAATTTAGTTAGATGCCAGGCTGCATTTCTTCAGATCTGCTGTCATCTGTTGCTCCAAACTCTACAGAGATGTTTATGTTGAAGGGAAACAAAAAAAGAAAACAAAAAAAGAAAAAAAAAAAAGGAAAAAGAAAGAAAACAAGCTTAGCTGCTGTTGTAATAAAAGCTAGACAGTTTGTTTCTATAAATATTATATACCTTACAGTGAAATTGCAGATGTGTTTTTTTTAAAAAGATCTAGTGTCAAAATCTGAAACATAGCAAAGAAATACTTTACTGCAAGAAGCAGCACGAAAAATACAGTTAATCTTATAGGTTCTTTTTGCCTTTCTGGTACTCTCTTTTATAATGAATTTCTCTTTTCCATTTCCATTCATCATAGCTCCCTTTGCAAAGGTCTGCTTGTTTTTAATTGATTTTAGTAATCCATGGAACATATACTGTGTCAGTGAGTCTCTGATTTTCTTTCAGGTGTTGGGGTTTTTTTTCCCCCAAATTCTGTGATGATTTTGTGTAGTGTTTAATCCAACAATCCAGTTTCACTCAGTTCTTCAGTGAATACCATCACTCTAATAAAATTTTTGACTACTTTACCTCTACATGAAACTGATATGATCATAAAGAGTAAAGCATAAAACCCAGGATAAATCCTGCTTTTAGTAATCTTTCTAAGACACCTGTTGCTGTGGAATGTGGTCTTCAAGAAGCTGGCTATAGTACTTCAAGGATGTACGTTTATGTTTGCAAAAAGCCAGCTATGAAATTATACATGTATTGGTAATAAAAAGGTGACAGAAGCTGTTTTGCCCAAATGTGGTAACGGCTGAGAGTTGAAAGCCGTGGCTCACACTTAACTGTGAACATGCCCAGTTAAAGCTTTTTTTGAGAGAATTACCTGCAATGAATTGTCACTGAATAAAAGCATATTCTGTGTCAGTGTATAAGTGAGCTGTATTAGTGATTATTTGATTACATGTCTTTTTAGAGTTTACTAAAATACTCCCGCTATTCCTATTTAGCCTTCAAGTTTACAGACGTTCTTTCTTGCTAAATCTTCCTTCTAGTCCAGTCAACACCCATGCATTGCAGAAATGCTATGTCTTATTCAGTCATTGTCCTGCTGATGATTCCCCTCCACCCTTAATTTTGAGAGGCAGTTGATTTCGTCATTCCATAAATTATATTCCATTGTGTTTTGCACCCACTTTGCTCATTTAAGCCAACACCTTACTTCTTATTTTTTTTAGAGAACATTTACACTCTCTGAACATTGAAATTAATCTTGCAACTTGCTTTGACACTATTCTGAACACCTAAATTCTGGAAAAATTTGATCAATTTAAACTATTAATCTTAAAAGGGCTATATACATCTGTGTTATGTGGATAAATTGTAATTAACAGCTCATTTAATGTTTCTTAATTTCTTGCTGTCCATCCAGGGATGGCAACAAGGATATACAATTTGGTCTTAATCTTCATTCTATTATTTACTAGGAGAAATAAACTATAACACCAACTTCATTATTACTGTCTTTAGGTGTGTCAGTAGGGCTTACAGCTATATCAAAGGAAAGAAAAGCTGTCAAAAAACCTAGCTTCTGACTACTTTAATTTTTTTTAACTAGCTAATTTATTTAAGACATAAATTATTATAGTATATAATTTACTTTAAAGACACTATTAAAAAGAAACAACCAATCATAAAAACCCCCAAAAACCTGTGCTATATTGCAGTAATCATTCCATTGTTAAAACTACAGACAAATAGGAAATGTTCACTAAATTAATACTATGGAAATTAAAAATTTAGACCAATTGAAAATCAGTAATTAGTGACTATTAAATCAATCAGCAATGGAAAAATAGAAAAAAAAACAACTGTAGATATTTTGGGAAGCAAGTATGATCTGCTTATAATCCAGCTGAATAATTTTCTTCAATTGTCTTTTCTATTGTGAGTTGTTTCTAATTTTGAGCAACAATATACAATGATTCTGAACAATGATATGTTCCATTTGTTCTGTTCCTCAATCAGTCTTCAGAAGCTATTGGGAAGTCTTCCTATTTTAATCATTACATTTTCAAATAAGTTCTTGAGTAAGCAAAGCATAGATCTTATAGAGACAACTATGCCATATAGAAGGATGAATTATGTCAGAACAGTTCAAACTCAGGAATAAAAAAAAAAGAGTTTATGACCTTTGGAAGAAGGGGCAGGCAACTCAGGAGGACTGCAAGGATGCTGTGGAGTTATGCAGGGAGAAAATTAGAAGGGCCAAAGCCCAGTTAGAACCTAATATGGCTACTGCCATAAAAGACAAAAATTTTATAAGTATATTAGCAACAAAAAGAGGGCTAAGGAGAATCTCCATCCCTTCTTGGATGCAGGGGGAAACATAGTGACAAAGGATGAGGAAAAGGCTGAGGTAATTAATGCCTCAGTCTTGAATAGTAGGACCAGTTGTTCTCAAAGTACCCTGAGCTTGAACACAGGGATGGGGAGCAGAATGAAGACCCTGTAATCCAAGGGGAAATGGTAGTGACCTGCTACACCACTTAGACACACACGTCTGTGGGGACAGATGGGATCCATACAAGGGTACTGAGGAAGCTAGTGGAAGTGCTCACCAAGCCAGTTTCCAACCTTTATCAGCAGTCCTGGCTAACTGGGGAGGTCCCAGTTGACTGGAGGTTAGCAAATGTGTCACCCATCTACAGGAAAGGCTGGAAGGAGGATCCAGGGAGCTACAGGCCTGTCAATCTGACTTTGATGCCAAGGAAGGTTACAGAGCAGATCATCCTGAGTGCCATCATGTGGCACATGCAGGACAACCAGGTGATCAGGCCCAGTCAGCATGGCTTTATGAAAGGCAGGTCCTGCTTGACCAACCTGATCTCCTTCTATGACAAGGTGACATGCTTAGTGGATGCTGGAAAGGCTGTGGACGTTTTCTATCTTGATTTTAGTAAAGCCTTTGGCACTTTTCCCACAGCATTCTTCCTGTGGAGAAACTGGCTGTTCAGTGTTTGGATGGGCATACTCTCCTCTGGGTAAAAATCTGGCTGGATGGCCGGGCCCAAAGGGTGGTCATGAATGGAGTTGGTGGCCGGTTACAAGTGGTGTTCCCCAGGGGTTGGTATTGGGGCCAGTTCTGTTTAATATCTTTATCAGTGATTTGGACAAGCGGACTGAGGTAAACTCACCCTTGGTAAGTTTGCAGACTTGGCAGTGCTAGATTAATTGTTGAAGTCAATGATCTTAAGGGCCTTTTCCAACTTAAACGATTCTATGATTCTAAATTAGAACAACTTCCGACATAAGGGGAAATGATGAAGGCAGAAGTTTTACTGTGGTTTTATTTTGTGTGGCCAAAATAATTTCATATGCTATCAAAACTGAACAAACAAGCTTCAACAAATGCATTGTTGTTTACTCATCAATGGCTACTTTAATTGAGTAAACATCCTCAAACTCTATGAAACTGTGACCACAGCTTAAAACAGACTAATAATTTGTGATATTTATGTGGAAGCTGTAAATATTTCTCAAATATTCTTCCTTTTCCTTCTTATGTTAAACCAGAATTCATATATATTTTGGGAAAATTATCTGTTTCAGATTTGGTGAAAAATAAACAAAATTAGCATATATTTGTCAGGATAATGAAGAGGGGATTGTTAGTATTAAGCACATATCTTTAGATAATAAATTCATTTTTAAGTAGTATGAGTTTGCAAATTTTGTTGGTTCCTGTATCTTGCATAAATCAATAACTTACATAAGCACTGAGGAATTTATTCAGGTACCCACACATAGGATTTAGTACTACTGATGATGTCCTAAGACATTCTCCTAGGTCTTCATCTGCCATTTCAAAAAGAAATTAGTTTTTTGTACATCCTTTACTAACTGTTACTTTGTGGCATTCAGACTGATACCTGTGCTCTAGCTGTCTCCCTTAGCCTCTCCTGTGGCTTCAAACTTAACTGCCTAAAAGGCATATGAAGTTTTCTGACACCTTTCCATGTGCATAGTAGATCTGACACAAGACCTACAGGACACCCACAATGTTCTGGAGTGGCAGCTAGAAGCTGGGCGAGATACTGTAGGGCATCTAAAATGACCCCTGAAAACTTTGTCTAGGAAACTGATCAAATCCCATATCCCTATTGCACGGGCATCCACAGGACCTAAAGGTGTCACCATGAAGACATCTCCATTTAGATGTCTTAATCTCAAATGCTGTCTTAAAGCTTGAAGCTGAATAGGTATATATCACATTATTGCCAGACTGTACAAGATGCAAACTGACATTTCTTTATCTTAGCAAAGCTCCAGTCCTTCCAGCATAGAGGAAAAGGTTCACCTCATTGCATTGCCTTGTATTAATAACTGTCCTCATGCCCTGTCAAAAGCCTCCCACAACAGTTTTATTTCTTAATAAGAAAAAAATGACTCTATAAAGTTATAGCTTCTAGCTGGAAAAAAATATCCTTTCCATACATATTTTGAATAATTTTTGCACATATTAGGAAATAATTGTAACTTTCTATTAAGTTTTTTAGAATGGTTAAAATTCATGCACTTGATTTCTAAGTTTGTGCTCCAAGATTTCCTTGTTAGGGAGTAACCTTAATTCTATCCATTTCCATCCATGCTATGACAGGCTGTTGTCAAAGGTGTCACTAAACCCACTTTCCTCTGACACAGAGTTGTAAATGTGTTTCACAATAAGTGATAAGGAAATTGAATTTTAATGTGGTTGGTTTGTTTGTTTGTTTTCTAGAAAAATAATATTCTTACTCAGAATGAAATGGCAAACTCAAGATTTCACTACTGAAAGTACTCTATATTTAATTATGAAATGTTTATAAACAAAAATGCACTTGAAAGACATGTGCTATATAACAGCAGTTAAACTAATCCAACAACTCAGTTAAATTTGTTGCTAGTAGTGGTGGGATGAAACAACATTTCAGGGCTAACAATTGTATCAGCAGTATTGCATCAGACCCAGAGATTTTTCTGTCTCTCTCTGTCTTTGGAGACAACTGATTTCCCAGGCAGTGTGAGTCACACAGCTCAAGTGTCTGGAATGCCATGGATAATGTGCAGATGACATGAATGTCATGGCAATGTGCTTTTCAAGCCAGTACTCCTGTGGCTTTCAGAGCAGTCCAATTTCAGCTAAACTTCCAGCCTTATGCGCTTTCCAGGTTCCCTACTTCCTTAGCAATCTCTGTAACAACATAAAGGGCAGCTACAGACTACAGAAGCTACAGTTCTGTGCTCTGCACCCACAAAAGCTGAGAAATGGCAGAAAGTTCCAACTACTATATAATTTTTGGGGTTTTTTTGTTTGCTTGTTTTTAGTTGGGGTTTTTTTTGGGAAATTTCAAGGAGTCATAATTGACAAAAGTTGCTTTATGCTATTGAAAATTATGCTGGTTAACTTTAGAGGTGACTAGAAAGGTTCATGGAAGATTAAAAGTTCTTTCTGATCCTCTCTATTTTCAGAGAGAACTTGTCTTTGTACTTCTGTGTGGTAGAACTTGATAGGCTGTCTTTTTCAGGAAAGTTTCACAACAAGGCTTTTGGGAGTCATTCCAGCTAAAAGAATGACATTCAAAAATTGGCAAATTCTCTCTGGCCCTATATACATAATGCTTTAAAAAGAGCTAATTCTCAGTGAAATTACTGGATGCCAAAGGATTTTGCACTTCAGAAGTTTAAGGCTTTTCTTGACTTGGAGGAATATATAGTTTGTCCTAGAGGGAAGAGGTTTAATCCATACTGTTAAGCATACCATGCTTTTAACTGTTTAAAATTATACATGCAAACCATAGAAAGGCATAGCATAATGAATTTAAAAACTCAGATTTGGACATAGTTCATCTTCAAGACTGAGATGCAATCTAGCTACATAATTCAGACCGCTGCTTCCTCCACAGTGCCCAAATTTTAAACAGTATAAAGGATGTCTTGTGTACACTTTTTAAGGTAAATCCTGATGTGTCTGCTGGTATCCTACCCTTTCACTGATATATTGTTCTAGTTTTGCCATTAAAATCTCTAAAAAGAGGTGGTGTTCATGCTTTCTTGATAAAATGTCAAGCATACCGTGTGCACTTACACCCTGAGGTAAAGATTTCTGTCCAACTTCCTTCTTCAGCAATCATTACTTTCATTTCTAGCACTGCGTCCAATCAAAAGCCAGACACCTGTTTTTCAGCTTCTCTTCATCTAGCTTATAACTACTTTGAAATAATTTGCAATCTATGTCATATCATCTTAAACTGTGAGGTAACTAATTAGCAATTCTAAATAGAAAAGGAACTGGAAGCAGAAAGCTACCCTCCTACAATAAATATGCCTGACAATTTGTGAAATCCAGGGCGTATAGCACTTATGGATAAATGTGGTGAAAAGGAAGAATATGTACATTTGACATTTGGAACAAAACCTATCTCGTTATCAAGGCAGTCAACAACCCATAATTCTGATACTCAGACCATCATACAATGAGTGAGGTTATTTACTGAGTTCATTAAGACATCAGAAATCCCACGGATAGAAAACTACTCTTAAAAATACTTCTTAACTCATTAAGTTAATAGCAATATTCCTTTAATCTTGCTGTAAAAGCCAGAATAAATAAAATAGTTGCAGGTCAGATCATAGGAGGAGCTACGTCTCTTGATGATCTCTATTTCTTTCTAATACAGTTAAAAATCTGTTACTTTTAGTTCTTACTGAACAGATGTTTTCAGTGAATGGCTACAATGATGTGCATGATTTATTTCCCTGAAACAAATTCAGGATGCAAGTAATTTTCATCATTTCCTCTAATTTGCATTGTATTACATTTGTCTGTTCCAACATTTTCTAGTCACTAGTGTTCTAAGTGACTGATTTCAGTAGCCTGGTGATGAAGGTAGCTGGCCAAGAATTCCTGCAGGATTTTATGTAAATATTAATGGCCACAGCTGACAGAAGAAGAGTTCTTTACTTCCAGGGCTAACAGGAAGCAAAGCTTCATAAAAAGAAAGAATGTTTGGAAAGGAACCCTGGTGGTCATTCAGGACAACTTGCTGTTCCAGGTTGCTCTGAGTCTTGTTCAGTCAAGTTCTGAATATCTCTGAGGGCAGTTATTCTATAACCATTCTGCACAACTTGCTCCAGTGCTTAAACATTCTGTACAAAGAGAATTTTTCTCATGTCCAGTCAGGATTTCTCTTGCTGAAGTCTGTGACTATTGCATCTTGCCATTCACTGTGGATGTGCATTGCTGGGGGAAGTCTGGCTCGATCCCCTCTGCAGTTCCCCTTCAGTGGAAGTCTGCAGTAAGATCTCCCTCAGCATTCTTTTCTATAGGCTAAATAATTTAATTTAGCCTCAAGCTATGTATTGTTTGCTTCACTGCCTAATCATCATGATGATTAAGTCTGGCTGGCTTTGTAACGTGGGCTGCAGAAGTTCAGGGAAAAATCACTTCCCTCAACTTTTCACTATGCTCTTGTTGATAACCCAGTATGTTTATGATAAGGTTTATTGTGATATTTACCAGATCTTCAGCAGCTCACTCATGTTCACCTTGTCTGCCAGAACACCTAGCTCCTTTATTTCATTCTTTCAAGCTTTGTACTCCCCCCCAAGTTTCATTTTAGGATGTAACCCTGTTGTCAATATCACATTTCACTGGTATTATGGGAATTCGGAATTACATAACAGAGCTGGGCAAGTTTAGAGCAGCCCAAGAAGTACAGAGCAGAGTGGTCAGGTCAAGGCACCTATTGCTTCTCTTCTATCCCAGCAATCCCATATATGTTGCAAGACCTGGAGCTTTTACAGAGTTCAGCTGATTGGTAAGGTTAACTCATGCTTTTGCTCCTTCTGACTCATTATTACACGCCCCTTGTTATGGCTGAACGTTTATAAAATGGATAAAGTAACTTGTCACAATAAAAGTCACATAACTACTGCTTTTGCATCTCCCCTGAACAAAGGCCTCTTAAAAGAGTTGGAGAGAGAGAATGTCTATATATCTAATCAGTGATTCACCTTTCACCTTAAGGTACAAACACTCTTATTTCAGTCTGCCCACTCTGTGCCTATGACACTAATAACATCAATAAGAATACTCAACAGGAATACAATCCATGTGTTAGGTGTATGAGTCAGCAGCTCAGCTCAGGAACCATAGCTGACTCAATTTCATAGAAGATGATAAATGATGCATGCATGAGTATGCTTTTCAGAGTAAATAAATAAATACATAAATGAAAAGTTCTTAATAGGCAATTCAAATGCTTCTTGCAACACAGTGGTAAATACTGCCAACCAGATGGAAAAAAGTCACAAATGATGGTGTGGACTCCAGAAACTGTGTGTCTGCCAAACTGCTGAATAGACTAGAATAGAATTCCTCTCAGTGACAGGACAAAGAGAAGACAGTATTTGCTGTTGTTGTCGTCACTATAGGCTGCTATGAGCTTATGCCTCTGCCTTCCATTTTGATTCATATAATTCCTGTGTTTTAGCCATTCTACTTTCACAGGTGACACTTCTGGTCATGGGTGATTCTACAACATTAATAAGGCCAAAGCAGTCCGTATGTATTTAGAACATGAGTGCTATCACAGATGTGGGAATTGATTGCTACTCTCTGCCATATGCATCAGCTCATCTTTTTTAGGGTAACTATTTCATCTTTTCTTCTGTTCTTTTTCTGACTTTCCCTCAACCCAAGATACAGATTTTCTGTATTAGCTGCAATTGAAGGCTCCCCTCTCACACACGTACTGCCCTTGAACAGTTTTACTTCTAGGTCTGTTGTTTTACTATGAAGCCATATACCTAACAGTAAGATAACCTGTGCTCACATACCAAAGTCTCAGAGGGCAGGATTAATCTACCAAATGTGGGGCTTCATTTGGCCTCTCTTTCCAGGCAGTGAGCAAAGTCAGTAGGTACTTTGGTGGCTTGATTTATCTAAATGTCTAAAATAAGTCCAAAGTCTCATGGCCTGCGATTGCTTATTTTTCCTCATTGACTATAAACTAAGCTTAAGGTGACTAGTCTAGATGCAGATACCTACACAGTAAATACCTATTTACCTGAGATGAAATCCACTCAACATCTATGACTGCTAATAAGTCTAGAGTATAAAAGGAGTAAATATAAGAACATTCTCAACAGTATTCTTATTTGATGAAAGGCATTGATTCCTGTTGAGATGATTTTTTTTTAAACAGTTGTTGGGGAATCTTAAATCTTGGCAGTGAAATGCTGAATGGAATGGGATTTTTTCACTGATTTTAAAGGCGTGAAGTTTTAAGTGTCTGATTCTCTTTTAAATAAAAGCTTAATGGTTGTTTATTGCTGGGCAATGTGGGTGCTTAGTGCTATGCTTGACATTTGGTAACAGCATGAGGCAGTGGAAAGTAATGCTCCGATATTCTCAGGATTTTTTCCCAGGGCCATATGAGGGGTTTTTTTCTGACATACCCCATAGTTACTCAACCTTGAGATTACTTTCTTGCAAAGATGTAGTGGGCTGACAGTACTGTCTAATTTCAATTTTTATTACCTTCGTGTAACTTTTAATGAGAATTTAAACCCTTAAATGTCAGATTTTAGAGATATTTAGATAAAGTTAATGACCTGGTATGGAGTTATTTTCTGATGAGTATGAGAACTGTGAAGAGCAACCAGTTTGCCCTCTTGCTAGAAGAATCGCTTTTGCAGCTGGACCTCTAGTTACTTCAAAAGCAAAGAAGGTCCTTTGCAGGCATATTATTATCACATTCACAGGTGGGACAGCAGAATGGTTATGCTTGATGCACCAACTTTACATATGACAAAAGCTGTAATAATTTTGAATGTGCCTGTTCCAAAACCCTAGGCAGCAGATCATCCTGGTTTACTTTAGTTCTATAAGGGAAACAAAGAAAGAATAAGGGCCTGAGGAGTTAAAGGGAAAAGTCTCTAATCTCTCATATCCATGCACATAGGAACCGTGGCTGTCTGGCAGGCCTACTTAAAGAAACAGGTCACAGTCTCATAATTGTATGACTGCATAATGATAAGCAGTATTAACTGCATTTCAGACCTGTCTTGTTAGACAATTGTATCTACTACAGTTTATTAATCAAGGAAGACTCTGCCGGTAGCTATATCTGTTGTCATGTATGTCTGTTTTGGCGCAAATCTGCCTGCCACATATGATTGTGTCTCATTTTATATGTATCAGCCAGATGCCACTATTTAAGAAGTATACGACTGTACTGTATTTAGGGAAGTGTTTCCTCAATCCAGGTTTAGAGACACTGCTTAAGCAGACTCCAGGCATAAAATAAAGCCATTTGTCTTCATTGTTTGAACAGATATAAAATCATTTTAACTTAGATCCAAGCAAATATAAAAATAAGTTATAGCTATCCAACCAACTGAGAAAACCAAAGTGACAAAGGCAAATGATATGTTCACATGTACATCTTAATTCTAGTCCTTTTTCACTTAAAAGTACCTTTTTTTCAGCAATGCTGGAAAGCTTTTCCTTGCCCTTGGGAATCAATCTGAAAAGCTATTCTGAAGGTACATAAGGTAAGGGCTTTCTTTCTCAGACTGAGTAGAAGCCACTCTGGTTGCACAGCAGTAACATTCCTTGCAATGAATGGGATGAGTAGATTTTCCATGGAAGTGTCTTTTGTTCTGGGTAAGATTCAAAATTAAAGTGCTAAGTAATCTGAGGACAAGACTGTTATGGTGGTGCTTCTTTAAGAAGTTGAAGCTTCACTTATGGAGCCAGATCTAGTGGGCATGGAGTAGCACAGGTGATACATGTTGGGGAATTTTTATGGTACCCCTTGAGGTGAGTTAAATACATGTTTATGCTTAAATATAAATATGAAGTAAAATAATGAAGAATGCATTGGGCAGAGTCCTACTGACATAAGTGGTACTATAAGGAGTCCACAAAGATGTGTCACAAGCAGATTCTTTAAATACACTTGCACCAGCATGAATGCCATGAGCAGTTGCATGAGTATGGCCTGTGTACCCAGCACTGATGAGGCCGCACCTCTAATACTGTGTTCAGTTTTGGGCCTCTCACTACAAGAAAGATGTTGCGTTGCTGGAGCATGTCCAGAGGAGAACAACAAAGCTAATGAGGGGTCTGGAGCACAAGTCTTCTGAGGAGCGGCTGAGGGAACTGGGGTTGTTTAGTCTGGAGAAAAAGAGGCTCAGGGGGAGACCTTATCACCCTCTACAACTTCCTGACAGGAGGGTGTAGTGAGGTGGGTGTTGGGCTCTTCTCCCTGGTAATGGGTGATAGAACGAGGAGAAATGGTCTGAAGTTGAGCCAGGGCAGGTTTAGGTTAGACATTAGGAAAAATTTCTTCACCAAAAGGGTTGTCAGGCACTGGAATGGGCTGCCCAGGGAAGTGGTCAAGTCCCCATCCCTGGAGGTATTTAAAAGACGGGTCGATAAGGTGCTTAGGGACATGGTTTAGTGGTGGGATGGTAGTGTTAGGTTAACGGTTGGACTTGATAATCTTAAAGATCTTTTTCAACCTAAATGATTCTATGATTCTATGAGGCACCTGGGCCCAGCCTTGAGTTCGCCCTCCCAGCCCAGCTCTGCTGCCCAAAGGTGGCTCCTGAGCACATACATTTCAGGATGACTACAAGACAATGCTGCAGCTGTTTCTTATCACCAAGGGAAACTTCGTTCCCTTACAGGAAGTCCTGCTGGCTCTGCGTGCTGCCAGCCTCTTCTGCAGTTGGGCCTTCTTGCCTTCCGTGCCACATTATTCCTCAGTCACAAATTACCACTGCTGAGCACTTATAATCTGAATTTCACTGCGTACAAGTAGATGAACGCCTAATTTATAAATTATAGTGAGATACAGGGAACTACTGTCCAGCTACAGCTACCAGGCATAACTTCACTTTTCATCACCAGTGAGAGTCATTAGGAAGAATTAGTGGTTTGATGTATGTAATTTTAATTTTCAATGCAGTTTCAATGTTCAATGTTATTTCGTGTGTTATTTCAAGGGCTATATTAGCTATGTGGGTGTTACTACCTTTCCCAATTTAATTCCATGTGCTTTTCTTGAAGAGAAAATAGAACAGGGTTATTTCTGCTGTAGAGGATACAATAAGGAGAACACTAAAAATGAGCACACACACACCCACCACCAGTCCCTTCAAATTGTTAAAGTCATAGTACATTGGATCTATTTCTTATAAAATATGTATGTGACACTTTTCTAGAAATACATTCTAACCACATTGCAGTACTGGTTGCATTACAGGGATAGAAGTGTTATTTTACAGCCTCTACTTATATAGAAATCAGACTATATGATCTGAAGAAAGCTCTTTTGAGTTTATAAATCACACTTGTGATTTGATATTGCCAGTGGAAAATACATTATTTTCAAAAAGCAAAGCAACATTTTATTTTTAGATGCAGAAGAAAGAATGTGAAGTTTCCAGAGAAAACTCTTCTGCAGCTTCTCTGCAGCCTGTACTGCAGAGAACACAGCATAGCCAACAGCATAAAGAGATAGAAAATTGCTTTTTTAAAACTATAAAAAGCATAACTATATGAAATGCATTGTTGCAAACAGTGCAACCGTGAGCAACTCCTTGACATATACAGAGTTGTGAGACAGAATAACCAAAATGGATGAGATCAGAAATAAGTTGTCAAATGAAATTTTTATGCGTGATTTTTGGCTGATTTTGTTTTCAGTATCTAAACGTGGTGGTTTGACCTTGGCGGGCCGCCAGGTGGCCACCAAGCCACTCTACCACTCCCTCTCCTTAACAGCACAGGGGGATAAAATATGAATAAAAGCTCATGAGTCAAGACAAGGACAGGGAGATCACTTGCCAATTACCATCACGAGCAAAACAGACTCAACATAGGGAAATTAATTTAATTGCAAATTAATAACAGAGTAGGATAATGAGAAATAAGAACAAAACTAAAAGCATGTTTCCCCCACTCCTCCCTTTTTCCCAGGCTCAACTTCACTCCCAACTCTTCTGACTCCTCCCCCAAAATGGTACAGAGAAATAGGGTATGGAGTTTGTGGTCAGTTCATAACATTTTGTCTCTGCTGCTCCTTCCTTCTCACAATCTTCCTCTGTTCCAGCATGGGGTCCCTTGAGATACAGTCGTTCATGAACAGCAGTTTTTACCCTTTCTTAGATATGTTATCGCAGAGGCACTACCAACATCAGTGGTTGGTTCAGTTTTGGCCAATGGCAGGTCTGTCTTGGAGTCAGCTGAAACTGGCTCTATCAGACATGGGGGCAGCTTCTTGTGTCTTTTTACAGAAGGCACCCCTGCAGCCTCTGCCACTACCCAAACCTTGCTATATACCCCAATACACTAAAACAAATTGTGTTTTTCCGAACATATGTTATTTTGATATTTGAGTGCTAATGTGTCATTCAGTACCATGAATTACTGAGAGAGCTGGAACTATTTAGCGTAGAAAAGAGAATGTTCAGGGATGATATGTACAATGTGTACAATATGTGTGATGTGTACAATGGGTACAAATACCTGATGGGAGGATGTAAAGACGACAGAGCACCACTTTTCAGTGGTGTCCAGTGGCAGGACCAGAGGCAATGGGCACAAACTGAAACACAAGGAGGTTCCTTCTGAACATCAGGAAACACTTTTTTATTGTGAGGATGACTGAGCACTGGCACAGGTTGCTCAGAGAGGTTGTGGAGTCTCCCTCCTTGTGGGTATTCAAAAGCTGTCTGGACACAGTCATGGGCAACTGGTTCTAGGCGGCTCTGCTTGAGCAGGATGGTTGGACCAGATGTTCTCCAGAGGTCCCTTCCAACCTCAACCATTCTGTAATTCTATGATTCTGTGAATTGTAAAAAGTAAATCAACTCTTAGTCAGAGAAGTGGTCAAACTAAAGAAAGCTTTATAGTGTATCTGCATTCCTCCTAGAAAAGTTTACTCTTTGTGACAAAAATTGTTTAAGTTGGAATTAGCTCTTAACAGTCTTTTCTTTATAGTAAGAATAATTATTAGAATATAATTCTAAAATAATAATTGATAATAAATATATTGCATGCAAAAGAAGGAGGTATAATCAATCAAAAGTGTAACTACTTTTATTTATTTAGAGTATTTAGAAGAGCACTAGTGAGAAAATTATACTATAAATTAAAAGCTTAATTTTAAAATGATACTAAGATCAACTATATTAATCCTTTTAAATTAAATCTTTTTTTTTTTTTCTTGACTATAAAGCTTTCATCTTTCATATCAGCATGGAGGTACAGCAGAAATGTCCCCATTTCTGTAAATATTCTGGATGTATTATTCAGCATCTTCTTTTTACATCCTTGAGTTCCAGATGCTGTGATTATTACAACTACTCTTTCCCTGTTTCTATTGCAGTAATTACTGAAACATTAAAGCCTATATACCTATACACACCTATATACACCACCTCTCGCTATATGAGTATATACTACATCATCCAATGCTGTAGATGCGGGCTTTTTTCGTATACTCACCCTACATAGTTCCATTGTGTTTTCTTATAAAATGCCTTGAGTTGACAGTAGACATGAACGGAGTTTGAAGCTACCAGAATGTATAACTATAGCCAATACATGACTTTGAATTTCAGACCTGCTCTGACTTTTACACAAGTACAAAAAGTAGGAAATCCCTGTATTGGTTGATGTATATTCTTATTCTGATTGTGTTATACTGTTGCAGTAGCCAAATTATTCTATAGATAATCTTCAGAGTTACTGACTTGTTCTACATTACCCAAAAGTTTAAAAAGACTCATAGATTTCTCCCTTCATAGAGGCATTTGAGAGCTTACAGTAAATAAGTAAATTCATATTACATAATTCCAGTATATGTGTGTGTTTGCTAGCTGGGGAAGCTCAGCTGCTATCTGTTCTGGGAGGAAGTAACTACTGAGAAGCAAGAAAGTAAGATCTCTTAGATTTCTTAGTTCAGTGCATCCAGGTACACGTTAAAGGCCAAATTATAATGCTCTTTTGCAACAGTTTATTGATACAGAGCTTTAAAGTTAAGATTTCTATTCAAATAAAACCTCTGAATGCTTTTCTCACACTTCTGAATAAAGAAGTTATAAAAAGCACACTCAAAACCCAATGTCATAGCAGAAAATCTAAATGAGCTTTTTTGGTAACTCTTCACTTCAGAGAAGTTTGAAAGTTTAACACAGTAGAAGTCTTCATAGGGCAGAAATATTAATAATGATCTCATATTGAAGTACTGTTAGAAGACACTGATCCATCAGGAGAAATAAGCAGCAAGGACTAGATTCTCTTTACGGATAAACTCTGAAGAAGCCTAATATGAAATTGTCACAGTGATAACTATGGTGTATAACCTCAAATTTAAATTAGTTGTGCTATGCTATCACACGAAAGAAAGGTGGTAAATGCAGTGTCATTTTCACAAAGGTCTTTAGAAGAAGTGTTTAGGAATGCAGACACTGGTTTGAGTGCATTTGACTTTTGTACCAAGCAAGGCAGTCAGAACTATAATAAAGAATAAAATTAAGTGAAAGTATGATATTATGATGAAAAGTCAATACAGCTTTTGTAGAATAAAGTCATGCCCTATAAATTTTGAAGAGGTCTTTAGTGATGTCAATGAACTTGTCAGTAAGGTTCATAACAGTATATAACAGCTTCCAAAAAGCTTTTAACAGGCTTTTTTGGGAAAGTGGAAAAGTCCTGTAACAGATAAATAGTTGACTGAAAGACTGGAAACAAATGTAGGAGAAATGATCAATTTCTGTAACGGATGGAAGGTAATGATAAGAATCCCACAGGGGGTTGTATTGGACTTGTGCTGCTCATTGTATTCATGAATTGTCCAGATCAGGCATGAGAAGTGACTGATAATGCTAGCTGATTAGGCATAATTATTCAAGCTACTCAAAAGTAACACAGATTGTGAATATCTGAGATATCATATCATGAGTCTGACTATGAAATAAATTTTCAAATATAATAACTGTAATGTTCATAAATAAAAACAAATGTATACAGAGAAATGTAATCCTAACTGAAGATATACCAGAGTGAACTCAAAATTAGCAACTACCTTGCAGGTACTCCATGCCCATGACATTGAGTCCTTGTGAAAACATCATTCAGCAATGCTCTAAGATGTAAGTTGAACCTTAGAAATTACTAGAAAAGGAATAGAAATCAAAACCCACTCATGTTGTGAATATTGGTGTGTATTTGTAGTCAGACTGTCGAAAGAAAAAGATAGAGGAAGAAAGCATGAAGGGAAGGGCAATGAACATGACCAAAGAAAGATTTTTACTAAGTAAACCATCACAAAAAATATAATCAATACACACTGGTATATATATGATATCATGATAAAAAGCCAATGCTTTTACAGTAGGTACAGAAACATTTATTTTAGACCAGGACTTTCTGGCATGAGTGATAGAAGAGAGATAGATAAAGTAATTAAGGATATAGAAAAAAATATGTAGGGTTATGTTGGTTCCTTTTTATGTTACAAGACATAAAGAGCACTTAATTTCTTTAAAAAAATTAAAATAAATAAAACAAAAATGAACAATTTTTTCCCATAATGTACGCTTGCATTCTGTATCTCACTGTGGTAGGGTGGCTTTTATGACAAAAATAAGTAATACAAGACAATACTATATTAAGTCACTGAAGTCATGGAGAACTATTAAAGCATAGCCATGCAGACACAACCTCTAGTTGAGGGAGGACATATGCTACAGATTGGTGCAAGCTGATGTGACAGGCAAGTAGTAACAGCACAGAGGACTTGTCCTGTTTCTCAGACTAGAACTGGACAACCAAGGAGTGTTACTTTATCTTGTGTGTCCAAGGAACACCCAAGAATCTTCACTTCCAGCAGGAATGTATGCATGTGCTCTTAATTGGTTAACACTTTTTTTCTGGCTACTGCTGACATTTTTGTAAAACAATTAGTAGGCCAGTATCTTGACAAGACAGGAAATTCAGGGGACTGCCATATGCTGAATGAGATCATGTAGACTCCCACTGGTTTATATTGTACGTGAACTCAATAATCATTTTGTTTTGCATATCAAGGTGACCTTGTCTGTCAAACTGCAGTACTAAATGGGAGAGATAATATGGTGGAGAAGTGATTGGCTAAAATTATGAACCACAACAGGATGCATTAAGAGAATAGAAGACCTCTTGTCCTTACGAAGGGAACTATATTCGTCATTGAGGCACTGAGCCATAGAGAATTCTTTTCCTTAAGCAAACCTTAGCTCTACTGTTATTGCACTCACTCACACCAAAACCTAAGGTTTTGCTTTGTACACCAGAATTATAAAAGGAAAGAAATATGTTTTTCAGTGCATTCATATTAAGTAGTCAGCAAGTTGTGCGTATGTTCTTTACTACACTTCTGGTGTTGGCTTTGTTTATCATGCGCTATTACTTCAGTTGTGTATAACTCCATATAATATATGGAATGCCATATCCATATAAAAAGTAAGTAAATGTGTTAGGTTGACATAGAGAGTTGTAGCTTAAATGAAAAATATGTTCTGATACTTAGATGCATACTCTTAAGTTTTCTGTTTATGATACATTTTAACATATGAAAAGACAAATTAGAAACAGTTCCATTGCATACAAATATTTCCATAAATGTCTCACCATAAAATAATCCAATCCTACCATTAGCATAACTGGTCTAACAAAAGGCAATGTTGCACAACATAAAAGGAGGTTGAGAAGGAAATATGCGCATCACTAAAATATTTGGGTTAGATTTAAAATTTGCATACCTGGAACAATTAATGCCATACTAAAGAACCACATCATTGAAACAAGATGCTAGTGGCAAGATAGTAAGGGGAAAAAAGGCAGTGAAGTAAACAAAATTGACAAAATTAAACTGCTTCAAAAAATGCAAGCCAAAAATTGTAAAGAAAGAAATAATCTTGCATACAGAAAGCCAGGTCTGCATTTATTTCTGTGCCTGCCCTTAATCTGTCAAAACCTCATTCTTATTTTGCATTGATAGTGATTGTAGAAATAGCAAGGAAGTTAAGAGCTGAAAGAGTGAGGAATTTTCTTCTGCACATCTTTATTTCAAACCCTGAATAGACACTTGACATCCTGGCAGATCTGATCTTTACACAAACCAAGCATCTGCCAAGGCCTGAAAGACACAATGTACCCAATGTTTGAAAGATCTTTCAAAGCCAGAGCTAGGGTCATTCCAGTTACAGAAAGCAAATACCACTCTCTGATGTGATTAAGACTATCAATTCAAATAATCCTGAGTTTTAGAGAAAACTGTATAAATCCTGTATTATTTCATACTTGGTGATCTCAAGGATAGTTTTGAATTTGTCTAAAAAACATTCCTTGCTGCATTCAGTAGAAAAAGAACATTGAATTCTAAAATTCTACAACCCTTCATCAGCTAGAGAGCAAAATCGCTTCCTCAGGTTCTGTCTATATGTCTCCCAGTGAAATACTAAAATTCTGGATTACACCAAAGAAATTGTTTTAGCACTGTGTTTCACAGGATAGATGGGACTTGACACTAATGCTGTGTGCTATCAAAACAACGAAACTGGCTTCTCAGAAACACAGGAGGAAATACACACTGTAATAAAGAAAAGTTGTCTTTGCAGAGAATTTACATCTATACCCTGAAGATTACTTCTATCCACACTCCTCTATCTCCCTTTCTCTAACAGATCACACCAGCCATGAGATCACCTGATTTGCAAGACCACTTTATTCATACCTAAACCCACTGGAACTCAAATTCTAAAGAGTGTCCCGAACAATGTTCAGTTAAAATTCTTTCTCTGAGCAAGCTGTAATGTAGGTTGGGTGAGGTAGCACTCTTCAGCTTTTGGGGTTATATAAAAGGCTCAGACAGGAGCTGAGCACATGGGAGAAAGTAAGGGAGAAGGGTGAAGAAGAGCACAAGCCTGGCTGGACCCTAGTAGTTAAAGAAATCATAGGGAGATTTATGGTTTCCACACTGCTCCTAGAACAACAATTTCTTTATTATTTAAATTGAAAAGCAAGCATGTAAATTAATGGTCTTGAAAGTCTGAACTGGAACCCAGGAGTCATTCAGTCTACAGGTATTCAGTCCTTTGCTCAATAAATATTTGAGAGTTCTTCTTCCATATAGTGGCCCAGTTTTACTGGGAGGAATAATGTCTTACTGTTTAAATGCTTACATTCTTTATTGGTTCTGGCTTTGTAGTAATGACATGTTTCTTGTTCCTTTTATCTTCTCACTGGGTTTGAATCACTACTGTGCCTCTCTAATCTAAGACTGTAGCTTTTAGTAATGCAGCAGTTCCATTACCAACAACTATAATTGGAATTATGTCTCTATCTTTTTAATGGTGTTGTTTTTCTTCCCTGATACTCCTGCAGATCAATATTAATGTGAATATTTAAATCTAAAAAAGCTGCACTTAGTCTATTTGAAGTATTAGATGAAGCTTGCAAAGCTGTTCTCTTATTCATTTTCTCCTCCCAACCTAGTCAAGTTAAAACCATAGGAAAATGTCAGGTTTGTGATTTATTCTGAAAGCTTTTAGCTTTAATAGCCTGGTACTGTATGTTAAATTATAGTTTTTTGTGAAGTAGTGAACATATATGCTCCTGATGCACATAGGAAATAAATGTACTATTTGAGTAAATGGCAAATTCTTAAAGTAAGAGAAGGGATGAAAGTTGGAAAAGACATTTAACAGGTACTTTTGCAGGGGGATTTCCCCCCTACCTTTAACATCTCCTTTCTGGGAAAAAGAAAAAAAAAAAAAAAAGAAGTCTAAGGCTTCAAAAAGTAAACCCTGCTTTTTCTGAAGCCTCTTTTTCATCTTTCTGTTCCCTTTTCTTATCTTCAGGAAATATGTTCATCCTTTAAACATACAGGTGAGAAAATACTGAAATATATCTCAAAAGCAAACATTTTATTATTTGAAAGGAATCTTGTCCAGCAAGTTTCTCTGGGCAAGCTATTCTATACACATGTAGCATGGACTTTGTTGCATTTAGTGATGCAGAGGTTGCCACAACAAATGGTATGATCAGAAAAATACTTCTCTCATCTGAGAAAGATCTTTGTTTTTTGGAGGACATTTGTACTATGCTTATTTAAGCAGTGCTCCCCATTAATGTCTTTGAGTCTGTCTTCATGGATCTTTTACCCATTTACAGCTAATTCTTATTTGTTATTTATTTGTGATATAAATAATACTCAAAGGCTCCACTAAAAATTGGGGTTTAGTATACGATTAATCCAAAAGAAATCCAAATCCCTCCTCAGAAGATGATAAGACCAATTCCCCAAAACATTTTATGTACTATGTTCAACCAGGGGTTTACTTCCCTTAGGCTGAGGGGGATGGCTTATGGGCATTGCTGACCACAGCCAAAATCTCTGAAGGATGCAGACCTCATTAAAGAGTAAGAATGAGAAAGAAAGTGCCGTGCAATGGCCTATAATCTGAGGCTGAAGTTTTTGGCTATACCTAAGCTAGCCCTCGTTACTCTGCCCCTTCCAAGTGGCACATTTCCTTTGCACTTGGTATAGTGACTGTGTCACAGCGTGGTGAGAAGACTTAAGGAGCTAAATAAGGAGGTGATTATTTCTTTTTTCATGCTTCATCCCTTCATCAAATGGTCAGAAAATCACTGGAACTTGCACAAGGAGAGCAGCAGGAGTTTAGGGCCAAGAGTGAGAGATGGCCAGCCAATTTCAGCAGTAGGTCTAGCTGTCCAGGCATCATAGCTGTGACATGAATTTTTACCTGAAGTACTGAAGGCATTCAAAGTACTGAAGATCTTGCCATAGAGTCTGACCAGGCAGCTCACAAGAGAAGGATCCAATAACACATCCTCAACTGACTTTAGCCAGTTCCTAGGGAACATCTAGGACATGTTTTAGGGTACTGTTTACAAAGGCCAATTTTAACTCACAGAAATTTATTTCTCATGGATTCTTCTACACATTATGGAAAGAAAAATAAGGGGCAGAAACTGTCCTCCAGAAGCACATTTGGAACAACTAAAGTAAGTTTCTGACTGGACTTTCTCTCCATCAGTTTTTATTGATGTGTGTAATTAGCCTTATTTACCTTATCTGGAGTACAGCAAGGAGAACAAAGAATACTAACAGTGGGCCCCCAGAAAGTTTTGAGCCATATCAAGAGAAAAGAAAATACTTAGAGACAAGTAACTCAGTTAAAATATCAGGAGAGTCAAGGCTAAAGAAAAAGGACATTAACATTTTCTTTTGCAGAAAAGATATTAAAGGGAAGCCTTAAACCAGAGGAGAATTAGAAAGATTCTAGACATCTAGCAGCTGTTGACCAAAACTTGTTTCCAAGGTATGAAGAAGCTGAGGCATCGAAATGTTTTTAAGTTTTCTTGGTTTTGCTGACATCTCTACAAAGTTATTTTGTAAGCAAAACTAGCCATGCTCAAATACCTTTGTGCTCTATGATGTATTCACCACATGCCTTGGAAGATGTAACTTGTACCTGTCTCCTCAAGACTAGTACCTCCTCTGAGCATTTGGAGGAACACTCAGGAAAACTAAAGATGTTTGAGAGATGTCATTAGCATAGTGTCCTAACTTCTTGCTAATCTCAGTAGGGCGAGGACATGTGAGTTTCTGTGCTATGTGAGTTTTGAGAAGTATTCAGTAAAAGAAACTCAAGTACATCGATGACACTTCTCTTCCCCCTAATGCCTGGTTTCTAGGTAACACAGTTTGTAACTCAGCAGAGCAGTACAAAGGGAGATAGTTCAGGATGTATGAAATACCCTGCTTATTTGCTTTCTCCACACAGTTGCAAGGACAGGATATGACGGAAGATTCCTTGGCCTCCTCTCCTTCATGCATGATCTCCTAAATGATGGACAGATACAGTGCAATGGAAACAGCCAGAGCATATCCACGGAGAACATATTCACCTTTGAGGTTACCTGCAGGAACTGTAATCTAGGTCTTGGATTTTCTTTAGTTAGCTACTTTTTAGGAATATCAATTAGTACAAAAACTACTTTTCTTTTATTTCAAAGAGCATTTTATATTTCTGAACTGTAATTAAAAGTATACAGTTTGCGTGTAGAGTCTTTTCTATTCCACCCTGTCCTATTGACAGTCTGTTTTCTCTTAGAGACTGAAGTGCATCATTGCATTTAACTGTTGCTGTTTGTTACAGATAGTAGGGTCTGGAAAGAATAGAAGTATACAGGTAGTAGCTGATAAAGTATATAATTAGCTTACTTCCTGAGACTCAAAGGTTAGTAAACTTGCTTTCTGTTCTCTTGGAGGATGCAAAATATGTTTCATCTTATTTCAGTGGTTCAGTAACAATGCCTATCACTTCTATTTTTATTTATTAATATATCACAAAGTGGCAAGATTTTTTAAGTTACATGTCATGCAAAATGTATCAAAAAAGTGCAATGATAACAAATAAAGCTCTGCTTCCCTAGAAGACTATGAAGCTGTGCATTTATTTGTCCAGGTAAGATTAAAAAATAATGGACAGCAATCCTTGGGTTTGTGAAATCCTAAATATTTTCAAGTATTCTGTAGGGGGCAGCAGAATCTAAACAAAATATATATTAAAGTTGGGAGGTAGGGGGAACAGAAACACTGAATTGCCTGCTTTTCACTGTATGTGGGTAGGTAGCAATGTACCTGAATTGTTACAAAATTAACAACATTCCCTAATTATTATACTTTACATTAACGAACACAGGCTGCATGCATTTCTTTTTATCTAATCTTTTATTTTATATACAGAACTACTGAAGCTGAACAAAATCAGTAAGATAATATTAACACACAAATTGTTTTTTCCTCCCCTTGGGCATAAAAAATGCAATTTACAAGGAAAATGCAATTATATATAAATATTTATGAAACAAAAAAAGTCAAACAACATCAGTGGGGTTTTGTATATGTGTGAGGTTGCAAAAATAATACCAAGTTAGACTATTTTATTAATTATTAACATTTCCACTGCATTCCAATGGGGAATTTATTCTGGAAAAGGAACATTTTGCTATTTGTTATTGCCCATAATTAATTTTTAAGTTGCAAGCTAGAGCACAAGTAAAAGAAATTTAGTTTTTAATTAACAAATAATACAGATTAGTTCTACTTTTTCTGTCATGAAAATAGTGGAATTAAAGGTACAATACAAGGACACATCCTTCTTTCCCCCACCCTCCACAGTAAGGTTTTGGTAGAAAGAAATTAAGAAAGCTGTGGAGATAAATTATCTTCTTTATTATTCTGTGGGGAGAATCCACTCTGGTCATAGGTTTAAATGATATGACTCTAAGTAAAGGGTAACATTTTTCATTTAACAAGATATCTGGATGAACCCTATTTAATTATGTGACCAGAAAACTGTAGAATACATCATCTTTCACTCTTACAGCTGTGGATCTTTGACAAAATATTTTGACTGTGTAGCTGAAGATAATTAAGTGTAAGTAGTATCTGCAGTTCATATCCTTCTGTTTTAGTCTTAATACACCACTTTGCAGAGTTTTTTGCAAAGTAGTGTATTAGACATTCATTGTTTGAGTTTTCTGGTTTTTGTTTGTTTATTTCTGAATCACTTAAGTTGATAAGAGACTTCTGAAAATCCTAATGAGAAACTGATAAAATTATAAAAACTACCACAATTTAAAATAACAGCAGCAGCAGCAACAAACTTGTACACAGTAAAATATTATCAAAGTGACACAGTAAGCTACAAGACAGTTTACTGACCCTTATTAAAGCATATGAATCAGTGCATTATAATGGAGATTTCAACACTGCAACATAGCACAAACATCACACTTAATCATAAATTAAAACAAAAATGTTAAGTAGTGATCTACTTATAAAATAACAATACTGAGCATGCAATAGGAAGCAGGTATAAATGCTTATATCTCAATTTAAGAATCTGACACAGAGAAGACTGCTAAAAAGCCTTCCTACACTTACTGTAATATGAAATTATTTCACTGAAGCCCAATAGCTTTCTTTTTATCACACTGCTGAGGTTTGAAATAAAACATTAAGCTGCCTTGCATTGCAGTCATTTTATAGTTCAAGGCAGTGACAGCAAACTTCAGAGCATTTGTAGAATCCGTTAGCGTAATCATCACAGCAGATTTTAGTTTTCCTTACAGAGCAGGTATTTACCCAGCCAGAAACGAACTTTGAAAACAATGACTAGATTGAAACAATTTCCAGAGAGCAAAGATAACATTTTTCTCCCTCCATATCTTACATAAGACCAGGCAGACATAGCCACTGTAGGCCCAAATGTGTTTTCAGTGGGTGTTTGGTGTGAGCAGAGTAGAGTACTGAGTCTCTGGAGCCTACTATTCATTAATGAGAACGGACACAAATTCTTCTCCTCATTCCCAAAATGTGACATTGGCTAAACTGTCAAACTTACATGATAAGTACCTTATTCAAGGACAAACCTGTGTCTTAGACAAAATTATAATTTTAAAGTGTTACCCAAGCTTTCCAGTGCAGAAAGATCTGAATTTTATTTAAATTACTGAATTAGGTACCCAGACATGCTTAAAAAAAAAAAAAAGTTCTTTATTTACATGGAGCATTCTATTCAGAATTTAAGATCAAGATAAATATGTAAATGGGACAAATGGGACTTTTCTAATCTCTAAAATTATTTCTTTTTTATTTTGTCCCCCAGTAGATATTGGAGATTGCTGAAGGGCTGGACAACCTATTTCAAAAAAATTAAAGACTCGGTAGAAAGATGAGGATGAGGATGAGGATGATGTTGTTGTTGCTACTATCAGCTTTTTTCTTTTGGACTTGAAAAGTTTAATTCTTTTGACTGGTATGTAAATCCTGTAAAACTCTGATCTAAGAAAAGTATAACTTTTGCAGTTTGTAGATTTTAAGGACTGAAAGGGACTAAATGGTCATCAGCACTAATGTCATGCTAAACACATTTCAAAATCAAATTAGCAGAAAGGTATTATAATAGATCAGCCTCCCCAGTTAAGAACTCAACTTCCTTCTGCTGTGAGCACAGGAAGGCCTTAATCTTTCAACTCCAGAGAGAACGCATTCATACTCTAATGTGAAAGAAACACAGTAAATTTTCTTCTGGTCACCAAACTTCCTCATCTTCTAATAATCACATAGTAGCATTTATGCATGGCTGATAGCAACAAGGCTCACTCTACCTGTCTCAGAATGCCATAGACAAGGAGGAACTCTACAAACTGGTCACATACATGAGCCGCTTCGGCTCCATTAAGGGCTTCTTTACTCCATTGTTGGATAGCACTGGGGTAATCATCAACATTTCCAAGTCTAATCTTACTGTCCTTGTTGCCTCACTTGCTTTCACAGGAAGGAAAGGACACATGGCTTAACCATCACTTGTACAACCTAGCATGATCATTGGAGCCACATGGACATCAGGAGCTCTGGCTTTGCTGTGTGTGATTTTGGTAAGTCTAAAGCCTAACTACAACTTTTGGGTAATGATTGCTCATGAAGGGCAAGGATCCATATGGAAATGGTAAATTGTACATGAAAACATATCAAATTTTTTCATCTTTTTACAACACCCATGTGTAACAACAAGAATATAAGGAGTCTAAATATTCTATATATGCAGCAGGCACTGAATAAGACTACTCCAAAGATCTACTATTAAGAATCTTTATAGTTTCATTTTTTTTTATTCCTTGTACACTTTTAACAAATTTTAACAGAGTTCAGTGACAAATAATCTTAATTATATTTCTGAACACTTTATATTCATGCATTTTATGAACAAAAATAATAAAAAACTGTTCCTCAAACACAAGATCAGTTATCCCAAGTCAAACTTAGCTCAACAGACTATTTCCAGTGCTAGCTAATAGTAGAACAGTGATAGAAAAAGACCTCACCTCTTAAAGGGTATGCATCAGCAAAAAGCATCTGAAGGTTTTCAAATAACTTTTGGTTTATAAATTGCCTGCAAACAGTTCATGGAATGTAGCCGGCCTGGCATGACTAGTCATAGTCTATATTGCTGATACATGAGATTAAGTTTACACTATTTCTAATGGTCTTTCTGGTTTTAATTTGTTTGTTTGTTTAGAAGATTCTTATCTCCTTTGTGTAGCAATAAAGGATAAAAATATCTCTATGTTTTTTATTTTTCTGAAGCCATTATATTTGCAGCACAAGGTCTACTGACCTTAAGATCATTAAATATCTCTTTCTTCTCTTGTGCTGTGCTCCAGGAAATGAGTCAAATGCTTAAACCTCACCATGTGCCCCTGATTAGCTGCTCTTGTACTTTAAGCTAAGCACATGCTTATCTGCCTCACTGCATCAGGGGCAAAGTGCTTAGCTCTAAGCAACTGCTGACATCCTTTGTATGTAACATAGTATTGAAGTACAGTACTCTTTTGGACTGGACCTCACTTCAAACTGTCAAAACAAATAAGCAAGAATAATTCTTTAAAATGATTTTTCATTGTACACAGGTATGATCCTGCATTTGATATATGGTTATACAGTATTTTATATGCAATATTCTTTCTGATATAATGCTGAGGGACAAAATATCTCTTTCAACAGATATTAAAAAGACAGTTAAAAAAATGTGCCAAGGCATTTGCGAAAAGAAAACACAAAGGATAAAAATGTATGGAAAGTTAAGAAAGCAAACATATGTAAGGTCTTTAAAATTATTATTCATCCATCTTGAGAGCACATAGGAGGTATTAGAGAATTCTTCCAGCTGGGTTTTAAAATTAAATTATTAGTAAGTTTGTGTGCATAAGGATCTGGAAACGTCAATAATGACATGGGAGAAAGGGTGTGGTAGTGTCTTCAGAACAAACCTACATAAACCTTACTGGAAGTATCTTTCTGCCTCTGGAATAAACTGGTTTAATAAAATAATCGGAGATTCTTTCTATGTCCAACTTTCTTTCATTTAATATCTTCCTTTTCAATATATACTGAAGGTTCATAGAGTTATTGAAATCCAAGCCTGCAAAATAGGACTAAAAATGCGTCAAGGACATTTGGGGGTGAGGGGTGGGGCAGGAACATTTCTGCCATTCTATCCTTTTGTCAACCTTTGAAGTTGTATTTGGGAGAAACATAAATAAATGAAGAAAATGTTAAGATAGAAATGGAAGCTCGGGTTGGGTTGCAATTGCACAACTAGAAGGTCCTTCACAAGTAGAACCTGAGTTTTGAAACAATAAAAATTGGGGTTTTTTTAACTGTCTACTGGCCTGACTCAACATCTATATCTAGTCAGGGGACAAGGAGAGCTTTAGGTGCTGCTGTGGGGTTTGGGGTTTTTTCCTTACTCACATATGCATTTCTATTCAGAGAAGTAACAACTTTGCACCTCTTTTTTCCCTTTCACTTAATTAAAAAGGTTGCAAGGTGGTTCTCTACTGATCAAGTGTTGCCTTGCAGGTATCTTTTTGCTCAGCGGTTGTTGCTACTATTACTGTTCTTCTGTCTGCCCAGGACTAAAATACAACAAAAGAAACACAAATGAGACACATGGGTTTTATGAGAGCTATATTCAGTCCCTTAAGAGATATAATTTGAGCACTATTGTCTTAGAACATCTTTCTCTGAGGCCATAAGTCTTCTGCATCTTGTTAGAAGGACAGAGTATGCATTAAACAGTGTTCTGCTTTGTACTTTCGCTACAATATCCAAATTCTTGAAATAGAAATTCTTGACCTAGAAATAGAAACAAACAGAAATAAAACCAGACATGGATTTTTAATACTTTTTGAATTTTCAGTTAACTAACTTGTTTTATGGCAAGGAATGACTTCATTGTGAACCTCTAACTTTAGTTGGTAAGACTTGTTTGCAAAATAGGTAGAAAATGCACCAAAAGGGAGAAATCTCTTTTGGTTAGCTTGCACATAAAGCAGCAGCACATATGTCAGCATAAGGACACGTTCACAGTGACATTTTCTTCCAGATTTTCAAAATAATTTACTTCAAAGTAATATGTTTGTGATTTTAGAAAGCAAGATGTTACATATGAATTTAAGCTAACGTCCTTTTTAAAACACTTACTTCTCTGAGAAGAAGTATCAGGTATTGTGGCTTTGACAGATGGCTTTGAAAGGAAGAAAATTATTAGACTATACTTATCTAAGTATATTTTACCTATCTTTACTTCATATACATCCCAGATGACAGATTAAACTATGAACATACATATTATTTAAGCTAAATTGACCTGTTTTCCAAAGAGAAAATTAATTTAACATATGGACATAAAATCAACTTTGATGGTTCAGAACAAGTGTCTGTCTAGCCTAGTATGTTGTCTCCAGCACTGGTCAAATGTGGAGATGTATGGAAGAATAGGAATAAGATAAGGCTATATAACACTCCTTCTAAGCAGTTCCCATCTCTTTTTTTTTTTTCAGTTCAGGGGATTTCCTGAGCCTCAGAAGTTTATCTGCTAAAAATCAATCACTTTGTCTTCCAAGTATGTCTCTTTCAAACCTATATAAACTTCTTGCATCCACAGAATTATTTGGCAAGGAATTGCAGTTTTGTTAGCTGTTGAGTGAAGAACCATAGCCTTTGTTTTTATCCTGAAGTTAAAATTAAGCTATTAAGTCCATGTTTTGGACACCAGTTCCATTGAGAAAGACAATGAATGTCAGTCCCAGTCTGTCTTCTCCAGGTCATTGATGATTTTATAGACCTCCATCATATCTCCCCTTTCCATTTCTTTTCCAGGCTGAGTCCCACCATACTCATTCTTCATACAGAGGCCAATACCAATACATGCTTCTGATGATTCTTGTTGTCTTTCTCCAAATTTAGTTTCAAGTTCTCATATAACCTTTTTCAGATGAGAGAACCAGCACTGTATACAGGGTTCAGGGAATGAGTGTACCACGATTTTGATTTCACGGTTTCTATTTTATTCTCTATTTCTTTCCTAGTACTTCCTAATATTGTTAATTCTTTTGATTGCTATTTTGTATTACCAAGACTATCCTATTTCCACAGAGCTAGCTGTAGTAACAGTAGTACCTTACTTCTGAATGGAAACAATCAGTTCAGAGCTCATCACATAAGTAAATAACTTAATTTACTAATAATCTGAAAGAATTTTTCCTCTATTTAGATCATTACATTTATCCAATTTTATTTCATTTGGCATTTCAGTTGCCAAATTTCTTGCTTAGTCTTGCTAAGTTTCTTCTGAAATTCTTCAGTTTGATCTTGCCCTTATTACTTTGAATAACTTTGTCAGCATCAGCAAACTTTGTTCCCCATGTTGCTTGCCTTTTTTTTCCAGGTTACATAAGGAATGTGTTAGCACCAAGATTGTAGCCCAGATCTTCCCAGAACTCCACTGCTGAAATGCCCCCATTACAAGACTGGCCATTATGCCTATTATATTCCTAAAATATTGTATGTATATCTTTTAAACAGCTATGACAAACACTTCCTCTTTATCCCATGACTGCCTAGTTTCCTTGAAAACCTTTGTTGAGGGATTTTGACGAAAGACTGGACATTTAAGTAAACAATATGTGGTGCGTCTTGAGCTAAGGCAGAAAGCAAAAGTCTGAAACTATTCAAATATTCATCTTTTCAAGGACTTCTGTATTTGCTTGATACATTATACAGAATCAAACTACCAAAACTAGAAATGGTTTTAAGTTTTCCAAGACAGAATATTTTCTCACAAGAAGAGAAAAAACTAACCAGGTCATTTTGTGACAACTGCCATTACAGTATCAGATTATGTCAAAGTTTGTTGTTGATATGTTTGGACTGAGTTTAAAGTTTATTTGGAGTTGGGTTTGGATAAGTGACTAAAGTCTATAAAGATATTTGACTGTATAAACAAGTGAAATCAGAATCAGTTCACAGCTCTATCACTCAAATTTGAAATTAATACCTGTATTTATTTATTATAGCTACATCAGGCAGACTAATCCACAGCACATTATTTGTTTAACTAAAATAATGTTTATTTATTACTATCTGTGCTTAGGCTCTACTAGTGAAAATATTTTTCATTTTAATATAAAACCATGAGAAAAAATTTTGTAAATGGGTCAAAAAGTTTGTTCTTTTTGAGTTTATCATGCTCAGTGTTCAGGTTTCTAATGTGTTTGAGATATGGCTCCAAAATCATACAGTATCTCTTTTTTTTTAGTGGGTTTGAAAAGCTGTCCTGGTTTCGGCTGGGATAGAGTTAATTTTCTTCACAGAAGCTAGCATAGTGCTGTGCTTTGGATTTAGTACTAGAAGAATGTTGGTAACACACTGATGTTTTTAGTTGTTGCCAAGTAGTGCTCAGACTACTCAAGGACTTTTTGAGCTTCTCCTGCTCGGCCAGGTGCATAACAAGCTGGGAGTACAGCACAGCTAGGACAGCTAACCCAAACTGTCCAAAGAGCTATTCCATACCATATAATGTCATGCTCGGGGGGGGTGGTGGGTCAGTCGGTCGCGGGGGGAGTGATCGCTGCTTGGGTACTGCTCGCTGCTCGGGACGGGCTGGGCATCGGTCGGCGGGTGGTGAGCAATTGCATTGTGCATCATTCGTTTTGTATATTCTGTATATTTTGTTATCATTTTCATTATTACTATTATTATTATTTTCTCTTATTAAACTGTCTTTATCTCAGCCCTCGGCTCTAGCCTTTTTTCCCCTTCCCGATTCTCTCCCCCATCCCACTGAGGGAGGTGGGGGAGTGAGCGAGCGGCTGCGTGGTGCTTAGTTGCCAGCCGGGTTAAACCACGACAAAAGCACAGCTCTTAAGTTGGAAAGAAGACATTAGAGATGTAGAGACTCTGAGGACCCAAGGGAGATGATACAGGAATAAGAAATTTCATAAAACTCTTTAAAGTTTATATGTTAGGTCATGTGGAATTATCCCAAGATCTGGTTTCTAGAACAAATAAACCGGGTTCATTGCTTTTTCCGATAATTTTTATTTATTTTTGTTTTCCTACACTGACACAAGAGTTACGTTTCACTTTACATTTGTGGGGTAGGATCAGATCCTAGCTGGAAAACCTCCCTGCTCCAATCTGCAAAATAACTATTCTTTATCCATTTATGTCCTGCATTAAAAAAAAAGAAAAATCACTAAACACATCTACTACACATGAACTCTCACCATCTTAAATCCTTATTTGTAAATATTTATGAATGCAACAAGAGAAAATAAACACAAAAAAATACTTTTAAGCATTCCCTGACTGGGTTAGATACCAGATTGTTTTTCTTTAATTCCCACCAATATTGCTCCTTTGTCTTGACTACTAACATTATTGGCATAAGACACAGATATACAACAAAATATACCTTTTATTGTTTTGATCTTATTTCCTTTCTTCACTGCAGTTTTTGGTATTTTGTAATGGCATCTATGTTATGAAAAAGAAGTTTGATGGTTCAGATGTATCCACCAGCACATTTTGTAGTAAGCAAGTTTGGAGACTACTTGTGTTAACTTTCTTATTGTAGTCAGCATATGGAGAACTTGAAAATTTAGTTTAGGTGAGCTAGTCTGTTCTTTGAGTGTGCTTGTCTCTCTATAACTCATTATTGGCAGAAAAATAGATGGTTACTTGCTTTGCAAATGATTGACGCTGTATATGGATTCTAGTGGGGAGGAACATATTTGTTATGAAGATCAGTTTATTTGGTACTTATGTGGGCATTCCACACAGAAGAGGAAACTAAAAAAAAACCTACAAAGAACTGAAAAAAGCACACAAGATGGTAGCAAATCAAAAACTTGATCCTACCAGACTTTAGCAGCAATAACACAAATATTTACATATTTACCTAACCTTATGATATTCTAATGGTTTCTGAAATCACATGCAGTGGCACCTGACTTCTAAATTACTGGTATTATTTTAGTACCTATGGAACATTTATGTGACATCAATTCTTCTCTGAACTCATACCTTTAGGTCCTTTTAAGAAACTCAGTTTTGTCAGGTGTTAAATCTGTTTGTATTGTTGAATGTTCTCCAATATGGAACAATTTCCCTTTCCAAATATTTGATCATGAATCATTCTTTCCCCTACCAAAGTTTCATACAAAGACAAACCATACAGTACAGTTACAGACCTATCAATCATCTTTCTAGCCTTTTGGTCACTTTGACTGAAATAAACTTCCTGTCAAAACATTTATTTTTAAGCCAAAGTATTTAGCAGGTGTAGGATTTTTTTTCTTACAGTTTTGAGTCTCAGACAGACCATCTGCTATAAAAAGTAATTGTTTTGTTCTGTTATTCACATTGATGCAAAATATATTTTTAATTTGATATATATGTAAAACTGTATGTTTGTACTTGTATACATACATACTTTTGTCCACCTGAAACAAAGTTCTAGCTGCAAATAGTTTCCAAGAAATTATGAAAATATGCAATAAATGGGACTGCATCCGTCTTAGACCCACCAGACTGCCAGGTCAAACATTTCTCAAACAATTGGAGCAGGCAGTGGGGGAACAGAGAGGGATGGGGCAAGCCCTGTGGAGGTGGGGCCGTGGGATGCTTCCTCTATTTCTTCTTGTGGGTAACAATTGAGCATGCGCTGGTCAGCAGGTAAAATCTCAGCCGACTCACTGAGGGAGGGAGTGCGTGATCAACAAAGGCCCTCACTGCCCCACCACCACCCCCAAAGATAATTCAAGAACTTTCTAGAATACTTGACTGTGCAGAAGTGAGACAGTCACCACCCCAGGGTGGTCTTGGACTAATGACACTATATAAGGATAAGCGCGTATGTTTTGTCTCGTCAGCCCATCACCTATGGATCAAGACTCTGGCCCAAGACAACCACACAGGATCCAAGAGAGATGATACCTTTCCACTATACTTTCCTTATTCTCCCTCTTCTTTTTTCTCTCTCTCCTTTCTTGTTTACCCGTTTCCCTTTCATGGTTGTGACCTAGATTCAGCCTAAAATTGTTAAAATAAACTTTCCTGTGCCAAAGCTTTTTATTCATGAAGTTTTTAAATTGTTGTCAATAAATTGTTTTGTACCATTCCCCTGAGTCATTCCCCTGATGCTACCAGCTTTGCCGTCCTGCTGCACAGGGGTCGTCTCTCTTATCGGTGCTCCTTTCCAGTAATCACAAAGATCCACCTCCCTCATCACCCACTGAGTGGGACAAGACAGTGCTATAACCCTGCTGTTTCCCCATAATGGAAATGTGCAATTTTTTCTTGCTGGCTAGGCATTTTTATTGTGGTGTCTCCAAAGTAACAAGAAGAGTGCCAGGGAAGTGTCTCTTAGAGACAGAAGAATCTTTAGTTCTTGCATAAGGTAGGCATAGTTTAGCAGAAAAATATTTCTGTACAACTGCCATGGGTGAAGCCTGCCTGGAAGTATCTCTCAGGTAAGTGAGATGTTGACTACACCTGCCGAGCATAAACTTATAAGATGATTATAGTATGCACTGAGGAATACAAACCAAGACCAGGGAATTGTTGGGGGAGGCTTCCTCAAAGCTCTGGACCACATCTGCCTTCCTCTAATGGTCTGGGTGTAAACAGAAAGGAAACAAAGAACCACAGATGAATTCTTAATATCTTTACACCCAAGTAACATGCTTAGGACAGTAGATCAGAAGATAATAGCAACCCAGGTAACAGTAGCCAATTGTCTTTTGATTGGGAGAAAATCAAAGAGATAAACCTGGGGTTATGTGATAAATGTGGCTGTTGGCAGTTTATACCAACCAGCTAAGTTAGGAAGTAATAATTAGAGAAAGTGGTGTCCTTTGGGGGAACACCTCTCCATTGCCTGACTCCCTATGGATGGCTAAGCTTGAGGTAGACCCAACACACAGAGAGCCGGCTGCCAGCAGGGCTGTAGTGCCCTTGTCCAGCTAAAGTGAGGTGGGTGAGGAGACCACCCTTCTGGCTTCTCTGTCCATAAATATCTTGGTCAGTGTCTACCCATCAACACAGCACATATGTTGGAGAAGGGAGGGTACATGCCAATGATTAAGCACTTTCTGGGGTATGGGGATGTGTCCTTGAGAGATTTGCCTTGTGAGGGGTCACTCTGGGTGGCCATTTGGGTGACAGGCAGGGATGAGGCTGCAGAAAGAGCACTTTGTGGTTTTGGAGAGGAAGGGAGAATTTTCCTGGAATGTGTGTCACACCTGGCATGGAATTGTGTGGTGGGCAGGAATGAAGAGTGGATAGGGAAGGCCATTGCTGGGTGTCAGTGGTCAAAGACTTGGGGCTTTTCTTTCACAGCCCCACAGCATGTTCTGCTTTGCTCTTGGCCTCCCCCCTTACACTGGGGCTTTGTATATTATGGCAGACACAACAGTGGCGGGTAGTGAGCTGTCCCAAACACCAGCACCATGTGATGGATGGACAAGCCCATCACTCAGGGCCATGGGGAGATGTTATCTCACAGAGCCTCTGGTTGTTCCTGTCTGTGCCAGCACAACCTCCCACCCATGGCTGCTGTCACAATGTTTTCCAGGTAAAGGTGGCTCGGAAACCAGGCTTCTTTCTTTCTGGATGTTACTAACCACTTGCTTTCCAAAATTTAATCACAAAACCCAGTCTGAGACATCACTCAAGGAGACAACTTACACAACGAAAGAAACCAGTTTAACATTTGCATTTCTTTGATAGATGCAATGCAATTCTTCAGTTTATGAGAAGTGATTTTTATAACCTTGTCTGTGGCCTTGTTGACTGACCAAGCACCATACTACTTAGGTGGCTAGTCTTAGTGAACCTCATTCATGAACACTTAATTTGAACACTTGATTCATGTGAGATATATGTAACTCAAGTAGTCAACCCAATTTTGTCTCAATTTCTCTTGTGTAAATATCTATTGTATGCCCCACAGGGACATTTCAGGGGTTGGACTAAAGGAACTTTAAAGGTCCTTTCCAACCCAACCAATTCTATGATTCTATGATTTGATTTAAAATAATTAGCTGTTTTGATACCACAGTAGCAAGTGATGTACAATCACCTTAGACAGAAAGGAGATACCATGTTTAAAAAATAAATAAAGCCTTTTCCCATATTTATTATTTTCTCATTTTCAAAATCTATGAAAATAATTTTTTTGCTTTTTTACTTATACTCCAGTAGTTACATGAACTAGACGCCTCCACACCTCTGGCCTTGTGATAAAAACATTAATTATGGTATCTAAATGGTGTTATTACACTATTACTTTTATTTTAATATTGCAATAATACCTAGCTTCTTTTGTTTGTTTTCTTTGGGAGGAGGTCTTGGTTTTTTTTCTGGTGCTGGAACATGAATACTACATATTCTTTAGTTACATAGATTTGCATAGATGATGATGTGTTGACATAAAAGTAAATCTAACACAGTGTATTGGGTATGCCTGGGCAAGGTTTTGGTAGCAGGGGGGCTATAAGGGTGGCTTCTGTGAGAAGCTGCTAGAAGCTTTCCCTATGTCCAATACAGCCAATGTCAGCCAGCTCCAAGACAGATCCACTGCTGGCCAAGGCTGAGCCAATCAGCAGCAGTGGTAACACCTCTGGGATAACATTCAGCCAGGGTCAACCCAACACATGTAGACTCTAAATGACCAAGTGGAAAGAATGGATAATCTTTAGTAAACTTAACTGGCTACATCTGCTCTCAGTTTACATGAGAACATATAATGTAACATTGGTAAATATCAACAGAACCTCTTGATTATTAATTTTTGTTTTATATAATGTGCAATTGTCAAGCAGAACTTTAAAGCAAGTAGAATATACAGGACAGACATATTTTCTTTTGTCTTCCTTCTGCTGAATCTTTTCCATTCTCTTGTGTATATTCCATTTATCAGCTCACTCTTGCTCTTTTTAAATATCATCACACATAACTCGAGCTGCAAAAATGTTGCCAGATGTTTTCTTCAAATATTTGTTTTAATTTTTAATCGATTGTCTTTTTTACTGTGTACTGGGATTACATGAATATTTGATAAAGTTGCAAAAGGAATGTTCTCCCAGATATTCAGAATTTTGGTGAATATTTATAGAAAAAAAAAATTTAATTGATTAACATGCATATTTACATCACACATCTGCTTTTTTATTTTGTGTCAAATAATAGAGCCTTTTGATGTGATTTATGCATCCAGTTAAAGAAATTCAGGTTTTTGTGCAGACTGATCATCAAAACTGTTTACTAGATGAGCTACAAGCAAAGGTTAATAATTTTATTATTAAATATAATAAAATGTGGTTGTCCTTATGTTTGAAAAGTTTCCCTAGAATTATTCTACTGCAGTTTAAGCCTATTGCTTCTTGTATAATCCATCATGGATACAGAAACCAGACTTCTGCCTTCCTTTTTGCAGAAGTTTTTCATGTATTTGAAGACAGTCACATTATGTCTTCACAAAATTCATTAGACATTTCATTAGATTTCTACTCATGTATGCGTATAAATATACATACATACATATATACACATATAGTATAAGTAATAGCAATAAAATAGTATCTATAAAATTAAGGGATACTTTTAATCTAACTAAATCCTATATTGTGTTATTCAAATACTGTAGTTGCCCTGTTTTAGCTAGAAAGGAGTGACAGGCAATCCTGTAATATTAAAAGGCTAGAAATGTTAAATGATCAACTCAAAATTAATTACCTGGACTCTTTAGAATAAATTCATTAAGCTCATACTCATGTAAATAATGCTGTTTAAAATTTTTAGGAATTCTTGTAGTTGTACAAAAAAAGAAGTGGGACCTTGAAATGCTTCTCAAACCTCCTCATAACCTCACTGTCACCTTTACTCCTTTTGTTAACAGAGCAAGTCAAAGATAAACAAATTTAATTAAATTCAATTGATGTCATAAGTTATTTATTGTATTTGCTGCCAGGATGCTCACCCACCAGTTGTTTAACACTGTTTAAGTCTTGCTTTACTGTAAGGATGAATCCTGAATTGGCTACTGTTTATGGGGAAACAGGAATGCTGGAAACACCCTTACTGCAAAATCCTGCTGGCCAAGGCAAAAGTCAAGGGGGAAAGCTGAGGCTGTGCAGGTGAGCTCATCCTATTACTTGTCTGAAAAGGAGCATTCCATGGCCCTGGTTAAGTTGGCAATTGCTTAATGGGTGATAATCTTGACAAATCCTTTATCCTGAAAAATCTTAATTTGGGGAACAGGGCACTGAATGGAACCAGAGCAGTTTCCCATTTCTAGTTCTAACCTGAGTTTTACTAAAGTGTTATAAAGAAACTATGCTACTTCTTGTGGATATCTTGTGAGATACCTTTTATATGCCATATTTCATCCTAACACAACTGGCCAAGACAACTTAAGATGAAAGAACTTCTAATGATCCATTGGTAACCCAATATTCTGCCTACCATGAGGGAATACATATTTGGCAATCAAATACTGTTAAAATGAAACAGATCTTCAATAATCACAGTCATATACAATTTGCCTTTCACTAGAAGTATTTTATTGTCTGAATAGCTGGTGCCACGCAAAATAGAAAGGCTGTGTTCCTTGATAAGGAAATAGAAGTTCAAAACAGATTGTTTTACTTTTGCCCTTTAAAAGATTCTTTAACACATTACCTTGCTGCATAGGATAAGTAAACAAATAAACCCTTTATCTATTCTTTAAATTATTTTCATTATTATATTTTCTCAGTGTGAAATAATATCTGGAGATTTCAATTCACTCATTCCAAGTGAAATGTCTGAGGATGGTATCTGACAGATGCACATCCGACTTGTATATGTATGTTACACTTGGATGCATTCCCTCTATTTTCCAGCAAAGAATGGAGTTGCAGCTGTTGCAGCTTGAAGTCTTGTAAATAAATTGTGTGGTGTGAACCACCTAGCATGCCTTCTCTTGCCAAAGGAACGGCTTATTGTACTACCACAAATAGATCAAGCATCTCTAGAGAGGACATAGGTTTTTCTAAATGCTTGGAAGGCTTTTTTCCTCACTCTCTGCCTTATTTCTTCCCACTGCCAGCAATATATTTTGCTAAAAAAACCCCAACAAACAAACCCAAAACCAACTGGATAATTAAACTTTACAGTAACTCCAAGTTTTTGCAGATTGCACTTCTTTTGTGTTTGTTTTGACTATTGTATCTATTAGGGAATGCAACAGAGATGTATTTCTGTGTGATTTTTGCCTAGTGCTCTGATATTCATTTGAGGTGCACTTTTAAGTTGTTCCTTGGGGCCATATTCTTAATGACTTCAAGAGCCACAAGTTCTAGTAACCAAGCATTTCTTACATAAGCATGCACTATGCAGTATGTAGGGCATACTTAAAAAAAATAACAAACAGTGAAAAGAGGAATTTTTTAATTTATTTTGCTTCTGGGAGCACAGATTTATTTTAAAAGCCTTAAAAATAACAACTGGCAAGTAAAAACAACATCAGAAAAGTGAACATAGCACTGTAGGAGATAGATATATATTCTACTAAAATTCAAAAGTGTAAAGACAAAATTTTGCCCTAGCTAAGTCAGATCAGTTTTCATTTAAGTCAATAGACATTGTAAGTGAAGATCTAAGGCAAAATTTACTTCTAAATTTGCCTCCATCCTACCAAGACCCAGTGAAACACAAGAGCTATTCACATCAAGATGACGAAAACAAGTACCCCAGGACCTAGAATTAGTCATCTCTACTCCCCATCACAAACTACTTTTCCTTAGGGTTAGCCCAATACATTATATATAATACATAGCTCACAGACCTGACAATGACCCACATAATCAATCATTACCATTTCCATTTTTGTTCTCTTGCTCACACAAGGAAGAAAGAAGATTTTGTCTTCTCCTGGCTTTATATGAAGATCACTGAAATCCATGGAAGACTCCCGCTGACTTCAGCGGGAGCTGAATTGTTTCTGAATGAGCAATGTTTGACATCAGAATAGCTTAATGCTGCACTAAAAGACACAACTGTGGCTCAGTGATCTTGGAGTTGCTTCTGTGCCAGAATCACTCCCAATTTAGGGTTACTGCCAACCATCCCCAAAACAGCAGACATGGAAAGGCAGAGGCAGGGTGCGGGAATGCTTCCCAAGGAGTCCCTTTGGTGAATAATTTGCAGAAGCACCACTGGGATGGGAAACAGCCCCTTGAATCAGAGTAGGTCTAGAGACCTCAGCAGAACTGGAAGAAGCAGGGGGTGGGTGGGTGGGCAGGAGAAGGAACAGGGAAAAAAAAATGTGAAAAGAGCTAACTGCTTCTTTTGCTTCCATGGGCATGAGATATATCAGATGGTGTGCTTTTTGTGGTGTGTGTATGTGCAATCTTTAACTCCTGCTACAAACGAAAAAGATATAGCTTTTAAATTTGGCCTTTAGGTTTTCAGTTAAATCATGTAGTTTATGTGAACCTCAATTTATGTGTACAGATACTTTGTTTATTATTACTCGTACTGTGGGTTTATGTTATCGAATCCCCCATTCCAAGATGTTATCTTCTAATTTTTTTGTTATTTATTTCTCTGTGCCTCTGTTTAAATTCTCAGTCCCAGAGAACTGAATTATTTTCATACTATTCATATATGCTGCCTCCATTCAAATTTTCAGAAAAATAAGATTTATATCTGTGAACCAGATTAGATTTAAAAAAAAGTGCATGTGTTCAAAAAAGGTAAAAATATCCCAGATGCTTCAGAAAAAATACCTGAAAACTTCTTAGTAATTTACTTTTCCTCTTTTCTCTTATTCTGAATAATCTACCTGATTGATATAATTACATTCTGTTCAAGAAAACGACACATTGCATTTCCTCAGTAGAGACTTACTGAGTTTCAGAGGAAAATCAAGGAAATTTTTTTTTGCGCTCTACATATTCCAGATGACAGATGCAGTAGCTGGATGTGAGTTTTCTCAAAACTGCTATTTTTGTTGCTTTGGTCTATAGGGTATCAGACAGGAAAATTAAAACTTTGGATCCACAGTTTTAAACATTTCCCTATGGCCCATCAGCACTAAGATTGTGATGCAGAGGCAAAAAAATAAAGCATTTGGTAAATGGATAAAGTAAGTACATGGAACCAGAGGCCTCAGAGAGAGGTGGGGTGTGATTCAGTGGGAGCTGAAGATAATGTGTGAGCCAAAACTTGAAGTGAGAAAAAGGATTTCAGTTAAGGAAGCTAGGCCTGAAGCAAGGATAGGGGGTAGAAAAAGGATTAATTCAGGGTCACATGAAACCGAAGCAAAATTATTAGTATACCCTGTTCTCCAGGACATAGAATACAGCTCTGGCCTAGTGAGGTTCCGTGTTCCTCTACAGGAACTATTGACTAGTAATGTGTGTCTATTCTGACTTGTCTATGCAGAGAAAGAAAACCCAATAGTGATATCAATTAAGTCATTAGCTCAAATGCCACAGGTATGTATTATAGGTCTTAAATCTTTTATACGACCCATGCAATCATTAACATTGATGTACTGTGTGCCATGCATCTAAACTCCCGGGGTTTACAGTATGTTCTTTAAAAGGTTAGAAAATCACAGGAAAATATTCTGTGTTAAAAGTGTTCACATATTAAATAGCTATCATATTTCATGACATGTCAGCATTACTGGATCCTTATTTAGCTCCCTTGTGTATGTTTCGTGATACAGAATATGACTCTAGTGATTATTTTTTCCACTTTTATGTAACAGGACCCATTGTTATTGGATCACAGCATGGTCCTTCAACAGCGATGAAGCAAATGAAGGAGGTTATTACTTCGAAGACCTTGCTGCTGTACAAGATGGATGCTATACTAGTGTCCTGGAGAAGAGGACTCTAACTGCCATGAAATTCCTGTGAAATGCTGGGCAGGACTCTCAAGCCAGACATTTTTTTTCCCTCCTTCCTCTTGCATAAACACACACAGACAGAAAGACAGAGAGGCACTCTTTCTCTATTCTCTCACAGTTATATGGGGCAGGCAGGCAGAGGCAAGAATTATTCAGGGAATGAAGGCAGTGAATCCAGAGCAATGAAACCAAGGCGGCAGTGACTTAAAAAGCCTGTATCTAAAGTGTCTGCCTACACCCTGATGTAAATATTCAGCATTCAAAAATAAAACTGAAGTAAATGATAGCTGTGAGCTGAATATAGATGATTGTGTAGAGCAGATACATTCTCTAAGCAGAATATGAAAATAATAAAAAACACCTCACGTGCTTGTTAATAATTGTGAAATTCTCAAATATAGTAGAAAGTCCATGACTTCAGAAGAGGTTATTTTTTGCTGTATAGAAGGTGAAGCTGTACACTTAATAAAAGGACAATGTTTAAATCTGAACAGCTGCCACTTAATTGCACACTATTTATACAGACTACTGAAAGAGGGCTGGGTCCTGTGAAGAGAATAGCATAAAAAATGAGCAAATTATTATATAGGTAGTATTTTTCAGTCTAATACTGATCAGAAAGTATGGAACCAGACTGGATTAGTAGAAAAATGGATGTGCTTCTGTGGCAGATCTTCTGCTCCCCCCTCCCCTCCAACTCCCCCTCCCTCAACCTCTTTCAAGTGATAAACACCTGTGTCGGTGGTGATTGTCGTGGTTTAACCCTGGCTGGACGCCAGGGGCCCACCAAAGCCGCTCTATCACTCCCCTCTAACCAGACAGAGGAGAGAAAAAGTAAATCAAAAGGGCTCGTGCATCAAGATAAGGACAGGGAGAGATCATTTTATCAGTTACCATCATGGGCAAAACAGACTCCACTTGAAAGAAATAATTAATTTATTATCAATCAATCAAAATCAGAGAAGGAGAGGAGAAAAACTGCTAGATCTTAAAAAACCTTTCCCCCCACCCCTCCCTTCTTTCTGGGCACAACTTCACTCCCAGCTCCTCTACACACTCCCTCCAGCGGCACAGGGGGACAGGAATGGGGGTTGAGGTCAGTTCATCACACGTTGTCTCTGCCGCTGCTTCTTCCTAGGGAGAGGACTCTTCCCCTGCTCACACGTGGGGTCCCACTCATGGGAGACAGTCCTCCACGAACTTCTCCAATGTGAGTCCTTCCCACGGGCTACAGTTCTCCATGAACTGCTCCAGCGTGGGTCCATAATTTCCACGGGGTGCAGTCCCTCAGGAGCAGACTGCTCCAGCGTTGGGTCCCCTGCAGGGTCACAGGTTCTGCCGGCAAACCTGCTTCGGCGTGGGCTCCTCCCCCCACAGGTCCGCAATGGCTTGCCAGGAACCTGATCTGGTGCAGGCTTCCCATGGGATCACAGCCTCCTCCCTTCAGGCATCCACCCGCTCCGGCGTGGGGTCCTCCACGGGCTACAGGTGGAGATCTGCTCCACCGTGGACCTCCATGGGCTGCAGGGGGACAGCCTGCCCCACCATGGTCTTCACCACGGGCTGCAGGGGAATCTCTGCTCCGGCGCCTGGAGCACCTCCTCCCCCTCCTTCTTCACTGACCTTGGTGTCTGCAGGGCTGTTTTCTCTTGCATCCTCTCACTTCTCTTCTCTCTCCGGCTACTGAGCCACAGACGTTTTTTTTTTTCCCTTCTTAAATATGTTATCACAGAGGCGCTTCCACTGCTGCGATTGGCTTGGCCTTGGCCAGCGGCAGACACAGGGAAAACTTCTAGCAGCTTCTCACAGAAGCCACCCCTGTAGCCCCCCCGCTACCAAGACCTTGCCACAGAAACCAAATACAGTGATAGATGTGTCTGGTGATAAAGGATGTACCCAGTGGATGTGGGGGACACAGACAGCCAAGGGCTATTGTGGAATGTGCCCACTTAAGCACAGTGGTTGGTATGCAAATATGACTATGAGCCAATTATCTTACCCCCAAAAAAAAGCCCTTTGAGCTCTCCTGCATGGCAGCGGGCTGCAGGCCAGGATCTCTCCTTGAGTAGGGACACCTCTGAAGGTAACTCCTCAAGGTTGAGAGATTCCTTACCACAACAGATTCTTGGTAGGTGGCTAACAGCATGCTAACTCTGAAACCTTAGCTAAGTGATATGAAGGATTGATTGCGCATATATAATCCTTTAGACATAAACCATAGACCAAGTCTGTAACTAGGATTGGATCCAGCTGCACCTAGACTCCTCTCTGAGGAAGGAGTTTAGAAAGCAATAGGATCTTTTCTGGACGTCATGATTCAACCGGAGGGTGTGTCGCGGATGGAGTGAGAGGAAGGCAAAAATAATGTGGTTTATTGGTGTAAAACAGTGAGTTAACAAAGGTCAGTGGTAAATGCGACAATAGTTTATGAGATTTGATGGCAAGGTACACTTTGTTATTTACTGCACAGAGGACAGGGTCAGACAAGACTGTCAGGGAGACCCTCCCGTTGAGTCATGAGGTTCAGAAAAGATCCCCTTGCTTTCTAAACTCCCTCAGAGAGGAGTCTAGGTGCGGCTGGATCTAATCCTAGTCCCAGACTTGGTCAACGGTTTATGTCTAAAGGATTATATATGCGCAATCAATCCTTTATGTCACTTAGCTAAGATTTCCAAGTTAGCATGCTGTTAGTCACTTACCGAGAATCTGTCATGGTAAGGAATCTCTCAACCTCGAGGAGTAACCTTGAGAGGCGTCCCTGCTCAAGGGGAGATCCTGGCGTGCAGCCCGCTGCCATGCAGGAGAGCTCAAAGGGCTCTTGGGCTGCTCACCATTTATGGGGGTAAGATAATTGGCTCATAGTCATATTTGCATACTGACCACTGTGCTTAGATGGGCACATTCCACAATAGCCCTTGGCTATTGCATTGTTATCTGTCTCCCCCCACATCCAGTGGGTGCATCCTTCAGGACCAGACACAGACCAGGTGCACCTATCAGCACCACCACAGGTGGTTATCACTTGAAAGAGGTCAAAGGAGGGGGAGTCAGAGACGAGGGGAGGAGCACACCGCCACAGGGTGTCCCTGACAGCTTTGTCTGACCCTGTCTATGCAGTGTACCGTGCCATTGAATCTTATAAACTATTGTTGCGTTTACCACTGAACTAAGTTTTTGCCTCCCTCTCACTCCATCTGTGACAGTTTCCTACTTTTCTCTCGTGTGTCTGTATTTTCTCTTTTGATATGAGAGTCAAATGTTGTGGCAAAGCCCTGTAGGAATTGAAGTCTCTCCTTTCCCTCTCCCTCTCCCTCTCTCTCTTGTTTTATTGTAGTTATAAAATTACTGATTGCATAAAAGGAATTTCTTAAATGGTAATAGATTTTAAATATGCTTTATGGCTTTAGGCAGCTTATACTTTTCTTTGTTATGTTTGAAATAAGAAGAGAGAGAGCAATAACAGGACCTTTGGCTACTCTAGCTTAAAGAGAAATAAAATTATTCTCACCATGCTGTTGAAGCTAGATTGACTCAGAACTCTGTGTACCTACTTCTCAAGCTACTGCAGGTTAATATATTAATTAACTCATGCATGACTTTCAGGGAAATCTATATTTCAATCAGGGTCCCTAGAGGGAAAAACATTTAAAAGTTACTGTGTGATTATAAACCCTTGAAAGTTTAACACTCCTTAAAATCACTCCTAATATCTAAAGTGGGAGGAGTATGGTTTTCATTACCTGTCTCTCAGAACTTCAAGAAGGTAGATTGGATCAGGTCTTCAGCTCTGCTATAGTGCTGCTGAATAGCTGGTTTAAAAGGAAACAAGCAGTATAATGTTATTTCATAACTTTCAAAAAAACCCCTTATAGAACACTCAAAGTACTGCTGATAGCACATAAATTTTAACCTAGGACAAATAAAGATCTTCAGTGATTCTCCTGTCACGATCCACTATTGGGTTAAACAATTTGGCAGAGGTTAAACCCCCCTGCTTTCCAACCGACCTCAGATAATTCTGGGAGGTTGGGGGCGGCTGGGCTTAACTTCTGATTAACTCCAATGTTTTATCGTGACTAGCTTCCTTTTACATTCTCGGGAACAGAATTAAGACTCAAAACGGAGTCAAGTGCCAAGTCACTTTATTTGGCCAACAACAAATGCGCGAGAGGAAAGCAGAGAAAGAGAGGAAAAGTGAGAAAGGGAAAGAGAGGGGGAGAAACCAACGGCACGGGAGCATTGCTATAGCTACCGCCACGGGTCTATGTGCTGTCCGTGCGGCCTGAGCGATCCACACGGTCCATGCGGCTGGTGCGGCCCGAGCGGTCCAATGCGCCTGATGTATCTTAAAATCTGGCAGAGGGTAGATGTTCCTGGATGCTCTTCTTGGTTTCCGCTGGTTCCCCCTTTCATAGGGTTGTCTTTTTGCATAGTCAATGACTGTTTTGCATACCCACGCCTCCCACTCGGCAGTGGGGCGCATGCCCAGTACCGTCACTAGAGTATGCTCGAAGTTTCTAGGGGGTCCGAGCCCCCTCCCCATTGTCAGTCAACTCTGGGCCCGGGCGCATGCGCAGAGGAGGTGTACACCAAGACAACAGGACACACATTCCTGTGGGGTGGGTCTCAATGGGCTGAAACTGCCCTACAATTGTGGGATTAGGTCATTCTGGTGGGGTGGGACTCAATGGGCTGAAACTGGTGATTAAACTGCCCTGCTCAGTTGCCGTGGTGATTAGGCTTCGGTAGATAAGCTTGCCTGCCACCAATGTTGAGACAAGTTTCTAGTCCCTTACATCTCCTGGGAAATTCTTTTAAGACTTTACAGCACATCCATTCTGCCCCCCTTCTTGAATTCCATCCATAATTAAAAAAAAAAAAGAAAATACACTTCAAAATGAGTGCTTCACATTTCACCATTTCCTTCAGCTGTAGAGGATTTCAACTAGCAAGGATGAATTAGAGATAAGTTTGTTATAATAAAGTGAATGAAGTTTTCTCACCTTGTTATATGACTAGTTCTACTGACTTCAGCATCTCATGTATGATGTGTATTATGTAGTTGTTTAATCAGCACTGAACTGAAATGTGCTTGAATTTCTTGACCCACATTTTAGATTTGGGATTTGACATGATGACAATGATTCAGATTAACTTGCACTTTTTGAGAAGAAGATAGGGAGAGAATGGCTTTGATAAACAGAATATAACTTGTATCTGGAAATGACTGTTTTAAAACCTTCTTTGGCATAAATCTTCAAAAATCAAGATAAGGATTAGAAAAGAAGCATGGAAAACTGATATACAGTCTTAGAGTAACTTCAAATCTCTGGAGTTCAGATATTGTAATGTCATTCCACATTTAGCTAACGTTAAGTTCTCCCAGCAAAAGTGCTAGTATGGAGACTAAAGAAGTTAAAGTAAATTCTAACCTGTCTTTTCTTTGTGGAGATGATGGGTCCTCAAGAAAAATGGTTTTGCAAACACAGTGTGTGATAGGGTGTCTCATCTGAGATTCACATTTTGTTACAAAATGGGCCAAAGAAGAATTACACTTGCAGTATCTTCCTCTCATGTCATCCCCTGAGCATGCTTTGGTATAGCAGAAGATGTCAGCTAGTAAGATTCACTATAGGATTTGCTATGTAAATCTGTACTTATCAACAAACCATTCCATAAGCAGTTTCCAAGTGAATGAAGGTAGAGTAATTCTGGTATGTATGAAGAGTTCATTTTGTTGCACTGTTTTAGGGGAATAATGCTATTTATAACTGGGAAAGGTAATGATGGCCAGGGCCACATGTTTTCCCATATTTCTGCTTAAGTAGTTATGCAATATCATGATCCCATAGATGTGGGAATAAGTAATAACTGTCTGTTTGACTGAACAACTATATTCTGGTCACTTTGAACAACTGTCTTAAATATATTTGATTTTGTGACAGTCATTTATTCATTTGAATGGCTATGTGTACAGCTTTAGAACTTCAGTAAATGATGTTTTTATTATAATAAAGAGGGTGGCTCCAGATCTTGGCTCCTTGAATGTCGTAGCTCTTTAGACAACTATCACTTCATAGAATTACAGAATCACAGAATAATTCAGAGTGGAAGGGATGTCAGGAAGTCTTTATTCCAACTGCCTGACTAAAGTAGGGTCAGCTCTGAGGTCAGTTCTCAGGTTGTTCAGGCTTTATCCAGTAAGTCCAGAAAACCTCCAGGGACAGACACTACACAGCCTCACTGGGCAGCCTGCTCCATTGCTTGACTGCCCTCATACTGAAAAAGTTCTTACACTCATGTTAAGCCTTTCCTGTTTCAGTTTATGTCTGTTGTCTTTCATTCCATGAGATATGTGTGCCATTGAAAAACCTTCTTCCATCTTCTTGGTAGCTTCCCTGTAGGTACTAGTGGGTCTTGTTAGGTCCCCCCAGAGCTCTCTCCAGGCTGAACTAGCCCAGATCCCTCTGCCTGCCCTCACAAGGCAAGTGCTCCAGGTCCCAACTGTCTCAACAAACCTATGATGAACTCTCTCTGGGTTAGGGATGCCTTTCTTCTACTCAGTGCCACCAAACTGGATGCAGTATCAAGATGTCATCTAATGAGTGCTGAGTAAAGGAGAGTAATCACTTCCCTTGAATGACAGACTGTGCTTATGCTAATACAGCCCTGGATTATGTTGGCCCTCTTTGCTGCCATGCCCCACTGTTGCCTCACGCACAGCTAGCTGTGCACCAGGAACCCCAAAGCCTTTTCTGCAGAGCCAGAACTCCCCAGCCAGGAAGTCTGCAGCTTGTATCTTTACAAGGGGTTCTTCCTCTTTCAGTGCAGAACTTGCAAAATTCTTGTTGGATAACACCAGGTTCCTGTTGGCCCATTCCTCCAGTCTGCATCCTTTTGGACCTGGCCTTAAGTTATCACCCAGTCTCCCTAAACTACTGTAATCTACAAACTTCATGAACAAGTACTCTGTCACCTGATCACTGATAGGGATATTAAACAAGACATGTCCAGGAAGAGACTCATGTGGTACCCCATTTGTTAATGACTTCCAGGTTCAGTATGACCCATTGACTTCTACCCTCTAAGTCCAACCATTCAACCAGATTTTTACCTATCTAATTATCTGCCCAGCGAGACCACAATGACTAAACTTGGATACAACACCACTGTGGAAGACAGCATCTAAAACCTTTTTAAAGTCAAGGCTCTTCCCTTACTCACAAAACCAGTCATTTTATCATAGAAGGCAATCAGGATGGTGAGGTATGATTGGCTAAAGCTATATAGATGGTTCCCTTTGTGTGTCCAGAAATGTTATCCAGGAGGACTCATTCTGTGATTTTCTAGGCACCAAAATGAGGTTGAATGGCCTGTACATCCCTGGATCATTGTCTTCATCTTTTCTGAAGATGGGTGCCACACTTGCATTTTTCTAGTTGCCACAGACCTTACCCAGTCTCCATGAACTTTCAAAGATGTTAGAGAGAAGCCTTACAAGCACATTGGGCAGTTCTCTCAACATACCTCAATACAATCCATCTGGTCCCACGAACCTGTATGGGTTTTAGCTCCCTCAAGCAATCTCTCATTTGATCCTCATGCACTTTGCTCATTCTCCTCTTTCAACCCTTTCACTAAGCACAGAGGTCTGGGAGGACTTACTGATGAAGACTAGCAAAAAAGACATTGAGTACCTTAGCTCTGTCTGTCTGCTGTCACTAAATCATCTACTCAATTCAGCAACTGAGCAATATTTTCATTGTTCAGCCTTTTACTACTAATGCAGCAGTAGAAACTCGATGTTCATTGCAAATATCAGCTTAAGTTCAGTTTTTGCTTTCCAGACACCATCCCTAGATGGTGATGCTTCTAGATTCCACCTGTCCCTGCTTCTTGTTCCTCTGTACTATTCTTTTGCATTGGCTGTCTATTATGTGTTCCCATTTTAGGCAAGTCAGTCTTCTGATGTGTCTACTTGTCTCCCTGTGTATTGGGTGGGATTGCTGTTGTGCCCGGAAGATGCTGTCCTTAAAGACCTGCCACGTTTTCCTGAGTTCCTTTACATTTCCCTTTTACCTTCCATTTACCTTTTCCTTGAATAAGCTGAACCCTAATATCCTAAAATTCAGGGTTCATACTCTGCTATTTTCCTTCCTTACTCCCCCAGGATCTTGAACTCCACTACAGTCAAAGTCTCCACTAAACATCTCATTCCCAATCAGTTGTTCTTTTTTAGTGAATAGAAGATATAGTTGTGTGTCACTGCCTTTTTGACCAGTTGTCCCCAACATTCTTCAGACATCTTCTTGGCTTCTTGCATCCCATCATGTTGCCCTTCTAGAAGACGTCAGAGATTGGCAAGAACTGGGGCTGTGATACAGATAGTTCTTTAGCTGTTTAAAGAAGTATTCATCCATGTCCTTACCCTAATCCGGTGGTCTGTAACAAGCTCTCACCATGATGTCACCTTTACTAGCTTCTCCTCTGATCCTGACCTACAAGCTTTCAGCCAATCTGTTGTCCATGCCACAAGAGATCTTCGTACATCCAAGATGCTCCTTCACATAAAGGGCACAGTCACCTGCTTATCTTCCTTGCCCATAATTCTTTGTTCTCATCCATCATAACACCCCAGCCATGTGAGCTGTGCCACCAACTCTCAGTTATTCTGGTGATTTCACAGTTCTATGACCTCATGAGGGGTTCTAGTTCTTCCTGGATGTTTCCCAGGCTGCTAGCACTTACATACAGATGACTAAGGTGGGCTTGCTTTCAACCTTCTTTATAATTCTGAGATCTCTCTTGTTCCGGTATCCCTGCTCATTGCATCCATTGTTTCCTCATTAGCTGTGGGTTGTAATCTCTCACCCACATGTTTTAATGTAACAGACAATATGGATGCAGATGTCACTTTTCAGTGCACTAAAATGTACAGAGCATATTTTGTACTCAGAACGAAAAATTCCCCCAGCTGTCTAAACTGCTCACTAGCCTACGTCAATTAGGAGCCCTTGACATCTGGCCTAATGCAAGCAAAGGCTGCACAATAATATCTCAACCAATTAAATTGAAGAATTCCATTGTGCCTTAAAAGGTATTAGCCACTATTATACTGCCTGTGGACTTGCCCATTCATGAGTTATTAATGTCACTAGGAAATTCTTATATTTCAATACTCTCTTACTCTAATATATTACTGTGAGAGATGAAAAAGAATGAAAATAAAATGATAGCAGGAAATAAATAATTTATATCTGAATGTTAAATGTAAAATGGGAGAGAGCATAGAAAGTTTCATGTAAAGACAAAAAAATGAAATCTCATTTTTCAGTACATGATATTTTGTCTGTTCCTCATAGGGTAGAGAAGCAGTACATGGGAAAATAAAAATGGCTGACAATTTTAAATACACGGGTTGGAAAAGGTCAAAGTAACAGCATACCCCAACTTCTCACAGAAAAGAGAAAATACTAGTTTTCAAATACTTCATCCAATTGACAGAACTTTTATTACCAAAAGGTGCTTTAATCTATTAGGGCACCTCTGAATTTCACAATCATTCTTAGAGTCAATGGGAACTCAAAGTTAGATGGCTATTGTACTCACTACCAAAAATGACAATGTAAATGAATATTATTCCTGCTAGATACATGTTATTTAATAAATGTTATAACAATTTCTTAAATATACAGTAGGCAAAAGTATTCTCTTACAATACTCTGTGATTCACACTTTCAGAAAATGCCACTTCCAGAATGAAAAAGCATGTGACTGAACAACCATGAAAACACCAGCACTTGAAAACACTAGCTCTACTGTCTGTCCTTCAGAAATACTCCTTTAAAAAGTACATACAGGCAAAACTTCTTTCAGGTTCTTCTCCATGCTTGTCTCCTTTAATCCTTTCACTCATTTCTTCCACTTGACCCTAATCTTAATGCCATCACTGGCAAAAGTATTTTTCTTCTCCTCATTCTGTTCAAGTTCTCTCTTGACCCTAGCACCTTTAAACTAATTTTCCACCCTGCAGGGATTCTGTCTCCAGAGTTAAACACTTGCCCACTTTCTAGTCTCCAAAGATATTCAGTCCCATACAACAACGACTTTCCTTTGCAGTATATTTCCTCTTGGAGTAATGTAGTCAGTCTTTTTTTTTATTCTATTTTCTGTGACAAATATGAGGATATTTTATTCTCTCTTCTAAGCTATGATTACGTATCTGATACCCTTTCATCTCAAGCCCTGAATATTGCTTTTAAGTATAACATTTTTGCTTCTTGCAAACTATTATGACATCAATCACATCATCATTCCTATACAAAGGTAAATATATTTGTATTTATAGTCATAATATTAATACATTTATTCTTATTATATTTATTCATAATTGAGGATTTTCTCCTTTTTCACAAGTAAATTATACTCAGATCCTACATGGCTTAGTGTGTGGTTGACATCAAATCATCATTGAACAGGCTCAAGCTAAATCTCTTTGCTTATGCTAAGGAAAGAATCTCAGGAAAGGTCACAGTTGATGTAGAGTTTCATCTGCTTCAAAATCCATTCAGTTCTGATCAACTAATTGTGTGAAAAAAAGCAGCTGGATTCATTATTTCATCCTTATTTAAGGAACCCTTCTTAACAACTTCAGTGTTCCTTGAAAAAATCTTACCTTTACTTAAGACTGATGATGACGTGTCAGTAACACGTACCTTTATCACTTTGAGATGACTCTATCAGCAATCAATATACCTAAGTCAATATATAACAGAACAGTATATCTTAGAAAAACAAGATTTTTTCTCTGTTCCAGGTTTCTATATTCTTTGTCAACTCTGAAAGCAGGGGCTTGTCTTAAAATGGTTGAACCCCAGCAAAAGATGTGTAAAGGATTATCTAAAGCATCAAGATAAGATTCAGGATCACTAATTCCATTCTTTATAATGAGATGCTCATTGGAAAGATAAATTAAACTATCAAAAGTTCAAACATGTAAGTTTCATGCATTTAATTTCAAATAGATCTAAAATATATTTCTTCAGTCTTCACTTCTTTTGTACATAGTAGCATATTCATATGCAATGCTTATATTATTTATTCTGATTTATGTCAGAAAAAAAGGCAGAAACAAAAATTTTCTTTTTTTTTTTTCTGTAGAAAGGATAGCTAACACTTGATTAGTATCTTATTTAAGATGGTTAGTAGAATTCTCACTCGCGTTTAATTTTATAGGAATCTTCTATTGGTAGTCCATAGTTTTTTCCATTCAGAATAAAATTTATTGTTCTTTCTTGTCATCTACACCTGAAATTCTATGAATGAAATAATTTACTATTATGTTGTTAAAATATACTAAAAATTATTCCTGTGGGATGCTGGTGAGAAATAGGCTGGTGAGCTTGGTCTCAAATTGGTGTGTTTTATGTTTCAAATGCTCATTTATACTTTATTTTCCACCATGATAACATCCTTTCAGGTAAGTTTTAGAATTCTAGCTTTTATGGCTCAACTCTTGCATCTATCATCTTCCTGAATCATCAAAAATAATGATTAAATCAATCCCACATACTTCACAACTGTTTCAACATCAGGTGCAATACACATTTCATGAAGCTCCTTAATTTATGTGCTGAATATTTCTACCCAACTTTGGCACATAATGATTTTATTACCATTTTTGTACTTTTTTGCTATCTTGATACTTCTGCTATGAGGACTTTATTATCTTCAGTACTCTGTTATTTCACATATTCCTGTATACTTCTTTGTTGTGGTTTAACCCAGGTGGCAACTAAGCACCACGCAGCTGCTCGCTCACTCCCCCCCCCCCCGCTCAGTGGGATGGGGGAGAGAATCGGGAAGAAAATAAAAGGTTAGAGCCGAGGGCTGAGATAAAGACAGTTTTAATAAGAGAAAATAATAATAATAGTGATAATGAGAATGATAACAGAATGTACAGAATATACAAAACGAATGATGCACAATGCAATTGTTCACCACCTGCCGACCGATGCCCAGCCCTTCCCGAGCAGCAATCAGTCCCCAAGCCGCGATCAGTACCCGAGCTGCGACCTCTCTCCCCGTGACCGACCGACGGACTAACCCCCCCGAGCATGACATTATATGGTATGGAATAGCTCTTTGGACAGTTTGGGTTAGCTGTCCTAGCTGTGCTGTACTCCCAGCTTGTTATGCGCCTGGCCGAGCAGGAGAAGCTCAAAAAGTCCTTGAGTAGTCTGAGCACTACTTGGCAACAACTAAAAACATCAGTGTGTTATCAACATTCTTCTAGCACTGAATCCAAAGCACAGCACTATGCTAGCTTCTGTGAAGAAAATTAACTCTATACCAGCCAAAACCAGGACATTCTTCACTTTTAACTTTTAGCAGTAAATGTTTGCTGTTGTCTGCTAATTTCTTGCTCTCGTCAGCTTTGAAAGTGAAGGACTAATTTAAGTAAGGTTCTTCTGTTTTCTGCCTTGTATATTTTCATGTTCCTATAATTCTGTTCTACAATTTGAGAATAGTGTGTAAGGAAGATATTATACAAGATAAAACTTTATTGCCATAAATAAAAGCAAAAAGTAAAAGGTTAACAGTGAAATGTCATATCAGACAGAGACCAGCAATGAACAGAGCATTCACTGCATCAAAACATTTTTGCAAAGGATGAAAAGTATAATATCCACCTCTTCAGAAACTCAAAGAATGAATAAACTGTGGTTAAATAGACTGCTCTTTGCAGCCTTGTTACAGAAAGTCATTATAAAGCACTTCAAAAACTCAGAATGAAGAACTGAAAAGCTACTTAAACATTTCTAACAGAAATTATTAAGGAAGCACAGAAAAAAAAAAAAAAACTTAGATAAGCTGACTAAAAACATTCCAAAAGATTCCATACATGAAAGGGGAAGATAAAGAACTAAATGTCAGAAGGATTATTGAAAACTAAAAAATAAGCATATGCAAACAAACAGATAACAGCACATTCCAAAATAGAAACCAGTCAATGGCAAGAAATAAATAACTAATAAAAAATTTGACAGTGAACATAATTAAAGAAAAAAGGTTTCACAGAGAGAATGAATTAAAGCTCTGAACAATCCCTGGGAAAATTAGGTCATATGGTTTAAATTTGCAGCTGTAAATTGGATAATTTTTAAATAACACACTTAGATAAATAAATTACTTGAAATGTTCAATTTTGTTTCTCCATATGCACAACAATATGTACTGGAGACTTGTTGCAAGAGTCTTCGTTCAGGCAATGCTTCTAGGAGATTCAGTGAAAATTTGACTTATGAAAAGCTTACTGAATGGATTGTTTTAAGTGTAAAGATAATTCACTATCACACTGTGATTTGTTCTGTCTTCTCCAGTGATAGCTGGGTCTCACAGATAAGCCAGCTATATGGCACCGACCGATATTTTCTTCTGTTAACCACTAGATGCTCACATTTAGAAGCTTGTGGACTGCTGTTAAATTACGTAAGAATGCAGCATGTGCAAACTGGATAGTTAACTCCAAGATAAGGTACGTGCCTACAGACTCTCACCAACAAATATTTTCTATATTTAAAAATGTCTTTACAGTCAGTCTTCCAGCAAAAAAATCCCATCAATAATATTATTCTGTCAAATGTTTAAACTCAAAAAAATTAAAGTCAAATTCTGAACAAATATTGCTGATAAGGTTGGCCAACTGCATGTGTTTGGTGTGTGGCTGATATATCTAACACAACTCTTACTGTGGGCAGTTAGGTATCTCTTGTAGGTGATATACCATTCTCAAGAACAGAGTTGATGTTTCAGTCTTTCAAATGTGAAATTTGGGAGTGAAAAAGATTCAGATATAACTTGAATGTCATAATTTCACATATTTACCTTGGATTTAAAAGGCTTAATTGCTAATGTGGCATTTCATCACTAGATATCTTATTTACTAATTTTTCATTCCCCATTTTTCCAACCTTCAATTAAATTCAGTTTGACTTCTTAGAATCATAGAATCACTGTGGTTGGAAAAGACCTTTAAGACCATTGAGTCCGACCTTTAACCTAACCCTGCCATCCCACCACTAAACCATGCCCCTAAGCACCTCATCTATCCTTCTTTTAAATACCTCCAGGGATGAGGACTTGACCACCTCCCTGGGCAGCCCATTCCAGAGCCTGACAACCCTTTTGGTGAAGAAGTTTTTCCCAATGTCTAGCCTAAACCTGCCCTGGTGCAACTTCAAACCATTCCCCCTCGTCCTATCGCCCCTTGCCAGGGAGAAGAGGCCGACCCCCACCTCGCTACAGCCTCCTTTCAGGCAGCTGTAGAGGGCGATCAGGTCTCCCCTCAGCCTCCTCTTCTCCAGACTAAACAACCCCAATTCTCTCAGCCGCTCCTCTTAAGACTTGTGCTCTAGACTCCTCACCAGTTTTGTGGTTCTCCTCTGGACATGTTCCAGCAATTGTTCCCAATTCTTGGGAATGCCCTTAGGAACTGTAGCATTTCTGTGATTTTTTTATAATTAATATATTGTCAATCTCACAAAGCAGCTCTTGCTACTTTGCAGCTGATACTACTTGTGTGGTAAAACCGCTAAGTAACATGGCATTATTTCTGATTAGTTCTTTGATGTTATAAAGAACAACTGTGACAACTAGGTGTTCTTAAGCAAGAGGCAACAGGAGATAGGGAAGGTTTAAATGATCTTTAAACATTATAAAACATTTCCTGAATTATTTTATTCAAAAAAGAAAGAGAAAGCCTAAATTTTTAGAGAAGATATAAAAATATTACCATCAAATCAATATTATTAAATTTCAAAAAAACCCCATTGACTCTTCCCTCTCCCCAAAAAACATATATCCTATTTTTCAGAGAAAGTTGTCTCGTTTTCTCTAGGGGATGTTGATGATAGGTGACAGGGATCATTTTGCTGAAAATCTGTTTTTCTTTCAAAAAATATCTTGGTAGAAAATTTTCAGCCAGACCTATTTTACTTGATAAATTCATACCAGGAGGTTATCTGCTTCTCTGTCCTTTCTCAGGAGCACATATGCACTCTGATCATCAGCACTCATTTGGCTACATTAATTATTACAGGATTCAAAGAAAACAGGGAAAAGTGGCTTTATGTTGCATACTGCGCTCATCCAGTTCTCATGGAGCTGTTGAAACCTCAGGCTTGCGTAACTTGTAACTTGGGTTGAAAAAAAGCCATCCTTCTTCAGGCCTTTTAATAACTCCCAAGTGGCATTTGCATAGTTCAGAACAGTTGGAATATTTATACCCTGTTCTGTTGACAAATGAGTCTTAAATACTACTTCTGCAGAGCTAGCTGAGCAACTTAAATTCCTTTAAAGCTTATTTTTCCCAAATCAAAAGAATTCTCAGATAGGTAGGGTTTAAAGTCTGCTACTAAAGCTGACATAACAGAGGTTAAATATAGTGTGGATCAGAATCTGTCCCTTAGTCTACTCTGGCAATGGGTTTTCTTATACTGGGACTTATGTCTGAAAAGCAGAATACTATTCAGCTCCCTTCTTGCAAGACTATTTTAAGGAGAATTTGAAGGAGTCACTTCAGCAAAAGTTAACACTCTTGCAAAGTTAACAACAATAAACATGTATAGTAGAAATATATACAGCTTGATTTTTTATACTATATAACATGTCCAATCTACTGGATGAGTCAATGTGTTGCTGCAAAGAGCTCTGCAGTGTACAGTGCAATTATTTATTTTCTATTGTGTCTAATACATACCAAGTCACTAACATGCAACTAAGCTACACATTAACTTGCTCACCATCCCAGACACCCAGTGAGTTTCTGTTAGTTGGGTAGTCACCATCAATGGCGAATGATCCACTATTCCTTGAAGAATGCTGGTTATTTCAAGTTACCATCTTCCAATTATTTTTTTTGTTTCCTTAAGATTTTATAGCTTCCAGCTAATATTGTTCCTCCTGTGTCTTTGAGCTCCTAATAATTGCTATCTTAATGATTAAACTTCTGTGGATTTAAATTTCCTATCTCTAATTGTTTAGGATCATATAATTTTTGACACATTCACAATGATTTTCTCAACAAAACTGAATTAACATCCCACAGCTGTGTTACACCAAGCTGACCTTTGATTAGACAGCTAAAATCCTGTGTGAAGGGTTTCAGTTTCATCTTGAAAGTGCATTAATTTACTTAAAAATCTCTGCATTTCTATTTCAAAGTGATAAAAAGCAACAAATGCAGAAAAAACCATATCCATATTTTTAGATGTTTTTGGGAAATGTCCAAAGGAAGAACATTAAGTGAGCAAATTAAAACTAATGCAAGCTTCTGAGGAAATTGTCTTGAAATATAAAGACTGGTTGAAATGATGATGTTATCTTTAGAAGTTGTCCTTCAAAAATAAAACAAATCAGACAAGTAAAGAGAAAAGCTACAAATGTTAACTGGAAAGTTATTTATGGATTCATGCTCATCTGATAGGAACGAGTTGTAATATTTTTAGACAAGACAATTTCATAGTTGTGTTTGTGCACTGTCTAGTGCTACAATTCAGATTGTTCATGAACATTTCAAAAGCTCTAGAAATAGAAAAAAAAAAGAGCAAAATTAATTCTGATTAATTTTCGTTCCCTTTTTCTTGCACATTCACCTCTTATGAAATTGAAACGGTTTTTAGGCTATGATATGTTTATTTCTCATTGTACAGTATAGTTGCTGTACTAAAATTTGTTAGAGGAAATCTAATTCAATTTAAAAACAACTTGCTCCATGACACATTGTACTGTGTCAATCAATGACAACCTCTATAAGCTAGTTAATAATAAAAACTTTGTGGGACATTGTACTGAACAGAATACTGCGATAAGAAAGCTGCTTATAATCGGATTTTTTTTTTTTTAAAAAAAGGAATTTCTGCTGACATAAGATTAAAAGGATGTCCTTGTGAGGTGAAAAAAGGCTGTTGAAACACATAAAGACATTCTGTACAAATGCTCAAAAATGGTGTAAATTCAGAACTCTTTTTTTCTAATGTGTTTTCTGTGCCCTAAACTTTTCTGCCACTTGTATGAGCCATGTTCATTTGATCAAATACAGACTATTACAAAGTATTTATCTCCAAAACAAGAATAATACAGGACACAGGTTTTGTTACACTTTCACACAAAAAGACCCTATTCAAGCTTTTTTCAGTTATTATCATGTGGTTACTGCTATGTCCACAGAAAAAAAGTTAAATTTTAAATGGTTTATTTTTCTATTTCTAATATAAAGGAGACCATAAATCCACATGGTCATATATTTCTTTTTATATTCTTCAGTTAATCTGTGTGGCTGTTTTGCTCTCATTTGATTCTCATGCATTGTGTCTTTGTTACTGTTACTTCCACAACTTCTATGTCTTGATGTAAGTAACACGAGTGAAATATCTTGTATTTCTTCCTCATGCTTCATTATCATTCAAATGTTAAAACAGTGTGCAGATTATGTGGTAGCAAACCATTAAAAAAAAAATCCCATTATTTTTGTGTAATAATAGAAGCATTTATATATTAATTTGATATAATATGCTTATATTATCAGTGCCAACAGGTCTAATTTTTACACAGATATTTGAAAGAGTAGCCTGTCATAGACACCTAAATGTTAGGTTACCTGGTAATTCCCAGTATAAGACTGAATTACTTGGCTGATATCTTTGGACTGTGAGATGAAAGGGAAGGGAAGAATTTCAGCACAAATGGTACATTCTTACATGGAGGAGAGTGATAACTAATCACTATGGATTAGTTGTGCCCACAAAGATAATTTTTTTTTTTTTTTTTACAGTAAAAAAAAGTGGGGGGGATCAGTGTTTGCTCACAAAAGCCTAACTTCTGGCTTTCACTTACTATCTTTGTATGATTTTGCAAATGCAGGTAATTGTAGAATGTCTCTGGTTAATGAGTGCAAAGAATGAAGTTTTTTAGTATCATACCTGTGCAGCATGCCTTCAGATCTCATTAATAAATGGATAAAATACATGCCTCCTGCTCTATTTTTCAATAGAGACAGCTGTAGCTTCTCTGTTCTGTGTAGGACTTGTTTTTATTAATATGTGCTGGAATGTGCTAAAATAGGGCTTGTAAGGACCATTGGACTTTAACCAGAATATCATTTTTGAGAGTTCTGGCCAGGATGAGTTGCAAAAGAGGTCTCAGTAATGCAAAAATGGCAATAGTTCCAAGCCTTAACAAAAGCAGATATTTCTGTGATTTAAGAAACTTCATAACAAATATTGAAGCTTCTACAGATTTTGAATTCCCAGTATTCACACTGATCTTTGTCGTGGTTTAACCCAGGTGGCAACTAAGCACCACGCAGCTGCTCGCTCACTCCCCCCCTCCCTCAGTGGGATGGGGGAGAGAACTGGAAAGAAAATAAAAGGTTAGAGCCGAGGGCTGAGGTAAAGACAGTTCAATAAGAGAAAATAATAATAATAGTAATAATGAGAATGATAACATAATATACAGAATATACAAAACGAATGATACACAATGCAATTGCTCACCACCCACCGACCGATGCCCAGCCCGTCCCGAGCCACGATCAGTCCCCGAGCAGCGAGCAGTCCCCGAGCAGCGACCTCTCTCCCTGCAACCGACCGATCGACTAAACCCCTGAGCATGACGTTATATGGTATGGAATAGCTCTTTGGACAGTTTGGGTTAGCTGTCCTAGCTGTGCTGTACTCCCAGCTTGTTATGCACCTGGCCGAGCAGGAGAAGCTCAAAAAGTCCTTGAGTAGTCTGAGCACTACTTGGCAACAACTAAAAACATCAGTGTGTTACCAACATTCTTCTAGTACTAAATCCAAAGCACAACACTATGCTAGCTTCTGTGAAGAAAATTAACTCTGTCCCAGCCGAAACCAGGACATTCCACCCCTTATTCTATACCATTTACGTCATGCTTAGGTCATACCCTTACAATACATTCCAATTAATCATCACCACTTTCCCATTATTTGATACATACACACAGATATCATTCCCTTAGTCTATGGGCCATCCCTTGAAAATGTCCATGGGGTTAATTTAGTTCATGGTTTTGGGCTCCATCTGTCGTAACAGTCTTTCAGGGCAGGAAAGATGGGGTTGGGTTGTTAAATGCTGAAGTCAGTTCTGGTTCCATCCACTGCACTTCCTCAGTTTCTTCAACATTCATTCTTCTTAATCTGGGCCATTCTTACTGCTATACCATTGATAGGATATACAGCAATAGTAAAAATGATGACATACTGTTTTATACAGCAATTAACATTATACAATTCAGTTCATTGGCTGTTTTCACCCAAAATCAAATCCCTTTGAGGTACACATCGGACTTCCCCGTCCTTCCGCATCACCCACCAAGTAGAGCCAGGTCCTTGAGCAAAAGCAATCCCACGGATGGGTTTGCCTTTACCTGATGCAGGAGAAACCCAGACTGTCTTCCCCAGCATATTTTTTACATGCACTACAGGGACTTTATCCCCTTCTACAGTACGTAAGAGGTTTGATTGGGCAGGGCCAGCTCGGTTGGCGGATCCTCTAGTGTTGACTAACCAGGTAGCTTTTGCTAAATGTGTATCCCAATGTTTGAATGTTCCACCACCCATTGCTTTCAGTGTAGTTTTTAACAGTCCATTGTATCGTTCAATTTTCCCAGAGGCTGGTGCATGATAGGGGTTGTGATAGACCCACTCAATGCCATGCTCTTTGGCCCATTTGTCTATGAGGTTGTTTCGGAAATGAGTTCCATTGTCTGACTCAATTCTTTCTGGGGTGCCATGTCGCCATAGGACTTGTTTTTCAAGGCCTAGGATAGTGTTCCGGGCAGTGGCATGGGGCACAGGGTATGTTTCCAACCATCCGGTGGTCGCTTCCACCATGGTGAGCACATAGCGCTTGCCATGGCGGGTTTGTGGGAGTGTGATATAATCGATCTGCCAAGCCTCTCCATATTTGTATTTCAGCCATCATCCTCCATACCAAAGAGGCTTTAACTGCTTGGCTTGTTTGATTGCAGCACATGTTTCACATTCATGGATAACCTGTTTCCATAGTTAAGTCCACACGAGCCCATCTGTATGTTGCATCTCTTCCTTGATGGCCTGAGGTGTCATGGGCCCACCGAGCTAGAAACAATTCACCCTTATGTTGCCAGTCCAGATCCACCTGAGCCACTTTGATCTTAGCAGCCTGGTCTGCCTGCTGGTTGTTTTGATGTTCTTCAGAGGCCCGACTCTTGGGTACATGAGCATCTACGTGATGCACTTTTACAACCAAGTTCTCTACCCGGGCAGCAATATCTTGCCACAATGTAGGCACCCAAATGGGTTTGCCTCTACGGTGCCAGTTGCTCTGTTTCCATTGCTGCAACCACCCCCACAGGGCATTTGCCACCATCCATGAGTCAGTATAGAGATAGAGCACTGGCCATTTTTCTCTTTCAGCAATATCTAAAGCCAGCTGGATGGCTTTCACCTCTGAAAACTGACTCGATTCACCTTCTCCTTCAGCAGTCTCTGCAACTTGTCTTGTAGGACTCCATACAGCAGCCTTCCACCTCCGATGCTTTCCCACAAGATGACAGGACCCATCAGTGAACAGGGCATATTGCTTCTCATTTTCTGGCAATTTATTGTACAATGGGGCTTCTTCAGCACGCACCACCTCCTCCTCTGGAGATATTCCAAAATCTTTGCCTTCTGGCCAGTCCATGATCACTTCCAAGATTCCTGGGTGACTGAGGTTTCCTATTCGAGCCCGTTGTGTAATCAGTGCGACCCACTTACTCCACGTAGCATCAGTTGCATGATGTGTAGAGGGGACCTTCCCTTTGAACATCCAGCCCAGCACCGGCAGTCGGGGTGCCAGGAGGAGCTGTGCTTCAGTACCAATCACTTCGGAAGCAGCTCGAACCCCTTCATATGCTGCTAATATCTCTTTTTCAGTTGGAGTATAGCGGGCTTCAGATCCTCTGTATCCTCAACTCCAAAAGCCTAGGGGTCGGCCTCGAGTCTCCCTGGTGCTTTCTGCCAAAGGCTCCAGGTGGGGCCGTTCTCCCCGGCTGCGGTGTAGAGCACATTCTTTACATCTTGCCCTTCCCGGACTGGTCCAAGGGCTACTGCATGCACTATCTCCCGTTTAATTTGTTCAAAGGCTTGTCGTTGTTCAGGGCCCCGTTTGAAATCGTTCTTCTTCCGGGTCACTTGGTAGAGAGGGCTTACAATCTGGCTGTAATTTGGAATATGCATTCTCCAAAAACCCACAACGCCCAAGAAAGCTTGTGTTTCCTTTTTGCTAGTTGGTGGAGACATAGCTGTTATTTTGTTGATCACATCCATTGGAATCTGACGACGTCCATCTTGCCATTTGATTCCTAAAAACTGGATCTCTTGTGCAGGTCCCTTGACCTTTGTTTTATGGCAAAACCAGCCTTCAGAAGGATTTGGACTATTTTCTTCCCTTTCTCAAAAACTTCTTCTGCTGTATTGCCCCACACAATGATGTCATCAATGTATTGCAGGTGCTCTGGAGCCTTACCCTGTTCCAGTGCTGTCTGGATCAGTCCATGGCAAATGGTAGGGCTGTGTTTCCACCCCAGGCCAGTCAGTTCCAGGTGTACTGGATGCCCCTCCAAGTGAAAGCAAACTGTGGCCTGCACTCTGCTGCCAAAGGGATTGAAAAGAAAGCATTTGCAATATCAATTGTGGCATACCACTTGGCTGCCTTTGACTCCAGTTCGTATTGAAGTTCTAACATGTCCGGCACGGCAGCACTCAGTGGTGGCGTAACTTCATTCAGGCCACGATAGTCTACTGTCAGTCTCCACTCTCCATCAGACTTTGTCACTGGCCATATGGGGCTGTTAAAGGGTGAGCGAGTCTTGCTGATCACTCCTTGGCTCTCCAGTCGACGAATCAGCTTATGGATGGGAATCAGGGAGTCTCGGTTGGTGCGATATTGCCGCCTGTGCACTGTTGTGGTGGCAATCGGCACTTGTTGTTCTTCAACACTCAGCAACCCCTCAACCAAAGGATCCTTTGAGAGACCAGGCACGGTAGACAGCTGCTTAATTTCTTCTGCCTCCAATGCAGCTATACCAAAAGCCCACTGGTACCCTTTTGGGTCCTTGAAATACCCTCTCCTGAGGTAGTCTATGCCGAGGATGCACAGAGCATCTGGCCCAGTCACAATGGGGTGCTTTTGCCACTCATTCCCAGTTAGGCTCACTTCAGCCTCCAATACAGTCAGCTCTTGGGATCCCCCTGTCACTCCAGAAATACAAATGGATTCTGCCCCTATATGGCTTGATGGCATTAGAGTACACTGTGCACCAGTGTCTACTAGAGCTCTATACTTCTGTGGGTCTGACATGCCAGGCCATCGAATCCACACAGTCCAGTAAACCCAGTTGTCCCTTTCCTCCACCTGGCTGGAGGCAGGGCCCCTCTAATCCTGGTCACTGTTGCTCATGGTTTGTGTGTATGAGTCAGAAGTTCCTTCATCACAATCAGAATTAAGATCAGCCCTTCTATTTTGTCTGAAAAAACGATGATCTACCCCATCTCTGGAAATTGGAGCAACAAGTTTCCTGGAAGAGCCCCCTTTTGTGTTTGTTTTTCTTTGCAACTCGCGTACTCGTGACTCTAGGGCCGGGGTAGGTTTTCGATCCCATTTCTTCATGTCCTCTCCATGGTCACGCAGGTAAAACCATAGAGTGCCCCGTGGTGTGTACCCTCGATATTCTTTTTATTGAGCAGAAAGGCACTTACTTCTAATGGCTGAGATACTGGTCTGTACAGGAGGGGAGTAGGGCATACGCTTTTCAAATTGTTCAAACTTCCGGGACAGTTTATCCACAGCAGAGATGAGGGAAGAAGAGATACTTTCTTCATATTCCTGGAGCTGGCTAACCACTTCATCCACTGTCGGTCCCCGTCCAGTTTCCCAGCTCAGCATTGCCCATGTGTTGGCATATGATGTTGGTGCGCTCTGTAACAACTTCCGCCACATGAGTCGTGTGCACTGGACATTATCTGCATCTTTGGGCAACTGGTCATTGTCCAGGTCACTATAAATCACTTCCAGGACAGCCAATTCCCTCAGGTACTGGATGCCTTTCTCCACGGTGGTCCACCTGGGCGATATATGATATCTTCCTTGAAGGGATATCTTTCCTTCATGGCTGACAGTAGTCGTCTCCAGAGGCTGAGGACTTGTGGCCCTTTTCCAATCATTTTGTCAATGCCCCCTTCCCTAGAAAGGGATCCTAGTTGCTTGGCTTCCTTACCCTTCCAGTTCCAGGCTACTGGCCCCATTATCCCAGCATCGGAGTAGCCAGGTGACAATGTGCTCACCTGGACGACGGCTGAAATCTTTTCGCATATCTCGCAGCTCACTCGAGGATAGGGATTGGGTGGTTTCTGTCTCATTTATGAGCTCTTCCTCCTCCTCTTGTGATGGCCCCGCTTTTTCATCCTCCCTTTCTAAACAAGTTGACTTTCGCTTCCAAGATTTCTTCTTTTGTATAGGGGCAACTGATACTAGCATGGGTTGGTTCCCTGGTTCAGCCGCAGTGCCTGTGGCCTGGGTTGGAGTAGCCGCAGTGTGTATCACCAGGGTTGGAGTAGCCACAGTGGATATCACTGGGGTTGGAGTAGCCGCAATGGCTGTGGCCAGGGTTGGAGTAGCTGCAGTGGCTGTGGCCTTGTCATCAGATCCAGAGACTTTCTCTTCCCGTTGGATGTATTGAATCGTGTTGAACAGGGTTCGGTAAGCATGGGCCAGGCCCCAGCACATTGCAGTGATTTGTGTTTGCTTAGAATTGCCAGGGTGACAGCATACCTTTTCCAAATATTCTATCAGTTTTTCAGGATTCTGCACTTGTTCAGGAGTGAATTTCCAAAACACTGGAGGTGCCCATCGTTCTAGGCATTTACCCATACTACCCCAAATACCCTGCCACTCATAACTATCCAGCCCTGGGGCAGACATCTGGATGGTATTATTAAGTTGCTTACTAACTTTGGACAAAACTGAAACAATATTCCAAACAGATATCAATAGATATATCTTAACTATCCAAGGATGTTCAAGATACTGAAAAGTTATTGTAGTGAAGGAGGAAACATCATCAAAGAAGGCAGAGAAAGTGCCATTCTGTATTTCCTCCAAAACAAACTTTTCAGAGTCCAATGTACAATTGCTAATTTCCCCCACAAGGTGGTAGCCAAAGTGCAGTACAGACTTCGACATGAAACCCAAATACCAGATAAAGCTCAAGGTCATTGTTTTAATAACAAGTCTCCCAAGCAAAACATGTTTAGTCACCGCAGAGCATAGCAAACTGCAAAAACCAACACCAACTTTTTAACAAGTACAGCAAAGGAGGGAGCATGGTGCAGATTGGATAAAATAAGATTGAGAACAAGTGAATCAAATCGCGACCCACAACTGTTTAACAGATAAAATTTTCTTAGTATTCTCTGGTTAGTCTGTCATTATCTCGAGCCCTTCGAGCCCCACTTTGGGCGCCAAAATAGGACTGTCGTGGTTTAACCTGGCTGGCAACTAAGCACCACGGAGCCGCTCGCTCACTCCCCCCCTCCCTCAGTGGGACGGGGGAGAGAATCGGGAAGGAGAAAAAGGTTAGAGCTGAGGGCTGAGGTAAAGACAGTTCAATAAGAGAAAATAATAATAATAGTAATAATGAGAATGATAACATAATATACAGAATATACAAAACGAATGATACACAATGCAATTGCTCACCACCCACTGACCGATGCCCAGCCCATCCCGAGCCACGATCAGTCCCTGAGCCACGATCAGTCCCCGAGCAGCGAGCAGTCCCCGAGCAGCGAGCAGTCCCCAAGCTGCGACCACTCTCCCCGCGACCGAACGACCGACCGACTGACTAACCCTACCCCGAGCATGACGTTCTATGGTATGGAATAGCTCTTTGGACAGTTTGGGTTAGCTGTCCTAGCTGTGCTGTACTCCCAGCTTGTTATGCGCCTGGCCGAGCAGGAGAAGCTCAAAAAGTCCTTGAGTAGTCTGAGCACTACTTGGCAACAACTAAAAACATCAGTGTGTTACCAACATTCTTCTAGTACTAAATCCAAAGCACAGCACTATGCTAGCTTTTGTGAAGAAAATTAACTCTATCCCAGCTGAAACCAGGACAATCTTTTAAAAAACATTCTCCAGAGGACTACTCTAAAATTGGACTAGATCAGAATTTGTACATTTTGGTCCTTTCATGGATCTGGGCCTGAGCATCAGATTAGAAGTATGTAGTAACCCATAGCTAACTACTATTCTAATTAACTGTAATTAAATGTAATGCAATTCAATTAAATGTAATTAAATTAAATGCACCCATTACTATTTAGAATATGTAATGGAACAATACTTGTAAACAAACTCTTGTTTCCACAGAGAAAAGTAAATAACCATTAAGAAAACTCTTTTGTCTATTCTTTTTCCAAATCCATTAGCATCAAATTGTTCTTGTTTCCTAAGTAAGGTCATTTTCTATGGTAATAGGCCTAAGGCTTTAATCACCTCAGAGTTTACATTTCTGGTTTCATAGCTTAGGGACTTCATTATCTAGAATCTAAATGAAAATATCAGCTCTAATCAGGGGAATTTGAAGATTAAACTTTTTTCCTTACTTAAATACTGCTTTTTGAAATAAAGCAAGAAGACATTATATCACATTTAGTTGTTTATATATCTACCAACCCTCAGAAATCAAAGCCATTGACCATGCCCTTTTATCTTAAGCTGCCTCTAAGATCACACTCTGTATGTGAAAAAGGAGCAAAGGTACAAAACTTAACCCATATCAGAACCTTTTTGGAAGCAATCTGGTAGTCATTTTTTCTCATAAGTATTGAAAGTTCTGAGCTTTTTGTATTTTGTGAGTAGATAAAAGGTGATGTAAGTTGCAAACAAGAATGTGGAACACATACTACACATCTTCAATAGTTCTAGGAACACTATTTTGTCATCCAGCTTTGTTAAGTATGGCTAAATATGGCTCTTACAGTTCGTGTTTCTGAGAGCAGTAGTTACACTGAAACATGCTATAAATGCCATATCGTATTATATCTTGGTCAGATTGTAAATGGAAAACCTTTCAGCTACTCAGGCCTCTGAAGGGTTATGGTTGGATCTGTTCCATGCTGCATTCACCAAAAACTAAGTAGATACAGATCAGTCAGTTTTTCATGACCAACCTCAGGTCCTGCTCACAGAAGCTCCGCACAAGCCAGCCACCTATACAATTTTAGCAGACTGCAGGAAGCTCCATGTTTCCATGGCTACCATGCACACAAGACCAATGTTGGTATAATACTAGCTCAATAGATCTACATGAGTGGTATCCTCTGAGGTGGTCATGACATTAACAAAATGTCAACCTTTACCCAACAAACCCTATTGAATCAAAACAAAACAAATCAACCTTCAAAAATACAATTTTAATAAACAACAAAAGCCCATGCCCCCCAACCAGAAATTCTGTCCTGAAAATGGAGAAATGCCAGAGATTTTGAGAAGTTCATTAAAGAACTCCACTGCAGCTGATTTTTCATGGATAGGGATTAGATTTAGAAAGAAGTGGCAAGAACTGTGTTAGATTTAATTTCATACATTGCATTTGGCAATGAAAAGTTCCCTGGCAGTGAGGGGCTGTTGCTATGGTGAAGTTGTGGGAGCTCCAACATCCCCCAACAACTGAGCGCCTTACAACAGCTTCTGTGTGAATAGGGCATGTCCCAAACAGCTGCTCCTTCTACTTGCTTAGGCTTCTCAATAAAGGTTTTGGCTGGTAAGGTAGACTTTCTCATTCTAAAGCATGTATGCATCACTGGAGTAAAAATGTACTGTGATTACGTTGATTCTGCTCCACAAATCTGATGTCCTGTATGCAAGAACATCCGGCTTATAAGGATATCTCATTTGATATCTGATTAATGGTAATTTAACATAAAAGCCAAAAACCTACAAACCCTATGGAGCAGTAGAAACCCGTGACCATAACAAAAAGCAGAGTGTTAAGGTCTCTGAATGATGGGCCAGTGAAAGAATAGCCTTGAAGAGCTGAAGAGCTTCAACTGGAATTGTGTAACTGATAAGAAAGGGGAGGATCAAAATTATTCGGGGCCCATAGGAATTAGAAAACTTATTATGGGATATTTGGATGATTTTTTTGGACTTTAAAACTTACAGTGGTGTATTTTAAGGGGACTGCATGAATTAGTGAAACTTAATACAGAATAATTATGGAAAGGAAAGTGAGGAATCTAGGGAAAAAAAACATGAGGATTAAGGGAAATAAGCATGTGGAACTGAAGGGAGAACAAAAGGTTCTGGACATGTATAAGCAGCTGGCTAGTCAGCATGATTATATGGCCAAGCCCTGCATAAGAGCTGTGTTCCTAATTTTTTTCCCCCCATCTGAATGTGTTCTCTATGCTCTCTGTGTGTTTGTTTATGTGTGAATTTTGCTAACCAACCTGGAACTGAACTATGCAGGGAGTGAGAGGACATCACCCACAAGAAAAAAGCCAAGACCAGAGCCAGTGGCTGGCTAAGCCGCCCAACATATTTATAGCACATGGATTTAACAGCTAAGCCAGTCTTTGAGAGACTTACTGGTGTGAGTGTACTTGTGAGGGTGCGGGTGGGTGTATGCTCCACCAACAAACTTCAGTCACGATCAGCTGGAGAGGAGGAGCATGACTGGTCAGCTGGGTTGCTCCTGTTTATTTGAATGCTGTTTAAGTTGAAGTGAGCATTGGTAAAGGCATTGTTCTCCTGCCTGTGCTGACTTATATGGCTTGTCACATGTGTTCGGGGTGTGTGTGTGTATTTGTATCTTTGGTATTTGTACTGTACAGCAACAGCAGCCTCCATCTATCAGAGGGAAGGAGAAATCCACTGGGTTTTAAAGTCTGTCAAGTCTGGTGTCCCTTAACACTACGACCTCACACTTTCTTCCAGGTTTCCAAAATTATTCCCATGTCACCTGTTCATTTGGACTACATGTGTATCTTCACTTGTTCTATTTAATCTGCAAAAATAAAGCTGGGTGGCTATTTTAGTAAGCTTCTGTTTTAACCCAAAAGTGAAAACAGACAACAGGAAGGTTGGGATGTTTTCCACCTTTTGTGCTAAAGACTGTGCCTACAAACCCAGGATCGAATAGATGCTTAATTTTTAGATGGTTAAGTTTAGGTAAATTGAATCCCAGACTCACAATCACTTGCTTATAATGCTCAATGTAAAAATACCCGAGAGAGAAACATGTTAATAGAATAAGCTCATGTAGTTATTATGAAGATTTTGCTGTGGCTTTGAAGTTGGGTTTTTTGCCCTTTTTTTTTATGGTTTCCCCACCCCCCACCCCTTATGGAAAAGTATTTTTAAGGGTTGTTTCCTGAAATTGTTTATCTTTTCATTGGTATTGACATGAGCCTAACATGGACATGTACAGTATACTTACTATGCATACTGGACAGAAATAATATAGATGCTTACATACTATGCAGAGAAACAGATAAATTAAGAGTAAAACCCACTTTGGAATGAAATCTCAAGCACAGTATTGACTTAATGACTATCTGGTTTGTTCAAAGGATATGTCTTCACTTCAGGGTCAATAAATTCCTGCTTACAAAGTGATTTGTTAATTCAATTTTAAGTTAGCTTTAGTAATGTATTCTTCATTTGCAGCATTTAACCACTGAAATGTTAGCTCTGGTTGGCTGTGATTCATGAAGCTTCTTATCTGATAAGCAAAGGTCTTAATTTGAATGCCTGTCAACTTCACAAGTAGTCATAAGTTTTATCTTGCTAGGATCAAAAATGAGGAACTGATGGATGGGCATGGCATGAGGTAGGTATTTTCCTTAAATGATGTTTTCTTTCTAATCCACTACAGGGGGGTTAGAAATAATCTGCTTAGTAGGAAACTGAGAAGAAAACAAAACAAAACAAAATAAACCCCAGGAAATCGTAGCTGCCAAGTCATTTATTAGGTTAAACAGCAAAAGGGCTGACATCTTGTCATTCAGATGTCAAAACCCCCTCACTTAATTGCTTAGTTTTGGAGATAGTCAAAATACACAGCTAAATTTTAGCAATAAATTTTATTAGGGGACTAAATCAGCTAGAGGGTGAGAACGAGATGGGTACAGTCAAGCAACATTGCCCTTGAAGATCACGGTAGTAGTCAGCCTGTCTGTCTGTCCATCAAGAAAGTGCCAGCAGTGGACCTGAAGCTCAGAAACAGCAGAGGACAGCATAAATTTCTCTGGAGGGGAGATTGATCAAAAATATTTTACTACTTTGAGGTTATTCCTACACAGAGGGCCTTCCTGTAGATTAGGTGAATGTCAGCTTGAGGAGAACAAAGAAAGGTCGGTGTCTTTGTTTTATTCAGAGCTTAGCTGAGTCTCTGAATGATTATGAAATAATGACTAAGCCAGAAAACTCTGACTGACGTGACCATGTCAGTCAGTATGCAGAGGCCCCCTGAGGTGACAGTGACCCACGCTGCACATGGCTTCTGCCTGGGCATGGCCTTGAGATGCTCCTCTGCCTGTGCTGCTTGCACCACCCCAGGTACTCAAGTTTAGCCTCTTCTCTGGCATTAATCTTTCCCTTCCTGAATGGGGTTTGAAATAATGCACGAAATAAGTGCTAGTCTCCTGCTTAACGATTGGAGTTTTCACTGGCAATCAAGAGAATGAACCGGGCTGCAATACTTATCTTTTCAAGAACAGATATCAAGCTTGTTGGCATGCAGCTACGGGCTGCCTCAGCTACCCAGCTTTGGGCACCCACCTTTGTTCTCCCTCTGCCTTTGCATTTTATGTAGCTCAGGACCCTGGGTTTTGGCATGTACCTTTGGGTCAGGCATTACAGTACTCAGTGAAGTGATGCCTCAGTTCTTTATGGTCCCCGTTGCCTTCCCATTTTGGAGTTTAGCTGGGGTGAAAATATACTCACCGCAAATATATAGTGAGAAATTTCTTCTTCCAAAGTAGATTATAGAGCTATTTGAGCTGCAATGTCTTGAAGAATTATTGAAAAGACTTTAAGTCTGGACATCTCCAGTATTGCACATGAAAGCAGATGATAAGTGGTGCACTGGGATAGTACGACCTCACCTGTCTCACCTAACTTGACCTCAGAGTTTTGAGAGAAACTAGGGCAGCCGGTGTCAGCCCTTGTTTTCTTTTTTTTTAATTCATATGACGGACTATTAAACTTTCTTTTCTGTAAGAACGTACAGGTGAAAATGTAGTCTACTGAATTTTATGATTTGATTACGCCATAGCCGTGGCACTGTAAAGAATCGTGTATCATGTCTGTAAAGAAAAACTGTTCACTGGTAATATTTCAGTGTTCAACTCTCTCCATTCTATGACAGCTCTGTGGAATTGCCTGTAAGAGAAGTGGGGTGCAGTATCCTGTGTCAGACAATTTAAATTCTTTTGTATCTTGAATTTTGCATCTATAGTGATATCTATTCAGCCAGCACGTAACAATGGCATCATTTGTGAGAAACAATACATTCATTGTTTAGATTGAACAAAACATAAGAAGTAGGTTTCATCTACCCTTTACTTTAGCTATTTAATCTACTCAAAGATAGGATCTTATCTTCATTGAACAAAAAATCCACCCTTAAACATTTGCCTAGAAGAGTAAAAATATATTGTCTTCATAAATGCCTTTGTTCTCTGACCATTAAAAAAGACTACACAGGGATACCTAATTTTTATTAAGTTCAAGATAAATCTTAACTGTGATATGACCTGAAAATTTCTGGATCAACAACAACAAAAAAAATCTACCATATTAAAAGCACCTAGAAAAAGATAGGTAAATATTAGCCAAAGCTGGAAGCAGCATAGTAAGGATGGATTTTATTAAAAAAAGAAAAAAAAATCCAACAAGCTATTTACCAAATGTGAGAACCTTCCTTCAAAATGAGGAAGGGAGTGTCAGAAGTATGTTGAGGTGCACCAGACCCCAAAACTGAGTCATTAGTGGTTCCGTGGTAATTATGGTAGCATAAGTTTCCCTTGGAGTATTTAAGGAATGCCTCTGGTACACAAATGTTTATGCAGTTTCTAAAATGTAACAGTTTAATGTCTTTTTGTTTCTTATTAAGAAAGGTATATAGTATTTTCAAAGGACCATTTTTATATCACCTGTCAGCAAAAGTTCTAAGTGTTCAGTGTCTGTGGGTTTTTCCCTCCTTTTTGAAGTAAATCACTCATCATTTGTGCTCCATTCTGTCATAAACAAGTTCACTCTTCTTTTTATCTAAATTGGATAAAAATATATTGTTTGCTTTCAGTTTTGCTCCTCTTAGCTAATTGAGTGCTTAAGTCATAAATAGAACTGAAATTCAAATTATTGGTTGAAGTAAGTCATCAGTGGTGTAAATGGTCACTTCCCCACTGCAGTTGCAAGAAAGCAGAAATGGAATAAGATTTGAAAGGAAAAATGAAGATCAACTTTATTCAGGCAAACATAATATTTCTCATGTAGTGTGTGAAATAGACATCATTTATGTGGGATACTCTGATGAATCATTTTAACTGTTACATAAAAAAGGATTGACTGAAGGGAGCATAATCAGTTACATATAAAAAGATGACTTCATGGCAAAGAGACAGTTTGTGGGGGAGATGAAGAATATGACACTGGTCTACAAAATCATGAGTGACGTAGGGTGAATAGCAGTAACCGTTCACTGTCCTCCAGTATAAACGCTAGGCAACATCAACAATATTTGCCAGCAGTCAGGTTAAAAAGAAACAAAAGAAGATAGCTTTACACACAAGGGTGGTAGAATTGTGGCACTAAAGGAATTTTATTTTTATTTCATTTTTTAGCTAGAGACTGTGAAAGGGGAGCCTGGAAGAGAAAGAGAAACCTACTGAAAATTACCAGATAAGCAAACTGTGACAGCTTAGAAGATCCCAAGAGCTAGAAATTGACAGGAAATGGGAGAGTAGTCAGTGGAGTCATTATTCAGCACCATGTTCTTGCTCTTCTTTCAAAATCAACCTTCGACCAATATTTGAGACAGTATTCTGGCTTAGACCAAGATCTGGGCCCTTAGTCTGAACTATTAAATCTAATTTTTGCTTTCCAGTCAAATGAAGTTTTTCTTGGTAGCAGGCAGGCTTTTTTATCTCAGAAACTCCATTTTTATAACAAAGTTCTTGCTCTAAATGCAGGCTCTCCCTGTTGGCTACAAAAGAGCTTAGGATAACTAAAATAAGCTCAGTTGTCAAATTTGAAATGTTGAAACATGAGATGAATCCCTCAGAAAGAACTGAACTAATACCATGACTGCCTTCTGATACGGGCCACAGTGTAAGAATCTTTAGTTTTGAACATATTTATGAAAATGTTGCCAGTGTAATTCCTATGTATTGATTTTTGTTAACTCCCCAAGGGTAAAACATGTTAGATGTGTCTTAAACAAAACATTTCCCTCTGAGAACAGTATTCTCAGGTTCAGAAGTGTTTTTGTATGGCTGCATGATAATTATAATTTATCCATAAACAAATAATAATTGCACAAAATAAATTTTCAGCTTCAATTCTATTGTCTAATTTGTCCCAACTTCTAATTCTAGAAGCACTTAGTGTGTAAAATTTGAAATAGAAATAAAAATTATTTTATTGCTTCTACTGTCTTCTCACTATGTACAAACATAGAGGAATAGCTCCTAAGTTTCATCTCTCAGTTTGCAGGACCAAACCCCTCTTTTTACCTATTTTTGACTGGTCATAAGAAAGGACTTCTGGGGGCCATGTAGATGCAAAGACCACTTCTGCAAATGTAGGCAGCTATAGAACATTTTAAAGGACTCCTTTGTGTTAGGTAGGGGGTTGTGATTTCTGACCTTTTCTCTGGTAGTGGATTCAACAGCAAAATACATCAATAGTCAAAATTGTGATATATAGTGGTTGTTCATATACGATCCCTAGAGCATTGTTTATTTTTCGAAGTTAAAAGACAGTAGCAAGATAGTCACCTGTAGAGAGAATAATAAAATTCAACTTATATCTATAAGATGTATACTTTTTAATGTTTTCTGCTTGTCATAAGTAAAGTTCACATTAATCAAATTAATGGTGTGTGAATTTCTCATATGGTTGTGTGGGAAGTACATTTCTGTCCCGCAGTTATTAAGATTCAGCTGTGTTTTGGTTTGGTTTAGTTTGGGTTTTTTTCCTTTTGAGTCTGGATGATATATAAAGCACTGTTTTAATGATATCAAATTTCTTTTTAAGAAAAAAATCTTTTTTACAATGAATTCTCGTTTAGACAGATCCATCCTTGATGAGGAAAACAAAGGGGGTTTTTTTGTTTTATTTTCCAGAAAATTTGCTCTATTGCTCTATTTATGAATATGTATTTCCACATATGCTACCAATGAACCTTCAGAACAAGCCCCAAAATTACATCACAGTTGTCTTATTTGTTCTTTGGTATTTAAATTAATGAATATTATGGGGTTTCAGCTTGTAACCTGAAAAAAAATGAAATTTTTTTTGAGCTTCATTATCTTTTTTTTTTTTTACACAAACAGCATAATGAAAAGAGTTTGTGAACTTAATGTTGGCCTTCAAGAAGTATTGAGCTTGTACTATTTGAAACTGTAAACTAAATTATTTTGGAGGAGATTTAAAATGGGTATCATCTACATATAAATTGGTTTTAGAACCAAAGGGGGCCTGCAGTCAGTATATATTATAAGATGCTATCACATTGTCTAATGGATTAGATTTTATTAAGTACTATAAAACAGCATGAGATGTTCTCAATAGAAAACAAATTGAACTGAAACAGATAATTAATTACTGCAACTCTTATTTTTTCAACACAGTGTAGACACACATGCATTTGTTATACGTGTATGTATTACATATTGCATCATAAAGCTGTCAGCATAAACTTTTGCATACCTAAAATAATCAATATGCTTTTCATTCAAGGTTTTAACATTTTTGAAGCACAATATCTGTTTTGCATACACAGAATCACTTTGCCCTGTTAGAACTAATTAACTCCTTAACAATTTCCATATTAAAATGCTTTTCTATATTTAATAAATCTGTCGCACATATACATCCAATAGAGTCCTCAAATACCACCTAACTAGATACTAGTGTTAAGGAACACCCAATGAATGGAAAAATGGTGTTACTAAACTCAGCCAGAACTGTATGCTGAGAATCCTTGGGGAAGGATCCCTGAGAATTAATCCGGATCTTATTCTACTGATACCAAAAAGAACTGTTGTAAAATCCCTTATCTAACAAAGTTTTGGTTTAAGAGTCTTTGGAAAGAGGATTCATATATTCTACTTTAGTCTAATCCACACCATCTCTGAAAAACAAGTCTGAAACCTGAAAGACAGTTAACTTGTAACTAAAATTGTTTATTACCTTTAATTACTTGGATGCATCAGAAAAAAAAAAGATTTTGTGAGAGAACTTTGAAATGAGATCTCAAGCTACTGGAAAGTTCAGCACTTCAGATATGAGATTCTTACAACTTTGAGATAGGGCATGTTCTTCTATGGAGAGGGCACAGACTTCCATGTGAGGTCAGAATTTGGGTACAAAATAGCAGTCAGGTAACTCTCCCAAGACACATCTACTCCAGAAATTACCATAGAGAAAACCATCAGAAAGACTACTGTATTAAAACTGTAATACCAGTGACAAGGATTTTTTTTCCCTCCAGAAACAGGTTATCTCTAAGAATATAAAAATGTTGGTTTGCATTGCATCTCTTTAAGCTCAACATAATTATACAACCCTTGCAAACTAAATTTATACTTGTCAAAAGGTTACAATACATATATTCTGCAGTCATGTCTATAGTTTCCTAAGGCAACTGAAAATTTAAAATCTTCAAACCATATATAAGGCTGTTGCCTTATATATGGTTTTCCACATGCCCTGTTTAAACTAATTCCTTTCTGTACCAGCTTATGGTGCATAACATCCCCTTCTGTATTCACTTTGTTGAACTGTAACCTTCTCAAATACCACAATCTATTTAAAGATCTCAGAGGAAGATGTCTTTTTTTTAAGCAAGTCATACAAGCAATATATTGACTGGAACTCCATCCAATGGAGCAGTATCTCCCTATCACTTGTAGCTGTCTATCTGCGGGGCTTTTCTCAAGGCCCATTTTATAAATACCAATATCCTGTTGTCTTCTGTCTTTTTGGGAAAATATATTCATACACTGCTGCAGTCTCAGTTGAAAGTACTTTGCTTCCCATCTTAAGCTATGGTTTTGTATATTTTATAATTTGCATTCCTAGTACCGCAGCTACAATCCACTGCTGCTCAGTTCAGATTTTTTGTAGTGCCTTTGCTATGAAAGTTCCTGTGGAATTAGGAATAAGTGATGAAGACAAATTTTGGTTATAGAAGATTGTTTTCTTTCCTTCCAAAAAGAGAGGGCTGAATAGAAGAAGGTTTTCCAACTGGGGAGAAAAAAAAAAAAAAAGGCAAAAAAAAAGACAGTGGCTTTGGATAAGGGTGTTCTACCACTTGCCTTTCAGATGCATTTAAGGTCTTTTGTTTTGCAACTTCTTGACTGAATTTAGTCATGCAACAGCTTCACAGAACAAATTTGTTATATCTCTGAGAGAGAAGTACAGAAGTATGTAATAGAAATTTTAAACTAAATATTTTTATGCATATTGGGAAAAGGTACATTCCAAAATATGTGTTTAATGTGACCGTATATTCAAACATATGACCAAGTAGAAAAGTTGGAAACTGAAAAGGACAAGTAGAATGCCTGCTTCTTATAAAGTACAGTAAAAGACATAAATAATAATAATGATAGTAACAATAATAACCAGAGCAGCATAACATTTGCCTTCAGAAACCTTCCAGTCTTGGTAAGCATGACACTTACGGTTGTTTTCTCCAGATATTAGCTTAAAATAATAATAAGTTTATTCAAAGTGACTCTGTTTCTATGCGAAAGGTGGAAGTCTTGCTCAGTCTCTGCCATTTGACCCATAAAATATGTTTCCTGATATGAAAACTGGGGAGCCTAATGAGAGCTGTAGTCTCTTAGAAACAAGCTTGCTGTACTACAGCTGCAAGAAGAAAGATTTATATTGTTAAATAGAAGAAAGATAAAGAAGAAAACAAGACACTGATTTGTTTTTATATGCTCCTGCCTGGCCAGCAGGACTCTGGATACCTCAGCTCTGATCTCAGCCTTTCTTGGGTCCGTCCACCTCACCAAGTGTCAGAATTAGTTTTTCTTTGCAAAAGATGTCAGGGAGACATGATGATTAATTCAACAGTTCAGCTTAGCCACAAACATAAACAGTTTCAGAAACATATAGGCCTAGGAAGGGGATAGTTTTTCGTCTTTCAGATAAGAAGTACAAAATTACAAACCCTACATGTAAATTGCTTAACATTTAGGATTGTGCTAACTGAGCATTTGCCTTAAGTACAGTAGTTAGGTTCAGCATACTTAAAAGATTTATTGTGGATTCTTTGTATCCCTTATGTGGAAGTTTTCAAATCAGTTTCGGTTGCACATGAGCTGGTATGAACTACTACAGTTTCAATGTACTACTTGCAGTTATGATTCCTTACCTCTCGTTCCCCTTTCCTTTGTGTGATTTGCTCCTTATCATTTCTATGCTATATTAGAAAAAGAAAAAAATAAAGCATTACACTAAAGCCAGCTGTTATACCTGAAATATCACAGGTAGAAAATCTTAAACATGGGTAAATGATTTTCCATTCACTTTAAAAGAAATTGTCTTCTGACAGGCTTAGAATTTTCCTTCCTCTGGCAAGGTCTCCTCGAATTGGAGTAATGTGTATTATTGACATTCAAATAGAGACTGATAGATGGGGGCTTGCCATGTATCAACTTTGAATGTCACCTCATTTCCACAGTGATAACTGCAGTCACTTATTTGGATAGAAGATTGTCAGTGGATCAGACTTCTTATGTTGTAACAAAATTAGTTGGAGTTCAAATAAAAACACTTTCCTTGTTACCTTCCAAAACAAAAAGATTTTTGTTGTCTAAAAGCTGTTACATGTCTTCGGATAATATGTGTTACCTCAACAAAGCTTTATTTTCTTTTTTCTCTAAACTTCAGCACAGTCAAGAGGCAGTTAACATTCTTTGAGTCAAATCTGTTCATGACATTCTTTATACATCTTGCTATAAAATAGCTGCATTTATAAGTAACTTATAAAGTTTTATGACAACACCTTAAATATAGCATTAGAGTGAAAAATGATGTTTCATATTTTTCTGCAATAGGCTTTTTTTTTATTTGTACTGTGTTAAGGAGTATATAATATAAACATACACACAAACAAAAAATATGCAGGGACAATAATAAAAGAGGAAATACAATGAAGAAAAATTGCATGGAAGCTTACTAATATATTTGAAAATGAAAAAAAGGTGGTGCAAGTAAGTGTAAGTTAAAATGTGGAGAAAGAAACTCATTTTCACCAGATGTCCATGATACCATGATCTTTTCTATAGCTCTGAGTCCCTCATCCTGGGTTAACACTGATTTGTGAATGATGGTCTAAATTCACAGTATAAGGACTCTCCTATAAGACTTGATCTACAGCAGTTGGAGGCAGTTTTTAATGTTTTCCTCAGGTAAACTAGGAGGCATTTAGGAATAAATTTCAGTCTTAAGTAAAACAGCTTTATAGAAGATGTTGTATCTCCCTTGTCCTAAAATTCTTTAAAGTATTGGCAGGTTGGGACTCTGCCTTCTATGGTACATTATACCTGGGTGCCTAGATAATTAATCTCTTTTTATCATGACCTGTGCTTTCTCAAATTTCAAAAAGCTTGGAATTATTTACTGTTTTAAATTATTCATAGACACCTGTAGTGAACTGTTCTTGATTTGCACGTTGTATGGAATAATTAATTGCTGGTATGGAAATGCTGAAATTCTCCGCTTTGTGTACTTGGGGCTTTAGCCCTTTTTGATTTTCAGTGAAATAAAAGATGGTAGTTCCAAATCAGTTTAATTTTTTTGCTGCTTTTTCAATGATCTCCCTGTAGCTAAATTATGATTCTGGTTTTGGAGAAGAGATGTTGAAACTAGGAATACAGTCCCAGTTAACATGGTTCTTACGGAAACATGTAATCTGCATGAATTATATATCAAGTTCATGGTGCTCTGTGAGACAGTTTTCCCCTAAGCACAGAGAAAACTCAGGGTGAGCTTGTTAAGATTTCATTACTGGAAATATTACAAACAAACTGAACAAATGACTTTACTGCTCCAGTGCTTTTCAGAAACTCTAGTGCTACGTACAGGGAAAGTATAATATATCTGTAATAGTAAACAATACAGAAAAGAGGCTCTTCTCTGGTGCTCATGCCAACTGGCAGACTCTGGTTGTGACTATAGGATTAAATTGCCCCAAACTCTGAAATACGACAACTGCATTCAATCTTTTAGGAATGATGCCTGACCTGCACTAACCCCCCCAAACTTGCCCATGATTTGTGTGGGAGGGTGTCAGCTGGCATTGCCCCAGAGCATGCCAGATTTCTATTGTTATGCCTGCAAAAAGAGTTTAGCAGTCCAGCCAGCTGAGGCCAGGCCCCACCACCGCTTAGGGCACTGCTCTAGATGTAGCCACAGGTATTTGCCCAACCAGATGAAGCTGCACCATGTAAAACACCACATGAAAGGGATCATAGCTTAGGACAGCTTGCTGTGAGAGCATGAATCACAAGGCACAACTTCAGGAGCTTTGGCAGGCTGCAATCATACTTGCTTTTAGAAGTGTGATTATATTCCATCTGAAACCGGTTGATGCAAGAAATGAGCCTTAACATTTTCCTTGTTTCATTTCAGTTAAATCATCAATTGAAATGCACTGATTTCTTCTTTTTTATTTGATTTTTTAAACTTTATTACTGTTTTGTTTTTCTCTTCTTTTAACCTTTCTTAGTTTTGGTTTTTTTTTTTTTTTCCCCCTTTTGCTGCTGTATTGGGTTTCTGTGGCAAGGTCTTGGTAGCGGGGGGGCTACAGGGGTGGCTTCTGTGAGAAGCTGCTAGAAGTTTTCCCTGTGTCTGCCGCTGGCCAAGGCCAAGCCAATCGCAGCAGTGGAAGTGCCTCTGTGATAACATATTTAAGAAGGAAAAAAAACTGACTGCATCTCAGTAGCCGGAGAGAGAAGAGAAGTGAGAGGATGCAAGAGAAAACAGCCCTGCAGACACCAAGGTCAGTGAAGAAGGAGGGGGAGAAGGGGCTCCAGGTGTCAGAGCATGGATTCCCCTGCAGCCCGTGGTGAAGACCACGGTGAGGCAGGCTGTCCCCCTGCAGCCCATGGAGGTCCACGTAGGGTAGATATCCACCTGTAGCCCATGGAGGACCCCACACTGGAGCATGTGGGTGCCCAAAGGGAGGAGGCTATGACCCTGTGGGAAGCCTACACCAGATCAGGCTCCTGGCAAGCCATTGAGGACCCGTGGGGGGAGGAGCCCATGCCAAAGCAGGTTTGCCAGCAGAACTTGTGACCCGGGACCCCGTGGAAATTATGGACCCATGCTGGAGCAGTTTGTGAAGAACTGTAGCCCATGGGAAGGACTCACGTTGGAGAAGTTCATGGAGGACTGTCTCCCGTGAGAGGGACCCCACGCATCCTTTCCCTAGGATGAAGAAGCGGCAGAGAAAACATGTGATGAACTGACCTCAACCCCCATTCCCATCCCCCTGCGCTGCTGGGGGAGTAGGTAGAGAAACCGGGAGTGAAGTTGAGCCCAGAAAGAAGGGAGGGGTGGGGGGAAGGTTTTTAAGATCTAGCAGTTTTTCTCCTCTCCTTCTCTGATTTTGATTGATAATAAATTCTTTTTTTTTTTTTTTCAGGTTGAGTCTGTTTTGCCCATGATGGTAACTGATAAAATGGTCTCTCCCTGTCCTGATCTCGACCCACGAGCCTTTTGATTTACTTTTTTCTCCCCTGTCAGACTGAAGAGGGGAGTGATAGAGCAGCTTTTGTGGGTCTCTGGTGTCTAGCCAGGGTCAAACCACCACAGCTGCATGCTAATACTGAGCATTAATATAAATTAGCCATTTTTGCCACTGTGCTTTTCATTCAAGCATGAGTTTAAGAGAAAAAAAATATCTCTTTTTAAAGTTAGCTACATAGATGGCCATGTGACTTTATCTTGCAGCTTTTACTCAAAAAAGAATCCCCTTTCCCCTGCAAAACTGAAAAGCAGGCTTCTTACAGAGCAAACTCTGAAATATAAGGTAATTATAATAATTATAAACCTTTTGAAGTTATTTTCTGAAATGTTACTGTAAAAACCCAAGCATAGAGTTAAGTATTAAATAGAATATAATAAAATGAGAACATTTTCTTCACGCTTCCATACCTACCTGATAGTCAACACATAAAATGAGATTTTTTTTCTTTTTCTTCACAAGTAATATTTGTGACTGACATGATAACATTCAGCATGAGAAATTCAGTATAAAGTTTTAGGTCATTTTAACATTTAGATATGCTCTCTGAATTAAAAGATTGTAATAATATATTCCTCAAATCTCAGAATGTATTTTAGCCTCACATGAGAAATGTTATTAGGAATGACATGTGAATGAAATTACAAGATTAAATTATGCTGTTCTCATAATCCATAGATCTACAGATTTTTAAAATAGTGCAAAAGCTATAATTCTACATTAAGGTAGATTAAGGTACATTAACCTTGGAAAAAAAAATCCATACAAATAAGAGCTTTAACCATAGCATATGATATGGATTTTGTAATGTTATAACTTAAGATAAACTTTCGGATAAAATATTGTCCAAACATTTATTAAACTTAATTTCTTGTGTGTTGCAAGAAAGATTTTTTGTCTTCTCATGTTCTACTTTTGTTGGTTAACATCGAGCAGGAAATGCACTTCAGTTGTTGCACATGGCAAACAAATTTACTGTATGAAGTTTTGCTTTACTAAATTGTATTGGGCCACAAAGGATATCAAGTGAAGTTCAAATAGCTACAGTTTCTTTCTAAGGCAACATGTATATTAGAACGAAGTTGTGTACCTCTGTGGTAATGGAATTTGTTGAGGTATCTCTCCTTGTTGTAGTAATATAGTAATATGATCCAATTATTAATCCATGTTTGATCTGCAAGAAAATAATTTAAAAAAAAAAAAAGCAAAAAAACCCCACACACAACATAACGAAGCTCTATACTAATACTGAGAGGTGAATAATGCAGTCCTGCCCTTCTGAGACCTAAAGAGACAGGAAAACTTGGATTACCAATTTGTTTGTGATATTCTTCCTGCATCTGATTTAACATGACATTTGATTGTAACTCATGAAGTTGACGACTCTTTAATCTAGTAATGATCATTTTAATCACATTATAAAAGATTTTTTTGCTGATCATTTTAGACTGTTTCTTCTATCTACATGCATAGAGAAAATTATGTTCCCTTTCTGGCTGAAATTTTAGCTTTATTCTGTGAACATACCAAATACATTTTAAAATTTTGGTTTGCATTTAACTTTTCCAATAAAACTGTGTAAATAAAAGTTTTTATCTTTGTAGGCAATTACAAACAGCTGAAATGCCATTGAATTAAACAAATCGCTTAGCTTCAGATTCAAGCTATGTTTTTTTTAGGCCAATTAAAGAAGGAATTAAAAATGAAAAATTAGTATTTTGACTTACCAAATTTCCTTCCACATAAATAATCAAGTGATACAGATTAATGAAGGATATGTTTTGGCAACAGATAGCATGCATTTTTTTCCCCATTATACACATAGCTGTAATTAGCACAAACAAACTGTGTTACATTGAAAACTTGAAAATATATAACTGATTACAATTTTATTTCAATATCCAAGTGAATGAATATAATTCTCTAATTTACTTTCAGCATATTGACTTTCATATTTAATTTAGTAATTAGTTATAAAATTATATTCAATCCATATTGATGGAGAATTTGTGGGGGTTTTGAACAATCCTAAGTATCCTATAATTTGTTTTAAAGAAGGAGGTAAGGTGTGTTGGCATTTTACATGTGTTTATTACATTATATTATAGTCTTTAGATCAGCAGAACCAATAACACGTTCAACATTAACAGTCACACTTAAAGTTAAGCATATCTTATTGAGGTTTGCTTGTTGTCATATCCAGCTGGAAAGAATGATAATAACCATTCAGGTATTGTCTTACTGAGAATAATGTTGTTTTGAAGAACTCTAAGTGGCCATGTATATGGGGATGTTTGGAGGCAGTGAATAAGAAATTAAAAAACAAACAAACAAACAAACAAACCAAAAAACTTCCATAAGACTGAGTTTCTTCCTGAACTTTTCACTCAAATGGTCATGTGGAAACAAAAAGTAAAATTTACTAGAACAGTACAGCCTACTATTGGAATTAAGTACTGCTCTAACAGAGCCTATAACTTCCATGACTCTTAGTGTTGCAGCTGAGTAAATAAACTCCAATTGGAACAGTGGGACTTACAATTTCTTCGATCTCAGGAAGGTTTATAAGTGTATATTCCATCCTGGATTGTTTTCAAGCTGATTATCAATGCACGTAAAAGACACTTCAAATTCTTTAGCTTTCTAGGAGCCAATAGGTGTTCTTTATAAACTGTTTATCTATTGTAGTCTATGTGGATCAGTGTCATCAAAATATTGATCAACCCTAAAGGTTTTCTGATATTTCAAACAACATTCGTATAAACATACAAACATAGCAGTTGGACTATATCCTCTGACAAGAACTCTTTGGTCCAGAGTTAAATATATGTCTTGGTTTCTGCTGAGATAGACTTAATTTTCTTCATAGAAGCTGGCATAGTGCTGTGTTTTGGATTTAGTACTAGAAGAATGTTGATAACACACTGATGTTTTTAGTTGTTGCCAAGTAGTGCTCAGACTGCTCAAGGACATTTTGAGCTTCTCCTGCTCGGCCAGGTGCATAACTGGTGGGAGGGAGCACAGCTAACCCAAACTGACCAAAGAACTATTCCATACCATGTAACATCATGCTCAAGGGGGGTTAGTCGGTCAGTTGCAGGTAGAGTGATTGCGGCTCGGGGAGTGATGGCGGCTCGTGATGGGCTGGGCATCGGTCGGTGGGTGGTGAGCAAGTGCATTGTGCATCATTCATTTTGTATATTCTGTATATTCTGTTACCTTTCTCATTATTACTATTATAATTATTTTCTCTTATTAAACTGTCTTCATCTCAGCCCACGGCTCTAACTTTTTTTTCCTCTTGATTCTCTCCCCCATTCTACTGAGGGAGGGGGAAGTGAGCAAGCAGCTGCATGGTGCTTAGTTGCCAGACGGGTTAAACCATGACAATATATCATATTTTTTTGTAGCACATATGAACAATTGTTTTCCTTTCCTCTTTAATGTGCATTTCTTTTTCTCCTATTAATCTCATTTTTATTCTACACCACTGTTGCAATTAACACATTGAGCTATGCTGGCAATAGGTTGGGCCAATATGGTACAACCAAACACCAAAACCACAGCCAATTGCAAGAAAACTGTTAAAAACGTTTTCAGCCAACACATTCCTTACCCCTGCTGATTTTTCTCTCAGAGGCTGAGGATACGTGGCTCAATGAGTAGCTCTTTTTAAAGACATGAAAGACTAAACTGCACTTGTTTGGTCCCCACATTCAGAGATGGTTCATAATTTGTGGATAGTGGGATCCAGTGACACTGTAGATTTATAAACCTCAGTAAAATAAATCTTTGTTGTTCTGGATAGTGCATATGTAAAAGAACATACAGCAACTAATGACATGCATCAAGTTTCCTCTTCTTTTTTCCTAAACCAGTGTTCAAATGCAATACAGAGTTCTTTTGTATTTGTGCACCAGTGTCTTAGTTCTCAGTAGGGATTTTGCTGGCTTTTCCCAAGCTTGTAGAAATGGGCATGTAGCAACATGGGCTTGAGCACACATGACATGCTTACAAGGCTCCTTACAAATTAATGGACTTTTTATTGTTTCATTTTCCCAACATAAAACAATTAAATATCCTCATCTTACTACTGTTATCTTGATAATGAACAACCTATACTTTTCTTCTTTTATATGATATCTTTCCTTTAGGTTATTAAAGAGCACATGCACCCACCCACATACTCAGGTAGGTACTCATTTGCTGCACTATCTGCTGTTGTGGCTCCCACCAGCTAAAAAGTATAAAGAAGCAGTCACTGACCTTGATATCTTCTTGGTTTTAGTTTGTTAATATATCCTGCTTCAGTTTTGTGATGCTTGCTGCTTCATTTACCTGAGGTATTCCCATCTCTTCACCCACACTTGTGAAAACCTTTTGAAGTAATAAAGTCTTGCCATGCTCACCTACCTTTGGTTTTCACATCAGCCTTATTGAAAGACTCTTGAGATCTTCATCTCACTCTTTTCTAGCCAAAAGTGGGCCCTGAGGAATATTTTGCTTCAGTTAGTTTTCAGTGACAGGAAATTTAATGTGTTCTTTGAGATTTAATACAGGCACTAACATAGGACTCCCCTCCCCCTCCTCTCCAAAGGAGTATCTCTTATGAGGAAAGCTAATTTCTATTCCCATCTCTAGTGGTTTTGTTCAAAAAAATGTCTCTCTGTTGTTATTGTTTAGGAATTTCACAGTCCCTGGAGCTTTCTTCGTCAATCAATCCAGGTTTCAAACAATCCAGCTGATGCTCTATGACTACAACTTATCACAAGATCTGTAAATACCTCCTACATGTCTTGTGCTTCAAGATATTTAAGCACCTGCCTTTTTATTTGTGGACTATAAACAATTTAGGAAAAGAACAGCATTCTTTTTTTTTTTTTTTGTGAGTGTGTAGTGTCTCATGGAGTGGGTTGGAGTTTCTGCCTTACACAATTTAAATAAAAGTTCAGGTGTAAATAAGGAAAGTGCTGCACTGAACATTATTTCATTATATATATATAGTATAAATATATGTTCATACATACATATATAATGTATTTGTTTAGTGAGATGCTTTAAGGTAATCACTTTGGATAGGGGTAGCCATTATTTCATCCAATGTTTAATGCTATCTCTGAATACCATACTAGAATAGAGAGAATTAAAACAGAAATTAGCATTAAATGGGACTTCACTGTATATATTCCATCACATAATTTTCTTAAATATATTATTGGTCAATAGAATAGCTTTATACTGGTACCAATTAACAGAAATGAGAATGCTTCCCTTCCCCAAGATCTTTTGTTATACAATGAAATATGTGAAAACAAGTAGTTTGAAATGCCTACATTAAGTATGGGAGATACCAAAATTTTTTTTTTTTACAAAAGCATTCTGACTTTAAATGTGTTTAATTTTTTTCACTGTACAAAAGCAAAAGGTAGCCCCTTTCATAGACAGATACTTAGGCTATAGTACCCAATAGCTCTGCTTAGTCTTTTTTGGTTTTAGGCATGGTTGGGTTTTTGTGGTTTTTCTTTTTAAGCCTGATGGTCACAGTTTATCTTTTTAGTAAATCCATTTTCTCCTTTGGAAAATTGACAAGGAATACATCCCTGGTACATAATGGCTGTTATCGTTTCAGTTTTACAGATGATAGATTTTTCTTCTAAATATCCTCAAGGCTGATCTTTGCTGTCAGTGTCTACCTTGTGCTCATCTTCTAAATTTGGACATAGTTGATAGAAATTTCCAGTGTCTTCAATGGGGTGAGTTTTTTCACCCACTTAGATAAAAAATTCAGCTTGTTTCTGAAAACATTGAGAAGGAGGTGTTTTGTGTGATTAAGCTGTGAAAAAAAAAAGTGTGAGTGTGACATCATATGGTATGGAATAGCCCTTTGGTCAGGTTGGGTCAGCTGTCCTGGCTGTGCCCCCTCCCGGGTTCTTGTGCACCTGGCAGAGCTGAGAGCTGCAAAGTCCTTGGCCAGTCTAAGCACTACCCAGCGGCAACCAAAACATCTGTGTGTTATCAACATTCTTCTAGTACTAAATCAAAACCACAGCACTATATCAGCTACTGGGAAGAAAATTAACTCTGTCCCAGCCAAAACCAGGACACTTATTCACTATTTTGGGGAAAGAAGGGGGAGATAGATAGAAAATGAGAAAAAAATATTCACTCAAACAGAGTGAAAAGATATGTATTAGAACTTATTTTTCTTCTCAAATAAAGAGACATTCTTTACAATTTACATTTGTAGTATTTCTCTCTAGTGAAGACTTACAATACAATTAGGAATGTGAAATGATGGAGAAAACTTTGTGTTGTAATTTTAGTAGAAACTCAATATTCAACAATATGCAACACTTTTTCTATTAGTTTATTTTCATTTTAAAAACTGAAAGTGTGGTGAAAATATAAATTCTTCTTGTGAGACGATTTCAAGTGCAAACCCCCTAGCATTTCAAGCTTAGAAAAATGTTTATATTAGTAGTATTTCAATTTTCAGGAACAAAGGACTCATTCTTACTTAAGTGTCATTAAAAGACACTTAGTAGCAGATATTTATATTCTGCTAGAAAAGCTTTCTTCTAAAATGCAAAAGAAAATTTGATCTTTATAGAATATGAAGAAAAGCCTAGAGACGTGGCTAAATTTGAAACTCCAAATTAAATTATTTTTCTTTAATGGAGGTACATAGAGTACGTTTCTATGACTAGAACCTATATACAAATATCAGAAGGATCCCTCTAGACTGGTATTCTAGCTATAGTAAGAGACCTTGGATCCTGGCCCTGAAAGAGCTGTTCACTGAGAATAGTTCCTTTGAAGTTAATGTGTGGATCCAGTCTCTGCTTTATTCTGTTGGTGAGAATGTGAAAACAGAACACAACTAAGATGGCAATGACTATATAGAATCTGTATTTCTTGCAGCAAAAGAGGGGGAATGGGAAAAAAAAAAAGATTTCACAAGAGCAAAATTTGTGAAGTAAGAGAACCAGTGGAGAAGTTTCCATGCAAATACATGGAAAAAGAGTTTAGGACAGTTCGGAGTTCTTTGAACAGCATCAAGGGCACAACCAAAAACTATTTCAAGCAGCATAAAGCTAGGATGGTCATAATAGATTAGCTGGGCTGTATTGTGAAATCCTGCAAAATGGAAAAGTACTGAAAATTTAAGCTGGAAAGGTAATTAAGTGTAAAAGAATTGCATAAACTTTGTTAAGTCAAGTCATATAATCACCAACGAGCAAAATATATTTTAAAAATCCAATGGCTTGGTAATATAGAAATGGCTTCTTTACAAATATCTCTAGAAATTGAAGACAAGTCAGTTTGCTATTCAACAGAAAAGGAAAGCTGGTGCTGAGAAGACAGCATGTTTAATGTCTTGTTAATTTAATCTTCACAAAATAAGTCAGCTGTGATTAGGTGGCTAACAGTATCAAGGACAAAGTGGTAAAACAAGGAAATACCAGTTTAGAGAGTGCTTACATAAATTAGATGTTTTCAAATTAATTGAGTCTGGTGAAATTCACACAAAAGTACCTAGAAAATAGATCAATTTTCTTTGGGAAACTATGAAGAATAGGAGAAGGTTCTAGAAAACCAGAAGCAAGTACATAAGGAATACAGGCAGTTTTTGTCATTCAATGAGATAATTTGCAAGCATTTAGATGTCAAGAAAGAGATGATAAACAGTGTAGATTTTTCAGGAATAAATAAGATCAAAATATCTGTTTTTATAATTTTCAATCTAAAATAAAGAGTATCAAACCTTATAAACCTTTGTTGATTCGTATGAAGTAGCAGATGTCTCAGTAAGTGATATAGGGAGATTAAACTGTTTCATATGGGAGAAGAAAACTTGAAAATTTGTTCTTGGGCTGTCATTATCAATTGTCAAACCAAGAAGATGTACTGAGTAGGTCCAGAGGTTCTTTCTAGTGCTATTTGATATTTTCATTAGCAACTTGGATGAAGGAACAGAAAGTATGCTTTTTAATTTGCAGACAATCCTACCTGGGATGGACTTCAAGCATGTTGTATATCAGAATTAAAATGTTAAATGGACTCGACAAATAGGAGATATGGTCAAAAAAAGTAGGCCACATTCCAGCAAGGTAAAATGAAAACTTCACTATTTAGGTGCAAATAATCAGCTACATAAATTGAAGATGAGAAATGGCTAGCCACGTGCAATTCCACAGAAAAGGGTTGTGATTAAAAAGGACAAAAAGGTGAACATTGACCAACAATGCCATAGAGTTATAAGAAAGATAAACACCAAGTTTGGAAGTATAAGCAGGTTTGTAATGTGTGAAATCCTTCTGCTCTGCTAGTTATTGGTAAGTCCTGCACAGAAGTTCCACACTTAGTTTTGGGCACCATAACTTGGCAATTGGAACCAATGGCAGAGTCCAGAAAAGAGAAAAATTATCAGATGTTTAGAAAGCATTATCCATACAGAAATGCCGACTAGCATCCACGCATCATCCATGCAGAAATACTGAAGGAGCTACAGATGATCCAGACGAGATCAGACATGGTCACAGACTTCACATTTGGAAGAGGATTTAAAAGAAAGTGCATTAATTTTTCCCAGTGTCTAGAGAAAAAAGAGGCATTTATTGTAAATATTGGAAAAAATACATGTTTTAATATAAACATGAAGTTTAAAAGAAAAAAAAATCATATCCTTTGTAAGTATCCTTTGAATCATTGCCTTTTATTGTCAATTGTCATAAGAAAGCATTTGCATAATTCCAGTGTCAAATAATCTTTATTTTTTACTTTATTATCATGAAGGCATAAATCTTACTGTAAAGGGAACACTTAATATTCAAATACCTCAAATTCTCATCTGAGGTTCTCTGACAGTGGAGCTGGAGTATCAATATATGTTGTTCTCAAATATACCTTAATTAATGTAAAATTAAAGGAAAAGTTTTCAGAATTTACTTTGTGCTACTTAAATAAGTCTAGTGAATCTGAAGTTACATGAAAGCCTTTCTTTCTTCTTTTCACATTATAAAATGCCTTCTCAAAGAAAAACTGCATTTTAACTTTTAAAATATTTGTTAATCTCTCTTTCCCTTGTCAGACTTTATGGTGAGTTGAAACACAGCTGATAGTTTTACAACCAAGCACATAGTGTTTGTAGAAGAAGAAAAAAAAAAGTCAATAATTTCCTAGGAAAACTGCAGTGAATGTATGAAGACAGGTCAGAAAGTCACCTCGTTCACCTGCTCCCAGTCTGTTCAGACTGTAGATAAAACACAGATCTATGTGTTTATGTAATTAATTCAATACAGATAACTTTGAGTGCCCTAAAACGAGGCTTTAAACTGATAAATTTGAAAATTCAGTTTGACAACCTTATTTCTGCTATGGGCAAGGGCATTTTAAGTCATGGCAGAGATAAGGAATGAAAAACCTCTTGAATTGACTTGACATAAGCGATAAGTACATCCGCCAGAATGTTCTTTTTGACACCATCATCGTTAATAAGGCTTTGATCACTATAAAGGTGTTCTCACTGAATGGGAATAAATGCTTATTAATAAAGATATCACAAAGAGACACAAGCCATAGTGGACAAAAAAATCTCCTCAAAAAATGTTAGGTATATAAAGAAGCACAGAAAAAATATTTCTTGACAATACCAGTAGCAGATTTCTGTTATTCTAACCTTTGTTTATTTTTAAACAAAATCAAACTGGACATGTTTTATGAAGGCTGTGACCTCTTCCATTCTGGAAACACTAAGAGGAAAATACTATTGGCAGTATTCAAAAAAACAGCAGTTTCTTCCTGTGTCTCTAGCAGTTAGTCATCATAATAATGCAACCACTGTGGCTTCATTAGATTTTATTTTAATGCAGTAGTCTATGTCTGCCTCTCTGATTATTCCAGAATTGCATTAAAGGTTATACTAAATTCTGACAGTAGGTTCTGCAGGGGTAGCACATGTAATCCAGAGAAAGAAGATTCAATCAAAATAAATTTATGTTTCAATTTAGGACTTTAAGGGAGAGAGAACAGAGTCATTATTCTGATATATAGTATGGAATGTCTGGAATATAAATTAATGACCCAGAAAGAGTCTCATTGCATGAAACACGCAACAAGTTTTGGCCAGATATTTTTAAGAAATGTAAATACCTTATTTATATTTATAAAGCATAATTCACATTCTTTCAGTTTAATAAAATCTCTGTGATCATAAACAGTTATTTTTGTAATAACTTTTCCAATGTTTTTGTGTAAGTTTGAATGCAGCAGGTATCAAAAATGTGTTAAAGGAAGAAAATATTAATACAACAATCCATTAATACTTTTTTTTCCCCATTTATATACATTTCTTAACATTGATATCCTACTTCCTTAGGGTGATAAAGCATATTGAATGCTTTTCTTACAAAAATCTCTTTTGGGATTTCTTAGACACAGTGAATGTGTATTTGTTTACAAGCATACCTGTGGGCACTGTACATTAATTTGTTTTAAAGCTACAGAATAAAAGCTTTATTTGAGATATGCTGAGTTATCATCTAGTTAGATGCACAATAACCTGAAATGTTTCTCTACTTTTAAAGGGGATGTATAAGTTTCCTTTTAATCTGAGCAGTCTGGGTTGCAAAGGTTGGGGGCAGCCTTTGCTGCCATGACTGTGAGGTGGTGGAAGGAGGGAAGAAAGCAAACAGCAGGATCACAGCCCTGGACTTCAGAAGAAAACTCTTTGGCTTGTTCAGGGACCTTATTCTAAAAATCCCATGGAGCAACTGAGGACTAGAAAAAAGCAAATGTCAGTCCTATCTTCAAGAAGAGTAAGAAGGAGGATCTGGGGAACTACAGGATGGTCAGACTCATCTCAGTTCCTGGGAAGGTGATGGAATAAGTAATTCTGGAGGTTTTTTCCAAACATAAAAAGGACAAGAGGGTAGTTTGGAATAGTCAGCATGGATTTATGAAAAGGAAATCATGCTTGACCAACCTAACAGACTTTTACAATTAAATTACTAGCTCAGTAAATGAGGGGAGAGCAAGGAATATTATCTTCCCTTTAACAAGACTTTTGACACTGTACTGTAACCAGCTTGTGACTGGTAGACTGGTAGGATGGTCTGGACCTCTGTGATACATGTACTCAAGGACAGGACAGTCATGAAAGCTTTTTCAGGGTCTCCTACTCTTCTTGCTGTTACTTCTCATGATCAGGGTAATTGCAATTTGAATTAATGGCATCCAATCATTGTTGCTTACACTTTTGCTATTGCATTAGTTTGTGGATATTATAATAGTATGCAATAGAATAATGTGAAAACAAATTATGGTTTTAGCTCTCTAAATTCAGCCAGGAGATGAAGAAGGAGGAAAAGAAGTTGAGAAGGAAATGTAGATTGATATCAGAGTCAATAATGAGTGTTCGTCTGGAGTTTTGACTGTCTGTCAGTTCTCCACCGTCATTTTTTTCTCTACATGTTTACTGCTTCTGGCCAATATTTTCAACTACCTACAAATTCCATATGACTTACTATCCACAAGAGTTACCCACATACAGCCTCAAAACAGATCTTTTCTTTGGTCAGGACTTATAAGTAACAGTTTCTTCTCTGAATTATTTAGAGAGGGTAAACTAGTTTAATTTTTCATCCTTAAGTTCAGTTCTCTCCTGAAACAGGATACAGTCCTACTTGTTCCTAATTAAAATAAAAGTATTTTTCCCCATAAACTTGTAAATATCTAGGAGTCATTTGTTATGCTTGCTTCATTTGCAAAGAACTTTTAACCTCTAAAAGTTACAAAACTATCATCTTCTCTTTCAATATCTTGTTGGAATTTTTCTGGTACGAAAATACCTTTCACCAGAAGTTCTATTTCGATGATTAAATGCATCCATGATATTGACATCTAACATTCTGATTGAACTTTATTTGTTATTTTCACTTGAACAAGGCAAATCAGAAGAGTAAATAAGCAGTTTGATACAGAAACTGATGCCCAAATTATTCATTTTATCACTATTGCTACAATTATAAACATTAATTACAGTAATTTTTAAATTTAAAGTGATGAGAGAAGAATCAATAAACAATATAATATCCTTTGAACTAACATATATTAATGTGATGATTAACTCCTGTACAATATTCTGCTTTCTATTTCTCCTTTGTGCTCAACACTGGTGAGGCTGCACCTCGAATACTGTGTTCAATTTTGGGCCCCTCACTACAAGAAAGACATTGAGGTGCCAGACCATGTCCAAAGAAGAGCAATGATGCTGGCAAAGGGTCTAGAGCACAAGCCTTATGAGGAGCGGCTGAGGGAACTGGGGTTTGTTCAGCCTGGAGAAAAGGAGGCTCAGAGGAGACCTTGTCGCTCTCTACAGCCACCTGAAAGGAGGTTATAGCAAGGTGGGTGTTGGTCTCTTCTCCCAAGTTACAAGTGAAAGGAGAAGAGGGAGCAGCCTCAAATTGTGCCAGAGGAGGTTTAGATTATGTATTAGGAAAAATTTCTTCACCAAAAGGGTTGTCAAGCATTGAAACAGTCTGCTTAGGAAAGCGGTTGAGTCGCCATCCCTGGGGGTATTTAAAAGATGTATAGATGTGGGGGGAGGGGAGGGACACAACACACGACATGGTTTAGTTATGGACTAAGCAGTGTTAAGTTTTGGTTGGTGTCAATGATCTTAAGGGTGTTTTCTAACACCTAAATAATACTGTGATTCTATAATTCCATTCCTTTTTAGCATAATGCCTTAAGATGCATTCTTGAAAACTTAACTAATACATCCTTTCAAAAAGAACACATCTTCCACCTGGTTTATGTTACTCTTAAGGTTTTCACCTTTCCTCTCCTAGTATTTACCTCTTCTCCTTGCCTAACAACCAGTGTTATGGAACTTGATCTTTTTTCCCAACCAGATATCTTTTGTAATTATATTGCCAACTCTCAAAGGTCCTACTGTATATGTTTTTGATTCTGTTCAACCTCATTTGAAATCTTTGCTTATAACTTGGGTTTATCTTTTCCTCTATCTAAAAGTTGCAGATAAACTTTAACCAAGTTTTGTATATTCATTTACAACAGGAAAAAAAGAACATTCTCCACAACATTCTACCATTACGTTGTTTGCAGATAAGTGCTGATGAAGAACAAGAAATTTTGTGTCCTTAATCTTTTTTGTTCAGCATTTGTAGCAAACCCTTTTCTGTTCAACACTTGCATTTTGTGACGTATTGGTACATATCACATTTTCAGTAGCCTCATTTTGTTCTCCACCATCACTTCCAACGAGGAAAAACCAGTGGAGATGCTAAGTGCTGTCTGTAAGACCATCAAGATCAAGGGAAGACTTTTATCTCATGCTATTCTGTTCCTTTGAGAACTCTCCCTGGTGACTTCTTAATGGCTTAATTACTCCTTTTTTCATGCCTCCTGAACTATATGGAGTAGGATTTATTAAATTGTTTCTTGATTTCATGCATTTTACAAATTTCTTTAGTAATTACTTTTACAAAATGGGTACTGTTGTCTGATTCCACTACATTCAGAACATGTTCTTCTGGGCACAATTTGCTCAGCTTTTTTTTTAAAAAAAAAAATCTTGATACTATTTTGGAAAAATACATTTTAATATTTTCTTCCCATGTAGTAAAGGAGTCAATTATCACTAGAAAGTGCTTATTTCCACTCCATGCTTTTTTAGAGACATCTAATAGAGTAAATTTGAATTCTAGATGAGTGTCACACACTTTGAAATTTCAAGAAAATTTTTCTTCTTTGGTGGGACATACCTACAGAAAACAATTATTCACATGTTCCATGATGTCTTGCTATAGTTTCAACCACCATGCTGAAATATGTCAGTGTTTCTTGGAAGCTTTGCCTTCCCATATTGTGGCCAATCACAATATATATTACTGGATCGGTCATTTAATTCAGCTGAGAATGCTAATTAAATCTGAAACTACATTAAAAGATTCTTTTAATTTTGGGTAATTTTCCTGCTCTGCACATTTCAAAAGTGTTCATTAGAACTTAAAAAGTAGCTCTCAGTTTAAGATTTCCTTGATACTTCATCATACATTCTTCTTCTTTCCAGAAGTTCTCTGCATGAGAATCCTGCTATTGGTTTTGAGTAATTTTAGTGAACTTTTGCTTCTCATTTTAGCTGGTACTGATATTTTTTGATTTGGGACTGCCTGCTAATTTCTTGCATTGGAAGAAGCTTCTAAAAGCTGGTGTCTTCTTTTCTCCTCAGATGCTCCTTTACTGCCCATGCCCATGTATTGTTTTCCAAAGTATTATTAAAAGAAAGAAAGAAAGAAAGAAAGAATTTTCTGTCTCCTTTTCATCATGTGAATAATCTTTTTTAATACTGGAAATATTTCCAGTATTCTGGAAATATTTCCAGAAAACAGTTTGTCTGAAAAATGAATCATTCTGATTTTGTCTTCAGTTGACAATTCACAAGAAACAAAATTAATTTTAAATATTTCTGAATAATTTTCAAGCCCTTTTTTCAAATTTCTGCCTTAGAATAGATTGTGTCACAGTGGGAACAGATCAATTCAAACCTTCCATCAATTAGAATAATCTATTATTGTTTTCCTTGCCTTCAAGTTGACTGTTGGCAACTATGTCATAAATTGCAGCAATGCAAAAAATCTTGGAGGTCTAGTTGCCACTGAAAAATTCAACCCAAAGAGAGCTTTTGCTCAATACTGTCACTCGATAGCTACCTTTTTCTTTGATGATTATATTAATTGCATTTGAGTCAGTTCCCCACATTAGTTTCTAGTGTTATTTCAATAGCTGTAGAGTATTTCCATTTCTTCACAGTGCCACTCCAAAAAGGCATAATCCTCCCACAGGCCCAGTGACATGTCTCCTGTGCATATGCCTTCATTTTTGGGACATCTCAGTTGCATCTTCTCCTTTCTCCACTGTGGAAGAAGTGTTCTAAAAATTTTCTAACTGTCTTAACAATGAAGGTTTTTTTAATTTTTCTTTTTTTTTTCTCTCCCTTTGATCTCTTTACATATTTTCTTCATGAATACAAAAAGAAAAAAAACAATGACACAGTTTGTTGCTGTCATCAAGTGAAGCCCAGACTACTTTGCAATCCACCATATACTTTAAGGTACCTCCAGTGGGTTATCAGAGCAAGGATTTTTACATTCCCACAGTCAAGATAGATCTTCTTCTCCAAGACAGGGCAATTCAAAACCTTTTCTGAATATCATTCTTCTGTACAGTTAATTCATTGAACTGTGTCTTTAGCTCCCTCATGATGTTATTTCTTCTCTGCTCTGATCCGTGTGAAAAGGATTTTGTAGGTAAGTAGCTTGCATTCCCAGAAAATCCAACATGTGTTAGTTGTATTTCAAACTGTGTTCCTCCAATTGCCATTCTTTAACCTAACTTTTAGACTTGTGAAGGAGATCTTATCCTTTTAAGGTGAGTGGAGGAGTTTTGAAATAAGATATCCCTATATAATTCCTCTGCTTTGTATTGGTCCCACTGCCCACCTTCTGTTTTGCAAAAACTCTTTTTCAATTCCATTTCAAAAGGATCTAGTTAAATCAGCTCACTCCCTAACAGTGAAATATATTTCTATGTTCCTACTTCCCCATGTGTCCTTTTTACTTCAACAGTAAAGGCTCATCACACCATGTTTTATTGTATTGTCTAGATCTTTATAATTAATGAAGAAAAATAAGTGTTTCAAGATGAAAACTTACCTCACCAAATTTTCATATTAGTCTTAGGCTGAAAAATTACCCCTTTAGCATTATTATATGGCTGCAGAAAGAGTCTAGCCAAGTAGTTTGGGACAGGCAACTAACTTTTAAATAATTAAAGATGAATGAGAATAATCCAATCCAGTTGATCCTTGGTAGTAAAGTGCTGAAACCAATTCATCCCACAATGTTTAAAGCCAAGATTTAATGCACAACCATTGAAAAGGTGGGAAAAATTCCACTTAAAATAAGTTTCTCTGCAATGGAAATATAATTATCATCAGTGTAGTCAAACTGGACTGGTGTAGTCAAATTGGAGCATATATGTTTGCTCTTCCATGTTTTCTCAAAAATTATATTTGAACATTTGGCACATAGATTTTGTAGACAAGCATTGGTTTATTCTTCCTAAGTTAACGTGGGCCAGAGGGCAGAACAAACTTGCAAACTGTGCTCATCAGACACTGACGTAACCCATCTCTCACTTGTCTTTATGTCTGGTCATGTAACTGATTTATACTTGTTTTGTTTGATTCTAGGTATGCTACTACCAAAGCAGGATCACACACTGGCTGTCTCTATCCATATTTACTGTCACAGTCTTTATGACTGTTGGAATAAGTCATGATTAGATGACATTTAGAATAGTAAGACTGACTGTACATGAAACTTTGCTTTTGCTTCTGCTGCCCTGAGCCTAGAATACTCTAGAATCTGAGCTCAGCCCATGAGATGAGGACTTCTGGCTCATTACTGCAGAGGAAGGGGGCAGAAAATGCTCCAGGTTGCCTCACATGGTTTGTAAATTTTGGTTTTAGAACAGCATATGGACTGGTATTTCTGAAACAGAATTTTACAGACTTTTTTAAAATTCCAAATTCTAAAAAAGTTTGAAGTTAACAGTTCCATTGCTTTAGAACTTTGTCTTAAGTCACCACCAAGTAAATGTGTGTTAGTATTTTTTTTTTTTCTAAATAATGTAACTAGTATAGCTAGCTGTTATGAACCTCATTCATTTAGTGCAGTTGTCACATATCTGGCAAATACTATCCAGCAAATTTAACATTTTAAATTTTAAACATTAACATTTAAAATATACTGTATGCTTCTTCCAAAGCACTTTGCAGAGAGTATCATGAAAACTGTTCTTCACAGAAAAAAGTGTCAGACTATTATGTGGCAGACCAGCAGAAGAAGCTGAAACTCGTTGTGTGAAATGCTGTTTGATAAAGGTTGAGAAGAACATCTGATTTTTAGAGCTAATCAGCAGTGAGCTAAGAACAGAACACTGGATTTCAACACCTTCTATGTCCAGCCTATATATCAAGCCTGGCACTTCTCAGATACAGGTGAAAATAACTCTTGGTTGTCTTACATTAATTCTGGGGAGCTGAATGTGCTGCTAGTTATCCATGCATATGCAGTGACCATAATTTGCTTCAAAATGCATGAAAAAAATATGAACTGTAAATAATAAAGGGGTATAAAAATGTCCAACTGAAGCCTGGTTTCAAAATCAGTGAACTGTTTGCCATCAAACTTTTAAGCTATGCAACCTGAAAAGAGAGTTAAAATGATTGTGGAAGTTCTGCAAATTGTATGTAATTAGCTGATACTCTGTCACAAGACTGATATAAACATAAATCTTTTTTTCACTCCTTTCCTTCTCTGGATTCAGAATATGTCATTTAGTAATTCACAGGTACTTACAGTTGCACAGATTATTTTTTTTTTTAGGTAAGCAGTATTTTTCTCTTATTTGAGTATTGATGGTGGTATATAAAATGTTAATTCCACGCCTTATAGGAACATGTACTTACAGAAGCAAACACTATCACTCTATATGAAATCAACATGTGACTCTGGGAAAGAACACAACACTAATGTTTAATGAACTGACCTTACTATTGAACAAACTCTTTCTACTCTGGCCTCTGGGTATAATCTGATCCAATTTATTATAAAACAAATACAGATTGCCTTAGTTTTCTGCTTCAGTGTGTAATTCCTTACTGCAACCATTCCTTACTGGTATGGCGAATAAAATAAAAAATATATACTAATAGGCTTTTTCTCAAATTAAACCACATCATATTTCTCAGAAGTAGAATAAGAATGTAGTAATAAAGCTATAACTTCCCAAGCTTACTGAAATAAATAACATATAAATGATGCATAAGTAGATGAGAAGCAGGTGGATTACAGCTATGAATGTAGTGAAGTGAAATGTTAGGATTGGCAATGACTTATTCATGCCCTATATTTGTCCTCTGTGGAATATGGATCAACTAATTCTATAGAATAATATTCATTTATATACAGCATCTATGAGTCCCTTGAAGTTCATTTTTAATGACTGGCAGCACAGCGCTCTCTGATAGAAGCCCCTTTTGAAATCATTTTCTCCCAGTCTGAGGGAGTGAAGTTAATTTGTTTGAATCATAAAATCATAGAATCACAGAATCTTTAGGTTGGAAAAGACCTTTAAGATCATCGAGTCCAACCATTAACCTAGCACTGCCTAGTCCACTACTAAACCATGTGTCCCCCCCATCTATACATCTTTTAAATACCCCCAGGGATGGCGACTCAACCGCTTTCCTAAGCAGACTGTTTCAATGCTTGACAACCCTTTTGGTGAAGAAATTTTTCCTAATACATAATCTAAACCTCCTCTGGCACAATTTGAGGCTGCTCCCTCTTCTCCTTTCACTTGTAACTTGGGAGAAGAGACCAACACCCACCTTGCTATAACCTCCTTTCAGGTGGCTGTAGAGAGCGACAAGGTCTCCTCTGAGCCTCCTTTTCTCCAGGCTGAACAAACCCCAGTTCCCTCAGCCGCTCCTCATAAGGCTTGTGCTCTAGACCCTTTGCCAGCATCATTGCTCTTCTTTGGACATGGTCTGGCACCTCAATGTCTTTCTTGTAGTGAGGGGCCCAAAATTGAACACAGTATTCGAGGTGCAGCCTCACCAGTGCCGAGTACAGGGGGATGTTCACTTCCCTACTCCTGCTGGCCACACTATTCCTGATACAAGCAAGGATGCTATTGGCCTTCTTGGCCACCTGGGCACACTGCTGGTTCATCTTCAGCCAGCTGTCAACCAGTACCCCCAGGTCCTTTTCTGCCAGGCAGTTTTCCATCCACTCTTCCCCAAGACTGTAGCATTGCATGGGGTTATTGTGACCCAAGCGCAGGTCCTGGCACTTAACCTTGCTGAATCCCATACAATTGGCCTCAGCTGTAGAGAACCATTACTGAACGTAGTTTGTCTCGACATTGCTATTGTACCACCGTTTTCCGCCTCTCAGAAGATCCTGCCCTCATGGTCTGCAATCAAACAACACCATGTGCCTGCGTAAGGCCCAAGGCACAAAAAGGTAGAAGGCATCCAAAGGAGACAGCACGTATGGCACGAACTGCACATATGCCAGTGTGATCTGCGCATGAGCAAGGGACCCCAACCCCTATAAAAGGAGTGTGTGCACTCCAGTAAGGGGGCTCTTTCCTGTCTTCATCCCTCCCCTTTGGACCTTTTGGAACCTGCCTCAACGAAGTCAGCATCGCGTGGACCGAACCTGGAGTAGCAGACGGGGACGCTGGAGCATCGACTGCGCCACAGACGGAGGTGCCGGAACCTCGCTGGACCCGGGGTGGTGGTAGCTAGTCCTCTTATTCTCTCTCTCTCTTTCTCTCTGTTGTTCACCCCATCCTCCCTGACGTAAACCAGCTCCCTTTCTAGCTCCTTTTCTCTCCCCTTTTCCCCTCACCCCTCTGTTACCTCCCGATGTGGTTCCCTCCTCCCGACGTGGTTCCCTCCTCCCGACATGGTTCCCTCCTCCCTCCACATTGAAAATAATGTTGACAGGTTGTACGACATTTGACCGGATTTAGTGTCTCAATCTCGTCCTTGGGATCGTATCGAAACCTCCCTGACATTGGATAGGGACATCAGCCCATCGATCCAGCCTGTCCAGATCCCTCTGTAGAGCCTTTCTACCCTCAAGCAGGTTAACACTCCTGCCCAGTTTTGTGTCATCTGCAAAGTTACTGAGGATACACTTGATCCCCTCATCCAGATCATTGATAAAGATATTAAACAGAACTGGCCCCAAGACTGAGCCCTGGGAAACATCACTTGTGACTGTCCACCAACTTGATATAAATCCATTCACGACAAACTTTTGGGCCTGGCCATCCAGCCAGTTTTTTTACTCAGAGAAAAATATGCCCATCCAAGCCCTGAGCAGCCAGTTTCTCCACAGGAATGCTGTGGGAAATGGTGTCAAATGCTTTACTAAAGTCTAGGTAGACAATGTCCACAGATTTTCCCTCATCCACTAAACAGATCAGCTTGTCATAGGAGATCAGGTCAGAATTATAGAATCATAGAATCATTTAGGTCAGAAAAGACCTTTAAGATCATCAAGTCCAACCATTGACGTAACACTGCCATCCCACCACTAAACCATGTTCCTAAGCACCTCATCTACCCGTCTTTTAAATACCTCCAGACTCAACCACTTCTCCAGGAATCCTGTTCCAATGCTTGACAACCCTTTCATTGAAAAATTTTTTCCTAATGTCTAACCTAAACCTCCCCTGGCGCAACTTGAGCCCAGGTTAGTCAAGCAGGAGCTGCCTTTCATAAAACCATGCTGACTGGGCCTGATCACTGGTTGTCCTTCATGTTCCATGTGATGGCACTCAGGATGATCTGCTCCATAATCTTCCCTAGCACCGAGGTCAGACTGACAGGCCTGTAGCTCCCTGGATCTTCCTTCCAGCCTTTTCTATAGATGGGTGTCACATTTGCTGTCCTCCAGTCAACTGGGACCTCCCTGGTTACCCAGGACTACCAATAATGGATAGAAAGTGATTTGGTGAGCACTTCCACCAGCTTCCTTGGTACCCCTGGGTGGATTCCATCCAGCCCCATATATTTGTTTGTGTCTGAATGGTGTAACAGGTTGCTAACCATTTCCCCTTGGATTATGGGGGCTTCATTCTGCTCCCCATTCCTGTCTTCAATCCCAGGGGTCTGGGTACTTTGAGAATAACTGCTCTGACTATTAAAAACTGAGGTAAAGAAGACATGAAGTACCTCAGCCTTTTCCTCATCCTTTGTCACTATGTTTCCTCCTGCATCCAAATAGGGATGAGATTATCCTTAGCCCTCCTTTTGTTCTAATATGTTTATGGAAACATTATTTATTGTCTTATGTCTTTGCAGGCACTCAGTCCATTCTTTTCTGCTATGTATCATGATTATGTACATAACATGGATTCTTTGGGGGGGAGGGGAGGAAGAGCATTCCAGTTATTAATTTTCAGCTGTGCATATACCAAACATTTGCAGGCTGAAAGTGAAAAGTTCTTATGTGACATATGGGATGGAAGTGGGAAAGCATATACTGGTGCTTTAAAAATATTCACTTTTTATGATACATAATTTTAGGAACGTTCTTTGGATGCACATTTTAATCTATTTTTTGTAAATATCTATATATCTATCTGCATAAACCATAATACAATAAATTAATTTTAATTAGCAATGGTGACAAATACCCCAACTTTAATGCAGTAGTACATAGTAAAGAGTACTTATGTTATAATACTTCCATATACAAGCTCTGTATACATTTAACTAGGTATTAGACACCTGTTTTCTTGCCTCTACTTCCAGTTAATTTCTCTCTGAATCACCAGTTCAGAACAGATAATAATGAATGGTGAAGTGTCACTTTGCACGTGAGTCAATGGTATGAGAAAGGACTCTGGGACCCCCAACTTAAGAATGACACGGACCTGTTGGACCAAGTCCAGAGGAGGGCCACGAAGATGATCAGAGGGCTGGAGCATCTCTCCTATGAAAACAGGCTGAGAGAGTTGGGATTGTTCAGCCTGGAGAAGAGAAGGCTCTGGGGAGACCTTATAGCAGCCTTCCAGTACCTGAAGGGGGCCTACAAGAAAGCTGGAGGAGGACTTTTCACAAGGGCATGAAGCAATAGGACAAGAGGTAATGGCTTTAAACTGAAAGAGGGTAGATTTAGATTGGCTATAAGGAAGAAATATTTTACAACGAGGGTGGTGAGGCACCAGAACAGGTTGCCCAGAGAAGCTGTGGATGCTCCATCTCTGGAAGAGTTCAAGGCCAGGTTGGATGGGGCTTTGAGCAACCTGGTCTAGTGGAAGGTGTCGCTGGCTGTGGCAGGGGGTTGAAACTAGATGATCTTTAAGGTTCCTTCCAATCCAAAACAATCTGATTCTATGGTTTTATGACTTCTGATTTGCAAGCCTAAATTTTGGGGAACTGACCTTTTCATCTGGGATTGTGGGTGAAAGGTAGATATAGAAGCAGGTAGTCACATATATTTAATTTTTTTTTATTTCAAAGATTCCTTGGAGAACATTCATCTTAGTCATCTACATCTGAACTAGCAATGCTAGCCAGTCTTTACAGACAATAAATAGATAGACATTTTTAGGACATGATTCATCTGACCTATTTTAGACTTTTACATGAGGTGATTCATGTGTTAAGAATGCCTATTTCCTTCCATTAACTATAAAAAGAAGCTATGATGACTGATACAGGTGTAAATGAAAGCAGTATGGATATATTTTTGGTCAGAGGACTCCCAGTTAATATGCCTGTCAAAAAAATGAATTCTTATAAAAACAGGCACAAATTATTTTAAAAAATCCATGCACTGAGTTAAATTGTATCTAGAAAAATGAATAATTATCTTTTGCTCTGTGCAAAATAGATGACAAAAGAAAAACGTAGTTGCCATGTTTGACATGCTGATAAGAGTAACAAAATCAAATACCTAAGAGAGAGAAAGAGAGAAAAGGAGAGAGAATGGCAGAGGGATACATGCACTATATAGACTAACAGGTCTATGTTGGGCACAGTGCTGCTGGCAAAACAACTCTTCCAGACTCTATTCTCCCAGCAGGTTCCGAGGGTCTAGACCCAGGTTTTTATTGGTCTGAAATTTCACATTTGCAGGCAAATTTACTATACGTGATATGATTTACATATCTTGGCTACTTGATCTTGGATTTTTTATTACCCTTAAAACGTTTTTACCTGGCTCCTAAAGCTGCATTTTTTATATGACCAGTAACTGATTGCTGTTGCTGTTGAGTTGTTTGTAGCCCTTGGGCCTCCAGTATTATCTGCTTGTACTTTCAAGGCCTCTTCAAAGCATGACATCCCATTTCTTTGTTCCCTTGCACTGTGTTTTTATTATTAGATCATTGATAATTCATTCTACATCGAATAGCTACTTGTTATAGCCATCATTAAGATACAAAAACCCCTCCAACGAACAGCTATTATAACACACAACTACACAAAGCTAACTAACAGTTAAACCAAAGTAGGTAATAGTACCCTGGATGCTTGATTATTGCCATTACAAGCCAAAACAAATCTCCAGGTAGGCCAAGTCTAAAAACTCATGAGGCTTTTTGTGGTAGCTTAACCCAAGGCCTGTGGCCTGTTTAAAGCAAATGGCAACTCCATGTTTTGTGGGCTACGTATCCACAAATAAGACAGTACTTATGAGGAGCCTGTGTCACTCAGGAAAAGTATCCATGGGTAGACAGGACCCCATGTTGTTTTGCATGTCGTTAGACTCTTTCAAGTGGGCAACTGAACTGAGTGCTTAAGGTCATGTTGCACGTGGCAGCGAGAAGATTAATTATCTCAAAAACCAATTTTATATACGACAAAGAAATCACTAACCTTTCATATTTTCACTTTGAAGTAATTAATTCCTTTAAAAATGAAATTAGTATAAGAACATAAGGCAGAATAATTTAAGTAGTTTAAGGATATAGAGCAATACACCCTCATTTTAAAATCACACCTAAAGTGATTAATTTGGTACTCCAGTTCTTTGTAAGTTACACAAAATAGGAATGTATGCAATAGTTTTTGTAGTCTGTTAATAGGTAATAGGTTATCCTGAATTATAGGCTATGCCTACTTTATCGAGTAATGTAACACTCAGAGCAGATCAGTAGACTGAAAGCTGTAGGATGCTGTAGTCCTACATATACAATATGGGCAGTTCAAGGTGTTTTACTTCAGACAGGATTTAGCCTAGTCCAATGTGTTCACCGCTGGTGTCCAAAAGAAAAAAACTGTCCAAAAGAAAGCTATATGCAAACCTTTGTTTCTTCAGCTGTGGGCTCCTCTCTGAATCTGACCAGGAAGGATAATTGTGTTCTTTTGTCTTTTTCAGGCAAATAATAAAAATTAATCATCTCCTCTGTTGTCAACACCTGTATAAAGACATACACAGGGAAGTAAAATTTGTTTCTTCTTCTGTTCTTTCCTAAGCTACACCAGTGATTCCTGCCTATGGCCATCTGCTTATGGTCATAGCTCCATAGGGAGTACAGGAGTCATTCTAAAACTCATTTTGACTAAATATTGATTCATTCCATAATCTAAAGGAGTTTCCTGAGGTTATCAGTGTTCTTAACCTCCCAAATCTTATAGATAGGCCTTGCTCTTCTCCACACTGTAAACTAAATCACTTCGGAAAGAGGGAAGTAACATTTGCTGTTTGGGGCAAAACAAGGTCTTCATGTAAGAAATGGATTAGCTCAGATCAGTCACTCGAAAGAAAAAATCAATTTTGAAAGTGGAAAGTTAAGTCTTTTTAGTGATTGTTCTGTTTCTTATACAAACTAGTAGTTTTGGCAAAAATCCTTCTTTTTGAACACATGCTGGAACTCTTTGCCTTTACTTCCATGTAACTCTTAATACTGTGTGAAAAAGGAAAGAAAAACAAACCCACCGTCAGAATACTGAACTACACATATATCTTCTCCACATGGGAAAAAGTAAACAAGAGTAAGAGATCAAAGAAATCTGACATTGTAGAAATTTCTCTGAAACAGCTGTGATGAAGTTATTTCAATAGTCTATATAGAACTGCAGAAGTGTAATCAAGATGTTATGGGTTATCCTACTAGCAAACAGCATGGTCATGTTATCTCAGTTGTACATTTCTCTGTTGCAGTCTAATGTCTTTAGTAGTGCATCGTAAACACAGTTTCCTACTAACAGAATTAATTCAGCTTTTATTCAATGATGTTTCATGTAAAATATGTAAACAGCCCTTAGTAAAGGCTAGAGTACTTCATTTCCTGCTATTAAATGAAATTTTTAATTACTAAGATACAACCAGGGTCCCTCTTGGGCACCGTCTATCCTAATAAAATTTAGCATTCCTGCTGTCTGTAACAGGATCACTTATGTAATAGTTATGTCTTCAGAGTCCATAAAATCTTTTTGATAACACAGCTTCCCAACCAAATTCTCATTTCTTCTCAATGCAAGATTTTTGGAGTAGACCCTTGGGGACTGGAGTTTCTGGATCTCAGCAGATTTGGCTTTAACCTGAGGTATTTCTAGATCTAACCTGGTATGTACCTCTGCATGTTGTACAGAAGCAGAACTGCAACCTGCAGAACAAAGAAACATAAGATCATGTAGAAATGTAAGTAGAAAAGGGAGGACAGATATGTCTTAAATTTTGGGTTTGGACAGTGGCCATAAAGTCTAAAAATAACTCAATGATTTGTGTTCTCTCATTCCTGGTACCCACAAATAACTTTGATGAAAGAAACAACCCACAAATAACTTCGATGAAAGAAACGATATATCAATGGAGCCAAATTCTTGAAAGAACTAGAGTAAGAGCGTTATTAGTCTCTGGTTTCATCTTCACTGGAGAATCGCTGAGTCTGTAAATAAGTTAGATTTTGATTAAAACATATTTATTCTTAATTTTCCTTTTAAAATATTTTCAAATTTTAATCTAAACAGTTTCTTCATTTGACTAAAGTAATAAAAAGTTCAAAAATAGAGATGTCAAACACATCTTGGTTAAGTTTTCTCAAAATTAGACCAACTGACCACTAGTATTTTATCCATGAATTCATATTAAATGCTTTGATAGTTTCTATAACAGGTACTTTGAGATATCATGGAATGGTTACCAGCTTTGGTTGTAATTTTTAAATTTTGTGCTGATGAACTTAGAGTGTATCTTTACAAGGTAGGAAAGAGTATAACAAAACAAAGGAGGAAATTTCAGGATGCCTGAACTAGTATTGAATGTAATAGGTGTTATTACATTTTTATTTCTAAATGTCAGATCAGATGGAATTCTGGATTTCAAAGATGAGATCTCTTTGTCTCAATTTTTGCTTCTACTCATAGGGTAATAAAAGACCAGTACACTAAAGAAGAATTAAAAGGAGTTCTAGATACATAAAACTAGAATAAGTATTACACGTCAGAGAAATATGTTCCTTCATTATTTTTTTTTTTAAATTTCTGATCTAGTTCCCAGGAAATGGAATTTGTTCATTGCAAATTATAGTCTGCATTTGACAAAAAATTTGAACAAGCCTCAAGATCAAAGCTTCAAGAGTTATAATCTCAGCTAGCCAAATAGCTAAATTGTTCTTGAATTTTCATGTCAGCATAGCTTGCTTATAGAGAGGGGTGGGGAACAGACAGACCGGGGCTTATTAATAAATTCCTAGATCATATGGCATTATCGGATTTTAACAGCACCATAGTATCCCTCTGTCTTTTCCTCCCCAGTAATACGTTGATTAAAAAAAAATGACATAATGATACCATAGGCAGTAAGATCAAAATACTATGAAATAAAAAAAAAAGTCAATCGAGCTTTCTAACATTAACCTTGTTAAGATTTGAAAGCATAAAAAATGGACCAAAATGCAGAAGACACAGTATTACATTTGGCTAAGTCACATTTTACAAGCAGAAAATTAATTTTTTAAAAGTTATAATGTGACTTTTTTATATATTTCAGTTATGTTTATTTTGTTGCTTTTTTTCCTTGCATTTTGCATCAGGAAACCAAATAATCTAATTCCATTAACCCATTTCTCATAGGGGACTATATCGGGTCAGACTGAGACAGAGTTTATCTTCCCAATGACTGCCTGCATAGTGCTGTGCTTTGTATTGGTAGCTAGAAAGATGTTGATAATACACCAGTGTTTTGGCTACTGTTGAGCAGTGCTCACACAGCATAAAGGCTGTGTCTCCAACATTTTTTCCCCCTCACCAGTAGGCTGGGGATAGACAAGATCTTGGGAGAGAACATAGAGAAGACTGCTGACCCAAACTGACCAAAGGGATATTCCATACCATATGATGTCTGCTCAGCAATAAAAGCTAAGAGAAAGAGAGGAGCGGGGGGAAGGATTCATTATTTATGATGTCTGTCTTCTGGAGAAACTGCTACATGTACTGAAGCCCTGCTTCCTGGGAAGTGGATGGACATCACCTGCTAATGGGAAGTAGAGAATAAAATCTTTGCTTTCCTTTTGCTTTAGTGAGTAATCTTTGCTTTAGCTTTTATTAAACTACCTTTATCTTGACCCATGAGGGGTTTTTTTCCATCTCATTTTCTCCCCACCTGTCCTGCTAAGGAGAGGAGTTAGGGCAGCTTGGTGGAATCTGGCATCCAGCCAAGGTCAACCCACCACAGGGAAATAACACTTTGAACTTTGTGAAAGGCCCAACTTCAAATATTTTAAAGATACATTTTGAAAATATTTATACCCTTCTCTCTCAAATTAATTTGAATAATGTTTCTCAAAAATGTTGTTAAAGAGAAAGACCTTGGGAAAATAGTGAGAATTGATTACTTGTGATAAGATCATCAAAGGTGCTTTCTAAATTAATCTTTTCAAGCACTTTTCAAAGGTAATGAGACACCTCCAGCTGTTAATAGGTTCAGGAAAGAATGTCTGTGTAAATTTAAAAAGAAAAAAACATCAAAACTAGGAAGTGTTTAGTTGTGCCTCAAGGCACGGAAAACAAGTTACAAATCAGCCTGTAAGTGCTTCAGTTCCTGTTGAAGCCAAACTAATGGATGAACAGTAGCTGAAGAGTATTTTTCTTAGCTGATGAAAGTTATTCCATGCTGAGAGAAGTTTTACATTTAAGTATAAGATTTTTTTTCCTATAATGAAATAGAAAAAAAAAAGCCTTTTTTTTTGTTGATGTTCAAAAAACATATGCTTAGAAGCAACAAAGTGAACCATTAAAAATTATCTAAACTAAATATTGAATCAGTATTCCAGCCAAAAGTATAGTAATTTCTAACTAGAACCATGATGAAGCATGGAAAAGAAAAATAAAAAGTTTATGGGTGAAATATTCATACACAGGTTCTGAATGATTAAATTTATTAGACTGTGAAAAAGCCACCCAAGGGAAATATCATGACCATCATTTGACCCTCGCTGAAATGAGGCTATACAGAGACTGTGCTAGGTGACTGTGTAGGTCTTTTTTGCTATTAAGTTCAGCTGGTTTATAAACTCCAGTATATTGGCTAACAACCCAACCGTTTTTATTTCAAACAGATGAGGATTTATTAATCCATCCAATATCTTTGTATAAACACCATTTCCCAAAGATGTGTACAATAGAAATGTAATCATTGATATAATATCATATAAACCCCCTTACTTTTTATGCTGTGAAGATAGTAAATATTAAAGGCAATTTTAAACTTGGAATTGCAGTGAGTAATGTGCTATCTTGTGCAATACAAAAGGTCAAAATCTTTTCACGGTACTTGAAGATAAAAAATTTGCTGTAATTTGAGTTGAGTGTCCAACAAGGATGAAACAGGTGTTTTGACTTCACTACTCACTTGAAGCTCAGGAAGTGCAAATTTTCCTTGAGTTTTTAGGTGCCCTACTAAAATTCTGTTTTGCTAACCCTGTAGTTTTGATAACTTGCTGTGGTTTAATCATGGTAGGCAGCTCAGCCCCACACAACTGCTTGCTCATTTACCCACAGCAGGGTGGGGGAGAGAATCAGAAGTGTAAAAGTGAGAAAACTTGTGGGTTGAGATAAAGACAGTTTAATAGGTAAAGCAATAGCTGAGCACACAAGCAAAGCGATATAAGGAATTCTTTTACTTTTTCCCTTTGGCAGGCAGATGTTTAGCTGTCTCCAGGAAAGCAGGGCTTCATCATGCCTAACAGTTACTTGGGAAGACAAATGCCATCACTCTGAACATTCCCGCCCTTCCTCCCTCTTCCCCCCTTATTGTTGAGCATGACACCATATGGACTGGGACATCCCTTTGGTCAGCTGGGTCCAGCTGTCCCAGCTGCTTCCCCTCTCAGCAAGCTTACTGGTGGGGTGGTGTGAGAAGCACAAAAGGCCTTAATGTTTTACAAGCACTCTTCAGCAATAACTAAAACATCAGTGAGTATCAATACTCTTCACTGCAAATCCAAAACATAGCAGCATATGAGCTACTATGAAGAAAATTAACTCTACCCCAGCCAATACCAGTACATAGCCTCACAAAAAATTTTCTACTGCCCCTCATCCCCAGCAGCAGCAACCTTGAAATAGATTTCTGCTTCCTTGAAGTTAGAAAGAGGGAAGGGTAAAATAAGGAAAAGGTGAAATATCGTGTCGGGGGCAAAATTCTTCAAAGTTACATTTTAGATGTGAAGCCACTTCTTGTTGCCTCAGTGAAAAGTTCAGTACTTCATGCAAAGTGTTAAAACATCAACATGAGATTTTTGTGATTGTGTAGGCAGCAGGGAATGATTTTAATTGTGAAGCAATGCTAGTGCTTTGATATGGTTTTGAAGGTCTAAAATTTTTGACAGTACAGGATTTGTAGCTAGAGATAAAGGTTTTCACCAGCTGGTGTATATGAGAATATTAGCCACACTTTCAGACACCTAAACAGTTCTTCATATCTGAAATAGAAGCAGCAGATTTCAAAACTTTATAAGTCTCAAAAATTTGTTTATAGCACATTTAGTTATGCACTGGGCCATCTCTGAAAAGAAACACAGCTGATACTGAGAACTAGAGTAGGTGTCAGTAGGGGAAAAGAGAGAAAAAGGTGGTAAAGTATTTGTACTACATATTTCAGAGTCTGTTGTCTCTACTTCATACCTGAAGTCTGTCTATTTATCCAAGCATACCAATATGTCTGATGAACTTACATTGTCTTCACCTGCAAAATACAGATAAGGAGAACAAAAATATTTAAAATAATTTATGGGGTAATAATTGTATTTTGATCACACTCCATGAATAAGGAAGAAGCTTTTTCTTGAACAACAGGAGAGAATATTTCTGTACTATTGCAAAATAGGGCTGTATTCAAAATATTGTATTGCATCCAAACACAAGCTGATAATTTAATTCAAGGCATTTTCATGCTTATGTGTTGAAGGCTCAAAAATGTCCAGAAAAAAGTAACTAAAAGAGGATGAAGAAATGATGAAAACACTTATCTTTACATTTTAGCAGATGAAGGTTCACTTAACCAATCAATGCATGTTTCCTCCTTATTATGCCACATGGCTGCAGTAAAATCTCTCTCTTTTCCCATTACTCCTGCCCCTGTTCCTCTTCATTTGTTACTGCTTTTATTTTCAGCTGGTTTTGAAAAAATTAACCTTATAGTTTATTTCTTCTAATAAATTTTGAACATGGTGAGTTTTGATCAAATTTGAGAGAAAGATAGAAATTTGAAAATGTGTTACACTTTATGAAATGAAAATGTTGCCTAAGTAGACTAGAGTAGCCTTTTTTTACCATATTCACAGAAATAACAGTAAACATTATGTCAAACCACATGGAACACCAGAAAGTCTGCCTAGTAGATCATCATTAGATGCCAAAACCACAGGAAAAGCCTAATCAGTGGTTGCACCTTAGATGTTATGCGTGCATCTAACCCCAAGCACAGTTTCAAAGTTACTCAGGGTATCTAAACAAGGAAATTATGTGGTTTTAATTTTTCTACCAACAAAACCTATTTGCTTTTCTCAGAATCCAACACTAGCAGATGATACTGAAACAGCCTTTTAGGTTTGCTAATCTTAGATATACATATTCTTTTCCATTCTAAGTTAGTCAACATGTTGAACTTTAAACAAGTAGCTAAACTGAAAAATGAAGCAAAGGAAAACAGAATCAGCTTTTCAGTATTGAATAACATATCCACTTTAATTTTGGCAGCTAATTTTTCTTTTGAGAACTCTTTGTGTTTACATTTTTCACAGCTTCTTCAAAATTTGTTTACTGTAGACCTTACTGATCACACTTTTCACAGCATTATTGTTGGCCATCAAACAGAGAAACCCGATCTGTCAAAGAGTAAGAATTATGTAGTATGAACTCCACATTGCTTATTTTTTCATTTTTCAATCCTCCATATATATTTTGAAGGACAGATTGATATATTTATGTTTTGGTTTGCAAGATCAAGAAGAAAATTAAACTTCTGCAGCATTGCTGGTTCATAGCTCTCCAACCTTTCAAAAATGTTGAAAAGATAGAGACAAAAATACACAAAGCATAGAATTTTAATAGGTAATTGAGACACCATTAATTGAGAATGGCTTCATATACCCTGAGCTTTATAATACTGTAAATCAGGAAAAAGATCTTCATTGGTGACATTTCATTATCAGTGATGTCACGTACCAAATATACATTAAGAAAAAATGAAGCCTATTATTTGCAGTATTTACTGGTGAAAATAATTCTAAGAGCTTAAAGATAGGTTCTGTTTTTCCAACAAAGTTGGTTATAAGTAAAGTTGATTATACAGTTTATTCTGATAAAATTCTCATGGAGTGTAGAGAGATTGTATTTTAAGGTTAAGATCAGTCTTTTTTTTAGGACATAGTATTAAAAAAATAACTCAATTTTGGAATTATAAAAATGGACAACTATGCTCTTAAAAAAGAGGAGACATTTCCTAGTATGGCCACATAGAAAGCGTTAGTGAGTAATGACCAAATTCGCACAAGCACAGTTCTGTAGCATACAGTAAGAGTAAAATGGAGTGAGAAACAATTAAAAAACCCACCAGGAGCTGTGAATCACTATCTTAACAGCTATGTTAGAGGACTAGAATATGTTGGCATAATTTAAGGCATTATATGATGCTATTTGTAATTTGTGTATGCAACATTTGAAAAACGAGTTGTGATATGAAATGACAAGTTCCCAGATGGTGTAGCAGAACATATTGACCAGCCAGATTAATAGAAGCAGGTTTTGAGTGTGCAATAAAAGATTTATGTGGAATAAGAATTCTTATTATAAATTATTCTGAGGGGATTCTGTATGAATTAGGCCTTATCATTGCCCATATAAGAATAGATACTATTTTCATCATCTTTTCTGTGAACATGATACAAAATAACCTTGAGTAGTCCTTAGTCATAACACTACTATTTTTCATAAAGCTGTCTCACTGAGGCCTTTTATATAGCTTAAGTGTTTAACTCCTGAACTTAAAAAAAATGAAATGGTCTTCAGAACCTCATGAATAACAGTAGTACACTGAAAACTTGACTATAGTGGAGACTTTTCACAGACAGAGAATAGAAAAGTTCTGCCTTGAGCCTACCCAAATTCATCATTGCTTCTATCATGAAATTGGGTGGGAAGCTATAACAGGAACAAATGTATTGACATATAGAGGCACATTTTGGCAAAATAAAAGCAGAACAGTATTCTGACTTTGGAGATGGGCAACAATGAAATACATTTCTTTATTGACAAACTTTTCAGAAACCTTTGAAGAAATAGGAGAAAAGCCATCAAAAAAAAAAGAACATGGCTGCTGAAACAAAAATTTTGCAAAAGCAGAAGTATGAAGTATTTAACAAAGATTAGAATTATAAAGCATGACAGCTCCACTCAAACTTGAGAAGTAATGTCTGTCACATAGAATAGAAACACAATAGCTGTGCACGTTTGGGACTGTCAAAGCAGTCAATTTGACCTTTTTCCAAGGAAATGTCTAGAAATCTTATGATCAAAGGTATTCAGGAATCAAACCAGACAGTAAAGTTCAAACCAGACTATTTTTTTGTAGCAAGTGATCATTCAGTTCTTTCTGAAACTAGAAATTAAATGTTTTCTATAGCAGATGATGAGAAGTGGGTAAAGGCATACTTGAAAATCCTCAATATATGTACATATGTCAGCAGCAAAAAAGTATTCCTTTTATAATATGAATTAAAAAGTATAAAATATATTACTTGTCAAGAAAAAAGTGTAAAAATATCAACTAAAATGTTATTGTTTAAGTAGCAGGTGATTGTACGCTCTAGAAATATTGTGGTGAAAATAGTTAAAAAGATAACTCAGTAGAAGTAGTGTGGAAAAAATCATTGATTTTTCTAGGTATTTTACAGCATTATAGTGAACTGAGAAAGTGGTAGGTGTAGAATATTTAAATATGAATAAACCATTTAAGTATTTGGAAATTTACTATTTTAATTTATTGAAATGGGTTTATTTTTTGTCACTTCTGTGAATATTCATGCTCTAGATTATGACAAGTGATAAAATAAATAAATAAATAGGTAACGTAATAAATGAATAAATGAAAGCGTAGCTAGAAGCCAAACTGATTTCAAAGGAGAATTTCAGTGTCTGCTCCAGCTGAAATGAAGAAATATAGATCAAAGACCACAACAACATAACCAGTCAGGTCTTACTCATGCTCTGTCTGCTTTGAGTAGGAATCAGTCATCATTAAAATTTTGATCATAACATTGTACATCTAAGAGATAGATGAAGTTACATTTTTCACTCATGCAGACTTGTGCAGACATTTCTTTGAATGCTTTCACGCTTGTAAATTTTGAAGCAGAATTTAGCTCTTGCAGTTAAAAGAATCAAGAACAGAATGACAAATTTTAAACATTTGACAGCATGCTACTGCCTCACAGCAATTCCCAAAAAAGTGGTCAACCTGCAAATATAACAACTGAAAATTCCAAGGAACAAACCATGTCCATGTATATTACCAACAATGAAGAGTTTCTTCTTAAGATGGGAAAGTTAGGAAACAAAGCCTTAAGCCAGCTCCTATTGCTACAATAAATCCCATGGAATCATTTGTTTTCCTTATATCAGAATAGATACTGAAAAATAAATAATCCAGCATTAGTAAATAAAGCAGAGAAGAAACTAATTTCAATGTGGGCTCTACATTGAGAGAAAATCCAACAAGCCATAGTTGTTATATGCTGGATATTAACACAGTCACAAAATAAGTGTCACTGGACAAGAAAGCTTGGTAGATATAACAACTTTTTGCTAAAAATATTCATGAGTAAACACTGTTGTATTTTTGAACTTTCTCTTCTGCTTATTCATTTTCAGTTTATAGAGAAACTTCTGAAGTATTCTTGAGAGCAAATCTTTCTGAGGATTTTTCTCCCTGGAGCTGTTGTACGCTCACATACAAATGTTAGTTGTGCTATGATATATTCCTCCTGAGGTCAAGTTTACTTTTTTCAGAAGGGGCTGGATTGCTGATACCAACAGGCTGTTGGCACATACGTGATCGATCTGTAAGGAAGGCTATTATAAACCTTCCATTGCTCACAGAGCTATGAAATGCAATGAGCACTTCATAGATGTCACATTCTTCCTGAATGTCTCTGTATCAGTTTGAAGAGTTATAGTTAGAATATAACATTCCTTTGCTTTATGCCACGGCTTGATCAGTCAGATTTACCTACCTTTGAATTTTCACCATTATTAATGTACCTGTTGTAGAAAGTGATTGCAGAATTTTCAGGAACATTCAATTTTTATTCCAGGAAAAAGAAACATTTTTTTTTACCTTAGCTTTTATAAACAGCAAGGACACTGACATTTTCTTGTCATTCTCAGGAACCTCAGAACACGTAACCTTTGTTAGGTTATGTAAACATATTGATAGAAAAAATATATTTGACTGTCACTAAAAGAAACTGCAGCATCAGAAGTGAAGGGAATTGAACATTGAAAAAGGGAGTAGTCTTTCTAAAGAGAAAAGGTGAGTGTAAGCCTACCTGTCAGTACCTCTTAAGTACATAAATGTATATATGCACGTGTGCCTGTATGTGTGTAGCAGAAAGAGAAGATGTGCTGCAGGAGCACACGTAAAGTGCTCCAACAGAAGATGGCCAGTCAGGCCACAGGACCAGACCAGAACCTTTACACGCGCTTGGGTATACTATTGACCAAAGTTGAAATGTAGACAAGACCCTTGTCTTGAGGAGCATGAGAGTCTGGTTGGTGGTGTGGAAATGAATTAGGAACAGAGGAAGAGGAAAAGCAAAATACAGAGATGAGAACTGTGGATAAAGCAAGTCCTAAATTGCTGATTTCTAGAAAAGGAGATTATATTTTCCATGATGAATGATATAATCTCTTAATGAAAATGTTTGTTGATTTTTATAGTTTTGTAAGCTTGCTGAATAAAAAAATATTTTCAGGTAAAAGGATTTCTACCAGGCCAGTTCTTAATTAGCTGATGTTCTGTTTTCTCTGGATGGATCAAAAAATTTCATCTCTTTACATCAGATTAAGTGTAGGGTCAATGCTTTTTTTCCTGAAGATGACCACAGTTTTATCTGGGAAGTCAGTGGCTATGTGTAAGGGACTAGAAACTTGTCTCAACATTGGTGGCAGGCAAGTTTAACTACTGAAGCCTAATCACCACGGCAACTGAGCGGGACAGTTTAATCACCAAGGCAACTCGTTGAGTTCTTCCCGTCAGGAATGTGTGTCCTGTTGTCTTGGAGTACACGTCCTCTGTGCATGCCCCTTGGCCCAGGGTAGGCTGACAATGGGGAGGGGGCTCGGACCCTCTAGAACCTTCAGGCACCCTCTAGTGACAGTACTGGGCATGTGCCTCACTGCTGAGTGGGAGGCATGGGTATGCAAAACAGTTATTGACTATGCAAGAGGACAACCCTATAAAAAGGGGAACCCAGAGGAGACTACGACGAGTGTTCTGGAACATCCCCCCTCCACTGGATTTGAAGATACTTTGGCTGCTCAGTTTGCACGCAGACTCGTGGTTGTAGCTATTGCAACATTCTTGTGCTGTTTAATTTTTTCCTCTCTCTCACTTTCCCTCTCTTTCTCTGCTTTTCTCTTGCGTATTTGTTGTTGGCCAAATAAAGTGACTTGGCACTTGACTCTGTTTTGAGTCTTAATTCTGTTCCCGAGAATGTAAAAGGAATCTAGTCATGATAAAACATTGGAGTTAATCAGAAGTTAAGCCGAGCCGCCCCCAACCTCCCAGGATTATCTGAGGTCGGTTGGAAAGCAAGGGGGTTTAACATCTGCCAAATCATTCAACCCGAGAGTGGAGCGTGTCACTATGTGTGATAAATTCTTTTGTTGCTGGGGTTTTATATGCAGGAACTATATTTCACTTTCTAGCTTTACTTGCAATCCAAGCTATGTGTAGTTTCAGTTAAAGCTGTGTTTATGACAACACTGGCAACAAAGCTCAAAGGTTGTTTTTTTTTTAAATGCTTGAGCTATAAATATAAGTAAAAAAAATAGAAGGTCATTAAAATAAGTATAATTTGTTCAAATAAATGGCAAATTTACTTTTTTAAAGGTATACAGTGCAAATTTTGTACAATCACACCTTATTGCAAGGAATATGTTATTTCAGTCTAGAACAAGTCCAGAGGAGGGCCATGAAGATGATCAGAGGGCTGGAGCATCTCTCCTATGAAAACAGGCTGAGAGAGTTGGGATTGTTCAGCCTGGAGAAGAGAAGGCTCTGGGGAGACCTTATAGCAGCCTTCCAGTACCTGAAGGGGGCCTACAAGAAAGCTGGAGGAGGACTTTTCACAAGGGCATGAAGCAATAGGACAAGAGGTAATGGCTTTAAACTGAAAGAGGGTAGATTTAGATTGGCTATAAGGAAGAAATATTTTACAACGAGGGTGGTGAGGCACCAGAACAGGTTGCCCAGAGAAGCTGTGGATGCTCCATCTCTGGAAGAGTTCAAGGCCAGGTTGGATGGGGCTTTGAGCAACCTGGTCTAGTGGAAGGTGTCGCTGGCTGTGGCAGGGGGGGTTGGAACTAGATGATCTTTAAAGTCCCTTCCAACCTCAACCATTCTATGATTCTATACTAGTTAATTTAATGTTGAAAATATTTATGTATCTATTTCCCTTTATTAAAGACTAGTGGTGATAAAGGACACAAAAGATTTTTCTTTCTTGGAGAAGCATGGGTGATAATTGATAAATATTCTGTCTGACCATCTTTCTAAAAAGTGACAGCCATAATACCTTCTTGCACATTGTATATCATGCAATGTATTAATCTTTACCTAGAGAACTGGCACTCCTTGTTGACTTGAAGAACTTTAAGTGTCTTTTAGATTAATCATTGCCCAAAAATAGTAAATGCTATTCACTACCTCCCTGCCTAAACACTAAGAATGGCAGATATGAATGACAGCTAGACATGTTTAAATGTATTAAAACTATACTGAGGTATAGATCTGAAAAATAAAACTAGGACATAGTTTCACGACTGTATTTTGAAACTTGTGTAACAGATAGCTCAAGAAATCTAATGAAAACCACCTTTCAAGAAAGTAGTGAAAGACTCTTCATTCTATTGTTAAACGTCTTGTTCTTTCCTAGGCATTATATTTAATCCCAATACCTGGAAATCAGATCTACATATTATTTTTTCTTCAAATAATAACATGACAGAGACCACTGTATGAAAGTTACCGCATGAATAAAAAGACTGGAATTTGTCAATGAAATGGAAAATCATTAAAGAAAACAAATATGCAACCAGCCTCAACGCTCCCTACTAATACAGCAATCCTTAGGAAACTTTGAGTAAAATGTTCTTAATCGCTGTTGTGTGTATTCTTGGGTATTCATCTCAAGATCTAAGAATTCATTTTCAACTGTCATTTCAAGGTGTCATTGCTTTATAAACAATTTAGACAAAATTTTGTCCGACAGTTTCCCTATGAGGAAGGTATAGTAGAACCTTGCTTAGAGGGAAGGAATTAAATGAGCTCAGGAGGTAACTTCCAGCTTCACTTACTTCCAATCTACCACTCTGGACAATTTGGGCCTCTCTTATTCTGGTGGCACATTTATCTATGTGATACTCGTAATTTGTTACATTATTTCTGACCAAAAAAGGGGGGTTTTACTACTTTTAAAACAACATAAGAAAATTTGAAATTTTGGTCTAATGTCACTTGAAAACTATTTCTCACCTAGCTACAGTGAAAATCAAAATCTTTGCTTTCATTAAAATGGTATTTCCTATTAGCTTGTACAGAAACTATTTAAAATAAAATCTGTCCCAGACTATATGGAATTGAAAAATTAGCTCCAAGAAATGCAAATTGCCACAGTTATTCTAACAGAAAGCTGCTACTTTGCATCAGTAAGCTTCCTCCAGTACCTCAGCTCATAGTCCTATGGGGAGCTACTACTGCTATGCTGTGATCAGCATTTTGGAATGGTTTGACTGTCTTTTCCACAACTAATGGGAACGATGAATTATTCTTGTCTTTGAGAAAGACCCAGATTGCCTCCAGAGAAGATTTAAGGACACTATGTATCTCTACCTGAAGCCTAGCACTTTAACAGAGGGCACCTGTAAATCACCCTAGGAAAATTATGTAATAACTTTGTCATATTTTGGGTGGGCAATACAGCTGTAGGTTGCAAGGGAGGAAACAGGAATTTAGAGACTTGCAAGTGGGAAAATGCAATTTGTCATTTTCCTGTGAAGCTGGCAGAGAAGAAACACAGAGACTCTGAGCCTGGGAATTGGGTAGAAGGAGAACGAGGTCTCTTAGCCTTAATTTATGAAGCTTGGATCTCTTATTATATACAGGAAAAGTTACTGCCTTTGGAAGTTTTCCAGCTAAAAAGTCAGTCAGAGTAGAGAGTATTGTATTTCTAACTATGTTGGTTTCTCTAGTGGCTCAAACAATATCAAATAGTACCATTTATTACCTGGAAAGAGACCAGATACACTGAAGATGTGTCAGGACTAGCATTCTATGTAGGTTTTTAATCAGAACATTATCACATCCGATTCTGTGACACAGAATTTTTAAGAGAAAGAGGCAGGAACTGTATACTTCCACTCTACTCTACTTTTAGTACAATAAGAGTCCCAGATGGTACAACATTTAAAATAATGGTGCACAAACTTTAGATCTTATCAGGACTAATTGAGGTAAGTGATAGGAATTTGGATTTTCATCGTCTATAACTTTATTCCAGATGTTTTCCTTTTTCAGTATGCAATACCCAGTGATTAGTTTTTTCTTTCTAAATCAACAATTATTTCACTTTGATTTATTCCTGCTCACCAGCAATCTCCTACAAAACTATATCTTAAAGACAGATCATTTCTGATATGTAGTGTTACATGTATATATTCCTAGCTGGATGTGAGACCTTAATAAGAAATGCAAAAGAATCTTAGGTTAAGGAATCTGAAACTAAGGGATATTAGAATATATGGATTATTTGTATGCCTCCTCCAACACATGAAATTATGCCAAACACCCAATATTAAAAGAAAAAATAATTTAATTATTTGACAGTAGAAATGAAATTGCACAACATCTCATTTTTAATAATCCATAATGAAATCTTGAAGTGCAGTATCTGTTATTCCTTTTGAACTAATCATATTTTCGATTGATATCAGTTTATGTACTGAGTCAATCTTATTCTAGGAATATGTCTACAATATTTTTCTTATGCATAAGATATATTTACAGTATTTTCCATATGCATAAAGATTTCTGCAGTGTAAAGAAAGCAATAAATCCTCCTTAAAGGAATAACTTAATTTCCTCTGCAGTTTTTATTTAAAAAACCCCAAAACAATTGCAGAGCAAATTATAATGAAATATCTAATAGCTGTTTTACATAATTATTGCCACCTAAAAAAAAAAAAATTTAAAAATGCATAAAAACCCAACCAAACCAAGAAACCTCCAACTTCAAAACCTTAAAAGAAAGGGTGCAAAATATTTTTTTCCCATAATTAACATAAATGAATTACAGGAATGTGTGCAGCAGTTACCATTCTACTTAAAAAAACATGTTCACACGGAGCTCTGTGGAACACATCCAGGTGTTCCTGAATTGGTACCATATTCAGGCAAGATTCATCAGGGAACTTTGTTTCAATATGTTACTAGGTTAGGAGCCATCATCTAAATTATGGCATTATTATCAGTGCTGACATGCATGTCAACAGTAATTAAAAAAAAATAAAAAAACAAAAACCTGCCCCCCCCAACAAAAACCCAGCAAAACCTCTCAAATCCCATAGAAGCTATGAAAAAACCAGCACATCTCCCAACTTTCCAAAGAACCTAACACTACCCAGCTGTTCTCATTTAAAATTAATATAATACCGTGAAATGATTCCTTAAGAATTACCTGTGGACTCACGGCAATGGAACTGCAGCTCTTTACAAGCAGAAAATGGAAACCAAAAGTTTTCTCATACAATTTAAATCATTCATGGTGCATCTTTAGCCAAAGATGGATCAAGCAGTTTCTTGATACACATCTATTTTCAATTTTTCATTTGTAGGCAATGATATATGGGCAAGGAGGGAGGAGGAAAGTAAAAAATAAAGGTCTAGTTTGTTATAAGTTGTTCCTCAGATTGTTATCTCATTGAGGTCTCTGAGAGAACATATTACAGGCTGCAAGTAAGTGTAAAGCTTTATATACATAGTTTTCTTTGTGCCAAATGAATATATTTTGTTCGAAAAATCCTTCAAGTCACCTCAGTCTACATCTTAGTAGCAGAATGAAGAAAAAAATATTTTTAAAAATAAACAAGTCTTTCTGAAGACATTATTTACTTATTAATAAACTTTTGTCAAACAGTTTGTAATGCACTGGGTACCTACACATACCATTGTCCTTTAAAACTGCAATATTAGTTCTTACATTATTTATGTGGTTTATAAAATTACACCTGGAATACAAATTATACTATTATCTATTTGTGGTTTTAACATTATACTTTTTTAATAGGTTCTCAACAGTAATATTTGGGAAATCCTCAAAATTAATTCTTTATTATCTGTCCATTGAACAAAAGACAGGGTAAAAGCAAGTCTCTCTTAAAAACTGAAATTCAGTTTTCTTTGTGACCACAGTTTCATTTGTAAAAGCAAAGCAAAAATGGGAATTTCTGCTGTGTCTGAAATTCAGATTTAGATAGATATATCACAGTTCACTACATGGGATTAAGCTTTAAAAACATATTTTTGTAGTATATTAACTTCTATAAAATCTTATGCAATGTAGAAAATACTTTTTTTTTTTTCAAGATGGCTACTTCAGTGGTGGGCCATACATACATCATAGAACAAAGTCAGACTGACCACAGGCATCATCCAGTTGTAAATCAACAGTATGCATATTCAGGATTATAACTTCATTCTTGAAAGGATATGTTAAGCAAAATTGAAAAAAGGAGTGAATTTGCACAAAATATATTAATTTCATTAGATGGAGTGTAAATATTCAAATGCATATTTAGCGCATTTTGAAGAGTTCTAACTGAAAGATATTAGGAAACCAAGATGATAAGTGTGATCAATACTTACGAACATAAATGCATAGTGCATGACTGTATCAGTAATTAACATTTGTATGAGTTAGTATGGTCACACACGTATTAATGTACACATCTTAAATACCAGAGACAGCAGAAGTTTTAGATAGATTTAATCCATTGGTTATGGACTAGAAATATAAACATCCAATTGTCATTCACAAAGGCACCAATAGGACAGGGAGCACGTCACAATTCTGTGAGATGAAGATAAGTGCATAAGCATCACAGTGATGGAGATAAGCTCCTTTGATTTCTGGAGGGCTTTCTTTCAGTACAAAAAAGATACTGAGAAGTTGTTTGCTGAAAGATATAGCATAATTAGAAAAAAGAGCAGAAAAATAACCGCAAGCTTGATGCAATCCTTAACTAAATTCTGAAGAACTTTTCAAATAGATTTAATTTCCCAAAGTGATGAACACTTCTGTACCGCACTATACTTCCCCTTACTTAAAAAATGCCATTTTGATTAACTCACTTGTTTTCTTAACATGAGCAAAAATTAGGACTGTTAATTACTCTGAATTTGCAAGGTAATTAATGTATCCACATTATGCAATAACTCAGAGAAAAATACTGAAAAATTATTAGTTTGAATATTGGAATTAAGAAGAGTAGGTAGAAATTTTCCTTTTTCTGACACCTTGCATAACTATGTCATGGTAAGCCTGTAATAATGTTTTCCTATTAATTAATTACAGTCATATTTTGTATCCAATTCTACCCTCAGTTAACTCACTGATGAAGAACTTCTTAACCTTGTTGCTATAGGATCAGGGATTGGTAATGTCTGCATGCAGCTGAGGCCCTAAACCATAAATCTTAGTGAGACTAACGAAGATTAGATATCTAAGTACCTTCTGTGATGTGCTTTAAGGATGCAGATCATGTTTACTCTGAGCAAAGGAGTATGGTACAAAGATTTGAGTTACAAGACACAGTGCTAGGCAGATGTGTTGGCTCATCTAGCTGAACTATCATGGAACTGAATAAAAATTAGCAAGTCCTTCCTGCATTCTGTAGGATAAAGATAGACAAACTTTGAAAAGAAGCAAAAAAGTTGACACAGAAATGTGGAGTGATGTATTTTAGGAGACTAGACAACCCTGCCTCTTATTGGAGGAGAGAGGGAGCCAACTGCTCATCCTGTCATTCATCCCTCCTGTGCTCTAGGATGTGAGGACAGCCTACCTCGCTAAGAAGGGATTAAAAGGAATACTTCATGTGGAAGGCAAGTAAGGAAGAGAAGGACCTTGATCAACAGAGAAGGATCCACCACGTCACACATACCTTGTTACCTGAAAAAAATACTCTTAAGAAATCTCAAATGAACCACCGACTAATTGTGGCATTTTTTTAAAATGCAATGATGTACCAAAACAGATCCAGAGTTGTTTATTTAAATTACCGTTTGTTCATATTTCATACATTAAAAGCCTTTAATTTGTGATGATTACTATGACAGTCATGTCTAAACTCATTAGAGTGTATTACATTTCATTTAAAAGAGTTAAGTATGAAGTGAACATATTTGCTGCCAAAGCTTTAAGGATATCAGACCACTGAACTAACAAAAGTCACTGGCTATGCAGACAGAAGTAGTCTGTTGAAGTGCTAAACCACTTCTGACAGCATCTGCTCCTTCTGCAGATGCAGAGAGAACATTTTATTTATTCTAAGTTATCTGAGTAGATCAGTTCAATGACTAATTTGCTCAAACTTGAGAAACCAAACGGGAATAAAAGAGAAGCAAAGCAATTTGTAGGCTATGCATACAAAAAGTGCAATAATGATATATACTGATCCTAAAATCTTAGAGGATAAAGTAACCAGAACTGTTTAAGTTAGTTTGCTAACTACATGCATTGATATTTTTTCTAAATAAATATTTTACATGTAAAATGCGCTCTGGCAAATTATTTTTCCCATATTCTGTACATCTATTAAGGTTTTATTTTAAACTACAGTTACTGAATTCATTTAAAAAAAAAAAATCCAGTTCTCTAAATACAGGCCACCTTTGGGCTGTGGTCTAGCACAGATTACAGATACAGTATGCCCTGAATCATTGAGACAGCTGTGAAGAGGCATAACAAATGGAAAGAGGGGATATATATCTCTCTTAGACAAAGTGATCTCAAGCCTTGTGCCTTGTATTCTTGTGTTGAAAATATATGTATATTACTATTTATAGTTCTGTATGCATAGTGGAAATACAAATTACATAAATTTTTGATGCAAACTCTGTCTTAATGTTCCTTCTTGTGATTTTTATTCAAGTAAATAAATCAAACAGCAGTAAAGATAAAGGTAAAAAACTTTATTGGTTTCATTCTTACTGTGGATCATCCTGTGCTCATCCTGCTTCACCTGGTCTAATATTTGGACCAGGGATAGATGCCCTTGATGTGTAGGGCATTGTGACTACCCATTCAGCCAACTCCCTCTTTGTATGATTGTCTGTGGTCAATGAGTCCTTGAAGCCAGGCAGGGTGGGTCAATGTGGCTGATTCCTGGCTTCTTTGGAGAAATGGGATTTTCTGGCATCCCTGGAAATGAACTACTATAAATGCATTGGGTATACAAATGGATGAATCCACAGCCATACAGGTAGATGCAGGGTGCTAAGACTTACCGTGGATGTGATATCCCATATCCCTCAAAATTCAATACTGTTTCATGTGTGATGAGTTTGGACATACACATAAATATAATTTGGACTGCAGTCACACTTAAAATGTATTTTACCTGCTCAGGAAGGTATGTTGTTCTTTGCTTCTACATTGTAAAAAATATTAATTAATTGCCTTTAGTCATGGAAATCACAAAATTCTCAATATTCTCTCTCTATCCTCCATTAGTAGTCTAAACATACTGCAAGGAAGACTGAAAAACAGCTGTATTTCTACCAAGTTCTTTAATCCTGAAAGACAACAACCTGCCCCCAAACATATTTTTCCTTGCATATTTCAAGAACTACTTATGTATTTTCTCTTCATTCTTTTCTTAGCTTAGTCACGTAGCTTTGAAAATATGACTTCTTTTTTTTTCTTCCAATGTACAAAATGGGTTTTGTTTTTAATACTGAAAACTCACAAGTGATATCATTGCTTCCCTTAAGTCCCTGGCAAAGATCCCACTGAATAACAGTGATTGGGCAAGACTGATTACAAGAGTTTGTAAAATTCCAACATTTATATACCAAGAATTTTACAAGAACTTTTTGGGTCTTATTCTGCTTCCATTGAAGTCTGTGGCAGTTTTTTCTAGGCACATTAATGAGATCCCAGAATTTTCTTCAAAGTTTAAGGAAAAGCAAGCTGAGAGAGAGATAGAGATGAAACTTTTTTAGAGGAATAGAGAAATCATAGTGCAAATGTGATGATAATAATTGTTAATAAAACCACTAGAGATAATATGTGCAAAGAATAAGGCTCTGAAGATTAACAGAAGCAAACAGATTTTTTTTTTTCCAGGTCTTTCTAAGGGGCAAAAAGTTATTGGTTGAACTTGTATGGCTTCTAAAAAATGAAGTTAGTAATCTATAAAAATGTGAATCATCTGACACAAAAATGTTGTATAAGTTTTTAACTGCAGTATTAGGAAAGGAAGAAAAGTTCCATATTCCAGAAAAAGACATAAATTTCACAGAAGAAAGAAAAAATATGGAGTTGAAATTAGGATCAAACCAGGATGAATGGTCTCACCCTCTGAAAGCTGCCAAAATGCCCAAGCCAAATAGAGCTTTAATCTGAAGTGAGCAGAAAAAAAAAAAAAAAAGGGCAACTGTTAGTAGTATATCCAAAAACTTATTGAGAGCTGGAAAAATAATGTGAGTAGAGAAAGTTAAATGTTGTCACAGTATGTAGAAAGTGATTTAATGTGGTTCTAGTAAAATAGTCTCAGAAGACCAATAACCTTCACTGCAGTATACTGAATATAAACTCGAATCAGGTACAGCCTGAAAACACCAAGACAGCTTTGACATTAATTAAGGGTATTTAGCATTGATCTTTAATAAAGAAGTCTAGGAAATTGAGAATAGCAAAGAGGTTATTTTGTTTAGATACAAAAAGAGTTGGTGAGATAAAAACTATGAATATCCCTTAGAGTATCTTGCTTTTAGAGAAAGTTTTGCTATGATAGAACCCCAAAGAGCAGTAAATAAAGTTGATTTGCAAAAAGGTCGATAAGAGAGAAGTACAGTGCACCTGGGAAGGTAAAGAATTACAATTAATCAGAGTACTGATAAGGAGAAGTTGAAAATGGAAAAAAACCTCTTAATGAAAATATAGGTAGAGAGTAGTGTACTGACTCAGGAATTTGTGCTAGTGGAGACAAATCTGATTGTTTTCCCCTTTTCCAGCGTATACTTACCCTTTTCAAGAGTATACTTACAAGCAATGTGTGTGACTCACGTGCTTCTTCTTTAACAAAGATTTTTTTCTGTACAAACCAGTGGATTTATTACAGTGCAATGGCAGTGATACAGGTGTTTCAGGTTTGAATACTACTGGTGGTTTTATTGTAAAGCTGAAAATCCTAATAAATCTGACAGATATGTAGCCACATACATGATCACAGTGATGCCACTCTGCTTTTTTTACTTACATTTTATTTATAATTTATATTTAGTTATGTTATGTTTGATACAATTTCTTTTTTTGTCATTGTGGTGACTGCCATTCTGACTGCCTGCTTAAAAGGAAACAGATTTTAACTATGAAATACATGCTTGAACACCACTGGTAGACTTCGATTTTTTTTTGTTTTTCAGTTACTTGTATTGTATTTAGAGATGGCCAGCCTCCCACTGTCCACATCTGCTTTCAATTCACAAGCAGTTGGTGTAAGTCATGCATCATCAGCATTTTGTTTGCTTGCTATTCTGTCTCATCTGGGAAGCCATTACATGAAGTAATAGAAGCAGAAAATAGGTACACTCCCTCTTTAAGCTTTCAGCAGGGATCCTGCTTTTTGTAATTTCTGCAAATTGCACCATTAAGTTGCATATGTTGGCCTGTTGGGTACCTATAATTAAATAAATAAGGAAAAGTGCCCATAAACTTCATGAACTGACTAACTTACTAAAACTGTCAGTGAAATAAACCAGAAGCCTATAGTACTTCCCAACTTTATTTTTTTTTGTCTCAGTTCAACCGTCTCAAAAACTGGAAAGCTGTGTAGAAATACAGTATATTGTGGTAATTTTATTTAGACACACACACCTATAACATACATACGAGCTGTCTTTGGCTCAATACCCTTCCTTCTTCAAAGATAAGAGTTGGAAGCTATCAGAGTAATTTCAATGAATTGTTGCAAAGAGAGAAGGTAAATTTCCTTAGTAGAAAAAAGTGATCAAATAATCAAAATGGATTAAATTATTAGTTTATGAATTTACTTATGTATTTCTTTCAAAAGTTTATTTTTAAATAATATCTAGTTTGTTCAAATAAAATTCAAAAGTAAGCAACATTAGTTTAAATTCTGTAGGAAAAACATCCTAGACTGTTGTTACATGAACAGTTCCCTGATGCAAAATATTATATATATATTTTCTTGGAACCCATGTGCATTTGCCTTCCTTTTCTGAGCTGAGAAAGGACCATAAATTGACCTCTAAATCACAGTTGCAGAGAGCTACTTCTTTTTGCAGAAATATGCGTACTACTTGCTGAAGTACAGTTTAATAGTTAATAGTGATCCATTTGGGGTGCTGGGACAGATAGGGGGGGTGGTGCCATGAAGGACAAAGCCATCAACCCTGAACTATACTGCTTTGTATTTAGCAAATTTGAGTTCTGAGAAGTTTTTACACCACAGTATCTACATTCCTGGAGGCTTTCCATAGAGAAATTAAAAATTAGAAGCTTGAAAGAAAAGATAATTGAATGTGATTGGAATTAGTATTCAGTTCACTGATATTTCATTATTTATTTCTGTTCCAAGTCAGGAAGCAGAATTACTCTTTTCCCATCATGATATGAAAAATTTTATGAATGAAATGTCATGAAATTCACAGTTGTCCTGGTTCATTAGTTTGAAGCAAGCTGAGCCTCCACACAAGCTTTGCAGTAGTTTGTTCTGGTTGGATTGCCTGAAAACCCTATGTAGAAGGCAAAGGTGTGGCCTTCCAGATGAGCTAATGCTCTCACTGAAGGCTTTTTCCAGCAGTGCTTGGCCAAGGAAGTGCACGTAACAGGCCTCAAAGCAGACTTTATAATCAGTAGAAAGAAATGCATATTTTAGAAAAAAATGCACCTGTAAATTTCTTTTCTGTATATCTGTATATATGTACATTTATATATATATAAATGTATATGTGTACATTTAAATAACCTAAACAACATCTCAGAAGCAAGTATCTTTCACCATTGGCAACTAAAGGAGTTCTGATTAGCTAAGACTGACAGAAATATAAAATTAGGCAAGATAAGTCTCACTCTAAGAGTAGTTGGACTAGAGTTCTGAGTAGAAAGATTTTCCAGTCATGTTGCATTCATGCAAAAAATTAAAGAAAACTTGTGTAAATTAATTTAGCAGTACACTTTTTCCATACTTTCCTAGAAGTTAAATTATGCAAGCTAGTTACAACGGTTCTAATACCTCTTGATTTTTTTAGCATGTAAATCTTCTGTTTGAAATGTATTGATTACTATTTTCTCCTAATCTACTTAGAAAACAAAAAACAACCAAACAAAAATAAACTCTAAATAATCTAAAGGTCTATAATTTTAAGTACTTTTAACAGAATGAACCATAAATCCCTGTGTTCTGTGTCCTCGAGTATGGCTGACCGACTTGAATATGAGATTAGGCATACTTAGGCTATGACATTAAAAGCACTCTAGACCTCATATTCAAGTCAAAGTGTCAGTGAAATCAATATATTTTGTGTATCAATTCTTGGTTTTGTTTGCATGTTTCATGATAACTTTCTGTTAGCTTATTAAAAACTTTCATTACAACATTCTGAAGGATCCACTGTATGTATTGACTATGAATAACACATTAGTCACAGTACCATCACTGTTTTCATATATTGTTTTTGAAAGCATTAATATATGACATTTTCATTTTAGAGTGAAGTATATTCCTGATACAGATAATATACCTGCAAACAAGATAGTTTTAAATTACTGAGCTTAATGAAGTTCAACTCTCTTGATACTGGATAGGTAATACAAAAAAATAAACATGCAATTTCACATAATTAAAAATGCCTTCTAAATGTTACTTTTATTGTGGTTTGGGGGGGTTTTGTTTTGGTTTTTTTTTTACAACTACTTTTTATGAGGTCATTTACAGACATAATCATGAGTAAATGTGACTTCTTTTATAGCTAAGGCAAATGAAGCATATCTTCAATTAGAAACTTTTGAAAATGTACTGTGGTAGCCCACTGAGAATGGAATTGCTTTTCTTCACAGCTTCACACCCACTCCTCTTTAGAAGCTCATGGCTGTAGATAAGTGCTGCAAGTCCAATATCCTTCTCTTCAAGTATCTTCAACCACTGCTACTTCAAATTACCTATCTGATGCATAGTTTGGGATAATTCAGAATTATTTATGTGCTTGCTTTGCACTAGGTACCCATCTTTAGTTTTGTTAAGTATAGCCGTTTATGTAGACATAACTGTAGTGATTTGCACTCCATATGTAGGAGGAAGCAGGTTTACAAAATGTTTGCCATGCTCCAGCAGGAATCCCCTCTGCGAGGTGGACAGTTCACAGTGTGGTCGTGCTCTAGACAACTCCTCCGTCTCCTTCTCTCTATGCTTTTATGTAAATTGTTTCAATTTCTGACTTGTTATATATTATTCATAGTAATAAAATGAATGTGTTTCAAAACCAGAAAAATCAATTATAGCTGAAAGGTATTTAAAAAAGAAAAAAGAAAAGAGACTTTAACAATAGTGTCTTTTATGTTCTTACAACAGGCTCGTATTGGCACTTGGAATCATTAAGACACAGTAAGACATAGTAAGATAAATTTAGTGTCAAGAAACAAATTACAGTTAAGGGCCAAAACCCCACTGATACTCTCATAGAAGAATTACATAGGGAAGCTTTCAAATATTTTCATACATAACCAATGATTAAGGTTTTATAGAGTTACTTCCAAATGCTCAAGGCCAAATCAATCATATATATAATCCCTCTGTATTTTCTCACATGTGGTTACTTTTGCTTATTAAGCTGCTGCTGCACAAAAAGAAAAAAAAAAGAAGAGAAGGCAATACTAGCAACCTAAACAGAATCAGGATACAGCTGTGATACTTTTGGCACTCTATTTTCCCATGCAATTCCTGGATAAAGTAAGGAGCAGCAAGAAAATTTCCAGCAGGTTACTGTGTAGGTGGCCTACCAATGGCAGTGTGGCAGTGTGCTCCCCCCACCCTCCCCCACCCTCTTCCTGTAACCCTGCTCAAGCAATAACCACCTGTGGTGGTCATGATGGATGCATCCATCACAAAGTGGACCAAGGGAAGACAAATAACAATACAATAGCCAGGGACTACTGTGCAATGCATCCACCTAAACACATTGACGAAACTAACATCTGCAGTCAGTATGTAAAGGTGACTATGAGCCAATCATCATACTCCCATAAATAGTGAGCAGCCCAAGAGCCCTTTGAGCTCTCCTGCACAGCAGTGGGCTGCACACCAGGATCTCCCCTTGAGTAGGGATGCCTCTCAAGGTTAGTCCTCGAGTTGAGAAACTCCTTGCTGCAACAAATTCTTGGTAAGTGGCTAATAGCATGCTAAACTTTGAAATCTTAGCTAAGTGATATGAAGGATCAATTGCGCATATATAATCCTTTAGACATAAACCATAGACCAAGTCTGCAACTAAGATTGGATCCAGCCACACCTAGACTCCTCTCTGAGGAAGGAGTTTAGAAAGCAATGGGATCTTTTCTGGACCTCGTGACTCAATGGGAGGGACAGTGAGACCGTTTTGTCTGACCCTGTCCTCTATACAGTAAATAATCAAGCGTACCTTGCCATCGAATCTTATAAACTGCTGTCACATTTACCATTGAACTTTGTTAACTCACTGTTTTATATCAATAAGATATACGTTTGCCTCTCACTCCATCTGCAACAGCGAACAGCTCAGGGAGTTTGCTAGTATGGATGTGGCTAGACACTGTCAGTTGACTACAGACACAAAAGACAAGCCCTGATACTATTTAGTGTATTAATACAGATGTAGTCACAGATGCCAGGCTGAGGAACATGGTATAAAGTCTCTGTCAGTTGAGTCTAAAGACCAATAGATCCTCTCCTTGCCTGTCTTTGAACCCAAGTAGACAATAGCATGAATATCACATTGAGTCTGCAATGAGCTCAAGACTGCTGTTGTAATCGGAAGACAGACAAACCCTTACCTCAGAAAGGTCCTTTCAATATCAAAATAAGAAGCTGTATCCCAAACAGGGATAATGTTCAAAAGATGATGTAAGTACTCCAGAGTTCACATACCCATATTTTTATATTTCATGGATGCTCATCTATTTAGGATTAAGATCCTTCTGTTTTCTTACTGATTCAGAGAATGAAATATGGAGCACTTCAAATGTGTTGAAGAAGGGGACACAACTAAGACCTCTGAATTCCCTAACAGTTCAGGAAAAGCATAGCATGGGCACTTTAAAAAGTATTGGCAAGTAGATCATTGTGAATTGCTGTTCTGCAGAACAAATCTAACCGACATAAATGTAATCAAATCTGGAATTTGGATTATTCTTCTGAGCATAATTATTCTATTGTATCATAAATCAAGCAAAGGATAATTGATTTAGGATTAAAGTAATAGCTTTCGTAAAAAAATATATCAGTTGTCAGTGTCAAAAAATGGAAGACAGGAAACAATTATCTTAGAACTTCCCTCAAAACAAATTATATTCATAAAGATGTATTTCATTGTCATATCTGAAATGTGTTAGGGTAAGAGAAGAGGCCTCAGGAGCTTGAAACAATACTAAATCAGCCACCCTAAATACATTTTTGTCTTAAGATTTTTGTTTGATTATAATTGAGACTACTCAAGTAGACAGCTGTACATAAAATCTTTTTCTGAATCAGAAAACCAGACAAATTCATGTTTCAAACAAATTCTAGAAATAAAAATACTCTTAGCAGAAAAAAAAAATGTCTGTTTGAATAGACAATGAATGCTATCATACCACAGAATTCATCTTCATCTTGATAAAATTTCCCAAGGGGAGAATATTCAGTGGTATTAGTACCTGTAAAAAGGATTTGACCTATCATATGGGGTACTAGAAAATGTCATAGCCCCTATATTAGTAAGCTGGATATTTCTTAATGTTCCAAAAGTGAACGTCTCTGTTGCAGACAATGGACAGGACTGGGCTTCCAGGTTCCCTTAAGACTTAGTTCTCATCTTGCATTTCTTCTTGTAAAATAAGTGTCTTGTCCAAAGTTGCAGAAACTTTTCTACAGTTTTAGGACGTATATGAAATGAGAATGCCTGATCATTTTGTTCTTACACATAACATAGGATATATGTATGTATATGCACAGGTATAGAAGTATACATATATATACACACACATATATCTACATATAAATATAGTAGCTGATAAGATTTATTTTAATTAGTCAAAGACTCCTAACCTGTTGGGTTTTTCTACAAGCTTGAGCCCACAAAATCCACAGTTAACATGTATGTTCTACCAACATAACAACGTGACAAACCAGTAAGTTTGTTAGAAGTGCAATTCTGAAATATTCCCACTGTTGACTACAGTAAGCCTTTTCAGAACTTGTAAGGTGTACTATTTCTATCTGATTTCTTAATTTTTACAATTAGACATAAACTCATATTGATTACATAAGCTGCTCATTCGATCCAACTTCATATTCTGGTTTAACGTTAAAACATGTATGATGATCTTTGATCCTCTTTTTGTGGTCTCTGCATGGCAGAGCTTAGTAAAGTCTCAGGAAGAAATGTATCTTCTGAGCCTCATCTATCTTGAGATGCCTGCAGTAAAACAGCATTTATCAACTTCATCCACTTAACAGCTGTGATTTTTTTTTAATTAATTCTAGGAAATTAGATGATTCAAAGTTTGAGTTTTTAAGGGACACAATTTCAGGTGTTTTGTGTTCTATTCTGATGATAATAGGATCTGTTTAGACAGGCTTTTTGTTCCATAACAGCTGTTACAAAGACTGAAAGCTTGATTCTAAGTGTTCACTCTGCTCTTATTAAGGTTGACAACAATAAAATTTCAGTGACGACTGAAGGAATGGATGCAAAAGTTTCTAAACATCACTTAAGTGAAAGAATACTGTTAAAGTTTTTTTTTTTAAGAAAAAATATAACTGTTGGCTGTAGCTTGAGGTGATTTGCAATAAAAGCATTTAAGAATTTTGAAATTATGTTTAATTTAAAAATTATTTTGGTTTAGCTCATTTCACTTAAAGGTGACTGAACTATAAGATTCCCCTCACCTGTTTTTAGACATATTCCTTACAGATATTTACTTGGCTGAGGCTGGTCATCCTCAACTCAGCCCCTGAGAAGATCATGGTGTCCAGGCTCTTAGAATTAATTTCCAAATATTAAAAGGTTTTCCTGGACTAAAAAGAAAACCCCAATAAAATTACTAGATATAGCATTGAGAATAATCCCACTTTGAGGAGGCGATTGGATTAAATGACCTTTAGTGTCCCTTTCAAAGAATATTTTCATGACTGTGCTTGAGCCAATCACCCTATGTATTCATTATAGCTAAAGGAGATATGTTGTATTTGTATTTTGTATCAGATTAACTCCATCCTTTGTGTCATCTTTCTGGACTGTATTAACACCTACCAGATGTCAGAGTTTATACCTTCTTTTTTTTTTTTTTTTTGTAGATCTCAATGATGTAGATTTTCTACAATTCTTTTCATAAAATGAGACAAGCCAACCAATAATCACCTCAGAAATCCAACTTTTCCCATTTGTAGTAAGTGACCAGTGATGAAGAGATAAGCTACTTTCTTAAAACAAATTAAATTTTTTAAAATATGATACATTAGTAGTGAGGCTATTTTCCAAATACTATTATTGCAATACTGAAGGAATGAATCAGAACTGCTCTCCCTGCCACTTCAATAACAAACATAAAAGAATTATACATTAAAGACACTTCTGGGATAGACAGCTCTATTTATATCCAACCATCAAGCATTGCTGAAATCATGCATAGCTTAATTACAAGAAAATAAATATTTGAACTATTTAGTCATCTAAGTTCTAGAAGAATCACAGGGACTTAAGCACATATTTGATGAAGTTCCTCAGCTTTCTGCTGAAAGATGTTCCTAGGATATGATCCAAGACATACTGATTTCCTTCAACCTTCAACAGGTTTTTAGTAAAGCCTTTAAGAAATATGAAAACATCTTGCTGAATTTGAGCTGAAAAAATGGAGGTATATTGCAGTGTGATTTTTGCAACTCTTTAGTTATTAAATCATTCTTTTATTTTTTTTTTTTATTATTTCATAAAGCATTCATGATCTATATTTCTGCAAATGGACATACTGGGTTTTAGAAATATTGATACAGATGTTGTTTTAATGTGCTGAAAACATTGAAAGGACTGTGAACTTGAACCAGAGTCTACACTTACACAAGCGCATTAATGCCAGGGGTTTTAATTTACTATGAATCAAAAAGAATTAGAAATCAATCTTTCTTAAATGTGAAAGACTGGAGGTGGAATTTGGACACTACCAGAGGTTCAGTGCTGATCAGGAACTCTTGAGGAGGGAGGAAGCTGCCTCACCCCAGGCTCCTGCTTCCTTTGAAGGATTATTGAAATACTTTTCTGGTTTCTGCAGGAGGAAGCTGCGTGCAACAGACCCACACTAATTAGTGTTTTCTACTTCTTGTTTCCTTTAAAAAAGCTGCTAAATACTACAGTAAAATTGAAGAACCACGTGAGCTTTGAGGGTTTGGCTAGCTGTTTGAGAAGAAATTTTGTTAAATTAGAATGAGAAAAGGAAACAAAAAAATTCAAGGTAGTAGAGGGTGGGAAACTGGAGTATACTGTCCCTGAGGAGAACCCCACTGCCCTCAAATATATTACATCTTATGAAAAAATAAATAGCTTTTTTATTTTATTATTCCAATTCCACAAAGGCAAAAAAAGGCAAAAGCTTTATACTACATTTGCTTGAAATAAATTTGACAGAGTAGTTTCATTTGGCAAAATTTTAGTATAAATCTTGTTAGCTTATCAACCAATGGTGATTTTAATCAACTTCACAATTTCTCCCATGAACCACCAGCCTTCCCAGACTGTAGATGAGCAATTTAAAGGATCTAAAGTTTGTGCCATAGAAGTTATGTCATTTCCTGTGAATACTTCCTATCCATTATTGTTTCATTGTGCTGTTTTATCAATATTGATTTTTTTAATGTGGAAACAATATATTAAAAATATTCACTGCACAGAAACAAACAAGGATTCTGATAATTATTTGTAGACTAAAATGGAAGTGTTTAACTACAAGGTGGCATTAATTTCTCTTAACTATGCTGCAATTACATTGTAGCAAAGTTTAAAAAAATCCATCATCATAAAGTTTATAATGTAAACAAAATATTAGCTAGTCTCTAAAAGTTATGCTTACAGGGGCATTCTAAGATACGCATGAAACTAATAAGTTTGATGATCTTTGTGTTCCCCTTGCAAATAGAACTATAGTGTACAATCCACAACGTTTGCTTCAGGTTGACTAGTTTAATACAAATGCATATGTAAATCCCATAAGAAAATTGTCAAAATAGGTTTACATGACAATTAAATCACATTTGCTATGTTAGGACAGACACAATGTCATTTACCATATGTCTTGCTTTGTGAAATTCAGTCAAAGTATTTGGCAAAGCTGAACAGTTTAGAAGCTGCCTAATTAATACTTGCCTTAGTGCTTGCTTGTAGGCATTGTTTGGGGAAATTTTAGCATACATTATCTATACCTACTTTTTCCTGTAATGTGCTACCAAGCTATATTAATGCTTATGTAAACATGCATTATAGAAACGTTTACCATAAAGATACATCACTCTTAAAAGCCAGTTATTTGGCTAAATGAAGCTACCCAGTTACTGTGTTTAGTCAAGTTTAACTTGGAATATTTTTTCTTAACTAGAAACTGCACTATGCATCTGTCATTTCCCTGTCACAAAAGACACAAAGGGGAACATACTACGGTAAATGAGAGACGGGAGAGGAGTGGTTAGTATGGAGAAAAGAATAAGATTAGGTAACCAGAAATAAATGGAGAAAATCCAGGGAAATTGAATAGGAGTGAGATCAAAATGGCAAACTAGACTGGGAGATGTGTTGAAGTGGAATGAGATAAACCATCTTTTTGGTAACTATGTACGGTCCTCACTTTTGTCTTCACCTCAGGTAGTGTGTGTCACAGTGCAATAAGTTCTTTTGCAAATAAACTCAATAGTTCTGACATTAAAGCAAATATGGAACAATGGCAAAGGTTTGCCACTCTTGACACTATGTGCGTTTTTTCTGAATTATTTGCAAAGAATTGCTTTTTGTACATGCGCATGCATATGCATACATATACCTGGAAACTTAGCTTAACACCTTCAGCAGCAAGAAATAAAGAACTTGTGTAATGCCCTGCAAAGTCTTTCATGATTGAGAAAAATTCAGCATCAAGAGGAATGCATGAGAAAACATTAGTGCACTCAATCAATTTCTTTGGGTTGAGCTCCAGGGAGCTTATTTTTAAAGTGGTGTACAGGAGGTCTTCAGTCCACACAGACATTTTGCTGAGGTATTTTGTTAATAAATAATTTGACTTGTGCATACGTGTCCCTTACATGGCTTTAAAGATTTATTGCTTAATGGCTGATTGAACTTAGCAGGTGAATTGAAACAGGGTGACATGGGACCATTGCAGTTAAGTACAAGATGGCAAATTCAGCCTTGCTCAAGCGGTGTCTTAAATGTTAAACCCCTAAGCCACAAAATAGATGTGGTTTTATGTGTGTATGTTTACACTGTTCAATTTTAGGCCTAAAATTAGATAATTAAACTAGGATAATAATTTCCATAGTGTCCTTATGGTTTAACTAGAAGAGAGAAAGACAGAAGAAAACAGTGTAAAAAAAGTTCCGCCAAAGGTTGATGTAGAGCCAGAATTTATCGGTGAAACTTGAGGATACAGCTAAACCTCATAAAATCTGTGAAAAGTAGTGGGTTTTCCCTCTTCACTGTCTTTCCCTGTGTCAACACTGACATTTGTCTGACCCTCATCAGCGGTCTTGTTCAGGAGCTAAACCAGTGTAAAATTACTTACTTGTTTGTTGAATGCGTCCTCTGCTCTGACCCAGCTCACTGAGCAGCAGACAAATGTCAATGCCAACATGAAGGAAGCTGGGAGAGCAGGTAAGTGAAACAAAGCAGCTAGATGGTAGATCAGCATAGCAGGATGTGAAACCATGCTCCTCCAGTGGAGAAGTTGGAGTTTCTCTCTCATTCACACTGTAATATGAAGACCAGTTTTCTAATTCAGATCCAAAACTGAGTTGTCCAAAGTTAGGCGCTCCTCTCTCTCCTATCTCAGATTTAAGCAGCTGCACACAGGCATTGTCCAACTTGCTTCAACTTCCATTGCTGGCCTTGTTTCTCACAAGGCTTTTTGATTTTTATATCCCATTCACACCCCATTTTCTTCCTAAGTCTCTAACATCCTTCCTGGACTACCTCCAAGTTGTTGCTCCAACATTGACAAATATGATATAAAAAAAGAAGAAATTTTCTGCCTTAATTATATGTCCAAATCATTTTGGAGTAGATTTTTACTTCCTCATTCCTGTTCACTTATTTTATAAACATTTTTTTATTGGTTCTTATTCCTTAGTCCGAAAATCTCCTTTAACTAACATGGTTAACAGGAGTGGCAGCAAAAGCTGTTAATAAGAATGCAGTTTTATGAACCAACCCTCCCCTATTTTTTTCTTTGAGTGGTATCTTCATTCAAAGGACTGAATTATTATCAAATGAATATTTTTTGTCAGGATGATATTTGTCTCATGATCATATAAACTATACAAATTTACAAGTTCTTAAATTATCATTTCTCTAGTGAAGGCAGGCCCCAGTAATGTTATATTTACCCATCAAACAGGCCATTGAAACTACTATGATATCTTCCTTGTCTTCAATATTTTTTCAACATTGCATTGTTGACTTTCTTGTATTTTCTGTAAAGGAAGAGGAAACATGAATATAACCAGTGCAAAAAGAAAAGCATCAAAAATTTGAAGAGTTGTCAAGTGCTTTGAAATTTAAATCTTTGGTAAAGCAATGCTTGTCAATGGAAGAATATTAAAATAATTGGGTGCTTTCTTGCACAAGAACCAGTCTAGAGCACAGCTGAAATGAGAAGATAACCTGCAATATTCTCCATAATATATTCTTTTCATCTTTCAGATACAGAGACAATCATTCATCAATTAAATCAGGATATGTAAAAGTTTAGATGACAGACACTTAAGAAGTCATTAATTTAAATTCGTATAAGAAAGTATCAAATTTGAAAAATACAAGAAAACTTTCATTAAATTCAAAGAGCAATCCACTTAAAATAACTATGAAAAGATAAAATACATAGACAAGTAAAAATATACTAAATAATGAATATAGTATTTTTGAGATTACAAGGCCAAGCTCTCAGAAGATAAGAAATAACGGAATTAGTTTAAGCAATTAATGTAAACAATCTTAATTTGCCACTGCTGAATAAAGTCATGTATTTATGACATTCTATGCTAATTCTTTGTGATCCTTGCTTTCCACCAGTGATCAACATGGACAAAATGAAACATAAAAAAATATCTTCTACTCAAAACAAATGTAGCCTCACATAATTTTCTGTGGAACACATAACTGAAGCACCTTAGCAGTTCACAGCTACTGATCATTTTCTTTTTGCAGTTCCGTTCTGTGGCATGGATATAGTATTATCTTTATTTTACAAATGCAGATCAGTATTCAAAGAAACTAAAGTAAAATATTTCCACTAATACTGGGAAGCACATAAACTGTCAGAATCATTAGCATAGTTAAACCAAACATTTTCTCTAATTTCATAAAGAAAATCACTGAAATCTTTGTTAAAACTGTAAGTAATGGGAAAAATTGTTTTATATTAGGAAGTTCAGGTGTTAAAAGCTGAATAGACGCTACTCTCAGCTCTGCCTATGGCAAATGACTAATAGAAACAACATTTCATCACAAGAGTAAGTGTTGGCTACTGCAGAATTATTAAATGGTTTAGCATTGTAATGCCATTTTTGTCAAGTTTTCCATCAAGCTATCCTGTGCTGTTCTTTAAGGCTGATCTTTTATCATACAGAACAAAAACTCTACCTCTTTTTCTTGGGCACAGGTGATGTGGAGCATCTTCCTGTTCTAGTAATAAATTAATTTGAGAATGTAAAAGCTTTTGGGCACCCATCGAAAGAAAATAGAAATCTATTATGTTATAGCCCTGGTTTTTCATTAAAAATAACTTTATATTAATGTGACAGAGAAGTGCTGGAAACCAAATTCTAGCAATTCCTGTCAGTATAAATGAGGAGAAAGTTCTTATTTTAGCAAACCTTTCCAGTTTTTTCCCCTTCATTGCTGCATTTTTAACTGTTATCTTCAGGGGTTCTGCAGCCATTGTGAAAATTGCTGTCATTAATTTTTAAACAAAAGCACTCTCATAAAAAAATAAACTTTTAGGGTCTCCCAAGGCAAGTTAGCTTATAGTTATAGTATAAAATGACACATGATTCATGAACTGGCCACAAACGTTTTCTCCCCCAGTCAGAAGTGCTAGCATTTTATCACTACTAATTATCTCTTTAGAACACTTCTTGGTATAATCTAGGTCCCAAATGTCTATATTAATAACAGAAAGTGAGCAATATTCAATAGCAAGTCATAGAGCAAGATAGAAGTGTGCAAATGTTGTCATCATCTGCATTCACCCCTTTCATCTCTCACTTGTAAGAGTCTAGTTTATCTAACAAGACTCTTGCAATTGCTATTTTTTTCACTGAAGGGAAAAAATAGCATCATGGCTTTAACATCCTAAAGATGCTAAAGGTCTGGTTGTTGTCTTTAAAGGTACATAGTGGTATGGTGGGGTTTATGCAAAAACATACAACATTTATTAAACAACTACTTTCTTCCAGAATTCTAACCATTTTCATTCCATTACCAACAGGGTACTTACATGTTTGTGCAGGTAAATATAACAAGCTCACATTGCTTCATTTGTAATGCACAATTAAATTGAATGATCAGATGGTCGCTGCAAAATGATGTGTCATCACATCTATAAATTTTTATGCATTACATGTTAAAAATAACACTTTTCTTTTGCATAACACAGTTCTTCATGATAACATTTCAGAATGTTTTGCTTACCACTTTCTATGAGTTTCATCACTCAGTCAGTCCTTTGCCAAATTCCCACACCTCTCTAATCCTGGGCTTGGTGTCAATATAATGGTAGAAGAATTAAAAAGTAGTGATGGGGAAGAAAAATCAAGCTGGTTTTTTTTTTGTCAAACATTTCTTATCATCCTATACTGATAGCTAAACCATCAAAAACTCCTTTATTAGAGAGAAGCTAGGGAACACAAATTATTAGCTTCAATTATATTTTGCATCTTTATGATGCACAGAAATTTGATGAGTTTCTGTGACTACCAGCTTCCAGAAGGGACTGTGGGTAGCTCTTCTGCTGAACCAAATAGTTAAACATATTTTACTTCCTTGGAAACAGTGGTTTTAATCCTGATTTGTGATTAATTGTTCTGTGCAATTTCTGGCATTTTCCATCAGTGGGATCTGACATCTACACCAAGACAAGATACTACTCAGATGCTCAAAAAGACAAAGAGCTTTGTACTAGCCCATGCTCAGGTCAGCCACAAAGATACTACATTCAAATTTTGCTGGCAGCTTGTTTAGAAGGAGAAGCTCAGATTCACTAAAAGAATTGCCTCAAAATATAATTTATTATATATAGTGTCTGTGTCCATTTCTGTGTCCAAAACAACAGTGAATTACAGTTGCACCATGATAATAACAGATGGTTGAGTCATTGAATACCATCGTGCTGTCTCAATGGATGCCTTTCTTATGACCACAGCTTCCAGGCATCATGAACTGGAAATTGAAGTAATAGTATATTGTAGCATCTTGCTAAATCTGTGACAAACTTCATACAATGGTAACAAATACATGAAGATCAATAAAGCAACCTTCTGTTCTTCTCTCTCTCTCATTTATTTATTTGTTTGCTGTGTTAGATAAATCCAGTCTTTTCAGTGCTCCATGTTAAGTTCTATTTTCTCACTCTTTTCTATTTGTCACACTATACTGGACCTTCTCAATTTCTTGTATTTTCTTTTTAAAAAGGTAGTTAGTGATCATAGAATCATAGAATCGTTTAGGTTGGAAAAGACCTTTAAGATCAAGTCCAACCGTTAACCTAATACTGCCATCCCACCACTAAACTATGTCCCTAAGCGCCTCATCTACCCTTCTTCTAAATACCTCCAGGGATGGGGACTCAACCACCTCCCTGGGCAGCCCATCCCAGAGCCTGACAACCCTTTTTGTGAAGAAATTTTTCTTAATGTCTAACCTGTTCTTGATTCAGTCTTTTTCTGTGTGAATCACATAATGCTCTCAATTTTTCTACTGTGCTACTGCCACACATCTGGTTCTTTATTTCAATATTTGCTCATTAGAATGCCTGTACTAAAATTTAACAAATTTACTTGCTCCATTTCTCCAATGCATCTGTCGTGGTTTAACCCGGCTGGCAACTAAGCACCACGCAGCCGCTCGCTCACTCCCCCCCCCCCCCCCCCTCAGTGGGATGGGGGAGAGAATCGGGAAGGGGAAAAAAGGTTAGAGCCGAGGGCTGAGATAAAGACAGTTTAATAAGAGAAAATAATAATAATAGTAATAATGAGAATGATAACAAAATATACAGAATATACGAAACGAATGATGCACAATGCAATTGCTCACCACCCGCCGACCGATGCCCAGCCCGTCCCGAGCAGCGATCAGTACCCGAGCGACCGACCGACCGACCCACCAACCCCCCCGAGCATGATGTTATATGGTATGGAATAGCTCTTTGGACAGCTGTACTCCCAGCTTGTTATGCACCTGGCCAAGCAGGAGAAGCTCAAAAAGTCCTTGAGCAGTCTGAGCACTGCTTGGCAACAACTAAAAACATCAGTGTGTTACCAACATTCTTCTAGTACTAAATCCAAAGCACAGCACTATGCTAGCTTCTGTGAAGAAAATTAACTCTATCCCAGCCGAAACCAGGACATTCCACCCCTTATTCTATACCATTTACGTCATGCTTAGGTCCTACCCTTACAATACATTCCAATTAATCACCACCATTTTCTCATCTTTTTGGTACATACACAGATATCATTCCCTTAGTCTATGGACCATCCCTCTGAAATGTCCATTGGGTTCATTTAGTCCACAGTTTTGGGCTCCATCTGTCGTAACAGTCTTTCAGGGCAGGAGAGATGGGGTCTGGTGTTGGGTTGTTGCTTGCTGAAGTCAGTTCTGGTTCCATCTGCTGTACTTCCTTAGTTTCTTCAACATTCATTCTTCTTAATCTGGGTGGTCCTTACTGCTATACCATTGATATGACATACAGCAATAGTAAAAATAAAGACATACTATATTACACAGCAATTAACATTATACAATTCAGTTCATTGGCTATTTTCACCCAAAATCAAATCCCTTTGAGGTACACATCGGACTTCCCTGTCCTTCTGCATCACCCACCAAGTAGAGCCAGGTCCTTGAGCAAAAGCAATCCCACGGATGGGTTTGCCTTTACCTGAGGCAGGAGTAACCCAGACTGTCTTCCCCAGCATATTTTTTACATGCACTACAGGGACTTTATCCCCTTCTACAGTACGTAAGAGGTTTGATTGGGCAGGGCCAGCTCGGTTGGCAGATCCTCTAGTGTTGACTAACCAGGTGGCTTTTGCTAAATGTGTATCCCAATGTTTGAATGTTCCACCACCCATTGCTTTCAGTGTAGTCTTTAACAGTCCATTGTATCGTTCAATTTTCCCAGAGGCTGGTGCATGATAGGGGATGTGATAGACCCACTCAACGCCATGCTCTTTGGCCCATTTGTCTATGAGGCTGTTTTGGAAATGAGTTCCGTTGTCTGACTCAATTCTTTCTGGAGTGCCATGTCACCACAGGACTTGTTTTTCAAGGCCTAGGATAGTGTTCCGGGCGGTGGCATGGGGCACGGGATATGTTTCCAACCATCCGGTGGTTGCTTCCACCATGGTGAGCACATAGCGCTTGCCATGGCGGGTTTGTGGGAGTGTGATATAATCAATCTGCCAAGCCTCTCCATATTTGTATTTCAGCCACCGTCCTCCATACCAGAGAGGCTTTAACCGCTTGGCTTGTTTGATCGCAGCACATGTTTCACATTCATGGATAACCTGTGCAATAGCGTCCATAGTTAAGTCCACCCCTCGATCACGAGCCCATCTGTATGTTGCATCTCTTCCTTGATGGCCTGAAGTGTCATGGGCCCACCGAGCTAGAAACAATTCACCCTTATGTTGCCAGTCCAGATCCACCTGAGCCACTTCAATCTTAGCAGCCTGATCTGCCTGCTGGTTGTTTTGATGTTCTTCAGAGGCCCGACTCTTGGGTACATGAGCATCTACATGACGTACCTTTACAACCAGGTTCTCTACCCGGGCAGCAATATCTTGCCACAATGCGGCTGCCCAGATGGGTTTGCCCCTGCGCTGCCAGTTGCTCTGCTTCCATTGCTGTAACCACCCCCACAGGGCATTTGCCACCATCCATGAGTCAGTATAGAGATAAAGCACTGGCCATTTTTCTCTTTCAGCAATATCTAAAGCCAGCTGGATGGCTTTCACCTCTGCAAACTGACTTGATTCACCTTCTCCTTCAGCAGTCTCTGCAACTTGTCTTGTAGGACTCCATACAGCAGCCTTCCACCTCCGATGCTTTCCCACAAGATGACAGGACCCATCAGTGAACAGGGCATATTGCTTCTCATTTTCTGGCAGTTTATTATATAATGGGGCTTCTTCAGCACGCACCACCTCCTCCTCTGGAGATATTCCAAAATCTTTGCCTTCTGGCCAGTCCATGATCACTTCCAAGATTCCTGGGCGACTGAGGTTTCCTATTCGAGCCCGTTGTGTAATCAGTGCGACCCACTTACTCCACGTAGCGTCAGTTGCATGATGTGTAGAGGGGACCTTCCCTTTGAACATCCAGCCCAGCACCGGCAGTCGGGGTGCCAGGAGGAGCTGTGCTTCAGTACCAACCACTTCGGAAGCAGCTCGAAGCCCTTCATATGCTGCCAATACCTCTTTTTCAGTTGGAGTATAGTTGGCTTCAGATCCTCTGTATCCCCGACTCCAAAAGCCTAGGGGTCGGCCTCGAGTCTCCCCTGGTGCTTTCTGCCAGAGGCTCCAGGTAGGGCCATTCTCCCCGGCTGCGGTGTAGAGCACATTCTTTACATCTTGCCCTGCCCGGACTGGCCCAAGGGCTACTGCATGCACTATCTCCCGTTTAATTTGTTCAAAGGCTTGTCGTTGTTCAGGGCCCCATTTGAAATCATCCTTCTTCCAGGTCACTTGGTAGAGAGGGCTTACAATCTGGCTGTAATTTGGAATATGCATTCTCCAAAAACCCACAATGCCCAAGAAAGCTTGTGTTTCCTTTTTGCTAGTTGGTGGAGACATGGCTGTTATTTTGTTGATCACATCCATTGGAATCTGACGACGTCCATCTTGCCATTTGATTCCTAAGAACTGGATCTCCTGTGCAGGTCCTTTGACTTTACTTTGTTTTATAGCGAAACCGGCTTTCAGAAGGATTTGGACTATTTTCTTCCCTTTCTCAAAAACTTCTTCTGCTGTATTGCCCCACACAATGATGTCATCAATATATTGCAGATGTTCTGGAGCATTACCCTGTTCCAGTGCTGTCTGGATCAGTCCATGGCAAATGGTAGGGCTGTGTTTCCACCCCTGGGGCAGTCGATTCCAGGTGTACTGGATGCCCCTCCAAGTGAAAGCAAACTGTGGCCTGCACTCTGCTGCCAAAGGGATTGAAAAGAAAGCATTTGCAATATCAATTGTGGCATACCACTTGGCTGCCTTTGACTCCAGTTCGTATTGAAGTTCTAGCATGTCTGGCACGGCAGCACTCAGCGGTGGCGTAACTTCATTCAGGCCACGATAGTCTACTGTCAGTCTCCACTCTCCATCAGACTTTCTCACTGGCCATATGGGACTGTTAAAGGGTGAGCGAGTCTTGCTGATCACTCCTTGGCTCTCCAGTCAACGAATCAGCTTATGGATGGGAATCAGGGAGTCTCGGTTGGTGCGATATTGCCGCCTGTGCACTGTTGTGGTGGCAATCGGCACTTGTTGTTCTTCAACCCTCAGCAACCCCACAACAGAAGGGTCCTTTGAGAGACCAGGCACGGTAGACAGCTGCTTAATTTCTTCTGCCTCCAATGCAGCTATACCAAAAGCCCACCGGTACCCTTTTGGGTCCTTGAAATACCCTCTCCTGAGGTAGTCTATGCCGAGGATGCACGGAGCATCTGGCCCAGTCACAATGGGGTGCTTTTGCCACTCATTCCCGGTTAGGCTCACTTCGGCCTCCAATACAGTCAGCTCTTGGGATCCCCCTGTCACTCCAGAAATACAAATGGATTCTGCCCCTATATGGCTTGATGGCATTAGAGTACACTGTGCACCGGTGTCTACTAAAGCTCTATACTTCTGTGGGTCTGACATGCCAGGCCATCGAATCCACACGGTCCAGTAAACCCTGTTGTCCCTTTCCTCCACCTGGCTGGAGGCAGGGCCCCTCTAATCCTGGTCACTGTTGCTCATGGTTTGTATGTATGAGTCAGAAGTTCCTTCATCACAATCAGAATTAAGATCAGCCCTTCTATTTTGTCTGAAAAAACGATGATCTACCCCATCTCTGGAAATTGGAGCAACAAGTTTCCTGGAAGAGCCCCCTTTTGTGTTTGTTTTTCTTTGCAACTCACGTACCCGTGACTCTAGGACCGAGGTAGGTTTTCCATCCCATTTCCTCATGTCCTCTCCATGGTCACGCAGGTAAAACCATAGAGTGCCCCGTGGTGTGTACCCTCGATATTCTTTTTCTTGAGCAGAAGGGCGCTTACTTCTGATGGCTGAGATACTGGTCTGTACAGGAGGGGAGTAGGACATATGCTTTTCGAGTCGTTCAAACTTTTGGGACAGTTTCTCCACAGCCGAAACAAAGGGGGAAGAGATACTTTCTTCATATTCCCGGAGCTGGCCAGCCTTTTCATCCACTGTTGGTCCCCGTCCAGTTTCCCAGCTCATCATTGCCCATGTGTTTGCAAATGATGTTGGTGCGCTACGTAACAACTTCCGCCACATGGGTCGTGTGCACTGGACACTATCTGGATCTTTGGGCAGCTGGTCATTGTCCAGGTCACTATAAATCACCTCCAGGACAGCCAATTCCCTCAGGTACTGGATGCCTTTCTCCACAGTGGTCCATTTACCTGGGCGACATACGACATCTTCCTTGAAGGGATATCTTTCCTTCATGGCTGACAGTAGACGCCTCCAGAGGCTGAGGATTTGTGTCCCTTTTCCAATTGCTTTGTCAATGCCCCCTTCCCTAGAAAGGGATCCTAGTTGCTTGGCTTCCTTACCCTCCAGTTCCAGGCTGTTGGCCCCATTATCCCAGCATCGGAGTAGCCAGGTGACAATGAGCTCACCTGGACGACGGCTAAAATCTTTTCGGATATCTCGCAGCTCACTCAAGGATAGGGATCTGGTGGTTTCTGTCTCGTTTATGAGCTCTTCCTCCTCCCCTTGTGATGGCCCCGCTTTTTCATCCTCCCTTTCTAAACGAGTTGACTTTCGCTTCCAAGATTTCTTCTTTTGTATAGGGGCGACTGATACTGGCACGGGTTGGTTCGTTGGAGTAGCCGCAGTGCATATCACTGGGGTTGGAGTAGCTGCAGTGGCTGTGGCCGGGGTTGGAGTAGCTGCAGTGGCTGTGGCCGGGGTTGGAGTAGCTGCAGTGGCTGTGACCTTATCATCAGATCCAGAGACTTTCTGTTCCCTTTGGATGTGTTGAATCATGTTGAACAGGGTTCGGTAAGCATGGGCCAGGCCCCAGCACATTGCAGTGATTTGTGTTTGCTTAGAATTGCCAGGGTGACAGCATACCTTTTCCAAATATTCTATCAGTTTTTCAGGATTCTGCACTTGTTCAGGAGTGAATTTCCAAAACATTGGAGGTGCCCATCGTTCTAGGCATTTACCCATACTACCCCAAATACCCTGCCACTCATAACTATCCAGCCCTGGGGCAGACATCTGGATGGTATTATTAAGTTGCTTACAAACTTTGGACAAAACTGAAACAATATTCCAAATAGATATCAATAGATATACCTTAACTATCCAAGGATGTTCAAGATACTGAAAAGTTATTGTAGTGAAGGAGGAAACATCATCAAAGAAGGCAGAAAAAGTGCCATTCTGTATTTCCTCCAGAACAAATTTTTCAGAGTCCCATGTATAATTGCTAATATTCCCCGCAAGGTGGTACCCAAAGTGCAGTACAGACTTTGACATGAAACCCAAATACCAGATAAAGCTCAAGGTCATTGTTTTAATAACAAGTTTCCCAAGCAAAACATGTCTGGTCACCGCAGAGCATAACAAACTGCAAAAACCAACACCAACTTTTAACAAGTACAGCAGGGGATAAGCTAAGATCAAGAACAAATGAATCAAATTGCAACCCACAACTATTTAACAGATATAAATTCCTTAATATACTCCGGTTACTCTGTCGTTATCTCAAGCCCTTCAGGCCCCCGTTGGGCGCCAAAAAGGACTGTCGTGGTTTAACCCGGCTGGCAACTAAGCACCACGCAGCCGCTCGCTCACTCCCCCCCCCCTCCCTCAGTGGGATGGGGGAGAGAATCGGGAAGGGGAAAAAAGGTTAGAGCCAAGGGCTGAGATAAAGACAGTTTAATAAGAGAAAATAATAATAATAGTAATAATGAGAATGATAACAAAATATACAGAATATACGAAACGAATGATGCACAATGCAATTGCTCACCACCTGCCGACCGATGCCCAGCCCGTCCCGAGCAGCGAGCAGTACCCGAGCGACCGACCGACCCCCACCAACCCCCCCGAGCATGACGTTATATGGTATGGAATAGCTCTTTGGACAGTTTGGGTCCTAGCTGTGCTGTACTCCCAGCTTGTTATGCACCTGGCCGAGCAGGAGAAGCTCAAAAAGTCCTTGAGCAGTCTGAGCACTGCTTGGCAACAACTAAAAACATCAGTGTGTTATCAACATTCTTCTAGTACTAAATCCAAAGCACAGCACTATGCTAGCTTCTGTGAAGAAAATTAACTCTATCCCAGCCGAAACCAGGACAGCATCAAAATAATTTTGAATCATAGGTTTGGTCTTGTAAACTGTAAGAAGCATACTATCTTCCATCACTCAGATAGTTAATTACAGTATTGAACAGTACCAAATGTGGGGCAATTGTTTTTATGTTTTACCATTTTGGCATTGAAGTTTTCTAACTGCTTTTTGAGTGAGCTTTTGCAACAGGTTGTGCATTTGCTTTATAATAATTTCAACTGGGCAGTATTTTCATACCTTATGAGATGTCTTTTGAGACAGTGTCAAAAGCTTTACTACAATCTAGGTATATCACACCCACTGGGCCAATTATCCTGTTAATGATATAAATTGCATTGGTTTGCTATGATTTGTTCTTGACAGATCCATGTCTTCTGTTTCTTGATACTTTATTATCTTTTAGGTGCTAGCAAATGAGATATTTAATAATTTGTTCCAGCTTTCCAGTCATAAAATTAGATTGTTTGATAATCATCTTTGCACTTTTCAAATGAAAGAATTATTATTGCCTTCTTCTAATTTTCTAAAACATCACTATGATTTTTTAAATACTTATAAACAGTTCAAAGATTCCTTTCTTGCTTCCTTAAGGTGCCTTTAATTCTATATTTATCTAAAAGTATCTCTTATTCTGTAACTCCCTCTCCTTAGTCTGACCATATTTTAACTGTGATAATTTTTTGTTCATCACAAATTTTTGTGTTTGTGGGAAGAATTACACTGCCTAAAACATATTTTCTCTGCCTCTGGTTTTTCACTGAAATGATGGGGCTATAACGTCTTTCACTTTTCTCTCTTCTGTAGAGTATCTATATTTCTTTTTGTTTTAATTGTCTATTGCTAGGTATAATATTGCTTACTAGTCTTTTTGTTTGGTGTGCTGCATGGTTTTACATTTTTTTTTTCCTTCCTTTTGTAAAAGCTCTTTTCATTTTTTTCATATCTAAAGAGCTTCGGTTGATTCCATGCTGGTCACTTATTTTCTATGTTTATTTTTCCCCTTATTAGATGTTTTGTCTCATTGTCTTGAGTAATTCCCTAAATTAATTTCCCTCCTTTAAAACTCCCTGTTGTGGTACCAGTTTCCCAACTCTGTTGAAGTTTGTCATGGCTAATCTGTTTTCTTATCCTTTTCATAGTAGCGTGAACACTATCATCTTGCAAACTATTTCATACTTTTTCTTTCATAAACAAATCTTACACCCATAATCTAAATGACCCAGCTACCAGCAATTTCACAGAATCATAGAATGATTTAGGTTGGAATGGACCTTTAAAGGTCATGTAGTCCAACCCCGCTGCTGTTGCCAGGAACACCTTTCACTAGATCAGGTTGCTCAAAGCCCCATCCAACCTGACGCCAAACACCTTCAATGGTGGGGCATCCATGACTTCTCTGGGCAACCTGTTCCAGTGGCTCACCACCCTCATCATAAAAAACTTCTTCTTTACATCTTATCTATGTCTACCCTCCTTCAGTTTAAAAACATTGCCCTTTCTGCCGTCACTACAGGCCCTGGTAAAAAGTCTCTCTCTGTCTTTCTTACGAGCCCCCTTTAAGTACTGAGAAACTGCGATAACATCAGAGCCTTCTTTTCTCAAGACTAAATAACCCCAACTCTCTCAGCTTTTCTTCATAGGAAAGAAAGTGTTCCAGATCCCTGTTCTTTCTTGTAGCCCTACTCTGGACCCGCTCTAACAGTTCCATGTCTCTCGTGCTGGGTGCCCAAGAGCTCGACACAGTACTCCAGGTAGGGTCTCACCAGAGTGGACTAGAGGGGGGGCAATAACTTCCCTTGACCTGTGGCTATGCTTCTTTTTACACATCCCAGAATATGGTTGGCTTTCTGAGCTGCAAGCACACACTGCTGGCACATATCCAGTTTTTCATCCACCAATTTCCATTGACTCTAAAAAACAATTCTATGACTGACCCATTCCAACTTAATACGCTATTTGCTCAAAAGATAATCAGAAGGTATATACTTCTACAGGAAGGAACATCCAGCGTAACAGTTTCATCTGCTCTTGACATCAGAAAACAACTAAAATTTTAATCATTCCTTACGTTGAATAACCAACCCTTAGATTAAGCAATATGAACTACAAAGGCTTTTCTGTCTACTACCCAGTAGTTTCTAAATAGCTAGCTGTTATCTTGTCTGAGACTGACTGGGCCATTGCATGTTTCCTTGCCTCAAACAACTTTCCTGGGCAAGAGGGGGAACAGAGAGGGGTGAGGCAGGCCTTGTGGAGGCAGGGTGGCGGGCTGCCCCCTTTACTTCTTCTGACAGGCTGCCCCCTCAGCTTCTTCCTGAGGGCAACAACTGAGCAAGCACCAGTCAACAAGGTGTTCATGGTGGGAGTGCGTGATCACCAAAGACCCTCATTGTTCCACCAATACCCCCCTACCCAATTCGGGAACTCTCTAGAACACTTGACTGAACAGAAGTGGGACAGTTGCCACCCCAGGGGTGGAGATTATATAAGGATATATAAAGATGAGCACACACATTTTGTTTTTGTTGACCCATCACCTACAGATCCAAACTCCACCCCAAGATGACCACACAGAATCCAAGGGTGGTGATAACTCTTTTTCTATCCTCCTTTCTTTCCTTTTCTCGTTTCTCTCTTTCTCTATTTCTCTATTATATATTCACATATATAAGTTTTTTGACAACTTGCAACATGTTGCACTGAAAATAGTTCCTTTGGCAAATTGCCTTTGTTTACTCGTTAAGTTTGCCAGTTAATAAAGTTACCAGTTAAATTGTTCCTCTGAGTCATTTTTGTGACTCTACTGGTCACATGGCTCTGCTGAGCAGAGATTGGCTTTTCATCAGTACACAAACTGATGATGAGGGGATCAAAATGTTTCACCCATCTCACAACCCACCACGTGGGACGGGACATATCTGTTAATTGGTCCCTATATAACTATTATCCCAGTCTTCTTGCATGAGAAGCTGCCAGAAGGAAGAGTTAATTCTAGATACAAGGAGATGGCTTATTTTTCTAGACAAAATTTTATGTTGCAGAATTTTGCTCACTGTTATTTTTATCCATAATTAAGTGAATAACCTTACAAAATAAGGTACAAATAAATCTCTTTGTTCAAAAGTACAATGTCTAATGACATTCCAAGGGATAGAATCGTTATTATGTTGTTATTACTGAAAAGCATTAAAGTTTCTAGTCTTTACTCTTCAATGAGCTTAGTACCTTCCTGACTTTTAAGTATATTAAAGGTTAATTCAGAAAGAAAGCAAAATAAATCCAGGCCATTGGATACCATATTAATTAAAATCATTGCTACTTGATATATTTGGTATAAGGGACTTGGTTATGGGTAGGTTCCACTTACAATATCTTGCTTCTGTCCCATAAGAGGATATTTTGTCCTCTTATTTGTTCAGCAGTAGATTAAAAAGATTAAGGGGATAAAACAGATAGTGGAGAGTTATAAAAGGAGATTTTTGAGACTGGATAATTTGATAAGACACTTGCAGGATTAATTCATAAGTAGTAGTATAATAACAGACATAATGCTGATGTAAATCAAATTGGTTAATCAATAGAGGTGGGCTTCCTGATTGTACCATGGGAAAAGAATTAAATGCTTTTTTTTTTAACCATTAACAGGTAGGTGTGTGAATGATGACTTGTGTTCTGAACTTTAATGTTTTCTTTCATAGATAGAAAGACATATGACTTTTCACTAGTGATTTTTCTTAGCTCATTAAAAATGTGATTTTTTTTTTTTTTAGTTCTGTCTTACATGTAATTTAAATACCCAGATGTAGTACTTTGCATAGTAAGCCTGAACATGTAAGGCCAGAAACTCTTAATTCTTAATCTGGATTTTACTGAAGTCTGATACTTCCTGGCAGGCTGAGGTTATCTGTGTGCTGTAGCACACCAATGTTCTTGCGTAATTCAGGACAAAAAATAATAACATTTGTATATACCTGTACTATCTCACATTTGTTTATTTACCTCCCCTCAAATCCTGCTCCTCTTCTCTGGACTAAGACAACAATCTCATGCACTCTTTGGAGTCTCCTCAGGACAGGACCATACTTGTCTATCAGCTATTCACAAAACAAGACCATTACACTATGTACATCATTTTTTTCAATGTATATTTCTGCCTTTATAGAGCTTTTTCTACCGTTAATACAGAAAGGTCGTTCTACAGCTTGATAACCTCTACAACGAGCCATGCCAGAGATGGGTTTTAGAAGTTTTAGATCAACTTTTCTCCACGATCATATCTTCAGTATTGAATTATCTTTTTCTGCCAAGCAGAGGAGGTTAACAAGATTGTGAGTGCACAAGCACAGAACAAAATCCTAGCCGTTTTTGCAGTATGAGTACAATTACTCTGATTTTTAGTAATAAAGCTGATTAGCTCATATTTTGCTTTTGACATGCAATCATATAATGTTCCCTTTATGACCTCAAGGGTAGGGTGGATTTTCTGAAGGAAGGACTAGTGTGGTGCTCATTTAGTTCTTTCTACTTTATGATCCCAGATACAGAATAACTACCTGTGGAATCAGTCTTCAAAAATTTAGTCCCTGATGCCCCTCCAGATTCACAGACCCCATTTAGACAAGGGCTGTACCTACCCAGAGGGATGACTCTAACAGAAGAATAAGTCTCCACCTGGATAATTTGTTTTCCCTGACATGTACATGGGAAGTTATGCTGAATATAATAGCTTTATGCTATACAGAGAAAAGTTGGCTTCTCAAGAATTGCCTGGAGAAAGACTTGAATAATAGTCTGGACAATTATTGAGAGTTATGGACCAGAGTCCTGGGATTCCCTTTAAACTGAGTGAAACTTTGTATGGAACAGCTTGCTTATGTGAGCAAGATATTCACCTTTGACTCCTAACTACTTTTTTTGCTTTTCTCAGGCAGAAAGGTGATAAACTGTAATTAAGCTGTAATTAAATTATTACTCCATTAGAACTTCAGCAGAAGACAAAACTTTGAGAAGCTCTGGCAAAATTCTGTAAGTGATATCAAATGCAGAGAACAAAACTCTACCTCAGGTTGGACTTAATACACTCTTCAACAGTATTTAAAATAATTTTGTACTGAGAAATTCAACTTTTCTAAAACCAGACAGGTGGATATATATAATAATCAAATTCATGTTAACATGTGGAATAAGTATACTACAAATGGTGAACTGTAAAGCCATAATAAGACATATTCCAGGTTTCTGCTCCCATTAAATCACACAGAGTACTCACTGGAAGCAAAACAAAACTCCATTCTACAGTATATTGACATATCTCAGAGGCCACAAAGAAGCAAAGTCATATATTAAAATGCTAAGAGGATTGTAATGATGATGATGATGATAAGCAGAAAAAGGGTAATTTCTCCAATTTTGGAGCCTTTCCACCCACTCTTGCTGTATATGTAAAAAGAAACATGGGCAGCTGGCATACCAGATGGTTTATATTTGTGACACCCAAAGCAAAAAAAAAGTTTAGACTGAAAAGAAGTTCTGTTAACACTAGCAGCAACTCATAATCCAAATGATGGTTCTTGCACTTTGTCCCTTGAGTAGATTAATACTAAAATTCATCAAAAAGAAACTGAAAAAAGTGGCATTCTTTATTTGCTTTTTAATTACCACATTTTAATTTTGTTGTTTCCAGAAATACAAATTTCTATAAGGAGGGAACAAAATGACCACACTGAATTTATAGTACTATGAACATATTCTTCTCAATGAAATAATAATAAAAAAAAGACATCTTCTGTCCTGTCGGTTTCTGGAAACCCAAAGAACAATTCAAAATTTAATTTCCAAAGGAGCATGTTGTTTTTCTTTGTTAGTAAAAGTTAGCTTCCCACTTTTAAGAATTTAGTAGTTGGTGTTTTCTTGAACCAGAGAGCGCTGAAGCAGCTGCTTCTCTCATTTTCTCTAAAACCACCATCCAAGCCATCACCTGGAAAAATAGTTGAACAGTACAAGATTAAAGTTACAGCTATATGTAAGAAAAATATAGAGTTCTCTGGCAGCTCTGGCTAACAGGATAAAACCCTTCTCTGCAGACTTGCTACATGTTGAGATTTTGATGGATCAAAATTGTCATATGATTTTACAGGGTTCAAGAGTGGGATCCCAGTACAGCTTTCTTTGGAGGTAATGGAGCAAAATAGGCTCTTTGAAAAGAGAACAGTTCAGTTGTAGATGTCTGCTTTAGGATGAGAAGACCTACAACCTAGAAATGTTCCTTACTTTCACTTAAAGGGATCTTTTAGAGTGACTAGCTCTGTGTTATAGACATTCATATTTTGTAAGATGAAATCTGTCCAAGGGCACTACAAGCCGCAGGCAGAAATAGTCTTAACAGCTGTTTGCTCATCGATATATTGTATTCTTTAATAATAGTTCAAAGGAGGATAGGAGAACCTGTCATGGATACTCATTAGCTCACTGCTGATTATTATATAAATTTTTTACACGTCTATGATTCTAAAATGAAAGCAAATGTATTAATAACATAAAAGAGGAAAACAATTTAAAACTGTATTAAAATTAATACTTGCTAACCCCTTATCTTAGGAGCTATCATAGGCTACAACTAGAACACTACAAGATAAAGTTAAGGAGATTTTACCACCTAACTTCTTGAATAACTTAGATGAAAATTAAAAATAAGAGAGACCAAGATTTTTTTGGGACAAAGATAAAACTAAATACAATTACTAAACATTGTTAAATGTTCATCCCGTATTTATATACATCTAAAGTTCAAGCATCCTGATGCCTGTCTTTGAAGAATTCTTCTTAGCTTGTGAAAATTAAAAAGAATATTAACTTCTATAGCAAGAGGTGAGAAGGAAAGGAAAATTTTAGTGGAATGCTCTATTAAAAATACAGTACTGTATGCTACGTATAGTAATAGGAGTGTGAATAAGGAATGTGAATAAGGGGTGTTAAATCATGTCTTAATTTTGTGAAACTTTTGTAAAAAAGGGTAACTTATTACAATTTTCTTGGCATTTATAATCTTCAGAAAACAGAGAAACTGTTTTTCAATATGTTTGGAAAGGATAGAGGCAAAATGCTACATGTAATCTCTTCTCCTAAAGCTGGTAAGGGTCCTTCTCCCTGTTTCAAACTATTGAGTGTTTGTTTTATTTGACTTGGGTTTGATTTCTCATCTACCTGCACAGTTTCTTTGAAAACTTCCTTCTGTAATGCCTTACCTTGCCTGTTATTTTAAAAACATTCTCACAAGTCTCTAGGATGATTATTAGATCATGTAAATGATCTGATTTTTTAAAAAATCTTTTCACTGTGACATTTGTTGTTACTGTGTGATGCCAATGGACAGAAGGAAAGTAAAATTAAGTGTCTGTGCGTACAATTTGACATGTAAGAGTCAAGTATTTACCTGCATAGGCTTTTTCATAACATCTAATGCCATATATTTCTTCATCACTCCTCTCTGTCTAGAAATAATTTGCTTTTCGCTGTTACATATGGTTTAATGTAATATTTCAGAAGGGAAAACTGGAGGAATTCTGAACTGAAGATTTTTTAATTACTTCTGAAAGTGAAGAGAACAACTAATTTTTTATCTGGTAGACAATAGATGTAACTTTTGAAATTTCCATCTTAGAAGTTAGGGTAATTGGACAGACTGCTTTCTTCTACAGGCATTTATTGAGATGCAAGCTCTTTCAGGAGTTAGATTTTACTTTAGTGTGTGCCATTCATTAACTGGAAAAAAAAGTCAAACAATTTTAGACAGTCTGGGTGTATTTTGAACCCTGGATATATGTTGAAGTATGAAAACAATATGATAACCTGAGATAAAATGTCTTTGCAGAGTTTGGCTTTTATTTTTTTTTTGGGGGGGGTGGGGTGTTGTTATTGTTTGGGGTTTTTTGCAGAATATGGTGCACTAGAAAATCGTTTCTCAAATGTTGCCAAACCTGGAATGCTTACCACATACCTTAGTATATAAAATTTGAGGGTCACTTTGAAAAAATCATAGATTTTAGAGAATGGAATTTTGAAATTTAACTAAAGCAAGATGAGTGTAATGTAGGTAGCAAGAAACATACATAAAAATATAAAGCTATTGAACTCTATGATTTACCCATAGCCATCTATAAACAGCAGCTGAAGAAACATATTTGTGTACATTAGCAGTAAGATTTTGCCAAAGACACACCAGCTTTATGTGTAGAAAGGATAAGCAGTGCTCTTATTTGACCTGTGACTTTGATCTATTTTTGTGCTTATTTTCTCTGCAAGATTTCTAGATTTATTCATTTTTGAGTGTCAACCATTCTGGATTGTTAGTTACTGTGGCATTTGCCTTTGCCATGTTCTTGTTAACTTCCGCATTCAATCAGATCAATAGCTGCCTGTCTAGGATGCTGCCAGTCTGATCCATGACAATGAAGTGAATTTCTTTCACCTATTCTGTGTGAAAAGCTTTACACAGGGACAACTAAATAAACTGTGAATAACATAAAATTCAGTTCTCTCATGACACTCCAAATTCTCTTTGGCTAAATAATTAGCTGACTAGGCAACACTTGTCACTATCTTTCAGTAAAGCTAGGATACCTAATTAAATTCACTGAGCAATTTTTGTGGGTGAATATTAGTAGTAGAGAATACAGCAGATTATGGTGAAGTGAAAAGAAATTTTGCTGTTGTTTTAAGAGGAGTAATTTTGTTTTCTTCTATGTTTTTGGGACATCATTATATATTTATATTTGTTTATCTGCGTAATCCTCTAGAGTAAGAGGAGTTATTCTACCAGGTTGCCTGATTCAGGAAAGAGCTAAACAATCTGTTCTATTTGGGTAATTATGCTTGAACATTTAAAGATTATATTGATTGCAGAATAGAAATTCAATTATCTGTATTGCCTATGACAATATTTTATTTCTTTGGAAATAAAAGAAAACACACAAATTAAACATATAAAGCCATGCAGGGAATAATCTAATAAATCCATTAAACTGGCAATGACATAATTTCCAGTAATGCATAGGCATATCATAACACATCACACTAAGAGTTCCATACTCATAAAAGTATAAAAAAGCAGATTATTTCTATAAAAAAACCTGGCTTTTAGCTGTAATGACCAAAAATGTCTCCATCTTAAATAAATACAAGGTTGAAAGGATACAAATATTACAAGCACAGTAGCAAAACACAAGAACTGCTGTGTTCCAGTCTGATTTCTCACCTTACTGCACTTGAGAAGCCTCCTGAAGTCAGATCTTAAAAAATGTTCAGGCACCAAAAAAAAAAAAGTGTTGTCAAAAGTAATTTTCAAAGCCGCCATGGTGATTTAGGAATTTTAATTTCTTTTAAACCACCTTGAGATATCTATCTTAGGTGCTTTTGTAAATGCCACCAAGAAACAGGTAGACGACAGAGCATTTGTTCCAGATATGTTGGGCTATTTTAGGAATCTGAACTAAAGCTCAGTTCTAGAGACTCATGTAGCAGCTTTAGTCCTGCTGGAGTGGAGATGATACCATCAATCCAGATGACCAGCTGTAGGTAGTAGTACACAGAGCAGAAATTCTGGCTGGCAGGTAAATAAATTCCTTTAAATTGCTGATAACTGTGGACTAGCATGCTAGACTGGGAAATGCACTGACAAAGGCATATAGCCTGTATCGTCTCATCTCAGCTTTATGTGCCTAAATATACTGGAAAATACAGTCTTTCATCTCAAATATCCTAATACAGTTGTTTATAAATAGACATAGTAAACTGTAAATCTTGGGACTACTTTGAGGTAAGTATATTTGAAAATTCTGTCTAATTTACTTTCTGTGTGAGGTGTGAGTGCATCTGTTACACAGCAGCCATCTCTCACAGTGCTGTTAATGAGTGTTTGCTGAAGCTGCTGATGTTCACATACAACAGAAAAATTTTTGTGATAAAAGTATCTTTCTTGAACATATGAAGGATTTGCATGTCTCTGTGCATATATGCACATGTGTGAGTATTTCCATACTCAAGTGACTATGATACATTTTATAACACATATTCATATCTATGAAAACACGTATATATGTATGTGCACACACATACGAAAAATAACAACATACATCTCTAAATAATAATTCAAAAAGTCTAATATAGGAAGACACTATTTTATCCAACGATTGAGGGGAAAATATTAAATTAATTTTCCTAGAGTTGTTTCTGATAGTCAATTTGTCTTCATGTGAGTGCATGAGGCTAAAGGTAAAAATACCCCACAACACTCACTAGCACTACATGCTTTCAGACACTTAATATACAGTTTTAAAAGGTCAGGATGTTATAATTGCATAGGAGCAAGTTTGTTTTGATTAGCAGTAGTAGGAACATTGCTTCCTCTGGGTTTAAAACAAAGCAGCACATTATAATACATGCTTTGTAAGTTAGGTCTGTCTGAACTCCCTCTGTCATACAGACATTGCAATGAAGTACAGTGGGAGTAAAATATGTAAGTATTCTGCCAGATGATGACCTGTGAATTTTTTCACAGAAAACACTTAATAATCTTTATTAATACCTCATTTATAACCTTAGTTATGGATAAATCTTTAGATTACTTTTGTTCATTATGCATGCAATGATTTCATGCTTGTGCTTCTACAGAATGTCATGGCGTGTAGTAAAACATGCATTTTACTTGCTGGGCAGAAAACCATACGTATCAAAGCAACACTCACACCTTTTATTCTGAGATATACTAAGAAGTCAACCTGAAGTCTTTCCAGTTGCAAAGAGGGAGACATCCACAGCTACTGTATAGAACTCACTGGGTTTCTCAGTGGGCACTAATGAAAAAAATTACATTTATCTATTGGCTTCAGGGATAGAGGATCAAGCTTTAAGGAATCCAGTCTACATTCAGTAGTAGGTTGGCTTCACATCACAACCAAATTGGGGACCAGGTGGGAGAACATCCCAGCTTGTTTGTGGTCCATGTGCCCAGCATGGAAGGAGAGCAGAATGGAGAAAAGACCCGAAGGGACATCTGATTTTGCTTGATATGAAATGAGGACAAAGCCAGAGCTGCATAGCTTGGTTTGGGTCCTGAGGACCAATTCCAGATTCATCATCTCAGATATATCCAAATATGGTTTAGCTTTGCAGTAAGCATGAAACTCTTAGGCTCCTTAATGTTCTACAGGTCCAAGTTAGGCACTCAGATTTCCTATACAGACCACAGGACAAGACAGAAGCCTTAAGAAGATATTACAGGAATGGGCGTAGTGGGTGTCCTGATCCAATGTCAAAGAGGTTTTGATACGATCCCAAGGATGAGATTAAGACACTAAATCTAGTCAAATGTCATACAGCCTTTCAACTTTATTTTTGACATGGGGGAAGGAGGGAACGATGTGAGAAGGTAACAGAGGAGGTGAATGGGGAGAGGCAAAAGGGAAGAACTGAGAAAAACAAAAAAGGGGAGGAAAAAGGGGGACGAGAGAAAAGGAGAGCTAGAAAGGGAGCAGGTTTACGTCAGGGAAGATGGGGTGAATGAGAGACATAGAAAGAGAGACTAGCTACCACCGCCCTGGGTCCAGCAGTGCCTCTGTCTGTGGTGCAGTCGATGCTCTGTCGCCCCCGTCTGCTACTCCAGGTTCAGTCCACGCGATGCTGACTTGGCGGGTTCCAAGAGGTCCGAAGGAGAGGGACGAAGACAGGAAAGAGTCCCCTTACTGGACCTCACACATTCCTTTTATAGGGGTTGGGGTCCCTTGCTCATGTGCAGATCACACTGGCATATGTGCAGTTCGTGCCATACTTGCTGTCTCCTTCGGATGCCTTCTACCCTTTTTGTGCCTTGGGCCTTGCGCAGGCACATGGTGTTGTTTGATTGCAGACCATGAGGGCAGGATCTTCTGAGTGGCAGGAAACAGTGGTACAATGGCAATGTCGAGACAAACTACATTCAGTAATGGTTCTCAACAGTGGGTGAGGAGCTAGCTAAAGCTATTTCTTCAGAATACATTCCCTCTACTATTTTATCAGACTGAGTTGCATTCCAGATTGACCTTTAATCTTGCAGTCTTGGATATTTTTAACAATGCCAGTGCAGTTGCAAAGGCTATTTGACTACTGGCTAATCGAAAATTGTGTATTCCCTGCAGGAGAAATTTAAGTGACTACAGAATTTAATGACTTTATTTACCTTGGTGGTAGCTTGAGTGAGAAATTTGAAATATTTGAAATACTACTTTATTTCTCTAAAACTTCTGAAAAATACCAAAGATCTTTTGTGTATCTATCTGTTCTCTGAAAAGACAAAAACTCAGATTTTCCTATGAACTCAGTGGGAAAAAATCTATTAACTCTAGTAATCTGCTTGATTAATAGTATTAAACATACTGAAACATTCAAAAGCCACTGGGTGTGCTTTTTGTTTAGGAAGGGGTAGGTCATAGTAACGGTTTAGTTCTACTTAACTGTGAAGCTAAAGCAGCAAAGTCCCAGAATGAAGCTTCAGTCTCTGTGTTCTGAAGTGTCCATGATTTCACCTATGAACATAAAGAGTTTCAGTCTGAATACTTTAAAAAAATTAAATTTTTTTATACATTTTTAAAATGCAAATTAAAAAGACTAAAAATAAAGTGCTTAAGTTTAGATTTTTTTGTTTCTAACAGCATGCCTGAAAGCAAATTTTAGAAATATTTAAAAGAAATACTGCTACTGTAAATTGTTAAATTCCCTTGAGATGTGTTAATGGCTGTCCTAATTTAAAAGTAATAAATTATTGCAGAAAAAACTTCTGGTTTGGTTTAAATAAAAAAAAAATATACTGAGCAGCTAATGTGTAATTACAGTTTTAACACAATTTCTAGTCACATCAATTTTTGTGGTCACAGTTTCTGTGGTTTTTCTCAATTCAAGAATTCATAAATATATTTTTCCATTGTTTGTAACCTGCTGTGTGTGTAATTTTCACATTTTTCTCTTCTGTCACCAGAATATTAACAATACTCAAGGTTATAATTTTCCAATAGAACATATTTTGAAGCACTATCATGTGGTTTCCTAGGAAGATAATGATGAAATAGATATACTTTGCATATGAATTCTCCCAGCCACTGTGACTCTGATTCAGGTCCTGTGAATTCTGTAAACATATATTTTGTTAGAAAGTGTTTCTAAAACCCTGAATTACACAGCTCTACTGTTTTAGACACTAGATCTGCACAAAGCTGATCTAGTACAAGCCTCCAAACAAAGCTGTGATGAGTGGCCTGGAATGTGAAATCACATTGTTTCTGGCATGTCTTCAGTTAAAAACCAGGTGGCAAAGGAATATACTATTGCCCACATGAAAAAGTTTGATTACTGATGACCTGGATAATATTTGCAGCAGCTCTATCTAGCAACACATTGGCAATTATTCTTCAAATATAAAATATTCTCAATGTCCTTCAATTTTCCTTTTAAATAGTTTTCTGATAAACATAAAATCATTTTCTGGTTCCAAAGAAAGGCCATCCCTTTTCTTCCTAACTCAAAAAATACTAATACTAAATACTATTAATTTTAAATGGAGATGGTAAAATTAATAAATATGTAGCACTTTTGAACACTATGGCTCAAAGGACTTTAATTTCCCCATCTCCTTTAATTTCCCCATTTTACTCTGGAGCACAGTGACACTGAAAGCAGCCAAGCAGCTTTTTGTGAAATAACTGACTCCAAATTCAAGGAATTAACAATTCATTGTGTTTTTAATGAGATACTCTACAACAGCAGTTAAGAATAGATCTTAATTCTCACAACTCGCAATCTCATCAACAGAAAGCAGCTGCTGCATCACAGTACTGACAACAAGTGCCAGAATTGACTAGCCCTTAAACATGTGAGTGCTATGGTCTGGCAACAGGGTGGAAACCATCATCAGGTTTTTCATAGTGAACCCAGAGGGTTGTCTTTAAATGGACTTTTGCACACATTTGTCACTAAAGCTACAGAATCAAAGTCAAAACCCCAGAAAATGTTTTGAAAGCATACCTTTACACTTCTGACAGACTTAACTGTCTTACAAAGAGTGATCAACTGTGAGCATTTTAAATCTTCAAAAATATCGTAGAGTATCTTTTTATTTCAAACTTCTTGTTGGTACCTAAATGCTTCATTGTAGTGCCTGTTTTTCTGCAGGCTTGCTTGAGAATTCTGGTCTAGGGAACTGGAGAGAACCATGTGCTGGTTTGATCGAGTTTCCTTCACTGCCACTTTTCACAGACTACTTCACTCAACAGTTAAATGAATACACCAAAATACTAGCATGAGTTATTATTACCTGACACCTAAACATCAAAGGAATGTATTCTGTTGTGGTTTGCTCAAATTAGGGAAAAGAAAAGTGATAGTATATTTAGGAGTTTTCCCTGTGCCTTTCTATTTTTATGCTACAGCTCAGCAGCAGACATGAGAACCAGGCTGCTGCCCTTGCTGAGGATCAGAGAACTTCATGATAAATTCAAGATAAATTCAAATAGGCAATGCTTGTCTCCCAAAAGTGAAACTCAGGAGCTGAATGGGTGACTAGGACTCTTTACAGTCCATGGTGTGGACTCTAGAGACCTACAAACAGTTGCTGTTCTGATTTCATCTGGGATAGAGTTAATTTTCTTCCTAGTACCTGGCATAGTGCTGTGGTTTCGATTTAGTATGAGAAGAATGTGGATACCACACTGTTTTAGTTGTTGCTAAGTAGTGCTTACACCAGTCAAGGACATTTTCAGCTTCCCATGCTCTGCCAGGTGCACGGGAAGCTGGGAGGGGGCACAGTCAGGACAGCTGACCCCAACTGGCCAAAGGCATATTCTATACCATATGACATCATGCGTGGGGGGAGTTGGCCAGGAAAACAGCGATTGCTGCTCAGGGACTGGCTGGGCATCGGTCAGCAGGTGAGCAATTACAATGATTTACAATCTATTACAATGATTATTATTGTTATTCTTTTCCTCTGCTGTTTTATTAAACTGTCTTATCTCAACACACAGGTTTTACTTTTTTTTCTGATTAACTCCCCCATCCCTCTGAGGGAGGGGGGGAGTGAGAGAGGCTATGTGGTGGCTGCCAGGCTAAACCACAACAGTTGCCTACACAAAGACTTGCAGGTTAGGACCTACCCTGTCATTACAATCTGAAGAGATGTCTGCAACTACAAAAGAACAATGGACCAGAATTCTTCTGTGTGTGTTATTCTTTCCTTTATTCATTGCTACATTATTGCTGTCTATACAGTGTATTATCCATTGTATAAAGGCCACAACTTAATTCATAGAATCATAGAATGCTTTGGGTTTTAAGGGACCCTTAGAGGTCATCTAGTCCAGCCCCCCTGCAGTGAGCAGGGACACCGCTAACTAGATCAGGTTGCTCAGAGCCCCATCCAACCTGGCCTTGAATGTTCCCAGGGATGGGGCCTCCACTACATCTCTAGGCAACCCATTCCAGTGTTTTACCACCCTCATTGTAAAGAATTTCCTCCTTATATCTAGTCTAAACCTACCCTGTTTTAGTTTAAAACCATTACCCCTTGTCCTGTCACAGCTGGCCCTACTCAAAAGATTTTCCCCATCTTTCCTATAGGCCCCCTTTAAGTACTGAAAGGCCGCAATCAGGCCTCTCTGCAGCTTTCTTTTCTCCAGGCTGAATAAGCCCAAATCTCTCAGCCTGTCCTCATAGGAGAGGTGCTCCAGCCCTTGGAACAATTTTGTAGCCCTCCTTTGGACCTGCTCCAACAGTTCCATGCCCTTCTTGTGCTGAGGGCTCCAGAGCTGGACGCAGTACTCCAGGTGAGGTCTCACCAGAGCAGAGCAGAGGGGCAAAATCACCTCCCTTGACCTGCTGGCCACACTTCTCTTGATGCAGCCCAGGGTACGGTTGGCCTTCTGGGCTGTCAGCGCACATTGTCAGCTCATGTCCATCCAATTCACTCCGTAGTCTGTTGGTAAGACAGTTCTCAGAGGGTATATAGGTTCAAGATTGTGCATTGAACACATATAATTTAACATAAGGTATTCTTTACTAACTGAGATTAAAGATGCTAGAGAACAGTAGAAAAAAGTGAACGGCTCTTTTTTTTTTCCAGCCCAGGATTCTCTTTTCAGCCAGGAGGGAGTACAGAAGAATGGTCTGATAATATTCTTAAAAAGGCTCCAACCCAACCTCACATATACACATGCATAGAAATAAAATGCATTGGCAAGATCTCTAGCCTGTTGCTGTTTCATGCCTCATTCTCCTAATTAACATGATCAGTGATTGGAAACAGCCAAATGAATGGTGTCACTTTTTATAACAAAGCTAGCTTTGCACTTGTGATCTTTTTGCCATTAGTCTTAGCATAATTCTTTAATTCATAATGTCTGCCTGGACTTGATCCACACAAAATATAGAGCTGGATTCAAACGTCCCTGCAAGTACTGGTTGGGGATTCTCACTTTATCAGACTTCAGAGCTGGCAGTGCAGCTTTCCAGACAGGTTCTTTAAACCATTAGATGAATAAGCTATGATGGTCTTGGATATAGGTTAATTCTGGATGTTTAGTGTCCTGGTTTTGGTTGGGATAGAGTTAATTTTCTTCCTAGTACCTGGCATAGTGCTGTGTTTTGGATTTAGGATGAGAAGAATGTTGATACCACACTGATGTTTTAATTGTTGCTGAGCGGTGCTTATGTCAGTCAAGGCCTTTTTCAGCTTCTCATGCCCTGCCAGGTACACAAGAAGCTGGGAGAGAGCATAGCTGGGACAGCTGACCCCAACTGGCCAAAGGGCTCTTCCATACTGTACTGTCATGCTCGTGGGGAGTTAGCTGGGAGGGGATAGCAATTGCTGCTGGGGATGGGCTGGACATCATTCAGCAGGTGGTGAGCAATTGTATTGTGCACCTCTTATTTTGTGTATTCTGTATATTCAATTACCATTATTATTATTATTGTTATTCTTTTCCTCTGCTGCTTTATTGAACTGTCTTTATCTCAACCCACAGGTTTTACTTTTTTTCCGATTCTCTCCCCCATCCCTCTGAGCAGGGGAGGGGAGTGAGAGAGCAGCTGTGTGGTGTTCAGCTGCTTGCTGGGCTGAACCACAACATTGGGAAGACACTTGTCTAGGCTGATAGGTGAGCTAAAAGCTGGAATTTGTCCCAGTTAACAGGGATGACATGGTTTTGTCAGCTCTAAACTATTTTATTCATACCCTATTCAGACATGCATAAAATAATTCATTAGCATAATATCAAAAAATTATTTCTACAAAAGAGTAACAGAAATTATTTTATACCTTCTAAAAGTGTGTTTGTTTGTTTTGTTGTTTTTTTATTTAATTTCAATAGAATATCCTTAATGATTCTGTTAGCTCCAAAAGGTGACATTGTATTTACATTTTACTTACTCTCTCACTGCCAAAGAATTCTAAATACTGGCATTGTATACTTTTTATTTCCTCAAACCTTTTAGTCAATTCTCTTTATATCAAGTGATAACTGTAAATATCAAACATAAGGACTTTGTTCCTACATGGCAATAAAAGATAGTCTTCAGTCTCCGTGCTTTATTTATTCTGCGATCAAGTAACCATGATGGGAGCAGCAGGCAACAGCTGTAGGACTAGCTACAAATGTAATGTAAAGCATGAATGTGCTTTTGGTTGATCTTCTTTCTGATCTGAAACTTTCAAAATGCTTCTGTATTATGAATTCCTCATGCTCTCGTGTGAAATTAGCAAGTTTTGTAAGGAATTCATTGACATTAAAAGTTCAAGAGGATGGCCTTTTTTCTATTTGTTATGGTAACATAACTGTCATGCACAGATTTTACATTAGTGAATCTAAATTATTTTGGAGAAAAAGTGTTCAGTTATAGAGATTCCTCTCCTGTTGTACTTTCCTTCCTTGAGTAAGATTCATAAATGAAGTTATACTGATTTAAACACCAGCATCTTATTTACAACATGATTTTGAGTCATGCACTGTTTACTAATGTCACTGATAATTTGACATCTGCAGCACAGTAATACTTACAGGCAATATGTTAATGTGAATTTATTCAACACTGAACCTGCCTTCTCAGATGTTATCTGAGAATGAAAGTGTATATGAAAAAATAGACAAATCATGTTAATTCCCTGATATGTTTAATTTAATTTTTTTTTTTACTTATTCTCATTTGAAAAATACATATGCATATTTCCCTTCTAGGTTCTTTGGGATTTTTTAAGGTGGATCGGGTTTTTTCATGTGGCCAATATAATTTTACAGTTTTTATGTTCAACAGATTAAAATAAAAAAATCTTTGGGGATAACAGAAAAGACAGAGAAATCTCATACACTTCTCAAATATGTCAGTGTAGACTTCATGAAAGAGTATACAAAATATGAGAGGTACTCCAACATAAAAACTAATAGTAATCTATCTAATTTGGAAAAGTTTTCAGCAGCTTTTTGTCTCCATACCTCTATTACTGAACTTTATCTAAGGAAGATGGGCAATAAAACATCAGACAGACTAGCAGTCAGATTTAAATTTGCCAAAAACTATGAACAGTAGACAACTGTTAGTAAATTATATCTATGGTTTTAATATCATGGCTGCTGCTTCCTAAAGATCATTTGAGAACAACGTAAGGAAGGAAATAAAGGGTATTAAAGGAAGGTGGATTATGCAGATTTCTGAACATCATTACTTGAGAGATCCTGTTTTCTCCTGACAAGGGAAAAACTAGGGTCTGTGAGTCAGTTCTATTTTGCCTGACTATTGAAGTATGACTACCAGAACAACCTTTTATTATTCATGATGTGTGAAACTTCAGTTTTCTTAGGTTCTGAAAATGTTTGAGTAAAGTGCACTCCATTTACCTGATCACTGGAAATGTTAGATGTGATGGTCTGAGCTGAAAGGAAATAAAAAAAGAAACTATATAATTTTTCTAAATAATTTATATTTACCATATGAAACATGGAATAGATTAGGACCAAGAACCACAAAAAATTTGCTATTGATTTTAATTCACCTTAATTTATACAGTTTGAAATATCATCTTTATAAAGTAGGGGAAAATAAATTAAATAAGTTCCAAAAATATTCCTTAAAATGTACTATTATAGAAACACTCAGGTGAGTATTAATCTGCAAAGTCTTTAAAATTCAATATTTTGCATATGTTGAGAATTTTTTGAGAAACAGCCAAACTTCTTTAACAAACCTGAGAAGAGAAGGGTGGCTGACCTTGCTGAACTGCATGAGAAGTGTTGAAGTTGTTCATCTATAGTCCTATGATAGTATGCTGTTGAAATCAACCTTAAACAATATGAATAAGAATCTATTTGAAATATAGATGTAATTTAATTCATATTAAGATCAATAGAATGCACTAATCAAGCTTACATTTCTGCCTTCAACGTGAAACTTCAAAAATATCAATCTGTTCTCTAGCTCTTGTACATATTGAAGTCCTTCAGTGTCGTATTTTTGTATGTCTACTCTATCCCTAATGGATGTAAAAGAAACCTTGCTCTTATGAATGCTTTATTTTTTTCCTTATGGCAATTTTTTTTTTTCCAAGAGAAAAAACATGATTGGCTTTGTTCTTTGCCTTTGCTGCTTGATAAGAATTGTTAGCCTACTAAAATTTAGTCAGAGACCCACAGCTGTAATAAAGCCATACAGTTTTTGACTTACGTGTCCAAAACTTATCATGTCTTACATGTGAAAGCATTGACACTGATTTACTGGTATAGTCATAATTTTATTCTCTTGCTCAGATTTTATACATTGAAAATGTTTTTGCTTGTTTGGCTACATAAGCAAATGGTTTCAATCAGCATAATGCTGATAATGATAACCTATCACTTCTGTAAGATATTGCGGTAAATTTAGAAGCTAACAATATATCTGAATGTGATTACTCAGGAAAAAAAAAAGAATTATCTTCTGAAGGATGAAAAATAAAGTTGAGATTTTATTCTGCAGAGGACAAAACAATGAACACTTGAAAAATCACAGAAGCAATGTTTTAACCCATAACAATGCATCAGATTTAAAGAGTCATTTTGTCCTATTCTAGCAGGGAACTGGCAGTGAAGTCCTTATTTGGTTTATTTCCACACATAGCTTTTGCTTTATCTGTTAAACTGTCTTTGTCACAACCCACTAGGTTCCTCACTTTTACCCTTTCAATTCTCTCCCCTATCCCACAGTAGGGGGAGTGAGCAAGCACCTATGTGTGGCTCAGCTGCCTATAGGGCTACACCATGATAAGGTATGAAATGCTGTTCTTCTGAAACTTCTAATCTTTCTGCTTCAGTTGTAAGACCTATTTTTTTCTGGTAACAATGGAGTATGCAGAGGTAGTAGTCTTTGTCCACAGCTGTAACAAGAAAGTTAAAAAACATTCTGGAAACTTTAACTCTGAGATTTCCAGGAATGTTCTGAACATCTGAAGCCTGGAATTACACAAACACATAAGATTCAGCAAATTGGAGGAGAGGTCTTGTCCTTATCATTACATGCTGTGTGTATTTGTATAGTTATAAAACCAACATGAATTTCCCCATTTAATTATAACAAGATATAAAGTTTAAAATAATTTCTTTTAGGGAACATTGTCTTCCCTTGCTAGATACAGTTATTGCATTAGTAATTACAAGGTCAATTAAAAGTCCAATATGCAAGTACAGCTAATATTGACTAAACTACTTAAAACACATTGTTGAAAAGTTTTCAGACCTACAAACAAAAACTGTTTCAACTACCTAAATAAAAGAAGGATAATGGAAGTGTGGTATTTGGGTATGTTAGATAAAATATCTGTAGAAACAGATACTAGTTAAACAAAGTCATGACACAGAAGCAGGTATAGTTCTAGCTTCTTAGAAGTGAACATATGTTACTTTGAAAATAACTTTAAAAATCTACTAAAGCACTAAAGCACCTATCATAGAACCTCAAACCTATGGATGTAAACAGAAGTCCAGATGACTTCAGAAGAACCCCTTTTCCCCAATTTTACAAAGGTATATAACCCTATTCTTGCACTGTAATTTGTCTCCAGCTCACAGTAGCTCTTCCAAATCCTCTCCATGTTTCTTCATATCATGCGCTTTATCTGAGTCCTTTATGGCTATATTTATATAAAGTCTATATTTGGTGAGCTTGGTTTTACTGAACCAACAGCAGGTCCACAGTCAGTCTTTGCTTGTGGCTTGCGTTAGATGTATTTGTGATGCTGTTTGACAAATTATAACTCAGAACTGCTAGATAACCTGGATACCTTTGGGCCCATCATAGATAAATCTTTTAGTCAATAGCTTCTGGTTTTAGGATTCTAGAACAGGGCACATTTCCTTATGTGTACAAAGGGAGTCTATGAGCCCTAAAGAGTTCAACACCTATTTTGGAGGACTTAAAGAAAACCATGTTAGTTACCAGCTGGTATGTTTCTAATCCCTGTTCGGAAGGGTTTCAGACTGATAGAGGCTCTACTCAGGCACGTTTACCTTTTTTAAACTTCAGGCCTTGTGGCTATGTTTAATTGCAGCATTGTACACCTACATGATATCCAGTATATATTTTGCTGTATGTCAGCTCATGTCAAAAAAAGACCATGGTGTGCACCTAATTTCCACTAGCAGTAGGCTGCAGGGTATGTGGGCTGTAAAGCACTACCTGAAAAATAAAACAGAGTGACCAGAGGCAATGTATCCCAGAAGACCTTTACAGTCCTAGACTGATTCTGCTTTCTGTTTTCTGGGAACTTTTCTAACTCTTCAGAACTATTTCCAAAATCATGAATTTTGGGGCAAAGGTGAGCTCAACCAAAGTTGAAGTTACACTGGAGACTATACCTTGCATCAATAATATTGCTAGCTTACTGTTCACTTCTTTTCCATGTTATTGTCATCACTGTCCCACACTTCCATTAGTTCAAAGAGGTATGTACAACATTGCTGTACATACATGCAATTACTGCCAATGTTTCAAGAAAATGTAGATGTTTTATTCATGAATAAGATAAAATGACAAAAAGGAGAATAGTTGTTATTACTTAATACAAAAATGAAGCATTGTAATTGACCTGAATCAGTAGCAGTCTGGGTACATAATCTGTTTTGGCTAAATTACTGTATCACACCAATTACTACAGTATCGATATGTCATCCAGTAGTTAGCTGAGAAAATAACAAATATTTGTCACATTCACTTCTTTTCTATCTAGAAGACTAAACAAAGATTATTTTAATAATAATGTTAATAAATTTACAGCTAGTTTTGTGCTAGGACATAGCAAATCTAAGGACAAGAGATGTCAGATAAGTTGAAGTCTCATGCACGATGTCTAATTGTAGTTACTGCAATATTCTTCTCTATGGAAATGAAAGGCAAAAAGATTTTGTCAGCTGAAGATAATGTATATTCTCAACTGTTTATCAGTTCCTTGACCTGGGATGCAATAACCAGCGTGTTTCCTGTATTAAGCAGGCAGATGGCATAGTTCCCATAGTAGTGACTGGAGTCTGGCAGCTCACTTTGATAAAAGCAAGAGAAAACCTGTTTTCTCAAGCTTGCCTTGTAAAAGGAGACAAGCAGAGCGTACAACTTTTGTCCTCCAGTGCAGGCAAACAGGAAGTCCAGTACTTAGAGCTTAATAGGTATTGGCATCAACATGCCTCTCTGTAGATGTCAATCACATACACTCAAGGAATTAACATCTGTTAAAAGGTTCCATCTTATGTATGTACATTTACAACACATTCCAATATTGGAATTTATTTGCAGTTTTATATTCTGAATACAGTATAAAGCCCTAGAATTGAAGGGTAAACGGTTTTCCTTTTGGGACAAGGATGAACTCACAAGAAAGCTCATTTCTGAAAAATTAAGCCTGGGAATATGTTTTTGTTTTCCCCTCTCTAGACAGTGGTGAAGGATTTTGTAAGTGTAGATTTCACGCTAATCTTAAAACTTTTGATAAAGAAAAATCAAAATGTTTCCAGGATCAAAAAAATTTATTCTGTTTTTTTATACTAGGAAGATGAGCTTTTTCAGGCTAAAGAGCTTGAAGAGGTTTTCCCAGAAGCACTTCAAAAAACGATTATTTTTATTTTTTTTATTACATTCCCTTCTAAATTACTGGTTGCTTTATCAAGTGCATACTGGAACAAACCCAGATTTTAATTACAAGCTACCTTTTCGTTATTTCACAGTAGGTTGCAACATAACTTTATAAAGCCATGAGAGGCACTGTGTGCAGGTTCTATATCCAGCACTGTGGATTTTTGGTATCTAGAAAACATTCTCTTGAGAGTTATTGCATTACATTGAAAAATACATTAAATAAGAGTGAAGTAAGAGCAAAGTTAGAAGATTTTGATCACTGTATGTTTATTACAAGTTTATGAAATCTATTCTTTTCCCATCCCCTTCCCTTTTGTTACTTCCATGCTGCTTGATTCAAACATATTTAATACATAGGTTAGATCATGGAATAGGCCTAGGAACATGTTTTCTGAAGTCATTATTGACAACTTCCATTAATTCTTTATTTCTGTGTTTGCAGTATGCTTCCATTTACAGACAGATGGGGAAGCCCCCGAAGTAAGTAAGTTACTCTTTACTTTCCATAAATATTGTTGTTGGCTTCTTGGGTAATATGTTGACAATATAGAGAAAATGGAGTAAGTTTAGATTTTGTCATCGTTTTGTTAAAAAAATCTATTTATTTGTTTCCATTGAAAACAAACAACATGACAATTTTTTATTATTTCTTTAAGAGGAACACATTAAAAAATCCATGCTCCTAGAAATGAGAAATTAAGGGAAAATACCACTATAGGAAAGAAAATATTAGAAAAAGAAAGCAATGCAAGGAAAAAAAAATTATTAAATATAAAAGAGTAAATGGGAGGAGAAAGATGAAAAAATAAGGGAAGAAAGAAAAAAAATATATTTTCTTTATACTAAACTGCATAGTGCAACAAAGTCAAAGTAAAACACTTAGTGGGACAAAAAAGACATTTTGTAAAAAAAAAAACCGAAGAACCACAAAACACAAAACAGTTTAGTAGTCTTCAGTCTGCTTTATTGCTTCCTTGTGAAAATATTCTGTATTATAATGGGCTATGTTTATCTGACTGAACTGAATCTAGCTAAAAAACCCCCAAATTTTCTCCAAGGAAGAGCTTCATATAGTCTTGTAGCTATGTTTTTATTTAGACAGAGTTTAAGTAGTCCTGTGCCTGTGGAGAAAAATTCAGTTCCTTTTACCTACAGCTCTTCACTTTCTCCTTGCTAGAAGTTTTAAGAGGATGTCTCCTGTCAGTAGTACCTTCTAGAATTATCATCACAAATTCTTTAAATATTTCTTAGGTTTTGAACACTTTAAACCTAGGAATTGGTCCTACAAGTGTGATGGAAGAAGGAATAGGATGAGGCTTGCACACACATCTGTGCACATGTATGCACACACACACTGGTTCTGCAAACTAAGTGTGGTAAGGTTAGTAGCTAACTACTGTGGTCAAAAGAGTAAGGCTATTTCTTCCCTTTTTTCTTCTTAGCATAATCTGCTCCAGGCATTTGCACATTCATTATAGTAGATCAACTGATCAAATTTGTGCCCGCCTTGTAAATTAGCAAAATTACTTGTAATGAATCCTCCACCTTGGAAAGGACCAATACTGAAGGTCTTCTCTGTTTGAAGAAGTAAGGTATATGCTTGGAAATGGAAGCTGATGTTGCTGAGCTTTGCAGACAAATTATTTACTCTGGCCATATAGTTATATTAATAAGACAGCAACATGAGAAGCTACTGAATGTTCCTTAAACCAAAGAGAAAGTAAAGTCTAAGCAGATGGTTAACCCTGATTTATGGCTACACTCACAAGACAATGGTGTGAAAAATACCTTGTAGATAACAAAAAATAGAATAGTGGCTTTGTGGACTGTTGACTGAAGAGGGATTACCATGGTGATCCTTTCATAAATACTGAAAGAAGGGTATCATGACAGCAGACTGAGGCCAATGGGTTAAGAACGACCAGGAGTGGGTTTTTTATTCGGGAGGGGCAAAGCATCATAACTGCAGAAGAACCTGGGAGGGGAAAGCAGGAGAAAAGGAGACAAAGTGAAGCAAATGATGTGATCAGTGTGGCTCAGGGGTACTTGTAAAGTAGTTCTGTGCTTGACCACTATAATTTGGACATTTTTTTCTGCTTTTGGCTGACTCATTTCTGCTGTCAGGAAGGACCTGGAGTGACCTTCCTTGTGCTGGTGAGGGAATACTTGCAGCTCTCTTTCTAGCATGGACAGGGGAGCCTGGAAGGTGCATGCTAACATCCCTCCCTAACCTCCTTAACAGTCTACGTATTCAAGGCTGTATTAATTAATTATTTGTTTGGTAACATAGAAGAGCCAAAATTAAAAATAAATACTGGTTGGGTTATTTGTTGATTTGTTTACTTTTTTATTGCTTCTCCTCAATTTTGTATTTTTTTTAGTACAAGTATTGATTGAAGAATGATTGAAACTCAGGTCACTTGATGTTTTTAACAGGTTTAGAAAAGGATGAATGTTGAAATCAATTACAATATCTCTACAGGATTAATAGTGAAATATTTAAGTCTGCTTCCTTTTCTTCCTTTTTTTTTTTCCCCTGAAACTGTTCATCTAACCTATTTAGCACATAGTGCATCAATATGAACATGTACCATTCTTTCCACAACTCTTAATCTAGATTAACTAGTCCTGTTACAACACCACCACCCCTAAATCACCCATAAAAGTATTATACAGAGCCACATAGTTTTGTGACACAAAGAGTGAAAACAATTTCTTTAAAGAATTCTTTTTTTGTTTTCACCAGGGAAACCTATCATAGCTTTTTCAGCTACAATAAATGAATACTAATTTCATTGTCAGCAGGAATTCAGCCTTTCATTATTTAGATAAATGCACCTTTGTGTTATATGTATAGCTTGATGATGTCATGAACCAAAAATGATGAAAAGCTGGATCCTTTTCAGACATGTAAAAGCAATATCATATAGCAGGCACAAAGCACTTCTACCTGTGGAGTCTACTAATGGCTTCTAGATGAAATGTGAGCAAATTGGCTATGAAAAATCTGGGTTAAAAGTCTAGAAATTCATAAACTTGCAAATCAGGACAGCCCTGGTATGTGAGTTAATGGAAGAAATGAACAGCTTGTTCTAATTATCACCTCTATTCTAATCCTCTCTGGTTTCCTCATTTTAATCAGTCCATGTATAAAAATACATCTTTTGATCATCTAAGCAATATTTTTGCCCTCTCTTACACGTAACTTGCCTGTTAGCTTGGCTAATACTGTACAGGTTCCATTAATGTATTAGAGTTTTTTGTTTCCTGCTCAACACACATACTGACAGCTTCCTTTTATCTTAGTCTCTGTGCTTACTCTTCAGTAACGCAATGAAAGTTTGTCTTGCATTCCTCCACAAGATTTTAGTGCACACCCTTTCTCATACACTGTGGGTATTGAATAGTGGAGACTTGTTAGTGGTCAGATTAAGATGTAGGAATGGTTTGTAGAAATTACTTGACTAAACCTTATCTCTAATGCTTGAAGATATGTTTGGGGGGTAGGAGTGGGTGTGGGGTTTTTTCTGCTTGGTTTGGATTGATTTGGGTTTTTAAGTAAAGGTAAAGAATGATCTTAACCATAAAACCTCAAATAATTATGCAAGGCTTACAGACTCACACAAAGCAAAATTATCTCTGCCTTCAGCAGCAGAACTCAACCAGGATGAAGAATAAAGAGGAACACAGAGCATCTGGGTGTAATCTTTCTTATTTGACAACAAAATCTCTAACAGAGACAACTTACTGCTTTAGAGATTCTACTTAATGCCACCCTCAAGGCACGCCTTTAAAAAACTCTGTTGTAATAAGATAGCCTGAACAGCGAGTATAGGATCAGTGGGTTTAAATAGCTATTTTACTGCCTATTAACACAGGAAAAAATTCCAAGAAAAATACATCTTTAAAGATGAGGAAAAAGTTTGGCAAAAAAGATTAAGTTCAAGGCTAGTAATAGCAACTGTTTATCCAAGGCATGGCTGCCTACTCCACCTGCTATATCACCGGGAGTCGATGTTGATGAACACCAATCTCTTGTGTATAACATGAATGATGGGATAGAGAGATTTTTACTGAGTACAGGGTGGAAATAACCAAAGTATCTACTGCCACTTTTTCTAATTATTATTGTTGTCATTTTATCTAGCAGGTTGGAGGCTATGGTCAAATGTCAGAATCCTGTCCTGCAAGCACTGCAGAAAAATACAATCAAAGAGATTTATTTCCTCAAATCCTTCATAAAAATGTGCATGTTTCATCCTACTCCATCCTTTCTAGCACATGAAATTCAGCATTTCAAAGTCCAAAGAACTTTATTATGACCATGATACCAATGACTAGCAAGAAAGCATGTAAAGACAAAAGGTATGATCTCTTCTTCCTCAGAGCAGCATTTTAGCTTTCAGAGACTAGGCACCACCCTTCCTCAGCATCCAACTGATACTATAGACAGGTAGATAGCTTATATGAGTACGCTTCTAAGTCAGTTTGTATTCTTGCACTTAATTTAGGTTAGTAACTGTTCGGAAGGACAGAATCTAGTTATTTGTTTGGTAATGAATTAATGTTATTTTAAGGCCTTTAAAAACATTGCATTAGGTAAGATTTACATCTTTTGGGGAAAAAATAATTCTCAGTGTTCTTGATAAATAATAGTTTATAATGCAATCAATGTCAATGTAAGCATGTATCTTAAATGTAGTCATTTTAAGTATTTTATTAAGATCCCACTTAAAATCTGAAATACTTAAAAATAAATTTCTTGCTGCTGATCTGAAAATAATGGAGTTTTTTTGTTTACCTTGTCTGGAGCGCAGATCTATAAGAATGAGGCCTGTACTTCTAATCAACAAGTCTCAACTTTGTTTCCCAGGATGATAGATTAATTGTTGCTGTTTGTTTTCACTTGACTCTCATATCCGAAGCCACCACCTTCTGTCAAAGAAGTGGTTGGTATCATATGCTGGATGAGGTTACTGAAATCATCCAATTGCATGAAGGCTGCTATAGTTATTACTAGGGATGTGAAAAAGGGAGAAAACTTTCCCTGCTGCTAGAGAATAAAAGCTGTTAGGGTTTCACTTGGATAAATTAGGCAGAATTTAAAGATATTTGAACTGTTTTCCCTCCCCCCATTATTGACAGTAATTTCAGCTTGGGTTTTTGCTATAGGATATTCTTACACTAGTTGCGCATTACCAAGCAATAATTTATTCTTAACATTAATTACACATATGATGTAATAAGAGACAACAGGAAGTATCCATGTAGAAAATAACTAAAACTGAAAAGCTGAAAATATGCTGTTTTAAAGTACTGCCTTATAATATTGTTAATTATAAAATCTTTCTATGAATGAAGGGGAAAAAAACCCAAGAACTCTTATTTCTAAATTCTAACAGAGAATTTTATTGAAAATGTTGTGAAAGTGTGTAAGAAAAATTGTTTCAAGCATTTCCTCCAAGATCTTAGGTCTGGTTTGTCCAGTTTGTTTTGGGATGCAACAAAAGTTTTAATAGTCACATATTATACAAAGAAAAAAAAAAAAGAAAATAAAAAAACAACAAACACCTCCCTCCCTCCAGTCACTTTCTTACTTTCCTGCAGTTAAGTTGTTAGAAAAATCACTGAACATAGTACTGCTTTTAGTGTGCCAAATTGGGCCTGGCTATGTCCCACCAGCTGCTTTGCTACATCAGGGTCCTAATAGATGGAAAATAAAATTAAAAAAAAACCTGAAGACAAGTGAGAGGAAAAAAGACAGCAATAGAAATCGACACAGCAGGGAATAAAGAGCAGAAAACTTACGTTCACCTTTCAGAAAGATCTCCAGATGCAGTAATAGAGATGATGATGGCTAGTCCCTTCTCTTATTTAGCCTGCTGAAGACTTCTCAAAGAAGATCAAGGAAAAACTCGGTTATTAAAAAAGAAAAACTACAGATTTCAACATTCTGAAGCATCTATTAAAGCCTGTGATTAAGCAGTGCTTTAATATATACACCCTCACCAGAAATGCAGTTCTCTGAAGTTCTAGATGTCCCTACTGAGTACTTATCTGTGTTAACATTTCGTGTTTTGTGCTGCACTTAACCTGAACTTTGGACTGTCTGCTTTTGTTCCACTTGTTTTTTCAGATACTTGCAAAATTCTTATATTAGTTTTAAACTAAAAGTTAATGATACCAATGCAATAAGATGATGCCCAAGCTGAAATATTGCACAGTCAAGTAAATATTACTGTCATGAGACACAAGCTGGACTGCTGAATAGGGCAGATGTAACAAGGGCATGGTGTTTCCACAGCCATTAAATTCACATCCATTTGGACCATTTGTTTTTGTCTGTGAACAATTAGAGATAATACTTCTCTTGCAATACCTTTAACACATATATTTGTTTAGAATGGAAGGATGAGTGGGTCTGACACTGAAAACTATAGCAGGGCCAGCTTTGTAGATATTGCCTTGCCTTCATGCAGACAGTTGCAATATTGCAGCTTACAATACTGTCAATGTCAGTTTGTCAGATGCCTGGAGGAGTGTCAGCTTGGGTTATTCTCTGTGTAATTGCCATTAGAACAAACCCAAGGGCTTGAAATACTGTTTCCACTATTGTGAAATGTAAATGCATGGCATAAAATAGTTAGAATTGGTTTATAGTATTATGCATAGGGTTTTTTTGTTGGTTTGGGTTTTTTTCTTTTTTTTTGGCTTCATGAGATTCTTCTTAAAATTTCAAATAATAGAAATAGCATTATAATATAAAAGATCTGAATTTCTGGTTTAAAGTGAACTCAGAAACCTACATTTATACAAAGTATTTTGACCTTTCTCTGACTGTTCTTTGGTGTCAGCCTTTTAAACCTTATTTTTACTTGATTAGATGCTTGATACAATTGGCCAGTAGCAAGTGTGAGTTGCACACACTTTATTACACTTTTCTTCATCCATGAATTTGGCTTTGCTGAAAAGACAAATGTTGAGGAAAGTATTAATTTCACAATGAGACTGGGCTGAAAAGAGATTGCAGTGTAGTAGCATGTCTTTAAAATACATGAATTAGGATGAAACTTTTTAATAGAAAAAATGTTGTAAAACATATACGCAGTCACATAGTGAGGGAGTGCTATACAACAGAAACACTAAATTTCCCAGATGAAATGAGCTTTCTGGGATCTGGAAATGCTCTTTGGAACTGATTCCTGGGAATTTCACATGTTATACCACTAAGCAGAAGTCTCTCGAGATCTGCACTTGCCACTGCCTTACAACCTCAAAGCTCCCAGTTTCTCAGTGCTGGCAATATATTTTGCAGATATAATGTTTTTTTAACTCTATATTTACTTCATATTCTGTGGTTTGTTTTTTTTTCATGCCAGGTTATTTTCAACCATGAGGTTTGGGGACAGAAGACTCAACACATCCCTATTTGCAGAGGTGGACAAGAAACGGATGCAGTGGGTTTAGTCTTAGCCTGTTACCATCTGTATCTTCTGAAATTGGCTTCAACATTGCCTACAGGTAGAGGGTAGAGGTATAACTTTTTTGAGGTTTCACTGACATGCTGAAAACACTGTTCCCTACAGCTGTGATGCTTAGGTGACAGAGTCCCTCATATTAGCTTGAACAGTGTCTTGTTGCCCCAGCCATGTGGATGAGACTTCAGAAGTCATTTCTCAGGACTGGAAGGTTTCCTGCTAGATTGCTGCAGTTCAAGCCCTGCCAAACTGACCATAGAGCCTGTCATGCTTTCAGGCTTTGAGCATTAATCTAATGTGGCTGTTTTCTCCAGACAAGTAAAACCTAAAAAAACTAGTGTTATCAACAATATGGCAGCCTACACTCTGGTCCATCCTAGGCCAGAGCAATGTTCATACCTACAAAGCAGACTGATTTTGAAAGCTCTTTTGTCCTTACTTCTAGAATAAACCCATCAGACTGATCTAAGATAGTGAACGGTTGTTTCAGAAGTTCTCAGCTCAGCTTTGCTACTCGGCCCATGGAACCTAGGGTGCTACTACAAAGATTTCTATAGAAATATTTCTGGGAAAGATTTGCCAGGTACAGGCTCAGAGTTATGGGACCCATAACTCCACATCTTAATAAGCCATAGCAACATTTTATATAGCTAAGAATAACAATTTAGTGAGGACAGAGTGCAGATTCTTCTTTATCCACGCTTATGGAACTTCAATTTAAACCTAACACATCTGTTTATTCAGGTGGTATATATCAATATAAGTGCCCTGAAATTATTTTATGTTGTTTAGGGACTTGATTTTTTTCTTAAATTTATTGATATATTTACTCCTTATGAAGACTTCATAGAAAAAGAAAATAATTTTTGCATCCTTTTTATTATATATATTTCTTGTAAAAATAACAAATCCATACATTTCCTTGTAGGTCTCCTTTTATTCCACCTAGTGAGAAATGAAAAAAATTCCGCTATACACTGCGTTACCATGCTTAGTATTCTGAGCAAGCTTCCTCTATAACTTCTGGAGTACAACATTCTTGTTCTGTTGTGCCATTTATGTTGTAAAAAACTTAGGCCTGCATCTTTAAGTGTTTTCTCTATATTTATTTCAACTCAGAGAACATGACTCTTGTTTTTCCCTATATCGATTTTGGCAGCTTCAATTAAACATGCTTTCTTCATGTAAGAATCCCCTCAAGGAAATTCTGTCAAGTAGTAAATTGTTCCTTTCCAGCTGTCACTAATGAGAATATTAGCTCCTCTTTCCCATGTGTTATATATTTTAAAGGTTTTTTTTAATTTTGAATATGATTAAGTTATCAAGATTTACGATCTTTATCTCAGAGCTATCCTTACTGTCAGGCATATTACATTTGTGTTTTATTTTTTTTAAGTTAGATGGGATTCTCAACTATGCTAATTACTGTTTTGCAAGAATGTCTAGAAAACGGCACATCATCTATGCATTCATCATAATTATCCCAATAATAAAACAGATAATAATTAATTTGTCTGCAAAGAAGATGTGTTGTGAATACAGCTTTAATTTGTAGTACATGAAATTTTAACAACACCTACTGAATGAACAACTTGCTGAAATCAGTGAAGAAATACGGATATTTATGAGCTGACTGAAGGCAGTTCCAAGTCCACACAACAGTGGGGATTTCAGTGCTCTTGAAATTCCCAGTAGGTTTAGGTGTAAGTTACTTCAACTGCACTTGCACTTATTTTAAGTGATTTCCCTGCCAGATCCACTGCCTACATGGAGACCTCACAGCCTACATAAACATCAGACTGATGGAAAAATGTGTCTGCAGGTGGACTCAGAGGTTGTTGAATCACTGGGTGCCACAGTAGCAAGGTGCTAAGCCAGGTTCACTTTGGCAGCTAAGGCTCTTTGTGCTCTGGAAGGTTACTTCTGACCACCACGGGCCCGTCTTTTCACGTTTTCTGGCCAAATAGATGCTACAGGTGAACTTCTGAATTTATCTCAAAGGACAATGTTGGTGATGTCTTCTGAGGGGCTGCTCTCTTTCCCCTCTTTTACCTCATCTGCCTGTATGACAGAGTAGAAACAGTCTTATGCAGCATGTTTTGAAAACTGACTGAGATTTTTCTGATCTTTTTTTTAACTCTTAAATTCATATGTCCACCTTTGTGTTACCTTGCTTCCCAAGTAACAATTAAGTCACAGCTTAATGTCTTCTTGCAATACTTGCAGTGCTAAGAGATTTTCAGCCTTAATACAACTATGGCTTAGCATAAGTGAAATTTCTTGCTTCATTAGGATAACTCAGTGATGGAAAATCAGAATGACGGGGTGTTGCTCTTTTTGTTTCAGATACTCTCTTCACATAGTTTTTTCTTCCTTTGACTTTTTTCCCATTGGTTTATTTTATATCTTTGATGTATCAACTTCTTTTACTTTTTAATAACTTTGTTAAATGCCTATTAATACTTTTTTTAATGTAGTTGCTGCCAGCACAGCTGCACCATTTGTAGCTGCAAATGAAAGTGTTCTTACACAAGTAAAAATGGAGTGAGATGCAAACTTATGTTTAAGTCTAAAAACCCACAGCTTGTTATTTGATTAGGTGTAAGCCAGATGCCTTGAAATATTTAGGTGAGGAGAATATATTATTACATGAATGACAAGTTAAACCCTACTAGATTATTTATTAATGTGAGAAAAGCAATTAGAGTTTCAACCTAAATGTTTAATATTTCAGGTTTCCTCAAAACTGTACTTGCTTGTGATTTAGAGGTTTTACTTTCAAAGCAAGTTTAATTTCCACAAACTTTAAAAATGTCAGAAAAAGTGGGGAGTGGAGGTCATATACCTGCCCACTCTTCATAAGAGGCAGATTTCAGAATACAATGAAGTAGATGAGGACTTTTCTCACACTCATCTCTCTTTCTGTCTGTCAGTGTGCCAAACGCAGTAATGCTTTAATCCATCACGCCACCACCTTCACTAAAACTGTAAGTCAATGCTGAGCTCTCCACCCACTGTTTTCCTGCAGTGCTATCCTTAGGTGTGCAGAGAAACAGCAATTAAACAGACTGGATTGTCTCAGGATCCCTGTGAAGAAAGGTTGAGAACAAGGGAGGAAGTCCCCCAGGAATAGAACAGTTCGTTGATAACTGTGAATAGCTGGATTTAATCAGAATTTATAAAAGCTTCTCAGCAGGACTGTGATATGCAGAAAAAAAAAAAAAAAAGCATGATCTGTTTGAGGTATCACATTTACTTTTATCCTTCACAAATACTGATAGCTGATCTCTTCCAACTAAGGAAGAGCCGATTGGAAAAAGGCACTGGAAAAAGTTTTACGATGGTCTTGAACTACTCAGATAGCAACAATAAATGAGGAGGAAGAGTTAAAGTGTGTTCGATTTTCTTAATCACCCAGAATGGAACCATGAAGTGATGAAATGATCTGTGGGTGGTGGTCTGTGAGAACTTTAGAGAAAGACTAGGTGTAGCTAACAGCTGTAGTGAAGAGGGGGAATAGTTTTTTATTCAACATTACACCATTTTCTGAGTTCAGAGATATCTGTTGATGAACTATGCCCTTTAGAAAAGACTGAAGACTGGCACATGGTTTTCTGTGGGATGAGTTTATGTCTGGGATGTTTGAAAACATGAAGTTCACCTGGAAGAACATATCTTTTTGAACTGTAAGTTTCATATGTTCATTGTGTGTATATATATGTGTGTTAATAAAACATACATATTTATATAGTGGTAGTTTCTACATCTACTGATCTTTTTAATTTGTTTTATTTCTGCAGCATTCCTAAGACAGATTTTTTTTTTTTCATATCTGAGAGACAACTGTGGGATGCTTACAGGGAAATCTTTCATACAAATGGCCTCATCAGGCAAAGCATAAAATATTTGAGAACACGTGCCTACCAAAGCCTGACCAGTTGTTGATTTTTAAAACCTATATTATTTAAATAAATTAAATGGAGGCAGAGAATGACCTGGAGCACTGGTTCACAAGTATTAGCATACTGCATGACTATTATCACACTTTTAGGCATGATTTGTGCTTGTGCCAAACAGTTGATGTCTAGGCACTTGCCAGATATTGTGCCCAATACACTGAATGAGTGGAACAGAGTTTAAGTGTATGTATATTTGGACTGACATGATATTTGTTGAGCTCAAAACACGGTCTCTTTCTTTTATTAGAATTAAATATTTTTTTCTAAAAATACAAAATGAAAACAAACAAAACCAAACAGAACTCTTAAAAAAAAAAGGTAAAACAACCCCCCCCCACAATTCTTCTACGGAAAATGAGCCTCCAAATTTGAGAATTCATCCCCAAATTGAAGAAAAGTTATCTTCCATGTATATAAACTTCAGCATGGCAGAGACAATGTAAGGTTCTTCCTATTTCCTTAGTTAATAAAATCCTTCTGCTGTGTGGGTGGGTAAACTATCAATATGATAACTATCAAATGCCACAATAAGATCAGATAGAGCTTGCTTGCTTCTGGAGAAGATGGATCACACATCAAAAGCCTTGTAAATTGTAGTCTTTGGGATAACTTCTAAATACCGTTTTCTGAAGAATGTGAATAATAAAGAGCAGAAGGGACACCAAATATTGGTACCAGTATTAACACAAAATTTTCTTAGCAAAAATGATACTGCCAGAAATTTTCTCACAATGGCATCTAATAAACCTTAAAAACAACTAAAAAAAATTCTGTTTTCAGAAAAACTGAAGATAAAACCATATGCCTTTTTTCCATTCATCTGCTAATTTTGTGTACCTGTCCATTAGTTCCAAGCACTTGCAGACTATTGAACTTGCAAACCTAAAAAATGCATTCATGATTTTAACTTCAGAAATCACTTGGATAGGTGTGGATGTTGTCTAACAAAATCAGTCTGCTGAATAATTTGTCTTATTGTCTTGGAATTTCAAAGGGAAATGTAAAGAGAAGCTCCAATTTAAACAAATAAAAGAGGAGATAAATATTAACATTTCTATGTGTATGAATGTTATTTATGGTCCTAATTAGATTATGGAAACATAAATGTGTTTTTACACATAGACACATGTAAATAAGTAGAAAGAAATTGAGCAGACAAGATTTCTGATGTAAAAATTTTTAAATCCCTGTATCGGGAAGCAATTTAATCTGGGTACTCATGTACTCATATTTCTCCCTAGTTTTTATTCTTACAACTACATTAAAATGTTGAATAGCATTTTTAATATATTTAATTTCTTTAATTTCTTCAATTTCTTCAGGTATGACATTTGCATATATGTTAGGTTCATCGATTTAAAGAAAAGGATATTTTTCAAGTAATTTAGGAAAGCAGTAGCCCAGTTTGAAGCCTTTCTTTTCCGTGGGGCAATAGGCATTAATAATTCACCAAATATTCTAGGCTAGCACCTCTGCACTTAAATCCTCCATCAGAAATCTATGAATAGCTCAAATATGCATAAACCCCATCAGATTAATTGGCAAGCAGAAGTGAGGTCATATATGGTCAAAAAGTTTACCCCTCACTGGTTCTGAGTAGCGACAAGCCTCCATTGCAATCTTTGAATGCCTCAGGTGCAGGAATAAAGCTCTGCTGTTCTGCACATCTTTAATTCTGGTCACATAGTTTACATATCTCAGCAGCAAAAAAATGACTACTTATTTTTGTTTTAAATTTAAATTTAATAAGCGATGGTCCCTATCAGCTTTGTCACTCCTCACTGAAAGATCAAGAGCTATAACAAGGAACAATACTAAGGGAAGATTAAAAGAGACTCAAGCAATAGAGAGAATTTAAAAGACTAAAAGCTAAACAAAGTCAGATAGCCAGATAAAAAGATAACCAGTAGAGAGACATCAGAACTATGACAACAAAGATATAGGCGGTGGCATAGGCAGGGATTAAATGAAAATGAAAGCAAATGAGTCTTAGAAGAGCAAAGCACAGGGATGGGGGAAGCAAAAGAACAAAGAAAATATCAGCAAAGAGAAAGAAAGAAGGATCAAAGGAAATAAAATTAGATATACAAGACATAAAAGAGAGAAGCTGCAGATCAAGCCTAATTGCAGTATACAGTCAAGTCACCAAACAAACACCTTCACAAATTTTTAAATGATACTGGAGAAAAATAAATCTAAAAATTCTGTCTTCCTGGAAGCTATAGCAGAAATCAGTATTAACATAAGAGAAATTCTTTAAGGTGGAAACACAGTGTGCTTTCACTATCAGCTCTCCACAATTTTATAATTTAAAAATATGTATCACTTTAAAGCATACTAAACTAAAGAACTGAGAGGCAACTCCACACTGTACAGTATCAGTAAGATCTACTACAGAAACAGAAGGCTTAGAAAGGACAGAAGGAAGGACATGGCCAGAAAAGCTTTTTATATTTGTGCACAGCAGATGTGGGGAGTTCTGCACGGCTCTCCAACCAGCAGTCACTTCAAAGGTAAAATTATAACAATGTCAGTGCATGTGAAGAAGAAAATTCTTGTTAATGTACAACAAGAGGGAAAAATTCCATTTTCTCTTCCTGCTCCATTGAAAACAAATTGAGAACATCCAAAGAGAAAATAACTTGATTCCAATAGATTTCCCACAGAAGGGTTTTGAAAGAGTGTTTTGAAAAAGAGCAATTAGAACAATTCCTCATATAAAACAAGTATAACAAAGAAAATAAAACCAGTTTCTCTATACATACCAATGACAGGAGGTTTGTGGGGGTTTTGTTTTCTTTTGTTTTTAAATCTTGGCAGCTTTACATGTGGAAATTATTAATTAATGAAAACACTTTTTTCCCTGAGCATTTTGATATATTTTATAATTAATATTTACAATATATGATCAAAAAAACTGCAACCACAACAGGAGAGACTGCTCAGGGCTTTCACCCCATATTTTCCTGTTTTATCAGGTATTTAGTGTTAGTGTTAGTCATTAGAAAATATCTTTCCCTCACTGACCTTATTTTGAGACTTATAAAATCATGTTGCTTATGCAGTTTGGTAGAGAAACATCGTGCTACTCTTCAGGTGCACATGACAATTATTTTGGATTACTAGTTACTCCTAAGGCTGCCTAGAATTAATTAAAACATACATTGTCAGAAGAATAGCACAGTCTGTTTTTCAGCTGTCACTCTGAACTAGTTATTTTTTAACATCAAAGAAAATCTAGAGTTAAAGAATGATTTATGAGAATCCAGTCATAGGGTACAGGCAATACAGTTAAAGCAGCTATAGATACACTGTACAGAAATAGGGGGAAAAAATCCCCCTTTTTTTTTTTTTTTTTTTTTCTACTTATGCTTTAAATAAAATAGATGAGAGTATCCTTCACAGAATCAGTCCTAAGGCTGGAAGGGGCTTTAGAAAGTCTTCAAGTCCATCTCCCATTACAAGGTCATACCCTGTCCTCTGTACTTCTGTACCCTTTCAGACTCCTGTTTGTCAAGCTTGCAAGTAAGGATCTTGAGAGTGTGAGAAACACCCCGGCTATGCATGCAGTTCTGTTGAGCTCTTCACTACCTTGGATTCAGCCAAAGATTACACTGGATAATTCCTATTCACTGAATGACATTTCTTCCTCCCCTGCTGCCTGATTTTACTGGTTTATGCAATACCATCTATCTGTGGGATGACATTTTGCTAATTGTTCTAGGGAATGCATTGGAGAGCTGAAGAACCTTTAAAAGGGTCCTAGTTCTCCAATTCATGAATTTACTATAAACTTGAAGGAAGAAAACATTCATTTTGAAAATACCCTTAGCCTAAATCAAGATATGATAAATGTAACACATTTCTATTTACATCGATTATAGCAAACAAGAAAGAAAGTGTAAGAAAAGACACAGGTGAGGAAAGAACAATAACAATAGAAATCTACATCTGCTTAATCCAAGACGGCATCTGGCAAGTGTTTTTTTGACTCTTTTTGTTTCTGCTTTTTTCATTGTTTACTTGTTCTTTTGCACCAGGAGGTGCTGGTCCATTCTGATGCCAGGAAGAAAGACATTCTATGTATTTTTTAAAAGGTATCTTTTAAAATGCTATTTATTAGAGCTAACGGAGAAAATACTATAACCTTATGTCCCTTTAGATGTTGGGAACCCTGGGAGCCGTAGCATCAAGTGGGCTTCTTATCCACATGCAGCATGCTGGGTAGACCCCATCCATAGAAGAGATTCTCCAATTTCAGTCATTCCAGCTGTTACAGGGTTTTCTTACAAGGAAACAACATTATCCATCATTTCTACAATCAAACAGAAATGATGTTAGCATAAGAATTTCTTGCTGCAATTTTAAAGGCAAGGCCATGCAGATGCCACAATCACTGGTACCAAGTGGGAGCTGCCTGCAGGCTCCTCTGCGATGGTGAGGTTACTGAGCTGATCCTGCAGCTGAGGGATTTGTGCTGCACAGCACAGCCTGAAGGCCACGCTGGACATGCAGGACAGCACAGACCTGGGCCTACTCTGGTCAACTGTTATGTGGATCACCAACTGCTCAGTTATTACTGCCGATGTCATATGTATGCACAGGATTAGTCCATTTTAAGTATAGATTTGGATACTAGTCACTGTTGGATTTCATCTTATTTTTAGTTAATTTCTCCAATTTCAGCTGGTCATACAAGGGAGTTAAATGTATTGATGTCAAATCCATGTTACTGTTTTATTCCTACCTTTGCTTCTTTTTTTGTCCTCGTTGAAGTATAAATGTTGAATTTATTCTCCTCAGATCATTCAAAATCCTGATGTCTTTGCCATGTGTGAGGTTTCAAGCATAGCCAATAATAGCTCTAAGATTTCACTGACCACTGCTTAAGTAGTTCTGTACAAAACTCATTGGATCATGGTAATTTGAATATTTTATTAATGTATCTCTGTTCTTTGTTGTAGGCTGAGACTTTGTTCCTTCTATATAATAGAACATTTTCAAATAATTTTTTATTTGTTCACCTCTCAGGCTTTGTAACCCTGTACTCCTGATCCTTGCTTAAAACTCTTATCATGTCAATAAATAGAAATGTTTTCTCTCTCTTTAATGGGTAACCTACCATGATTCAATAATAATTTCTGGCTGAGAAAGAAAAATTTTGCTAACATCAACATTTGTAGAGTCATTCCCTTCTTTGGAGGATGCATGTATTTCTACCTGAACTTTTAAAATATTAACAAGAACTTTACCTCTTGCTCCTTTTCACTGGTTACTTTATCTTCATAGTGAGACTCCTGACATTATCACAGATATTGATACTGGATATGTTCCAGTATCAGTACTTACAAGAAAACTTCTTAATCCACTGTGAAGAAAACAGTACTTCCAGTAGGATAGATTCAAGTTTCAATAACGTCTATACATACTAGGGCTTGTATTTTATATAAGCATGTTTCTACAGATAGCTATATTTGATGCAAACCCATAAAATAAGAATAGCACTGTGTTTTATTAAGAGTCACCACTTAAAATCAGATATGAAGATATTCTTTGAGACGGTAATAAATTAGTGTGACTGACCTTTATCACATTGTGATCTTTTTCTGATCAGATGTAAAAGTTTATTATAATTTGTTATTAATTAAAATTTTTAGTAAAACCTCAAGCTTGATTAGCACTGTATTTCTAATAAAAGTTAGTATTTAAAGAACATACTTAATTTCCAAATAATTGTATAAGATCTCATGTAAAAGATAAAATAATGCTGTAATATAAGAAAGAACATAATTAATTATATTTTACTTTTTACAGTACTTGCATATTTTCTAGATTATTTCTAGAAAATGTTGAATGAAACAATATCAGTTTTAACTTTTAATTCCATGGCATAGACCTCAGCTGTTATTTGAGGTATTTGCAGAAAACACACAACTATACTAGAGCTGGTTTAAATCTCTGATCTGAATTTCCCAGTGATAAATAAACAGTGCTGAGCTGTTCTCAGCACTCAAACTTTAAATTTCATGGGAATGCAGGGAAAAAGCCTGTCATGGTTTGGTTCAGCTTTTTTGGTTTGGTTTGGATTGGTGAATTGTTTTAAATGCCTTTGAAAGAATCACATTTCCTCTACTCCAATGAAAAATCAGAAAAGGGCTATAAAATTATAATGAAAACAGTCTCAGCTCTATAATACTGCCTTGAAACTACAGATTAAATCAATATCATCCAAACACTTAAGAGGCTATCCAATTCCAAGTCTTAAGTCAATACCTACTATGAATAACAAAAGGATGGCGGGTTTAGAACATTAATAAGGATGTTATTACTTGGGCTGTCTGTCTGAAACTTGACATTTACACATGACCACAGATTATTCATTATAAATAATTCTCCCTGTTGACTACTTATTAATTAAGAACTGCATGTTGGTTTTCTAAAGATACCGTAATGGAGAGCACACTCGGGAACTTGTGAAGAGAGATTTTTTCCTAACATTCTTAGAAGACAGTGTTGCGTAAATGAGGGACAGTATGTAAGAGCTTTAGTGGATGAAGCAGACAAGTGAACACAGAATTGCTAGGAAAATGGGCCTTATTATCCCATAGGAAGATAATGACAACTGCAGATAATCTTGTAAACTCTACCAAGTAGATGGATAAAAAAGAAAGATTTATGAAAAATGTTTAAACTAAGAAAAATAATCTGAGATTTTATGCAGAGTTCAGGAGTTTCAGGGAAAGTGTTACAGAAAAAGCAATGAGAATATTGCCACCATTACTGTTTGGGGTTTTTTTGTGGATGATTACATGAGATGGGTGAAGTAATGTCACAGGAGAAAAAACAGCACTTTGCACTTTTGGTAAGAACACAGAATTCTAATTATGTATAGATAAACTGCTGTGAATGAGCACCATCAAGATTTGGATGCGTGGACTAAGGGACCAAGAAGAATAATGTTTAAAACTTCGTTCATGTACTATAATAAATGTGCCTGGATCAAGAAGATCAGTTTTCAAGTTTGGTGTGACACCAGACTGATCAGAATTGCAAGATAGCTATGTGCTGCAAGTTAGGAACAGTATGTGACCTATATTTCCTAAAAGAGTGAACGCTTGCAGTAATTGGTTCTGATTGAAGACACACAAAGGGAATGATGGATCCAAAACCCATGTTCCTAAAGTAAACAAGAAAGGAGTTTGTGGATCAGAATAAAAAGGGAGGGGACCAACAAGAACTGAGAAATAAAGAAGATTCATTTTAGCTCAGTAGGCTATGTTAAATTTTATGTCAAAGAAAACAAAGACATCAGAAAGATAGAAGATGAAAAAAAAAGTATTACCTAAGGAAAGAAAACAGAAGGATAGAAGAAGAATGTAAGCTACATAGAATTACTGTGAAAAAGGTTGAAGGGAGGAGATGTATGCCCAGAACAGATGTTAAAGGAATGACCTTGGTCAGGGTTAAATCAGAAAGCCAAATGATTATATTGTCAATATAATAACAAGATGAGAATCTCTGAGTTGTGAGAAGATAAGGCTGAATTAGGAACCAGCTGATATGAACAGGAAAAAATTACTTGATCAGAGAATACAGCAGAGTAGCACAGAAACAGTGAATGACTGAAAAAAATTTGGAGGAGATATTTAAGCAATATCTATAAATAATCATCATAAAATAGATTTTGCTGTTAAATTTACTCATTTGCATTTATTCAAGAATAAACTTCATTTGTCCTCAACTACATGTATCTTGAAAGGAATTTATATTAGCACTTCCGATAAGATTTTCATACACTGTTCTCCAAATGGCTAAAATAATTTCTTTCTTGCTACTAGAGTGCTAAATAACTCTAGAACAATATTTCTGTAGGAAGTACTTTCCAAGCCTCAGCAAATATTCTGTTCATAAGGGATGGACAGAGTAATTTCTTTTCCATACCACTTGTTTTGGTAGGTAATAGTAGAGGTACTCAGTATACTGTAAAGTATATTAAAGGGGGAAACAGGAAACCAATCTCTTCCTTGTGATACATTTGTTTACAATGACCTCTTTCTTAAATGCCTGATTCATATGACAAAAGTTACATTATAAGAAGATGTCACTATTTAAGACATAAAAGTAGCTGTCAATTATTTTTAATAATGATACATAGTTTTTGTAAGATTATCCATTTTCTGACAAACAGATTTTTTATTGCTTTTTTCTTCATTCACCTGTGGAATAAAATGTTTAAGTTTGAACAATGGGCTACATTTTGAGATGACATTAATAAAATTCAGTGAAACAAATAGGTTTTTAATGCCTACACAGTGTATCACAAACACTTAAAGAAAGCAAGGTGAAGAAAGTATGCCATAACTAAAATAAAATTCTGGTGCTGGCAGTTTTTCAAGCTTTTACTGGCAGTAGAATTTATTATTATTAGATGTCTACCATTAGTAGTAGAAGAACTGTTACAGTTCAGCTAAATTCTTTGAAGAGCATAAAACTCTTCAGTGTTATAATTTGAACAACTTAACCTCTTCTGGGCTCAGGAGACATGAAAATATGTTAGTAATATGGTCTTAAAATCATATTCCCATCTTGTGATAGCAAAATGATTCTCAGTCAATATTAAAAACCCTCTAAAAAGCCATCTTCCTTTGGATCTGAAGGAATTCTGCATCCTGGTCATGGAAAATGCATGATAATGACAGTGAAAGTTATTTTTGTTCATATGAATACTCTCAAACTTGGGCTACACTAAATGAATCTTAAGTTCTTTGTTAAACCTTATGAAGGCTACTGTGATAAAAAAAAGAAAAGATATATGAGTAACAGTGTATAGTAGATTGTAGAATTATTTTTTATGAGTTCCTGACTGCCTTTCTCAACATCAGTAGTTTTGCCTTTTGTAATAGATAATCTTAGAGCTGTAATTAAACATTAAACGATATGTCCTTGGTTCCCACAGAAGGGAAGATCCTATTGCATATACTTTACCATAAAACCTTTACTTCCTAGTGGCTGAGCTTTCTGTACACTGTGATTGAGGGTCTGCCGCAATCTACTTCTTTTGATTTGCTTGAATTGTAGAGACATTTGTTTTCTAGTAAGTTATATGAGATTATCATAAGCTTGTTTTTCACCATGAGTGCTGGATGTAAATTTTGAGATGTACATTTGTGTAAATTGTAACAATGACTTGTGGGTCAAAATACCTCACTTTTTCCAGAAACTGCCAGAAATACAATTTCTGATTTGTGTGTGCATGGCCTTTGCAATCTTTTCCTATTTTTAGCTCTTCCATGATATCAAATACAGAATTCATCAGGCTGGAAGAAATTCTCTCAGGCCACATTAGGCAGTTAAACTCAATCCAAAGTGGGATTTGTGTGTGTGCCAAAAGGCCTTTTGTTACCTCCTTGGCATCTGAGATGATGTAGTGCTAAATCCAGAAGCTACATCAAGATTACTTAAAACATAAACACTTGCATTTTTAAGAACCCAGTCCAGGAATGAAGTATGTGCTATGCAATGTTACTTTTCATTGGGGTTACAGAGGAAAACCTAGCAATGTGTCTCCTCCAGTGTAACAGGAAATCAATGTATTTATTAACACCAATTTCCCAGGGCTCAGTGTGTACCTAAATGTTGTAAAAGTTGAAAATGTACAACCAAGTTAGGAAACAAAGAATAAGATAAAGGAGTTGACACCTAAGCAAACTAATAAATAAGAAACACAGAAAGAGAAGTTCTTAATGTGTGTACCTAGAGTTGCTTCTAAAATAAAGGCTATAAAGAAAAATTATTGATCCCAATGGGTATAATTTACATTCAATTGTTCATTAATCTGAGTATGTAGCATCTGAAGATCATAGTTCTGAATAAAATAAAAAATAAAAATATTACACACATTGAAGCATAACCAGGATTTTCAAGGGGCTCAGAAAAAAAAGGTGCTCTCAAAATATTGACACCCTGATCTGAGAAGCTTACAATCTAGAGAAAGAAAAGAAAAATACTCTGTTATCTAAAGCAGCAAATATTTTTGTGATATCCATCTTTTTTTTAATTCTTGACAACTTCATTGAAATCCAGTTAGAAATAGCTATAAATTTCCTGATAGCTTCACAGAATGCATTTTCTTGTCTTCATCTGTATACCCTTACTGCCAATGTACTTCCACCTAAGTACCTGAGAACAGAATATCTCATTGTTTTTGAGGTAATAAACTAGCAAAAAAGGTGTATTCATGATTTTATCTGCAAAATAATGTAAAAAGAAAGTTCTTGGATAGCCTTCTGTGACTCAAGCTTTTCTTTTTAAAAGGATCTTTTCACTTGAATTTTTAATGGTGTGCAAGTTTTCATAGGACGTTCAAGATAGATATTAGCACCAAATGGAGAAAAAATAATTCTGTTTCCTACACACTTTTGTGCTGGCCAAGTGATTGGAAATAAATGAATAATTTGCATGGAAAAAGGATGCAGAAACCATTCACCCATACAAAAATATTATTGAAAATATATGAAACTATAACCATTCAATTTGAGTCTACATGGTATGCTGCCCAGCCATTTCATATCTCCCTATTTTTCTGAAGACACTTTATCTTTTCTTCACATTGCAGATGAAGAATATAAACATGTATTTTGTAGTTTAAAATACATAGACACTTAGAAATATCTCAGAAATATCTTCAGCTGAAATGCATTTTCTTTCACGTTATATTTTACCTGAGCATTTTGAAATAAATGGAGAAAGAACAGGCACAGTGTCTTGAAGAATAAGATATTAATCTGTTTTCTACAGACTATGTAAACTCCTTGTAGGCAGTACAGGGACAGTATTAAAAAAAATATTAGCACAGATTTCTGTATATTATTTGAAGTTATGCAAAGCTAAAAAAGGATTATTTTGAATAGTTTCCTCATTTTGTAAGAAAAAATGTTTTAGTACAACAGACTCAGTCTGGGATGAATTTAGAGCAGCTGAATTTGGAGGAAGAGGAAGTAAGATAGTAATGGGACAAGGAAGTGGTGACATTTTAGGGAAGATTTCAGAATGTTCATACCTCCATGTATATGGAATGTCAGAACCTGTAGGAAGACTGAAGCTGCCACAGGCAGGAAACTATAACCATGTAATGGAATAAGAACAAAATCTATTAAGAGATTGCATGTGTCAAAGTGGAATGATACATATACAGGATCTAGGACAGAGAAAAGAGGAAAAAATGAGACTGGGAGCTAGAGACATTTGAAAGAGTGCATTAAGCTTGGATAAAGAGGAATGACCCAGCAGGGGAGGAAAAGGAGAGAAACCAAACCAGCAGGTAGGATGTAGGTAAGTGAAGAGGGTTAAAGTGGGAGCTGTATATGAAGGTTGTCAAAAGGTATAAAAGTAACAAGAGCTGACTAGAAAAAAAAAAAATCTGAGCTGGAAAAATAAAAATAGTTCAGGTAAGTATGAGATGCAGTACTAGAAAATGAGGCAGACATGAAGGAGAAGCATGATTAAAGTAGCTTTAAAGGAATGAGTCAAACACGATAGGGCTGAATATGCAGGAAAAAGTTGATCTGGCTGAACCATTTTGTTTCACAGACACCCAGATACAATCCAGGCTTTACAGTGTGAATAAATTTCACAACTGTTATTTTTTCAGCACCTATTTCTTGTTAAACCATTTAATATACCTCTGGGTCATTATTTCATGTGGTAGTATTGTGTCACAGGTCTAAACAACCTAGTTTTGTGTAAGTCATCATACAGTGACAAATAGAAAACAAAATCTGTCCATTTCCACAAACATGTTTACAAAGACTCTTTAAGACAATTTTATTTATGAAAGACAAAGCTTGTATATACATGTTATAGAAATGTATTAAAATTATTTGAAAAAATATTTTAAAGGTCTAGGAAGTTAGAACCTTGACTGATATATAAAAAATTGCATAAAAATAATTTCATCTTTGACACAGAAAGCATTTGGTTTTGCTTGTTTTCTGTGTCAATTGACTGGTTAAGGCAGTGCTCTTGAAACCTGACAGCTGATAAACTTTTTATCAGGTCCAGTTTAAATCCTTAATATATATTAATACAGTTCAGTAATCCTAAAATTTTTAATACTATTGGGGTGCACGTGCTGACAAAATATGTTGAGCCAATAGAAACTGAATTGGATGTTGGCACTTAGAAGGAGGTGTTAAAGAATGCTCTTTTTAGAAAAGTTTTTCCATAGATGTATGCCCACCATTCATCTTGTTTCTGTGTGCTTAGATTGTGGTTATGAGAGAAATTTTTGTGTGTTTGATCACTAACAGTGACCTTGATTTTTTTGGTTAACACAGTTAACTTTCACTGGTTTAGATCTGAACTGGCCGAATACACAGGTCCATACAGTAATGCGTATGTGTGAGTATTTAGATACAACTCATCATCCAAATGAGTCCACCGACTGGAGGAATACTTCCAGTTTGCTCATGAGCTGGCACACAGGAAGCAGGCAAGGGAATTCCTGCAGTAACAATGAGTAGCTATTCTCATTTAAGATTAAATTTCAAAACTCAAATACAAGAGAACAGATATTGGCCTCTTCAAAGATTTGATTCCAAGAGTCCTGAGGGATAAGGCTCTGGAGGGAAGGGGGGGGGGGGGGGAGGGGCAATAAAACTGGTTAATATTCAATGTTCACATCCTCCAAGTTCAGGAGAGTTCCATCCAAATGAATATGAAGTCAGGCAAAAGTGCCAGGAAGCCTGCATGAATGAACAAGGACATCTTGGCAAAGCTCAAGAACAAAAAGTAAGCATACAGAGGGTGGAAGAAAGGATGGGTAACCAAGGAGGGACACAGAGGCACTGCCTGAGCATCCAGAGATGAGGTTAGGAAAGTCAAAGTCCAAACAGAATTTAATCCGGTCAGGGATATCAAAGACAATAAGAAGAGTTTCTATAAGTACCTTAGTGATAAAAGGAAGAATAGGGAAAATGTAGGCCTACTTCTGAATGAAGTGGGCAACCTGGTTACCCACAATGTAGAAAAGGTTGAGGTACTGAATTCCTTCTTTGCCTCAGTCTTTACTAGAAAAACCATCTCTCAGGAAACCCAGATCCTGGAGACCAGGAGGGAAGCTGGAGCAAAAAAGATCCACCCCTGATAAAATATGATTGGGTCAGGGAATACTTAAATAAATGGGACAGACATAAGTCCATGGACCCCAATGGGATGCACTCCGGAGTACTGAGGGAACTGGCTGATGTCATTGGAAGATCATTCTCAATAACCTTTGATTGATCATGGCAAGTGGGAGAAGTACCCAAAGACTGGAGAAAAACATGTATTGCTCCTATCCTCAAAAAGGGCAAGAAGGCGGACCCAGAGAGCTCCAGATTGGTCAGCCTCTCCTTGATCACTGGGAATGTGAGATAGCAGATAATCTTCAAAGCCATTTCCAGGCACATAAAAGACAAGTAAGTCACCAGGACTTCTCAACATAGATTGACCAAAGGAGAGTCATGCTTGACCAACCTAATAACATTCTACAATGAAATAACTGACCTGGTGGATGGGATGTTGTCTACATGAACTTCAATAAGGCTTTTGACACTGTCTCCCATAAGATCCAGCAGAGAAGCTGCTGAAGTACAGGCTGGCTGAACAGACAGTAAGGTATATTGAAAACTGGCTGAATGGCCTGGCCCAGAGGGTGGTGATCAGCAGTGCAAAGTCTAACTGGAAGCCAGTAACTAGTGGTGTACCCAGGGGTCAATAGTGAGTCCAGTCCTGTTTAACATTTTCATTAATGATCAGGATGACGGGGCAGAGTGTGCTCTCAGCAAGTTTGCTGATGTTACCAAACTGGGAGGAGTGGCTGATACACCAGAGGATTGTGCTGCCATCCAGAAGGACTTTGACAGGCTGGAGAAACAGGCTGATATTAACCTTATGATGATCAACAAGGAGAAGTGCAAAGTTCTGCTCCTGGGAAGGAATAAATCCAATATAAGGTATGTATTTATATATAAACCAATATATTCTGGGGGCTGAGCAGATGGAAGGCAGCTTGGCAGAAATAGACCTAGGGGTCATGGTGGACACCAGGTTGAATAGAAGCCAGTAGTGTGCCCTTGCTGCTGTAGACTAAGTATTGCTAACATGTCGAGGGCGGTGATCCTTCCCTTCTACTCATCACTGCTGAGGACACACCTGGAGTACTGTGTCCAGTTCTGGGCTCTCCAGTGCAAAAAAGACATGCACATACTGAAGATAATCCAGTAAAGGGCCACTAAGATAATTAAAGAAAAGTTTGGAACATCCCTCATATGGTGAAAGGCTGAGAGAGCTGGGAATGTTTAGCCTGGAGAGAAGGCTCAGGGGGATCTTATAAATGCATACAAATACTTGAAAGGAGGGTGCAGAGAAGACAGAGCCAAGCTATTTTCAGTGGTGCCCAGTGGCAGGACAAAAGGTAATAAGGACAAACTGAAACACAGGAAGGTCCTTCTGAATGTCAGGAAATACTTTTTTACTGCGAGGGTGACTGAGCACTGGCACAGGTTGCCCAGAGAGATTGTGGAGTCTCTCATGTTGGAGATATTCAAAAGCCATATGGACATGGTCCTGGGCAACTGGCTCTAGGCAGCTCTGCTTGATCAATGGGGTTGGACCGGATGACCTCCAGAGAATTTTTCCAAATTCAACCATTCTGTGATTCTGTGATTCTGTGCTACAGTAACATGCTACATCATTTGAAGTGTAACTTTATTGCCAACAGCTACAGGATAGGTCAAATTACTTCTGTGACTAGAACACATAACAAAGCTAAAGTCAAGAAAGAATCAATGAGATTTCAGATGTAGCTTTAAGGGAATTTACTTTCCCATGCTGTTTCTCGGGTCCCATTGCTATTTCTTGGCAATGTTAAGCTATGACATTTTCCATTGTTTAACCTTTATGGCCTTCTATCCCATCAGGCATTTTTCATGAGTTTTGCTATGCAAAACTAATTTCTATTGGGTCAGAAGATTTTTCACACACACCATTAGCAATAGAACCCCACTTTGAATTTCTTTCTAAGTGTGGTCATCTTCAGAACTTTTTTCTTGTAGCTTGTCTTACCACTAAATTATGTTCAAGATGGGTGACACACTTCTTAAAAAAGGATCATATCTTCATCAATACTTGCTTTGTAGTCTTATCTGAGCAGATTTTTTTTTCTGGGAGCCTTCAATGCTATCTGAATGACAATGCACCCCTGCAGATATGGCAAAAGCCTATTTTAAGGTATGAAGTACCATTTGCTATTTACATAGCAAGAATTTAGCTGGCCTAATGTTTATCTAAATGATTACTGAAATTTACCCAGTTTGCAGGTAGACTGAGGACTTGAAATGGGCATAAACAAATGATCTCTCTGTAGATCTCTGCAAGTCTAGTTGTTCTTATGACATCAGTCAGAGTGTCATGCAAAGTAGGTTATTTAACTCACAGAATCAGTTCAAATCAAACCCAGCTTACTATCTCATGCTCAGTTATCACTTATAGGAGATACAGCATACATCCACCTGGAACAACTTCAGATTTCTCTGTGCGGTATTCTTAAGTGTTTTAGTGTCAAGAGACATGTCCAGTTAATGTGCAGAGATGCATGAATGGAACTAGACACACTGGAATATTTTCTACAAAAGAGATTAATAAGACACTTATTCTAGAATATCATTTGTAAGGAGATCTGCAAATTCAGATTCTTACATCATATCAGGCAGTGGAGAAGAGGGACAAGCAATTCGCTTCATATCTGCTCTAGTGCTCATGTATAACAATGACAGTAGCATGGACACTATGCTTCCCGATTACATTTAAGGGCATGCCTAACATTTGGGACTGGAGAAAATATCTGATATTGGACTATTCCTCACAAGCAAATTGTCTGACTATATTTTATGTTTGAGAATTCTGTCACAGTTTACCCTGAGGCTGGCCTTTGAATACAATGAGCTGTGTCAGAATTTGGATGAAGATAGGCCAACCGAAGGTGGACTTAAAGTGTCTTAAAGAAGACCCATGAATATGGCAGATATATAAGCTGGAGACAAATCCACCAGCAGACATAATTTGGATGCACAAGATTTTTTTTCTGTGACTTCAGTTTACAAAACATACTTTTCATGTATGATCACTAACTGTAGGCTTTCAGTTTTTTCCAGATGATTAACTCAAAACAGAACTTAGATTCTGGTTCACGTTAATTTTGAAATTTTTTGACTATGAGTGAAATCACTGGAAGCCACTTGGAAAGCAGGAACTCTCAACTAGTATTTAGTAATTTTAAACCTAGTAAATATCAATTCATATTAAAAATCAATCACAAAGAGACAAGATGTCTCTTTTGATTATTATTTGTCTATAAATATATTACAATTATCACAGTGTATATGTACATTGAGGCACAGTACATTTTTAAAAACTCCTGTCTTAAGGATTTGATTTCAGTCACATAAAACACATGTTGGAAACCATGATTACAATAGTAATCACTTTCACTTCAATATTGTTTAATATGACAACTGAAACTATACTGAAAAAATAGGGTACACAGGTAAAATAAAACTAATTAGAAACTAATTATAACTTTCTCCATGCATTTAATAATAATAATAATAATAATAATAATATGAATACATGTATCCTTATAATAAAAAATAGTCTAATAAAGTGTCTCTGATTTGGATGATTTGCAACTTTTTTTCTATTTTTCCTTTTATTCTTTTGAAATGTCCAAAAGAATTCTAAATTATAACATTCAAAATATAAAAATGGAAAGACATGCTGTCTCTGACTTTATCTTTTTTTCTATCTTCTCTTTTGGAGTATGTAATCCATAGATTTCAAGGAATAAATGCTTTCCTGTTATTGATGGAGGGTTTATTTGTTTGTTTGTCTTTTAATTTCCTCTATTTAACATAATAGATGACATCTTACATATACATTCCCTTTTATAATTAGTATCATTACTTTAGTCAGATTTCCTTAGTTTATAATAATTGTGAAACATACAATGGAATTGCTGTTATTGACACTTTGAAAATATTTTTTCTTTTTTTTCCTCCATCTCTCACATGTACATAAAGCAAGGTAAATTAAACAAACTGAAAAGAATAGAACCTTTTTGATTTTTAAATTAATCCTGAATAACTTCCTGCACTATGTTTTGATGCCAAGAAGAAAGGAAAAATATAAAACAATCATGTTATGTTCAAAATAACTTCAGTACAGATGAATACTACCAAATCATTCACATTATAAAGGCAAATTAATACTAAACATAACAAGCCAGCCTACATTCCTTTCCACTGAAAAAACCCCACATAAATACTTGTGCAGATATGTAAGAAATTTACTTGACAGTATTCTGTTAGTGTATACCATAGCTAATTTTAGGAAGCTTGTACCATCTACAAAAAATCAGAAACAATAATGGTCATGATCTCTTAAAAGCTAGAGTAAATCATCTAGGGAAAGAAAACAAACTATAGCATTACAAACTTTTCAGTATGTTCCCTATTCTATGTCAATAGTGTCATTGGGAAAGAAAAGTAAAAAAAAAATAAAAAATTAAACTACCAAGTTTAATATGAAAAAGCACAGTAAAAAAAAAAAAGCCAAAATCATTCTGAGGACAACAATTAAAGCTATCAAAGTATCAAAAACTGTTTTAAGAACATCAGAATCAGGAAGCCTGCCAGAAATAGTTGGTGCTGCTCATAAAGGTGTAAAAGGAATACAAAAGATAATACCATGAGGAAAATCAAACCACATTTCTACATTGATATTCAGAGCAAAGAATGTCTAAGAACCATTCCTTACTGGAAAAAGCTCTCTGAAACTTAAATTTCAAATACAAAATGTTTCAGAACCAAACAATACGAGTAGCCAAGACCAGACAGCAGTCACTGCTGAGTTTTAAAGAAATTCAACTGTGAGAAAGCTGAATTTATTCCATATTGGTGCAGCCTCATGTGAAGCACTGTGTGCTGTTTCGGGCTCTACAATATAAGAAAGATATAAAAATATTAGAATGTGTCCAAAAGAGGGTGTGAGAGACTGAATAGCCAGCTATTTGTCTCAAAGCTTGCTCCTTTGTGTGCTTATCTGAGAAAATCAGCATTGCTGCATGGCAGAGTGGCTTGCAGGCTTGCTGAAGCAGCAAATCGTGACACCCACGTGGGCCACCTGCCCACCAAGGAACAAAGAAGAGAGAAAGTGCACAAAATGTATGTGCAAGTGTGTACCTTAGGCACGCAGCCTATAAAAGGCTGCCGTCTCAGACCCGTTGGGGGGACCACTGACTCTGTGAGCAAACACTGAAGATCCTGTAGGACCACTGACTCTGTGGGCAATACCCTCGGGACACCGTGGATCCATGGTGGTAACTGTCTGTGCTCTTCCATCTGGACCTCTTGATTAATTTCCCATCTTTTCTTCCTTCCTTTCCGATCACTGCTTTCTCTCTTTCCCCCAGAGATTTAATAAACGAGTGAATTTAGGACATCTGACCTTGTTTGTGTCTTAATCTTGCTTGAAGGGATTGATCCTTAAATAAGAGGTTTGTCTAGCTGCCCATAGCCTCCCAGACTTGTCTAAGGTCATCTAGAAGGCAAGGGGGGCTTCCTCTCATCCAACAAAATTGGATCATAACAGAGGGCTACAAAGGTGGTGAAGGGACTAGGGAGCATGACATATGAGGAACGACTGAAGATACTAGGTTTATTCAGCTTACAGAAGAGGAGACTGAGGGGTGACTTAATTGTTGTCTACAACTTCATCATGAAGGAAAGCAAAGAGGGAGGTCCTGATCTCTTCTCTCTGGTGTTGGGTGATAGGACATGAGGGGATGGCTTAAAGATGTGTCAGTTCAGATTGGATATTAGGAAAAAGTTCTTCACTGAGAGGTTGGTCAAGCACCAGAACAAGCTCCTCAGTGAAGTGGTCATGGTGCCAAGCCTGACAGTGTGCAAGAAAACATTTGGACAACACTGTAAGATACATGGTTCAGCTTTTAGGTTGCCCTGTGTGTATTCAGGAGTTGGACTCGATGATCCTTGTGTGTCCCATCCAACTCATGATGTTCTATGATTCTGTGACAGCAATGGTAGATGAAAAGATTGAATAAAAGTGATGAAATCCAATGCATAAAAATACAGGGTAACACACATAGTCAGTTGGTGTCCAGTGGAATCTTAATGTGCTATTACTACTCCTGGATGAGTGTCTGGATACCATTCCCTAAAAAAGCCTGTGGTGAAAAAAACCAAACAAATAGAAACCAAATGAAGAATAGAATATAAGCATTCTTATGAAAGAAGCAACCAATAATACAGAAAACATTTAACTAGGTGAGATTAAGACTATATATTATAATTATAAAACCATAATGGGTGGAGTTCAGGGAAATCCATCTGAAAAAAATATAAAACTTGGAAAGATGCAAGGAAAGGCAATAGAATTACCAAGTATACAGAATGATATCCATAGAACATAATAGCATACAGTCCATTATACATGTGAAAAAGACAATAGTTTGATATATATAAAATAAAGAAAAGGAGAAGTATAATTGAAAATGCTTCTTAATAGTATCTCATAATAAATATTTAAAAAAGTAGAGAACACATAATGAAACCATCAGGAAGCATCTTTAAAATGAAAAAACAAACAAAAAAAATGTACTGTATCTTCATGTTGAAATTGGTTATCTTGAGATCTCATAGAAGGCAAACATAAATATGATCAAAAAGTACTTAATGAGTACATAGAAGACAGGTTCACCAGTGATTTCTAAAAAATTTGGTCTAGACTAATTTCCACTCAGGAATTCATGGATTTCTGGAAATGAAGGGAAAGCTGGAAAAATTTATGAAAAAAGGATGTTATTATTTCCTTTGCTTCACCATCTCCCCTCCCCCGCCAAAAAAAAATAAATCTATTTTTACTGTGAAATAACATTTTTTAAATGCCCATACTGCTGTATGGAAGCTCTGATGGCCTTCCCCTAGAGTAGAGCTGCAGTGTCATTTCACATTCTTTTAATTGTCATTTCTTCCTTGTTATAGAATCATAGAATGTTTTGGGTTGGAAGGGACCCCTAGAGGTCGTCTAGTCCAACCCCCCTGCAGGGAGCAGGGACACCGCTAACTAGATCAGGTTGCTCAGAGCCCCATCCAACCTGGTCTTGAATGCTTCCAGGGATGGGGCCTCTACTACCTCTCTGGACAAACCGTTCCAGTGTTTGACCACCCTCATTGTAAAGAATTTCTTCCTTCTATCCAGTCTAAACCTTCCCTGTTTTAGTTTAAAACCATTACCCTTTGTCCTGTCACAGCTGGCCCTACTAAAAAGATTTTCCCCATCTTTCCTATAGGCCCCCTTTAGGTACTGAAAACCCGCAATCAGGTCTCCCCGCAGCCTTCTCTTCTCCAGGCTGAACAAGCCCAACTCTCTCAGCCTGTCCTCATAGGAGAGGTGCTCCAGCCCTTGGATCATTTTTGTGGCCCTCCTCTGGACCCGCTCCAACTGTTCCATGTCCTTGTGCTGAGGGCTCCAGAGCTGGACGCAGTACTCCAGGTGAGGTCTCACCAGAGCAGAGTAGAGGGGCAGAATCACCTCCCTCGACCTGCTGGCCACACTTCTGATGCAGCCCAGGGTACGGTTGGCCTTCTGGGCTGCCATCGCACATTGCCGGCTCATGTCCAGCTTTTCATCCACCAGCACGCCCAAGTCCCTCTCGGCAGGGCTGCTCTCGATCCTTTCTTCCCCCAGCCTGTACTGATACTGGGGGTTACCCCGACCGGAGGTTCACACAGGCCCACCTCTCCAGCCTGTCCAGGTCTCTCTGGATGACATCCCGTCCTTCTGGTGTGTCAACCGCACCACTCAGTTTGATGTCATCCGCAAACTTGCTGAGGGTGCACTCGATCTCGCTGTCTAAGTCATTGATGAATATATTAAATAGCACCGGTCCCAGTACGGACCCCTGAGGGACACCACTCGTCACCGGTCTCCATCCGGACATCGAGCCATTGACCACTACCCTCTGGATGGGGCCATCCAGCCAGTTCCTTATCCACCGAACAGTCCACCCATCAAATCCATAGCTCTCCAATTTAGAGAGAAGGATGTTGTGGGGGACCGTGTCAAAGGCTTTGCAGAAGTCCATATAGATGACATCCATTGGTTTTCCCTTGTCCACTGATGCTGTCACACCATCATAGAAAGTCACTAGGTTCGTCAGGCAGGACTTGCCCTTGGTGAAGCCATGCTGGCTATCTCGAATTATCTCCCTGGCCTCCATGTGCTTTAGCATAGCTTCTAGGAGGATCTGTTCCATGATCTTCCCAGGCACAGAGGTGAGGCTGACAGGTCGGTACTTCCCAGGGTCTTCCTTTCTACCCTTTTTGAAAATGGGCACAATGTTTCCCTTTTTCAAGTCACCAGGGACTTCACCTGACTGCCATGACTTTTCAAATATCATGGAGAGTGGCTTGGCGACTACATCGGCCAATTCCCTCAGGACTCTGGGATGCATCTCATCAGGTCCCATGGACTTATGTGCATTCAGGTTCCTCAGGTGGTCACGAACCTGATCTTCTCCTACAGTGGGAGGGGTTTTGTCCTCCCAGACCCCGTCATGCCATCCATCAACTCGGGAAGGGTGAGGAGAGAGGTTGCCAGTGAAGACTGAGGCAAAAAAGTTGTTGAGTACCTCAGCCTTCTCCTCATCTGCTGTTACCAGCTTGCCGGTCTCGCTCATCAGCGGGGGTATGCTTTCTTTAACCATCCTTTTCCGGCTGATATACCTGTAGAAACCCTTCTTGTTATTCTTTACATCCCTAGCCAAGTTTAGCTCCAGCTGAGCCTTGGCCTTCCTGACCCCATTCCTACACAACCGGACCGCATCCCTATACTCTTCCCAGGATGCCTGTCCCTGCTTCTGCTGCCTGTGCAGTTCCCTCTTCCTCTTTAGTTTGACCAGCATCTCTCATCTCAACCACACCGGTCTCTTCTCTTCTTTGCCCAATTTCTTACACCTAGGGATCGAGCGCTCTTGCGCTCTGTGGATCACTTCCTTAAAGATCTGCCAGCTCTGTTCTGTTCCCGTGTCCCTGAGGACCGTTTCCCAGGGAGTCCTTCTGACTATCTCCTTGAGGAGCTGGAAGTCTGCTTTTCTAAAATTCAGAGTCCTGACTATACTCTTTGTTCTTCCCATTTCCCTCAGGAGCGTGAGCTCTACCAGTGCATGATCACTGCAGCCCATGCAGTTATGATCATATCTCTGCCATATCTAGAGAACTGTGGTTTCAGATTACAGGTCCAGTTTACATGAACATTTTAATTAATTAATTTCCTTTGATGCCATTGCCTTAGTTTATGATTACAATTACAGAAAATTTCAGGTATTGAATTAGTAGGTTTTTGTCTCAACGATCCTGCTGAAGTTTCTAACAGCTGAAAATTTTAAAAAGATGAGGAAAGACATAGGTTGTATTTACTAATGCAAATGCAGTAGCATCTGTACCCTGGTAACTGGGATGAAAAAGCATCCTGGAAAAAGTCACTTTTATCCTGTAGAAATCAACGTAGCTAATCAGAAACTTTTCTCAGTTCTTGCAGCATGTTTTCAGCGCATGGTTATGTTGCTCCTTCTCTGCCTGCCACCAACACTGGTGCTGGAAAGTAACCACTGCTGGTCAATTTCTCATTAGAATAGATCTGTCAGTAGCAGAGACATCTCTGTGGTGGCACAGAGATAGAAATAATCCCTGATAGAGGGATATCTTACTAAATCCAGGGAAACAATGAACAGACCTTGTTTTATAAAGCTGATTTCAATAATTTTCATCTTTTTCCTCTTTGACCCTTTTTTTTTTCCCTTTTGAGGGCACACAGAATTTGTCTTGCAATGCAAATATATGTAAACATATTTTCCAATTCTGAAAGCCTAATTTCTGTAACTGTTGACCAGCTCAGATATTGGTAAGTGAAAAGTTAACCATAAAACCTTTCTGATACTTTGATATGAGGCATAAGTGGCATGGCCAGATTTTTCTTTCATCAGTGGCTATGGGATATAGGAAATTTCAAGATGAGAGTGTTTAACAGTTCTTAAAAAGAGAGGTATTGAGTAATCTTTGACACAATTATGGATTAGTTTTACTCCTGGGTGAACACAAGTGTATAGTCTTGACTCTGAGCCAGCATGATTTTTGCATGGCGGTTATAGTGGGGCAACATGGAGTGTATATAAAGCTGTCTCTATACACAGTCAGAGCCAGCTGAAAACAGTTTATCACTTAGTCCAAAGGAATAAATTCTGGCTTCTGCCTGGCTTTTAGTTGATGCATAGTGAGCTCCCATCCACCCGTAATATTCCAGACCAACAAGAAAGTGTCTATTGCTTTTCCCAAGAAAGCACCCTGTTTGCACAGTTTTCTTGGGGCTAAATCGGTTAGAAGACTTCAGTGACATTAAAACTTCTCAGCTCAAAACTGCAATCTGAAGAGCTTCACAATGCCGTTTTCCCAGGAAAGTTCTCTATTCACCAACCTGTGGGCTGTTCCAAAAAGGGAATTCTGACTCTTCAGAGTACTGGTGAGAACATTCATCTGAGAGCCAATAGTCCTGCAATTCTGCCTTTTTTTTATTGTGGCCTAACTGAGCGTTCATTATTAAGCTACTAATTGGAAAAAAATATAGAGAATCCTGCTTGATCTTTCCAGTCTCGTTCTTTGCACAGTACCACAGAAGGAGACATTAATGTTGTTTTCAATTCTTTCCTGAAATATTGAGATCACTCCAAGGCACTCACCTAATTTCGCTTGTTGACAACTGTATCAGCAGTGTAAAAATTTGCGTCTGAGCTAATTGTCTAAACGCTTCTAATAGTTGCAGTGTAAACAGGTACCCATGGAAACCTTTTTGTTGTGATGCATTTGACCTATTTTAGACAGCTAAATTAGGTTGAGATGATTCATGTTCTATTTCCACTGTCTACGAAAGTTGGTTTTGTGATTTTCTGATATTGAGACATCTACATGGTAGGAGTCTACATGCGAAGAATTACACTGCTGTCATCTTATTTTGTCTGTCTTGGAAGCATAATCCAAATGGTTCTTTTGTATGAGATCAGTCATATTGGATAAAATCACATGAGAATTGGGGCTGGTGAGTAGCTTCAGTAATTATGGCATTTTTACTTAATATGCTATCTGTAGACATCCTAGGCATTAATATCTGTATATGTTAGCAAGCATCATGTGGTATTGTTGCCTTGACTGTATTCTGTAACTCCAACTCAGATTGTTTGTGTTTGGCTACTGTTGCAAGAAATATTTTCTGTAGTTGAATTAAACCTTCTTGAAAATTTCAAATAACACATCCAGAAAAAGTTGTCTGCTGTCCCTATAAAACTGACATCATGATACCATGAGAACATTCTTGGCCAGGAAGGGATGTGTTGGAGAAAAAATATTTACACATCTTTATCTGAGGAACATGATTCTATACAGGTAAAAATAGCAGAGGTAGAACACTAGTATGGCTCCAGATTCCTGAAATATTATTTCCTTGTGTTCAATAAAACACACATTTTTAAAAATTAATTTTTGTTTGACCTTTTGTTAGCCCTTTAGAGAAAACTTTTATGGTTGAGGATAAAGACTGAGCTTAAGCATAGGAACCTCGTTAAAGATGTAGTTGTTGCAGTCCTTCGTATACCTTCTTTTGTGGGTGACCATCTTAGTGGTCTGCAGTAGGCAAACAAAAAATGTATGAAAAGAACAGCAGGTAGGTAAACATATAATTTAACTTAAAAATATTCTTTCTCCTACACATTGCTTTCCTTGAGGTGAGGGCTGTTAACATAGTTAAAAGCTGCAAACTGGAAACTAGTGTAAGTTATTATCTAAGAATAAACTTAAATGATAAGCAAATACAGATTTAATTACTTCAGTGTCTTTAAGACACAAATAATTTATTTCAGTCCTGAAAACAAATTATTCTGAGAAGGGGCTGCTAATCTTGAGTAAGCACAACTTGCCTTCTCAAGGCGTTCTTGCTCTACTTCACTTTTTCTGAAGGCATTTAAATATACAATTTTAATCTAACAAACAGAAATGTTACATTTATTTTAAATGTAGTTAATGATGGCAATGCTGTTGAAAATTAGAGATCTAGGTTCAAATGCAATGTTTTACTTTCCACGGGTCAGGAGGAAGATACCATCAAAGGAAAGGCATTACTGTTTCTTCATTCTTCTTCCTTAGTCCCTTCATCCTTCTACACCCTACCACATGTCCTGTAATGGCTTTAACTGATCCAAACTATCCTTCCAAGCTGTTGCAACAGTGAAAAGCCATGTTATGGGTATGCCTAGAACATGAGCAGCCTCCAGGAAAACTGAATATATTTAATAGAGTAAGATGCTATTTGAAATAGACCTTTTAAGGTTAAATTATATATTTCTTTGCTCTTGTGCAAGTAAGCATCATACCTCATTTTAGCCTTGATCTTTTTAAGTTCGCTCTTGAGCAAGTATCTACCTACTACCTACACTTTTTCATTTTTAATTATCCTTCATCACTTGGTATTATCAGTTAAGGATGCCATTGAAACCTTTCCTCAAAATTATTTATGTTCACTGTATTCATATATAGTTGAAGTAGTGTGATTTTTGTATGCTAACATAGCTCCCCAGGCACACATAATCCAAGAAATACAGATTTTTCATCAACAGCTTGAAAACTGGGAAGGAATAATAGTATACAACAATAATTAAGGTGGTTTTGCTTGTCTTTGCTTCCTATTAGATTAATTGAATGAGGTAGACAACCAAGATATCACTTATATCCAAACCCGAAAATGTTATTTCTTTTTCCAAGTACTAACACAAAAGACTTGGAAGGAAAAACAATTAGCAGAACTTTAGAGTGCATAAGTTGCAATTCAGATCCTTTTGCCTGAAGAGTTAACAGATATTTTTGAAAATATACTAGAAGCTCTGGATAAAGTGATTATTTTTGATACATTATGATATATAAAAAGGGAAAAGCTGCATCAGAAGTATTTGGCAGGTAAGTCCTCTTTAAGGCAAAAAAAATGATTAGCGGTTTTTCATAAGTGATAATATTGCTCCACAGAGCTTAGTGGTAAAAAAAGACTTACCGTGGAATGCTCAGCTCTGATTTATCCTTTGATCTTGATAAAGTAAGTTTTGTAAACACAGTGATTGATGCTGGAACTGATGATTTATATCTATATTGCACACTAAATAGATCATATCCACTTCTAAGTTAGGTTCGGGGAACTCATTGCAGAAGTTGAATTTGGTTGCTGGCTTTCTTCTTCCACTTCTGCACTGCATCTCCTGTGTGATATTTTTCTATTGTTATTCTGAAGTAACTGTTCTAACTTATCTCACTCTTGAAGGATGTTTCAATAGGAGGTATGCAATGACTGAAAGAGTAAACTAACCAATATCATCTATCTGGGGGTTTTGGCATACTTAAGTGCTGCTGTAGCCTAAATGAACTATGATTTCTATTCCTGTACATATTCTATGTACATATTCTATGTACACTTACTTTCCTGTAATTATGGCAAATCTAGATCCAGTTTATACTTTACTTTTTAGAAACCCTTTGATATTCTCCTTCTTTTTCCCCTCAAAAGAAGAGTACTGAGAGGATAAAATGTATTGCCTTCTACCACTCTTTCCTCACAAACATTGTGCCTCTTGTGTTGAAAAAAATGTTCAGATTCTATATTAAATTTTTTTGAAAAAAAACCCCTATAACATGTCAAAGGATAAGTAGAGAACAACCTGTGAACTGCTAATTACAAACTAGGAGGTAGGAAGTAGAGTTCTGGCCATAATTTCTTGTTAACGTAATCCCTTCTACAGCTGAAAATATTCTAATCCTTTCAAAAAATGGTCTTCCTATAGATAAAATTGATATCTTGTGAAGAGTAAAATGAAATAAAAAAACCCAGTAACAAACAAAACCTTGTGGGAAGGATTCTATTCTAGATCCATACACACATTTAGCCAATCTCATGCCAAGTGTCTAGTTTCAGGTTAGCTGAAAAGTGTTCTAGCAATTGTCTTTGTGTTCATTGGACCTCATATAAAGAAGCACTGGTTGGGGATGTGAAGGTTGGGGACAGCCTTGGCTGCAGTGACCATGAGTGTAGGTTAGACATTAGGAAAAATTTATTCACAGGAAGGGTTGTCAGGCTCTGGAATGGGCTGCCCAGGGAGGTGGTCGAGTCCCCATCCCTGGAGGTATTTAAAAGAAGGATAGATGAGGTGCTTAGGGACATGATTTAGTGGTGGGATGGCAGGGTTTGGTTCAAGGTTGGACTTGATGACCTTAAAGGTCTTTTCAACCTAGACGATTCTATGATTCTATGATTCTATGAGATGATGGAGTTCAGGATCTTGAAGGGAGGGAACAAGTTAAAAAGCAGGTCTGCAGGAGACCACTTCAAAGAATTCTATTGGAGACAGTTCTGGAGATAAGAAGGATCCAGGAAAGGTAGTTGATTTTCAAGGATCACCTCCTTCAAGCTCAATAACGGTCCCTCTCAACGTGCAGGCAGTCAAGCAAAGATGACAAGAGGCCTGTGTGGATTAACAAATAACTCCTGACTAAACTCAAACATAAAAAGGAAGAATAACACATGTGGAAGGAAGGACAAGAGACCCAGGAATAATACAGAGACACTGTTCGAGCTTGCAGGGACAGGGTTAGGAAAGCCAAAGCCAGCCTGGGGTTGAGTATGGCAAGGGACATGAAGAGCAACAAGAAATGCTTCTACAGGTACAGCAGAAAAAGGAAAAATAGGGACCCACTGCTGAATGGGGCAGGGGACCTGCTGACAAAGGACGTGGAAAAGGCTGAGGTACTCAATGCCTTCTTCACTTTGGTCTTTACAGTTAAGACTGGGATTCAGGAATCCCAGGTCCCTGAGACCAGAGGAAAAGTCTGGAGGAAGGAAAATTCCACTGAGAGGTGGAGGAGAATCTAGTTAAGGAGCTTTTAAGTAAACTGGGCATCACAAGTCCATGGGATGCACCCATGAACCTTACACATGCTGTCTGATGTTATTGAGAAACCCCTCTGAACAGCCTTTGAATGGTCATGGCAGGAAGGGTAGGTTCCCAAGGACTGGAAAAAAGCAAATGTCACTCCTATCCCCAAGAAAGGTAGGAAGGATTTCTCAGGGCTTGGTCAGCCTTACCTGAATCTGTTCCAGAAAATACTCCTGGAAACCATTTTCAAACATATTAAGGTCAAGAAGGTGACTGGGAATAATCAGCACAGATTAAAAAAGAGGGAGTCATGCCTGACTGACCTGATAGTCTTCTACAATTGAATTACTAGCTCAGTGGGCAAGGGGAGAGTAGCGGATGTTGCTGTGCTTGACTTCTTGCAAGGTTTTTGACACTATCTCTTATAACATCCCAACTGACGAACTGATGAAGCATGAGCTGAAGTGGACAGTGAGGTTAACTGAAAACTAGTTGAACTGTCATGCTCAAAAGGTTGTGATCAGATGTACAAAGTCCAGCTGGTGACCAGTCACTAGGAGTGTACACCAAATATGTAACATTTTGATTAATGACCTGGATGATGGGACAGCATGCACCCTCAGCAAGTTTGAAGACAATACAAAATTGGGAGGAATGGCTGATACATCAGATTGTTGCACTGCCATTCAGAAGGACCTCAACAGGCTGTGAAAATAGATTCACAGGAATCTCACGAAGTTCAGCAAATGGAAGTGCAAAGCATTGTACTTGGGGAGGTATAACCTCATGCAGCAGCACATGCTGGGAATGACTGGCTGGAAAGCAGATTTGCAGAAAAAGACCTTGGAGTCCTGGTGAACATATTGAACACGAGCCTGCAATGGCATCAAAGAGTGTTAGAGCTTTCCTGGGCTGCATTCAAAGGAATGTTGCCAGCAGATTGAGGGAGGTGATCCTCCCCACTCTGCTCAGCCCTGGTGAGAGACATCTGGAGTCCTGTACCCAGTCCTGGGCTCCACAGTACAAGAGGGACAGGGACATAATGGAGCAAGTCCAGTGAAGGGCCACAAAGGTGATTAAGGGATTGGAACATATGTCATGCAAGGAGAGGCTGGGAGATCTGGGATTGCTCAGTCTGGAGAAGAGAAGGCTCAGGGGGGGACTGATGAATATGCATAAATACCTGATAGGGGCAGGAGGGGAGTAAAGAGGGTATAGCCTTTCTCAGTGGTGCCTACTGAAAGGACAAGGGACAATAAGCACAAATTGTAATAGAGGAAAGCCTTTCTAAACAAACAAACAAACAAAAGCTTATTTATTTTGAGGTTGGTTGAACACTGCAACAAGTTTCCTGGAGGGGCTGTAGAGTGTCCTGAACAATCTGCTCTAGCTGACCATGCTCTGAGAAGGGTATTGGACTAGACAGTCTCCACAAGTTCTTCCAACCTCAACTGTTCTCTGATTCTATAATGCTGTAACTCTTTCTCCATCAGTTACACTGAGGATCTATACCTAGTATGTGCATAGGAACTTACCTGACTAAACATAAAGACAACTAAATCTATGTGTCTTAATCTCTAGCTGAATGCTACCTATGATCTCTGGTGTGGAATTCCAACTTACTCTTGTAAATGTTCCAGCTGCTTGCACAGTTTCCATTTTGTTTGCTTGAAACTGCATTGGCTGATCACATCTAGTACCTACATTACTCTTCATTTCTTTTATGTCTTTCAGTTTTATCAACCTTTAACTAACCAGTTTATTTTTATCTTTTTTTTTTCTTTTAAAATATTGAAAATTAGTTTTTCAACATTAATGTGAAATATCTTTAACTTGATGTACTATGTGCTTATTATCTGTGCAATATCCAACAAGGAATTTTTTGAAAGGAAGTAATTAATTATTTATATTTTTTTTGTCAATGTAAGTGCTAAACTTAGCACTCTCTTAAGAACAGATGGAAGGACAGTTTTCAGGCAATTGACATTCATCTTCTGACAATGTTTGTACCAGTGGCTTAGTAAAAAAATTATTTTCACGTTATATATACCAGTGCTGTGTAGACAAATGTCTTATTTTTACGTTGTTTTTATCCTGCTGCTTTCAGATGCACTAAATATCTGTGTAGATCACTGAGTATTTCAATGTCTTGAGACTTTCTAATCAGAGCTGCAACGCAGAAAATAATTTGTGAATAGAACATGATTTAACATAAATTGTTACCATATAACTATCAATCTTTTGGTAACCTATTTTTGTTTTCTTTGCTTCTGGGATTCATAATTTTTGCTGGTCCTGTTTTCTGGGTTTTGTTTTTGTTTTATTTTGGGTTTTCTTGGAGGGGGTATTTTAAGTAAACTCACTAGCCTATGCTAATTATTTAACTTCTTAGTCTCATAAAGTGTAATTGTTTCCTTTGTGCTCAAATTTCAAGCTATCCCAAGAGGCAGGTTGGCATTTCATTTAGAGATTAATTTTTCCTATTCCACTGTATTTTCTTCTGGTATTCTACACAGTTAAGCCATATTGTAATAAATTTCCTTTGATATTGACAGGACCCTGAATGTACCAGTGGACTCTGCAGCCTGTCCTCTTCCCAGGGCACAGGGCTGCTGTAGCCCTTACCTGAGCTCTGATGTGCACTGATTCAGCCTCAGAAGGTCACTCCTCTCTCACCTGAATATAAAGAGAGGTTAAACTAGCCCTGTTCATGGGTTGGAGCCTAGACTCCATGACAGACTCAAAAACCATCTGAAATTCTTTTTGTTCATTATTTATACCTCCTAGATAAAATGGGAGAAAAACAGTTGTGGATTCCTTAACATCTTCAATATCTAAAGCAATATTTCAGTGCACTTTAAAATATACATAAACAGTTTCAAATATTAAAGGCCTAAAACTTTGTTGATATGAGAAAATAATAAAAGATATATAGGAACAGTTTGTACTTTATGCCATCAGACACTCTAACCACAAAACCATGCTGTTAGCTTCAGACAGCCTGAAGTGCCCTTCAGCATAACACAAAAGACAAGAAGAATGGAAAATGCACTTGCTCCAGGATTGATCTTAATAGGAAGTCTTAATCCTTTGTGCTTAGGGGAAAAATTAAGCTGAAAAGTAAGTTTCTGAGCAGAGTGGTGATAGAAAGGTCCTGAGTTTTAGTGTAAAAAAAGTTTTTAAAAAACACATAAAAAAACCTGAAAAACATCTCAGTTCAAATATCTCTAGAGGATATTGTCCTTAGTAAGTAGACATGAAGGATGATTACTTCAAAGCATACAGACTCTGACACTTTTATCCCCAGAGGACCCGTTTCCCTAGTGAGTAAGAATTTCCTGCCTGTGTCACTGAACCTTTTTCAGACAAAGTTTCAGTTTTTCAAGAGCTGTATGCGTAGCTCTGCTTGTAAAGGTCTTACATATGTCATCTGCATTTCTGCAGACTGCATGGCTTGGAGGAGACAGATTAAAGGTAAATATTTGTGATAACAGATCAGTCTGGCAGGAAACGAATGACCATGATATCATTCTTTAAGTAGAATTCACTGTAACTACAAATGAGAGCCAGATGCAGTCCTGATACAAAGCTGTTAGTGAGTCACCTGGTGCAGGAGAGTATGTTACAACAGCCAGTGCAAACAACTGAGATTCCTCCCCTCCTTTCCTCTGTTAAATCAATGTCTACTACAGCATTATATGTATTATATTATCTAGTTTAACTAAATGAAAGCAGGGAAAGATTAATCAGACAGTATACCAAGTGTCATAATGCTGAAACAAAGCTGTAATGTCTGTAGCTTTTTTGGAATGACTATTGAGTGTTTCCCCAAAATACTATGGTATCCCCAAATGACCAGTGAAAATGTTCTGAGAATTAGGCCTACTTGGAAAAAGTAACATTAAAAATTCTGGAGAAAGGTTTTTTTCACTTATAAAATATGGGTTTGTTTATTTTTATGTAATGTCTTAGTTTAACATTTTTAAAAGAAAAAGCTATTACTCTAAAAAGAATTGAATAGATACAGACAGAATCAGCACTATCTAAAAGTCAGCAGGTGAAAGTGGGCATATTTTAATGTGCTTTTAACTTCCACTATGCAATTTAGATGTCTCGTGTTGAACATAAATGCAGTTTTGTTTGTAATTAGTTTCTTCAAAGGCAAGTGTGGCTTGAGAGTTCTGTATTAAATTATACAATTTCCACATGCTGAGAACATATGTTTTTCCATTCTTGACTCCTCTCTGCTGTGTTTTGCTCCAGCTTTGAATCCTCTGATGTATTTGCTGTGAATTTTATAGGGATATTTCAGATATTTTTAATTCAGGTTGGTAATATCTGATAGTAGTTACAATATTTCTTATTATTAGTTTATGCTCAGAAACTCATGGCAGTATAGATTTAAAATTGCAAAGTGCAATAATGAGCAAGCATATAATTATCCAAAGTATTAAAATCCAAAGTATTTGTTAAAAATCAACACAACCTTCCTTGACCTTTACAGTTCTCTTAACACAGTCATGCACTTGACTTCTATTGGAAAGTATATGATTAAACTGAATTAAATACTTGCAATAGTTTTGTCTGGAGATTACTTTGCATTGTTCTGAGACGGATAATAATTTGCACTGATGGAATTGCTTCAAAATGGAATACATCAGCAGGACTTTTTTTCCAAAGTATGTTTGTGGAGAGGTGGGATTTTAGAGAGAATGAAAATTGTTGAATTAACATCTTCGGCCTTAGTAACTCAGAACTAAAATACCTTTAAATGGTAAAAAAACTGTTCAATATCTTTTCTAGATAACAGGTTTTTAGGAGGAACTTGGAAACATTGCCTGGGAATGTAGAGATAGTATTACAGAAGTCAAAGCTCTTCTGAAGCTAAGACTTGCAAGGGACGTTGGGGTCAACAAGACCTTTATTTCTACATCAAACAGTAAAAGGCTGAACAAAGCAAATGTTGGCTTATTGTTGCATGGAGCAGTGACAACAGACATGGCTGAGATATTCAATGCCTTCTTTGCCTTTGGCTCCATCAGAAGGTCTCCCAGACCTCTGTGCTTAGAGTCAGGGTTCATGAAGACCTACCTGTGGCACATGAGGATTGAACCAGGGATTATTTGCAAGAACTGAAGCCATACATGTTTGTGAGACCAGATGGACTGTATCCAAGGGTGGTGGCCAATGTCCCTACAAAGCTACTCTCTACTGTCTTTGAAAACTTCTGGAGACTGAGGGAGATCCCTGAAAACTGTAGAAAAGTGGGGGTAGCACCTATCCTCAAAAAGGGCCAAACAGATAATCTGGGGAATTGCAGCCTCACTTTACTGCCTTGGAAAATCATGGGGGAAGGCTCCTTGCAATACATATATGGGCACATGAAGGCACCAGGAGAAGGCGATTGGGGGCAGTCAGCATGGATTTACCGACAGAAGATCATGCCTGCCCAACCTTTGGCTGGAGACTGGCTAATGTGACACCCATCTACAAGAAGGGGTGGAAGGAGAATCCAGGGAACTACAGGCCTGTCAGCCTGACCTCAGTACCAGAGAATGTTATGGAGCCGTTCATCCTGAGTGCGCTCACCAGGCATATGCAGGACAATTGGGAGATCAGGCCCAGCCAGCATGGGTTCATGAAAAGGAAGGTCCTGCCTGACCAATCTGATCTCCTTCTATGACCAGCTGACTCCTCTGGTGGATGAGGGAAAAGCTGTGGATGTTGTCTATCTGGACTTTAGAAAAGCCTCTGACACTGTCTCCTACAGCATTCTCTTCGAGAAGCTGGTGGCTTGTGGCTTAGACAGGTGTACTTTTTGCTGGGTAAAAAACTGGCTGGATGGCCGAGCCCAGAGAGTTGTAGTCAACAGTTAAATCCAGTTGGTGGCCGATCACAAGCAATGTTCCCCAGGGCTCAGTTTTGGGGCCAGTTCTGTTTAATGTCTTTATCAATGATCTGGATGAGGGATTGAGTGCACCCTCAGTAAGTTTGCAGATGACACCAAACTGAGCAGGAGCGTTGATCTGCTCAAGGGTAGGAAGGCTCTATAGAAGGATCTGGAAAGGCTGGATCGATGGGCTGAGGTCAACTGTATGAGAATCAACAAGGCTAAGTGCCAGGACCAGCACTTGGGTCACAACAACCCCATGCAATCCTATAGGCTTGGGGAAGAGTGACTGGAAAGTTGCCTGACGGAAAAGGACCTGGGGGTGTTGATTGACAGCTGTGTGAGCCAGAAGTGTGCCCAGTTGGCCACGGCGGCCAACAGCAACCTGGCTTCTACTAGGAGTCTGGATTGTTTGTACCTGTTTACACTAGGTTTAAGCTTTGATTATCTTTTCTGAATTCCAAGCGGTTCCAGTGATAAAAATGGTGTGAGATAGTTATCAAGCTTTCCAACTCCATCATCAGATATATTTGGATTTGGCATGCATATTTTTCTGTCCCTCTCTCTGGTTTTGGCTGGAGAGAGTTAATTTTCTTCCCAGTAGCTGGCATAGTGCTGTGTTTTTGATTTAGCATGGAAATAATGTTGGTAACACACTGATGTTTTAGTTGTTGCTGAGCAGTGTTTACACCAGTCAAAGAATTTTCAGATTCTCATGCTCTGCCAGGTGCACAAGAAGCTGGGAGGGAGGCACAGCCAGGACAGCTGTGCCAACTGGCCAAAGGGGTATTCCAGTCCATATGACCTCATGCTTAGGGGGAGTTAGCCAGGGAGGAGAGAGATTGCTGCTGGGGATGGGATGGGCATCATTCAGCAGGTGGTGAGCAATTGCATTGTACATCACTTGTTTTCTATATTCTGGGGTTTTATTTGTTTTGTTTTGGTTTTTTTTCCTTTACTGTTTTATTAAACTGTCTTTATCTCAACCCACGGGTTTTACCCTTTTTTTTTTCCTTTCCAATTCTCTCCCCCATCCCACTGAGGAGGGCTGGAGTGGTGTTTGGCTGCCTGCCACGTTAAACCACAATACCCTCATAGCTTCTTGTCTGGCTTTCTCAGATTTTACAATATCAATAAATTCATGTTCAATATTTCATTTTGGGGATAGTGGCATACATATAATAATACTAAATAATCCTGTTATTTTGGACTGATCAGAGCCTTTTGAGACAGCCAGCTCTTGAGTTTTATATCTGTATCAATTTTGTACATTTTCAGTAAAACAGGCTGCCAATCATTAACTTTTGCAAACAAATACTATTCATCAGCATGTTTCTTCATAGTTGTAGTAGTTCTTAGGCCTTGTTTGTTCTAAAATATGTTACAGTTATTTAATTATGAGGAATCCTTCATTGTTGTTTTCTATTGAGAAGAGCAACTCTGGAATGTCATCTGATTTTCCTATCCATGGTACAAACATTTTATTTTTTTATTGTTTGTTGGTTAGCAAGCAAACTGGCGCTATTGATGGGCATGTTGTGACATAGCCTTCCAAGAGCAGGCCCATGACCTGAAGAAATTTAGTTTCTTTAATCAAGAATTGTATCCGTTCAGATCTTGACTCCCATCTGTTTCAACCTACACAGCATTATCACGGAACTCCTGAACACCTTACTTATGCTAGCAGCCTGACATACTAGAAAAGATACCAGGTTGAGGATATGTGTAACAGTGGCTCTTGAAAGGAGCTCCACATGGCAGCACCCAAAGGCTATCTGCTGCCGCTTGGCACTGTAGAGCTTGTTAAAGGGTAGTTGCTTAAGATGCAAGTAGGTTCACCTGCATATAAATCATGCATGCCTTTTGAGGTGGGTTGTTTGGTTTTTTGAGAAGACTTTTCCGCCCCCAGACTATTGAAAAATATGAATGTTAGTTGTAACCCTCTGATAGATCTGAGGAAGAATTTACTGAAAGTCTTTAGTGTTCACCACAATTAATTAGTTTTGAAACTGAATAAGACATAGGACTAATCTGTAAACACTGTCAGGGTATCTGAAAAATATGAAGAGTAAGGGTATATTAATACTTCTTCAAAGAATAACTGACATACCTTCAGCATAAATAAGGAGAGCCTGTAAATAATATGACACTTTTTCTCAGTTCAGTTTAAATTAGGCTGTGCAAAACCAGTGATGAGCAGACATTCTTAAAGATGGGACCAGAGTTAATAGAAATGTTTTGGCTAGTAGGCAAATGCAAGTTCTAAAGAATATACACCTGAATTCCATAAAATAGGGAGCTACAAAGCAATAGCAAGGCATAGAAGGAAGGAAAATAGTTAGAGTTATGAGAAATGTTCCTAGCTGGCTCATGACAGACTGATTCCCAGCCTCCTGCTGAAAATGTCCCAGTAAAATATGAAGGTCAGTATTTGTGATGGTAGGGAAAAGTAAGTAATACAGGAAACATACAAAACATACAGTAACATTCTATAATTCCAGAGAGCATTTCCTGCTAGTGATACTTTCTATCGTTTGATTTATAAAGCAGGACATATTTATGGTTTCTTTTTGGTAGATAGTATAATTAAGCCATATTTAATATAAAATGTATCAATATGGTCTTTAAAGTTTATTTGGTTTGTGAAGCCAGAGAGCTCTTAAAGATTACTTTTATGTTTTCAACTTTTTTTTGGTGGTTTTTCTTGTTGTTGTTGTTGTTCATTGGTTGGCTAGTTGGTTTTTGGGGTTTTTTTCAGTGTCTTTCCACCATAAAGTAGGTTTGTCTGCACTAAGTGTCTTCCAGAAACTTTCTTTCCAAACTCGGAGAAATAAGAACTAAAATGGAACAATAGCCATTTGGAAACAAGGTTTTGTAAAGAGGAAGGCAGTGTAAAGTAATATGAAATAATAAACAGCTAAAGATTGACTTGCTGTCAAAAATTAGGCATTTCATTCTTCAGATGAGTAAATGTAATAAAATTAAGAATTTAGAAAAATGGTCAGATTACTTGATGGGCAGTATTACTGCTATTCCACAGATTTTTTGTGACCTGTTTGTTAGTAGAGTTCCTGCAACAATTTCTATCATTATTTGCTAATAATTATTTGTTAAGGTTAGGCCATCTGGAGTTACAATCTTAGTTTAAGTGTTTATTCCCTTATCCTACCCTTTTCCTTTCACTTTGTATTGCTTTCTAAATATTTTTAAAAATTCATTATTTTGTTTGTATTATTGTGACTTAAAGTAATTATATAACTTTATAGACTAATTATTACATACAATATTATTATTATAACTATATTTTGTTATTATATATTATTTATTATATTGTTATATTATTATTTATTATCTACAACTTCATTCTGCATTTTCTTTATCCAGGACACCTTCCATGATCATGTAGTCCAACTAAACTGCCAAAGAACTGACAGAAAACACAGAAGCTGAGTGTTTCCACTGCTTCAAAACAGGACAATATTCAGGTTTTGAACAGGACAGGTTTTAGACTGCTCTATCCCTCCTTACATCCCTCTAGTCTTCCTGTCTTCCGCCATCTACCATCTCTTCTGCCACAACTTCTTCCACATGATTTCTTCTTTCTGTCTTCATTTTTCACTGTTCTTAAAAAAAACAAACCAAAACAACACAACCCCACCAAAACCCCAAAACCAACTTGTCTTAGCTAGGTAAATCCATTTTCTTTGTGACACAGCTGTGATATAACTATAATGTTTTAACAAATCTGATGCTACATGTTAAGTAGGTCTTACAGTGAATGGTCAGGTCTGTGTCTGTCATTCCAGAAGAGAGGTCACAAAAAAGAGATAGCACTAGAAACAGTACATTCTCTTTACACTTGTGCTGTTCTCTTCTTTCTTTCTTTCTTTCTATGTGTATTGTTATTTTTTTTTGAGGAAAATATATTTTCAGGAAGGAGAACAGCAGCAATAGTAATAATAACAGAAGCTTCTTCCTGAAAGAATCACAGGACAGACTGTCACATGTCTCTTCCTTCAAAGAGAGAAGAAATAATAGCTATTATTAAAATGGAGACCTTCCTTTACTGCTGTACACTCCAAAATTGTTAGCTATTCCCACCCACTCTTCTAAGAAAGGCAGACAACATTTTTTAATAACAAAGATTTCCCCCTCCACAACAAAAAATGGGGTCTTGAGTTTTGTTTTACTGTTTAATATAGAAAAAGTAGCATGTTTTTATTTTTGCTCTGTGTCATTTATTCCATGATGCTGAAAGTGCTGCTGGTGGAAATATATTTTCAAGACTATGTTCAGGATACCTATTATAGGAGAGAACCAGGAATTTCCTTGTAGTACAAAACTCAAAATCAAGTAGAAAATGCCAGTCAACTGTTGAGAATAATGGACTTGTGGATTAAGATACCAAAGGCAATAAAATCTCAAGCTAAACAAATGAAGTCACTGCTTGTTTATTTCTCATAATAAACACCGTATAAAGTAACCTAGGTGAATCTGTAACTTTGATTAATAGCCCTTAGAATGTCAGACAGTTAAAGTGGGAAATGTGATATATGTGTCAGGAGCAAAGTTTTCTGTCAACAAATAATGACATTCCCAAGAAACCGGGAGCTGTGTAACACCAGAACTATTGAAGCCTGAAGACCTGGGTGATGGGAGTTGAGCATTTTGAGTAATTGAGCCATTTATAATATGAATCAAGCAAGATTTAAGACACTGGACCACTCAAAAAGTTGCTGACCATGAACAGTACGAATCAAGCTCCTCAGACAGCTTGAATACTTAGTTAATAACTCAGAGTACACATATGGTACCTATAGGAACCAAATACTGTGAGTACAAGATGTTTTCAAAATTAGTTGAGTGCTTTGTGCTTGCATAAGTAATTAATATAGACAAATAGAAGTGGATCTGTGGAGTGATACAGCTTGTGTTGAGGGCCTGACATTCACACCTGAGATATTTCATGATTTTTTTTAACTTCAGATTAATCTGACCTCATGGAGAGCCTGCCTATACGTGGCTAGAATAGATTAGATGTACTCCAGAAGCACATTATCAATTTAGTTTCATACATAAAAGCAATCTAATTCTAAGATAATTTCAGCAATTCCATTGAATTTAGCTAGCTCCTACTGCTAACTGACGTAACTGGTAATCTAGAAAACACAGTTTTCTTCCTTGTATTAGCATGAGCAATGCATAGATGTAATATCTATCTCCTGCTTTCTGAAAACAGACACAGACAGTTGCCACATATGTAGATTATGTGATATCTGGATTGCTTGTTTTTTTATCCAGACTTGTGTCTATGATCATGAGAATATGTCATAGGATTTTTTGAGATCTTGTTTAATGAATTGTTCTGATCTAGGTTTTATTTAAGGATTTTGTGTCAGTTCCAGTAGGTTGACCAACAATATTCATTCACTTGTAGTATACACAACTGTATTTCAAAGTATTTTTTTTTAACAATTGTCCCATTGACAGTATCAGGTGGACACAGCCATCATCTACTGATTTAAATAATTGAACAATCCAGGGAACTGGACTGTTACAGAAGTGTTAGTGTTTATTTGTTCTAGTACTTTTAATAGTCATGATGCTATGTGTTTTGAAGCACATGAAACATTGAAAAACCTTTAAATGTTCTCTTATATGATGTGGAAAATACAGTGCAGTATGCGATACAGTTTTAATAATAACCTCCTGTCATTGGAGAAGTGGCATCTTGTTGCTTTGTATAGAGAAATAAACCAATGTGCTCATCTGACATTTTGGAAAAAAAAAATTTGAGGTGAAAATATTTTCCAGAAGTAATATTATATTTTTAGAAATTTTGTGTAGAATGCACTGGAGATTAAAAACTTCTAACTCTTTTTTTTAAGGAAACAATTAAGTATTTCCTTATTGACTAAAACACATTGTGTAACAAAGTACATCTTGTGCATAATATAATGAAAAATTTCAAACATAATTCTGAATAATGCAGTGTTTATACTCAAAAATAAATGTCCATGTTGAAAGAAATAGGAGTGCTACCTTTCTGAAGTGAAGTTTAGATGTAAGTATTCAGATGCATCAAGATGATTTTTTTTTTTTCCAGAGACCAGACATCATCAATGGGTTCATGTGGAAAGTTTTCTTTTATTTATTAAAGAAAAACAAGAAAAGCTCTCTTGGACTTCAGAGGTGAGATCAGATATTATATAACTCTTTTTAGGCCTGAGAAGACCAATACCTGTGTGGGATAGAACAACAAGATTTTTGTCATTTTTAGGTCTTGATCCTTGATTGCTGTGATGTTAATCAAACCCTTATAATATATAGCTGCACTAAATTTCCTTTTATAGTAAGACATGTAAAATACAAAGGAGAAGACCCTACTTGGGGATACAGGATGTGTTAAACACTGTACTTTCTTAATTATTTTAACAGGAGTAATAGGCAACCTCCCCAGTGGCATTTACCATTTGGGAAAAAAATGCATTCATAAGCATGCATTAGCCTACTGGGGATTGCTCATGTTTTAAGCAAAGACAGTGTCCAGATGAAAGCATAATGAATTTTGGCATCTCTCATTCACTCTGTCTCACTTCAAGAAAGTAGACTGAAAAGTAAAGAACAGAGAAAATGTTCTCTTTCCTCTTTTCAACTTAGTTTACTATGAGCAGATTAAAGCTATGTCACATTAGTCATGGTAGTAGGTTATTAGTATGAGTGGCATTTACACTACTGTGTAGCATTAGTCATGGCATTCAGTTATCACTACCAAGTCCGCTATTTTCATTTACCCAGGATTCCAGTTCAGTTCTCTATAAAGGTGATCCGTCTTTTTTTTTCAGTGGAGAATATTGTAAAACTTTGCTCATTTTCTAGTGGGATATTATGACATAGGTCTCTGCTTTTAGCCATGAGGTGGTTACGGGAATTTCCCTTGAAAGCAGTGGAGATTAAAAGTACAGAGAGACAGATGGCACAGGCAGAATAGATGTCTCATGATACAGAGAATTAAATCAAGCACCTTATCTTAATTCTTCACCAGTGTTCAGACAATAAAATTAACCGAGTCCACATTACCTTCAAAGTCTACAGAATCGCAGGTAAAATGGATTCAGGAGATTTCTTGTTTTCACACTGAATAGGTAATCATGTCAATATTTTTAAAATTTAAATTTGAAATTTTAAAAACATTGCTCTAGTAGAGAAGGAAATGAAGTGAAATCCATTTTTCCTGAAATGAGCACTTAATTAAAGTAACTGGAGACAAGTATACACCTCTAAAGACAAAAAAAAAGAAGAAAAAAAAGATGATCCATTCCAAATTAATTAAACAACTACTCCCATGACATATAGGGAACTAAGAAAATGCCAAATTGCCTAAATTCATCAAATCCATTTTAATTTTTTTTTGTTTTAATTTCTAATATATCTACTTACGGTAGCATCCTCTGCATCAGGAGCATCTCTTATAAAAAAGCATTAAGCATATTCCCTGTTTTTTTACAGTCCAGAAGATTTATTCACAAATGAAGAGAGCTGGAGCTGGATTCCAGAAAATCCTTGTCACAGGGAACTTGGTTTCCTCATCCTCCACAGGCCTTTTATGTGCACCAGCCACTAGACTGAAGGCATGCTCTTCTATTTCTACCAGGGCTTGGTCATCATATTCCCAGGAACTGGACCTCAGGCATTGTAAGAACAGGGGAACCAGGCTCTTTTTTCTAAACTGACTCAAATTCCTGGCTGTACAGTGTCTGCACTCTTTGCTAATAGCAAGAACATCCACAGTTATAACAGATACTGATTAACAAGGTGGTAATAGATACCAATTTTAAGGCTCTAATTCAATCTCATTTCCTCATGTGGTTTTTTTTTTTTTTTCCTCTCTACTTGTGCCTGTGCCTTTTTCACTTCAGAGTTCTGCTCTTGTGGTCAAAGTGAATAACTTTCAGAAGAGGGATCCAAATATTGTAAAATGCAAACTGAAGAACTGGAAACAAAAAAATAGAAAAAGAAAACCTTAGTCTTGTTTATTTTACAGTAATCAGAACTCAATACATATCATAACTTCAGATTTTATTTTTTTTCACGTAAATATACTATTTTTTGTGAAATATTACAAGATTAAAGAATACACTTGAGGGCATTGATTTCAATAGGAAATAGTCACATATGAGGCTTTTATTAGCAATCTTTCTGTTGAATACATGGAACAATAAATGCAGAAACTAGGACATCTAGCAGATGGGTACATTGTGGAAAGTCCTTAAAATCAACCCATGTTGCATATTTCATTGAGACCTTTTCTATTTATACCTTTACCCAAATGATATTAGCTTTAGAGAAGAAATGTCATGCTTTCCTTTATCATTTAAACCTCCATGACCCTGTTCTATCCTTAGGTAAAAAGAATATAAAGAAAATTGGAGGAACATGAATTGAGTGTCAGAAAAGAAATACTTCCATTGCAAGATGAACTAGCCTGAACATGCAAAAGAGACACTCTGTGGTGTCGTATAATTAAAAAGAAAACTCTTTCCAGATCCAGCTGCATTTGTCTATGCTTTTAAAATACAAATTCTGTCTTTATCCCTAAAATTACTTTTTTTTTCCTTGTTTCTTGTTCAAGATGCAGGTTGCATTTTGAGTTCAATACATTAATGTATATATGTATATATTTTTAACTAAAAGGAATCATTAGTTCAATCTGAGAAAAAGCAACTTTGAATGGTTGTGACACACTGAAATTGAACAGTCAGGCACCTTATGATAGTGTGGAAGAGCCAGAGCCTGACAACACAGACCTGAGATTAGAGCAAGGGGAATAAAATTTTGCTACCCAACAGGAGCAAAATTACCTCAGTTCCTACCAGTCAGCATTCTTAAGAGTCCCATTGCTAAGGAATGTTTCCCATGGATGTGCAGCCTTCATCCTTAAGGATAATTTATGTAGTTTGGGAGGGATTAAGCAGACTTTTTCAGCCTTACCAAAAACCTTTGAGCTCATCTCTTGATATCTTAAACAGTCAGTGTGTATGACAGCACATTGGAAAAATGTCAGACACAATTTTTGCATAAGATGAGGAGACAGGTCATTTAAAAATACACTAAACATTACTTGAGGTATTTAGTGAAAAGATTAAATCCTGTTCTACTGTTTTGTTTCTCTGATCTCCTTTTTTTTAGTATCATTATTTTATTTTGCTATTTAGGAAAACATTTCAATATGTCCCTGGAGTTCACATCCAACTTTCATGCTTCTTTCCTGCTCTAGACTTGAATCCTCCCAGCAGTTTTTTTAGTACACTGCCTACTGAGCATCTGAGGAGAAGAAATTGGGGCTACAATTTTTAAGCTTACAACTCTGTTACTCTTGCATTTTTTATGTAATCATTATGGTTTCTTCAAGCCTTTTAACTAATTACCTGATCACTTTTTACTTCCACCTCATCCTTAAACTTTTTCTTCCACTCTTCTTCCTACTATATAAAAATATCACCATAATTTTGCAATAATTTTACTGTGCTTGGTTTATAACATCCTTGTCTTATCTATTCTCTAGCTACATAGCCTTGAGAAAATGTAAAGGAGGGACTGGCAAAAGTAGTGTATTTCTAATGTCGACATAACCTCTCCTCAGCATTTTCATAAGAAGTTCTACCAATGCAGATGTATTTTTCTTTTTTTTCCTACATTTTCTTCTCTATCTTCACAGAACACAGGACTTCTGTCTTTTTTCATCTGTCATGGTTTAACCCCAGCTGGCAACTAAGCACCACTCAGTTGCTCGCTCACCCTACCCCCGCCCCCCAGTGGGATGGGGAAGAGAATTGGGAAAAAAAAGTAAAATCTGTGGGTTGAGATAAAGACAATTTAATAAAAAAGCAGAGGAAAATAGTAACAATAATAGTAACAATAATAACAACAGCAACGACAATAAAAGAATATATAAAACAAGTGGTGTACAGTGCAAAAGCTCACCACCCACTGACTGATGTCCATCCTGTCCCCGAGCAGCAACTGCTGTCCCCCAGCCAACTCCCCCAAGTTTATATCCTGAGCATGACATCATATGGTCTGGAATAGCCCTTTGGCCAGCTGGGGTCAGCTGCCCTGGCTGTGCTCCCTCCTAGCTTCTTGTGCACCTGGCAGGGCATGGGAAGCTGAAAAAGTCCTTGACTGGTGTAAGCACTACTTAGTAACAAATAAAACATCGGTGTGCTATCAACTTTCTGCTCACAATAAATCAAAACCACAGCACTATGCCAGCTACTAGGAAGAAAATTAACTCTATTGCAGCCAAACTCATGACACCATCACATATTTGTCACCCTTTTTCTGATTTCTCTCTTTGGAGTCTTCCCAGACATACTAGTGCTTACCTGTTTCTCCCAGATTTACCCTGTAAGTCTTTCTTGCTTTTGCTACAGGTATGCTACTGCACTTTGTCTCTCAGAAAATGCTATGCTGTGTCTCATCTTTACTACATACACCTAAGGGCAGGTGAGAGGAGAAGCAACACTAATCAGTCTGTTTCATATTGTGCAGGCATAGGAAGCCTGTTAAGCTACTGGTGGTGTTCACAGGCAAAGGAGAATCTGTTAATGACATGCCCCCACAGGTACCTAAGAGCTGCCTGGGAACAGAAGAGGAGAGGGGAGAGGACACATAACTAAAAAGAAGCTTCTGAACTTAGCTTGCTTCCCAAAAATGTTGTTAAGAAATGACTTGTGGGGGATGAAGAGCAGAAAATTCAAAGTGAATAATTCACTGCTGAATTCACTCTTCTGGTTTGTCTTAGTTCTTGTAGCCTTTTTTGTTATGTCTTGAAGTTATTAGTTGCCGAATTTTTAGTTGTTGTTTGGTTTGTTCTCAACATATTGTACCATATTTCACTGTACTCATTTGAGATGCGACTTGTGCTACATTAGTTGTGATCACTTGTCAGTGTTAATTATAGGTGTTCAGAATATGAACAAACCAAAGAAGCCACGAGCTTTAAAACTCTTGTCATCATGCGACAAGATTTATGAAAATGACAAGATTTAAGAAAATTAATATTTAGGTACATGACAAGACTTAAGAAAAAAAAATCACATGACAAGATTTAGTAAAGTGCATATTTAGGCACAATAGAAGAATGTTAAAGACTTTCTTCTGATATAAAAACATTTTGATCTCTGTATATTAACTAGACCACTGTATGATTTATTGGTTAGGTGAATTGTATACCCATATTCACTTATAACTGGTATATATCCATTTATGTTGTTAGATATAAAGGTTAGGATTCATATTACCTAGGTTTAGCCTGCCAAAGAAGCTAAGCGAACAGTCTGAGATACTCATCCAAGCTATCTCTGTCATGAATGGAGAGAAAAAACAGATGGATTATCCCAAAGACATTAGACAGCTATCTTTCCACAAAATCAACTGTTCTCCGAAAACTGTGATTTATTTCCATTGAAGGAAGTCTAAATAAAAGCTGACATTTAAAACATGCACTTGAACTCCTGTTCAGCTCTCTTAATTCTGTTTAGGGTGACCCATTTCTTACAGAGCAGAGCATCAGCCTATATAAAATTAATTGTTTATGAATACTAGCATCAATGTTTTTACAGTTCTAACTTTAGACCTATCAGAGATTTCACACATCAAAGGCCCTATCATTTACTGGAAGACAAGGAGTGCTGGGGAAGAAGTGTTAAAAGTAGAGACAGTCTGTTCTGGAAAGAACATGATGGCTCAGGCACTGCAGATAACCCACATTAAGGTCAGATTTCTTTTACCATCCAAACAAAAATTATTCTGGAAAATAAATGCTTCTTTAGGCAAAAGAGGCATTTCTGGAGTACGGTTTATTACATCTTTTCAGGTTTGTTTTTTGGTTTTGGGGGGGGGGGTTGTTTGGTTTGGCTTTTGTTTTGTTTTGTTTTTTTAAATTTGTTCCAATATAAAACAGAAGATTTAATGTTTTTACCTATTTAATAAACAGCTACTGAATTTAATATTACAATCTGATTAACAGTTACTTTGTCATACTTTTAATTCCAGAGATAAAATTGAAAAATCAGAACAGGAGATTCAGGAGTGATATGAAGCTTCAAGAACTTCCAAAAGGTTCTTTAAGAACTGAACACCTATAATATTTTCTTTGATTGCTTGCTGGAAGACTATGTGTGGAAACAGCGGAGTCCTGTGGTACTCCTGTAAAGACTGCAGCAATATAAGTAGTTTGGAAAGAGGTACATCTAAAACAAAGATCAGATGGGTATATATATAATAAGAAATCTATTTTTCATTCTTTCCTTTGTTCCTCTTTTTTTTGAAAGTATAGTCGAGCAGTTTGCACTCAACAATGTGTATTCTCGTATTTTTAAAATAAATATTTAAGTAACATAAAGTAAAATATAAATAGTGAACAAATTATAATTGTCATTTAAATTCAGTACATGCACAAGCATAATATATAACTATCAAAACCAATGTTTCCTAATTACCCAGGAGTCCAGAGTGGACTGTTTACTTAATTTACTTTTAATCACTTTATTTTGTATTTTCTCAGCTGTATATGCAAATGACATACACAATGTCACCTCTGGCATAGATGTGGGTGAAAGAAGGAAAACTATTTAATTGATTAAACTATTGATTGGTTAAATGGAGAACCTAGAGTTAGATTAAAGAAAAGATAGAAGTATACTGAGCATATTTAAAATAAGAAAAAATCTACAATGATACAAAAAAATCCTTTCTAAAATGTTATTGCGAGAATAAAGAAAGATAAAACTTCTCGACAACATGCAACACATCCATAATATCAGAAAAGAAGGAATTGATCTAGTTGATAATTTAATAAATAACTACCCAAATACAGAAAAAGTAGTTTATATACATATAATAAATATATTTATTGTAGAAGCTTGGTGCCTTTTCCTAAGGAGAACCTAATTTATTTCATTCAGTATAAAAATAAAAATCTCAACCCTTTTTCTGCCTTTCTCCTTCTTGCTTCATTTAGGAAATAAACTGTTTTCTCTTCAGTTTGCACAGCACAGAGCCTAATTGATCCTGAACTTCCGTGTGGAATATCAGCACTATTCTGTTGAATATGCATAGGAAAGAGACTGTATGAATCAAGACAACTCTTTAGAATATGAATTCTCCTGGTGAAAAAATGAGTTATGATGAAGAATAAAATGATCAATCGCTTTTCTTATTGTGGTGTAAATAAAATTTAAAAAAAAACCCAAAAAACAGTGTATGAGGAAACCAACATTCAGATCGTATTCTTATTTTGGGCCACACTTAGACATGTCTTAAGTTAGAATGATATTGCATCATGGCTTTAATGTTAGCCATGAATTATCTTCAGAATAATGACTTCATTACAGCTCTTTATGTATTTACTTTTTTTTCCCAGGAATTAGAGTTTTATTGAAAGCTAAAAAAAAAGTGGTTTAATCCCTGATTATAAATTATTATTAATATATTTAGCTGAACATAGCCTCAGAGAGACATTACTGAAGTCATACATGTCTCTTCTGATGAGACAAGATTAGTAATGTCTGTTTCCATCACTGACAGGATTTTAAACTCATAAATAAGCAGTCAAAACCTGCCTAAATGCTTATAATGATATTTAACTATTTTCATATGTATTTTAGCTGAAGGGAAATATTATGAAAAAATGAAGACTTTTTCCAAAAGAGAAGTTGGACAGCCTAAAACTTGACAAGATTTAAAATATTTCACTTTAAAAAAACAGAGAAACAGTTTCGTAAACTACCAATTACTTAACATACCTTTGAGAATATCAGCTGGACTCACTTTGAAATTTGCTAAGAAATATGTCGGAAATAGAAAATTATACATACCATTAGAAGGAGAAACTGCTGATAGGGTCCTTGGGGTTATAACGGACAGAAAATTATATGACCTTAACTTGACCAGTCTGTAACCGCAATAAAGAGGACAGTGCAGCATGGGTGGTAGATATCTTGAAAAAAGCTCTGTCATTCTACTTAATGGTATCAAAATCATAATCTGTGGAAGACTTGAAATACATCAGGAGACCAGACTGAAACCAGCTTAATTGGCATTAAGTGCTGAAACGATCGTGATTTGCAAAGGAAACAAGACACTACTCTGAATTGTGTTTTATACATCTAAATGCATGTAGATGTGTGTGTGTATTTATGTGTGTATATGTGTGCATGAATATGTCTGTGTCAGAGGGAAATACAACAGGTGAAACACCGCAATTTCTGAACTGTCTTGCGCATTGTGTCTTTAGCTTGTCTATAATAAAGGAGAGACTTTAAATTTGGACAGTCTGTTTAGCTGCATAAGAATTCTGGTTTTTTAATTGGAAGATGATGGTCTTTTGCTAGAAAAAAAACATCAGAGGATTGTCAGATATCTCAGCATGCTTGTTGACTTCACTAATTTCAAGACGAGTTGATACAATGAATTCTTTGATGTGGAGCTCAAAGCAGATTGTATCACTCCCATATTTTTTTTTATTTACTCAAAAAAATCCAGTTATATTTTTATTCCCTGTAGTAAAAAAATGTATTAAAGCAGACAGATATCAAGATAACCATTAAGTAAGAAGCTGACTGGATTTATCCCCTCAGACAAATTAAGATGTTCTGTAACCTACAGAACATCCCATGGATACAAACAGCTCAACTTTGGAATGCAAAGTCAGTCTGTTCCATGTTCTTCCAAAGTCATGGTATGGTAAATGGCTGATCATGTAATAAATGTGGATGTTTTGGAAATATCCCCAACACAGCAAGAAAATAAACACTTTGGATAGCAAAGAAAAAATATTTTTAAACATATTAAGCTCTTGTGCAAGCAGAAACAGAAAAATAGAAAGGCAGGAGAACTGTGAGTCACTACATGCAAGAATTCCATATGAATCAAACTGGTGCTGGAATTTGTGCATTTTTATGTTAAGTCCATTGCAGGAACTTTGTTTCATTGAGTTTTTTGAACTCAGGTGAGTAAAATGGTCCCGGAAGTCCCTAAAACGTTAATGTAACAATGAAATTAATCTTAAATTGAACATTTAGAAAAAGCAAGACGGCAAGCCTAGAACACTTTGGTGAAAAAGTTTTGAAGTTACATGCCTCTCCTGTCATGAATTGTTGCTTTTTGCCTCATTTTTTAATTATTGTATTTTGCACATTCCTAGGACTGGAAAGCCAGAAAGGTGACAGGTAAATGCAGAATGTAGAATGCACAAATTTAAAAAAAAAAAAAAAAAAGAGAAATTAGTAAGAATAATGACCTGCTTTGTACTCATTTTCTTATTTGTTTGGGGTCATATATATTTCAAGTCCTAGAAGTTGTAAAACAGAACTGTGTTTACAAGTATATTTTAAATGGTGAGATAATATTAAATCATGAATCACTTTCTAAAAGTGTAGTTAGCCTTAACTAATCTAAATTCTTTGACATGTACACCATTTTTTTTTAAAGAGAGGAAAACTCTCAGGCTCTTCTTAAAATGGAAGAAAAAGAACACTTAAAGAATATGGCCATTTCTTCTAAACATCTGGCTTAGAGTAAACTGAACATTCTTTTGTTTCATATATTGAAAAAAAACTCAGTAGAATTTTGACACACCTTTTATTATGCAAATATAGTTATGTTTATTTATAGCAATAGACTTATGAGGATGAAGCTGTTGCCGCACATAATGCTGTGGATATGTGGTGGCAATAATATGCTTTATTTTTACTGAAAAGATCTCCTTTTTTTTTTGCAGCAATATCATATCTATGTCTGTTGGCATGGTAGTCATAATTTACCTTACCTGGTGTAGAGTAGACATAAGAAAGACACTCTTTACTATGAGAGTGGTGAGGCACAGGAACAGGTTGCCTATAGAAGCTGTGGAGGCCCCATCATTGGAAGTGTTGAAGGTCAGGTTGGATGTGGTTTTGAACAACATGATCTAGTGAAAGAGATCTCTGCCCATGGCAGGGGGTTGGACTAGGTGATCTTTGAAGGTCATTTCCATTCCAAACCATTCTATGAGTCTGTCATTTTAGCTTTATCATTTCCTATGTCATAGTAGATGTATTTTATTATTTTCTACATTTTTTTCCCAAAGCAAGCTGTGCTGGTTTTGGCTGGGATAGAGTTAATTTTTTCATAGTAGATAGTATGAGAATATGTTCTGGATTTGTGCTGAAAACAGCGTTGATAATTCAGGGATGTTTTAGGAATTGCTGAGCCTTGCCAGTGAGTAGGCTGGGGGTGCACAAAACGTTGAGAGGAGACACAGCCAGGACAGCTGACGCCAACTGACCAGAGGGATATTCCACATCATATGACATCATGCTCAGCATATAAACTAGGGGGAAAGGTGGCTGTGGGCCACTGCTCAGGGGTAGGCTGGGCGTCACTCAGTGGATTGTGAGCAATTGTTTTCATTTGAACTTCACTTGCTTTTCTTGGGGTTTATTTCTCTCTCTTTTCATTATTTCCCTTTTCATTCCTCCTTCCTCTTCTTCTTCTTCTTCTTCTTCTTCTTCTTCTTCTTCTTCTCCTTCTCCTCTTTCTTCTTCTCCTCCTTCTTCTTCTTCTCCTTCTCCTTCTTCTCCTTCTTATGTTTTATGTTTTATTTTATTTTAATTAATAAACTGTTCTTATCTGAAACCTATGAGTTTTCTCACTTTTTCTGTTCTGATTCTCTCCCCTATCTTACTAGGGGGGGAGTGAGCAACTGGCTGTGTGGATTGAGTTGCCAGCTGCGGTTAAATGATGACACAGGCATATTGTATTACATAACCTGCTGTTCAGGGTAATACTTGCAAACTCACAGTCATTTTTAAAAAATGCACAGATGTTCCATGGCTTGTGTACAACTGTTGAACTTATATCATTAGAATAGCTTATATCATATACTGTCTTTTCTTATTCAGATAGAATGCAAATATCTCAAAGCCAGCTGATTTATGCATTTGTCAATATCAGTGCTCATTTTCAATCCCCTGCTAAGACTATTTACCATGTGATATTTCCAATTAGAAACTTTTTCTTAAATTCTATTATTTAGTTTCTAATATGGTGTATTTACAGACCAAGTGATGCTTTGTGTCTTTGTCTAGTAGGTGTATTCTATCTTATTGCTCCTTTGCTGACAGCTGCAGCAAGCCTGGCAAGCAATTACAGAGCACATTTAATTAAAATAATCAGGATTTGTAGACATGCAGTATCTGATGGGACAGCAGCATGAATGCTTATTGTGGGATTCCTTGACATATGCAAGATCTACTACTTCCAAACTGGTTTGAGTTCTTAAAAAAAAATCTCATTTTTGATGTATTCCATACATATTTTTGTTTAGTTTTCCTAAGTTTCTGTATTCACTTGCACTGACTCTGCCTTGTACCGGCTTACAGATTCATTCCTCTCTCAAACTAACTTTTTTTTCTCTAGGGTTTCAAGAACAATAGAGAACTTTTTCTTGAAATATTTATTTTAACCTGAGATCTGGATTAGGAATAAGTGCAATGGAGTCACAGAACTATACCTCTTTGTGCACCCAAGAGACATGCTGCTCTGGCAATTGTTCAAGCCTGTGTAGTAAATGAGGTTACTTTTTACAATCACTCTCATCTTTGCCTACTTATTGCTGTAGAAATTAGAAAGTCAATAATGAATGAGGCAGAGAATTGCGGGAACAGAAAAACTGTCATGGGTACATTGGAAATCCTAACGGGCATGACTCATACATAAAGAGTCATAGATGCAAAAGTTCTCACTCAGAACCTTTTCCTCATGGGTTGTCAAGCTGACCTGTACATGTTAACCAAATCCAAAATACTCCAGTATTATTAAGCTGCTGCTTCTACATGTTCATACTGACTCTCTATAGTCACTTTAATGCATTATGTTAATGGTAAACATTACTGTATTGCTCACAGTTCTATACAACAGTGCCTGCAACTTTTAGATATCTAACAGGGTAGTCTTCAAGGTGTCCAGAAACAGGATAGCTTTTTGCACAAAGTATCCATCAATATCAGGTTTCTTATATACAGGAAATGTCAATTTTTTACTTTTCACAGTGAAGATCTTTAATGTATCAAAACCTGTGAAACTTGTTACAGCCTTGGGCTTTCAAGTTTGAGAAATTTATATTTTTTCTGCAGCTTTTGCATGCCACAGTTCCTGGCTTTATAGAATTGTGTGTTTTCAAGAACAATGTTCCAAACCTGGTTTATTTGTGTTGTGTTTACCAGTTACCTTATATAGACAATGATATCCTGGCCTTCAGGACTAACAAAATCATATTCATTGCTGAATGCTGAAGATAAATGTTGCCCACTTATTAACTTGGAGAGGATGAAGGTGTAGATTCAGGTATAACTAATTTATAGCAGCCTCAAAGAAAATGTCTGCACAACTCACGTTGGTGTCTTTTTAGCTCATGTTAGATCTTAGCTTTAAAATACCTCATTTAAAGAATGTTTGTTAGCTGAATAGCCTTTGTAGTCCAGGGATTATCAAGACTGAAAACTTTCTAGATGCAAGGTAAAAATGCAAGCAATTTGCCATGCTCGCATTGTGTTTATCATACATAAATTACAGAGGGTAACACTGTCCTGGTTATGTCTTTATGCATTTCATTTTCATGAAAAACCTTACTGTAAAGCATACCATGTAATGGGTCTCTTGTAGAGCTGTGTGCAGTTTGATGATATGTTTTATGTTCGTTTACTTTGGGCATTAGGAAGAACTGAACTGAGGCGTTCGCACAAACCGCGGATTCCCCCGTAGATTTGTCTTAGAACGACTGTGTGTCTGCTGAGCATTTCAGACTTGTCGTTTTAGTGGCCAGGAAGCGGTCCAGGAGGACAGCTTTCCAACATCTAGGAGGCTGGCAAAATCAAAGCTCTCATTAGGACAAGCTTTTCACTGGGGGGATGAATAGATGTCGTCATTGTTTGCCTTTTCTACCGCACTGTGATTACAAAAATATTTGTGTTATGTACCTCATCTGGCTATTCACTGCTTGGTAGAGCCCATCTGTGGAGAAAAAAAAAAAAAAAAAGTCAGAGATTTCAGTTTTTCCAGTTCTAAAGGCATTGCTGCTGAAAACATACTGCCAAAACATAACAATTTGGGGTCAAAGAATTTCCAAAACAAATCTGTTAGTCTCTCTTCTTCTCTTTATTTATATAAGGGATTCAGCTGGTGACAACAGCAATATAGGGTCATTGGACCTGCCACGATATCTGTGAAAGGCCTTCAAGGCCTCTTCAACTGAAACATTTCTTTTCCACATATTGATTTTGTTTAATGTGTTTATCCTGTCCCTAAAGATAAAATTTATAATTATATAAGCTTTTTCATGTTTTAAAAGTCATATTTACTTCCTCATGCACGTGTCATGTCTCATGCATGAGAAACCTTATATTTCACATCGCACTTAAGTACTTCAGTAAACATTAATACAAATCTAAGTATGGTGCATTTAGAACAGTTTTAGAAATAGAAGAAAGAAAATAGCTGTGATGTTAGCTAAGTGAAAAAATACATTCTACTTCATATGCTGTTGCTTTTAGACCTGTTATAAATGTCTTCGAGGTCAGGAAAATCAATTAGCAAGAAGTTAGCATGGGATTCCACCAAATAACTTTCCTTTAATCTCCTACCAATGCATCATACTTTGTCAGATTATTCAATAAAATTAGTAAAAAGTAGGTTGTCTAAAGCTCTAATAGCCTGGATTTTCAAGACAATTGGTATAATAATAGACATGTTATAAGTCATTATTTTGTTCTTTTTGCATCACTGTTGCACTAAACTGTTTTAATGTTAACATAAAAAGATGTAATCTAAAATTATTAAAGAAGCTTATTTGTCAAGACTGGTTTCACCTGTGTATACCAAATGCTGAAGTCAGGAATGAGAGCTTTAGGTGACCATCAGAGATCTATTAACATTGTAAATTGTTATACAGCTCTTCTTATACTGATAGATTAAGGCTTTTACATAACCTCAGTAAAGTTGAACAGATGAATCACAACTGATATTCCAAAAGAAGCATTTTTCTTAAAAATAAATATTTCCTTGCTTTTTAGGAGTAGAAGAAGAAAATCCTGCACCATCATTTTTCACCTTCATTTGTAGACAATTATTTGACACACTAGCATTATCTTAAGGACTAATTTCATTCCCTAAACAGATGGAAATCAACATCAAGAGTATTACTTTAGTGCAAAAATATTTCTGTTGTCTTCACATTTTAAGGCAAAGTTGTACGGTAAAATCCACCGCCATTTTAACATCAAATTTTGCTTATGTCTGAATTACATTTGACTCTTCTGATCAGAGGCAGCCTGAAACATGAGAGTGGAAATAGCTGGGATCTGCAAGTATGGGGAACTTATGTAGCCTTTGTACAACAGTCTCTAGCTTCCAAATCAAATGGGGTTCTCACTAAAACATTAAAATAAATAAAGAAAAAGTTTTATACTACTTTCTGACATATAGCTATGAGTTCACACTGAAACAGGACTCTTAGTTTCACATTTTTACACTGTATGACAACTTCATATCTCACTGTTGCAGTATCACTCAGATTTGACACTTAGGCAAAAAATTCAATTCAGACACCTGATTACAAACCAAATCACACCAAACTTTTTTGCATAAACCTCTTTCCTAGCCAATTTCACAGCCCTGAGTTTCAACTAGGCTGTTACCATCTAATTTTCTGTGATCATCTTACTCAGCTATTACAACACCTTTTTCTGCATGAAAATAATGATGAGTACAAACTCATACTGTGGATCTGTACTTACAAAACCACTGTAAAATGTATTGTCTTACATATTGTTCAACCATATTTGCCTTTATCCTCATTCCCAACTCTCTGTCCTACACAATGATAATTATATGCTTCATGGCTCCACACTGAAGGCCAGCTTCCTCATTTAAACCAGGATGTCAGCCACCAGTTAGGCAGATTGCACTGCTGGGTGACACACTTAAAAACATACTCAGCACCCAATTTCCTAGACAGATCTGACCTGTTCTTACACCACATTGCATGAGGTCACCTTTCTGAGGAAAACCGATTTCAGATAACAAGTGCTCTGTTTTTTTAGGTGGCTGTAATTTAGGTTTAGGTATGTAAAAGGTAGGTCTAAAAATCAAATGAAGTTAGATGACATCTAAACAGTCCTCCATGGTCAAAAAAACAACAGAGCAGAAATGATGAAGAGATCATCCCTTCTTCAACTCCAGAAATGAAGTGTATCATCCTTTGGGAGTGTCTGTCTCTTTCACTAACTGTTAAAGGAACTTGGATATTATATTACCTATGCATTTTTAATTTTCAGAAGCAACCCGATTCATACATAACAATTATTTGACATACATTAGCATTAATAAATAAATAAATAGATTAATTTTGATGATGTTGTACAAACCAGGGGAGGTGCGACATTAAAGCGTAAACTCATGACTTTCATATACCTCCAGATTTCTTTTATAGTGCTGTAGACATTATCACTAAGGCATTAAGCACTGTAGTGCTGAACTCTGAATTCAGTCTTTCCTAAACATCACTGACAGCATTTTACTATTTAGCTACTGTTTGATGAATGGTTGATTATTTTCCACTCATTCATCATTTAATTTAGATTTTATTACAAGGATGTATTTTGCTACTGCAGAGAACCCAAAATACAAATAATGATAAGACATTATGTGAAAGTTTAATATGACAACTGTTATGTTTCATAAACTCTAAACTTGACATATATAGAGACATTTGAAGTACTATGTTTTCAGTGATTTATTTTCAACTCTAAAAAACCTGTGTACACTTCCTGAGGACAAAACTCATATTATCCCATTCCTCTGGAAAATGTTTCAGGATATTCTTCACATATCAATGAAGACAGGGTTTATTGGGGAACTTGATAGAGAAAAAAAGATCAAAATGGACTAATGAAGTGCTTTAGCTGTAGGAAATTTATCTTGGATCAATTTTTTTCATACTGGCTAATCATAATTGCTTTAGCAACCGACAGTAGCTTCAGGTAGATATGTTGATTATTTTGAAGAGAAGGATCAATTAAAATGACATAAAAAATAATTGATGAAAAGAGAAAAACATAAAAGTTATTTTTCTGCTGGTTGGAGCTTATTAGTATCATATTGCACTATATTTTGCTTGAACTCAAGTTAGACTCTTGATTTCTGACTCGAAGTACAGAGTCAAAGATGCAAAAGTCCATTTGATAGAAAAGATATGTATTGTAATATTTATGCTGTAAAATAAAAAGAAACTATAATTCCTAATTCTTCTTGGAATGTTTCAACTTCCCCGAAGCATTATTATAATCTAGTCCTTGTTCAAATAATCAGAAAATTAAAAACTCCATCTGTGTAAGATTTTACACTATTGAAGTGTAAAAACTTAAGTTTTAAGCAAATAAATGAAAATAGGCTAGTTATATGGATTTAACATTTTTAATAGATTTCTATTCTATATTTAAACAGAAAGTTTCATAGTGGGCTGTTATATTTTTGTGTCTAATTCTGAGTTTTCCCAAAGAAGAAGGGAATCTGTATTATACAGATAAAATCTGTATACTGCTTTTAAGAAGTTCAGAAGCTCATAAGAAAGAAAAAAAAGGTAGATCTGAGTAAATAGAATCATAGAATCATAGAATCACCTCGGTTGGAAAAGACCTTTAAGATCATCAAGTCCAACTGTTAACCTAGCACTGCCATCCCACCACTAAACCATGTCGCTAAGCACCTCATCTATCCTTCTTTTAAATACCTCCAGGGATGAGGACTCCACCACCTCCCTGGGCAGCCCATTCCAGAGCCTGACAACCCTCTCGGTGAAGAAGTTTTTCCTAATGTCTAGCCTAAACCTGCCCTGGCGCAGCTTCAAGCCATTCCCCCTCGTCCTATCATCTGTTACCAGGGAGAAGAGGCCGACCCCCACCTCGCTACAGTCTCCTTTCAGGTAGTTGTAGAGGGCGATCAGGTCTCCCCTCAGCCTCCTCTTCTCCAGGCTAAACAACCCCAGTTCCCTCAGCCGCTCCTCGTATGACTTGTGTTCCAGACCCCTCACCAGCTTGGTTGCTCTCCTCTGGACCTGTTCCAGCAAGGCAACATCTTTCCTGTAGTGAGGGGCCCAAAACTGAACACAGTATTCGAGGTGGGGCCTCACCAGCACCGAGTACAGGGGCACGATCACTTCCCTACTCCTGCTGGCCACACTATTCCTGATACAAGCCAGGATGCCATTGGCCTTCTTGGCCACCTGGGCACACTGCTGGCTCATATTCAGCCGGCTGTCAATCAGTGTAGTTTTATCCTGGAAAGTTGTTATAGGTTACTTCTGAGGCAAATTTTTCTGTGTATTTCTGCAGTACTAAATTATTTGACCTTACTTTTGATTTCTTCCATATATCAATCCTTAGGGGCAGGTAAACACTTAGAAGAGTTCCTAAACCGGAAGACGTCTAACTCAGATGTGTTATATGACTATCAGAGCCCTCAGTTCTGTTATAGCAAATCCAAAATCTTAAGTTGCTGTTAAGTACACAATAAACCAGTTTAATTTTTCCCTGAATGGATGTTGAACACCGTATTAATGAATTACGCCAGAGGGCAGCTTCTGAACTACCCTCTCTCAATTGTTCCTTACCATCATTGTTGAACAATGGACTGCGAGCATCCAAGTGTACTTTTGTTTGTCCTAAAATAAATGAATAGTCCTACACAAATGTGTCAGATACTATTTCTTGTTGCTTCTCTGAAACAATTCCATCCACTTAGATCCTATTATTCTGTGCCCTTCATAGGCTTAATGTGTGTGAACAAGTCAAGAATGGGTGCAATTTCAAAATATTAACCTAAATGTTAACAGACTTAGTTGCAATTTATTTTTATTTCATTAGATTTTTATTACCCTTTTATTATATCTTACACTTTTATACAGATATTATTTTATCTCTATATTATTTATATTATTATATAATGTTAGCAGATGAAAGAAAAATGAGATACATATTTAGGTAAAATTCATATGTACTCAAAAATTGAAAACATGATGTTCATATGAGCAATGATAACTTGTATAACACATATATGAAGTATACAAATAGCATTTCTTCATCTGCCCTATTGAAAGAATCTAGTATGGTTTATTGAAAGTAGAGTTGTTTATGCAACTTTCTTGATTCATGTAAAGCTAAATTTTATCTTCTCAGCTTGTCTCTATTTTCTCAGTAGAAAAGCTTTCTAACAATTATCTTCCTTTTTAATCTTCATTTTAAATATATATTGGTTCTGATACTATATTTCCCATATTGTCTTTGACTTAAAGAGTTTTGCAGAATAGGATATGTCTTATGCTTGAGGATATAAGGTTATTGTACAATTACAATGAGTTTTGGTGAACTGACTACACTCTTTCCCTAAGGCATACATCTTGAAACCATACAACCCAAAAATGGTATTCACTTCTAATTCCACCCCTCCCCTCTGCTGAATTAGCTAGTGATCATGTTATTTCAAATTGAGAGGGAAGCACGCATAACCTAACCTAGATGCCTAGACATTATTCCTTTGTGTCAGGATTTCTTTACAAAGGCTCAAAATAACCCTGCAGAATTTCTTTCTCAGCAAAGTGATTTCTAAGTTGACCATAGCTACTTTTACTTTCTCTCCTTAAGGACAATCAAAGTCTTCATCCTCTAGTGCACACTTAAACTCCCAATTTGAAGTATCATGAACTAAATCAGTTTTCAAATTAAAGCACAAAAGATTCAGAATTCTGCTGAAAATATGGTCATAAAACCAAAAATGTATTTTAAAATAAAATTGCTTGCTTCCAAATTTTCTACACAGAGGATTTTCCTAAAGCACAGACTGCTGTCCTCTCCGGGAAGATTTTAAAATCCTTTGCTGTTGAAGAAGCTGTAGTGAAAGTCAGTTTCTAATCATACCATCCACAATACATCAGATGGCTTTGTGAATGTTAGATTGTGAAGGACACCTATTTTCCTTTCCAGTAAAAAAAATGTATCATGTGGTACAAAAAATGTTGAGTATGTAGGTGCAGTATGAGTACCTCTAACTTTGGGTTGCTAGGGACTCTTACCTCATGTAAGATGGGCGTTTTCAAAATGCATTGTTCTTGCAGAGAAATCAGAAATACAGTTACTCTGGGAAGTAAATTCAGCAGAAAAAAACTTCTTCTATCATAGTTCTGGCTTTGAAGTCTTGTTGGTTTTCACATCACAGACTCCTTCTTGAAACTGAGCCTTGAAGAGAGATGTTCTATATTATTTACTATGGAGACTTTATCAGTATGCTAAGAATAGTCAAAGTTTGACTTCGATTATGTCTTGTAAATCCATCTAGATTATAATAATTTGTTTAGCTCTTCTCCTAAGAATCATATCTAAAGAGTACTACAGTGAATCCGAGTACAGGGACATAGACAAAAACTGAGCAAAGCAAAGCTGACTGAGAAATGCAGGTCTAAAAGTTAAAAAAATATAAGTGTTTTCTGATCAAATGTACTGTGTTTTTAAAACTCAATCCCACATTAATATCAAAAATAGAGAAGTTCATTTCCTTGAGGAAAGGAACTCTAGTAAAAAAGGACTTAGGGAAACCAAAAGTATATATATTTTTTATTTACAAACTACTTTATGCCTTTTTTTTCAACAAACCTTTTACCTCCTGCTTTTCCCTCTATCTGCTCAGCCTCTCACTCCTTCAGTTCCCAAAGTCAGGTTTAGTTGTCTGGCTGCCGTCCTGGAATGTTCTTGTGAATCTTACTTTCTCTATACTAAGAGTAAGGAAAATCAACAAGATCTTTCTACATAAATATATGGGAGAGCTGTAATTTTAATTTTCCTGAAAGAATATTAATTTCAGAGTATTTTTCCTCCAGAAAAAAAATTAATATTTTTTTTATTTTATTTCAAAACACTTGAAATTCTCTTTATCTCTGTGATCGTTTCTCCTTGTATTTTCCAGATTTCATTGTTTTCCTAAGACACAGTTCTCTTAAGGCTTATTGTCTCAGTCCTTCTGTCCTGGTTTCAGCTGGGATAGAGTGAATTTTCTTCATAGAAGCTAGCATAGTTCTGTGGTTTGGATTCAGTATTAGAAGAATGTTGATAACACGGTGATGTTTTTAGTTGTTGCCAAGTAGTGCTCAGACTACTCAAGGACTTTTTGAGCTTCTCCTGCTCGGCCAGGTGCATAACAAGCTGGGAGTACAGCACAGCTAGGACAGCTAACCCAAACTGTCCAAAGAGTTATTCCATACCCTATAACATCATGCTCCGGGGGAGTTAGTCTGTCGGTTTGCAGGGAGAGTGATCGCTGCTCGGGGACTATTGCGGCTCAGGGAGCGATCGCAGCTTGGGATGGGCTGGGCATCGGTCGGTGGGTGGTGAGCAATTGCATTGTGCATCATTCGTTTTGTATATTCTGTATATTCTGTTACCATTCTCATTATTACTATTATTATTATTTTCTTTTATTAAACTGTCTTTATCTCAGCCCACGGCTCTAACCTTTTTTCTCCTTCCCGATTCTCTCCCCCATCCCACTGAGGGAGGGGGGAGTGAGCGAGCGGCTGCGTGGTGCTTAGTTGCCAGCTGGGTTAAAGCACGACACCTTCTTACAGAGGTCTGAATGGCTGACATCCTGGATTCCAGAAAATGTACTCCCCAGCTAAAGTTGTCAACCACCAGTGTTTTTTTGGCAATAATGGTAAACTCAACCAAAGGATGGTACTAACTGTATTCCCTCAAGACTTGGGTCCTCTAGTCCAAAGTAATTTATTTTTGGTTTTAAAGGCAAGAACAAAGAAATATGTTTTGAGTATTGGTACTGTAAAGAAATTTAACGTAATTAGGTCTGAGATGGCAACAAAGAAATTCAGTCCAGCATAAAAAGAAACACCAAAGCACCTTTAAGGAGAAAACACCTTTAACTTAACCCCAAAATTATACTGATCCCAATTCCCTGCCATTTATGACAACTGTTAATTAGTTTGTTCTGTTTACCTTTGGAAGGTTCTCAGACAGTGGCACTGGCAAACCAAAATAGGTAAGCACAGGACAAAACCCAAAATGATAAAAAACACCAGGGAAGACAACGTGATACACCATAAGGCTGTGCTGCCATTCTGTGGGACCTGGACAGGCTGGAGAGGAACATGATGAAATTCAACAAGGGCAAGTGTCAGGTGCTGTACCTGGGGAGGTTTAATCCCATGCACTAGTACAGACTGGGGGCTGACCTGCTGGGAAGCAGCTCTGCCAAGAGGGACCTGGGAGTCCTGGTGGATGACAAGCTGACCATGAGCCAGCAGTGTGCCCTTGTTGCCAAGAAGGCCAATGGTATCCTGGGGTGCATTAAGAGGAGTGTGGCCAGCAGGTCGAGGGAGGTTATCCTCCCCCTCTACTCTGCCCTGGTGAGATCCCACCTGGAGTACTGTGCCCAGTTCTGGCCTCCCCGGTTCAAGAAAGATGAGAAACTCCTAGAGAGTCCAGAGGAGGGCTACAAAGATGATTAGGTGACTGGAGCATGTCCCCTATGAGGAAGGGCTGAGAGAGTTGGGCTTGTTTAGCCTGAAGAAGAGAAGACTGAGAGGGGATCTCATCAATACATACAAATATCTTAAGGATGGAAGTCACGAGGATGGAGCCAGACTCTTCTCAGTGGTGCTCAGCGACAGGACAAGAGGCAATGGGTACAAACTGAAGCATAAGATGTTTCAGTTCAATATGAGGAAAAACTTCTGTACTCTGAGGGTGACGGAGCACTGGCACAGGCTGTCCAGGGGGATTGTGGAGTCTCCTTCTCTGGAGATATTCAAAGCCCGCCTGAATGGTGTCCTGTACAACCTGCTCTAGGTGAACCTGCTTTAGCAGGAGGCTTGGACTAGATGATCTCCTGAGGTCCCTTCCAATCCTTGCCTTTCTGTGATTCTGTGATTCTGTGAACATATGTAAGCACATGGTCCTCATCTTTAATTGAAAAGGAAAGCAAAAACTATTCATTGGAAAACTGAGTTGGAGAAGAGGGGCTGAAAGGAAGGAAAATACCTTTTCCCCAGAGTATATTGTTTATATGGATGTTAAATGAAATAGGAAAGAGTAGGGGACAGCAGGGCAGGGCAGGCAAAACGGGAGAAAAAGGGAGAAATGTGTGGAAAAGGGGGGGGAAAGGTGGTCAAGGGGGGGCAGGAAATGGGAAAAAAGGTGGGGAAATAAGAGAAAAAGGGAAAAAGAAAATAAATTGGTTGAATGATACAAAAAAATTGTTTATTAGAGAAAAAATATGGTAGTATTAAACAAAATCACAGGGAAAATCCAGGTGACAAACAACTTTTGAATTAACTATCTTTTTTTGGTAGTATTTAATCATAAAATCATAGTGGAAAGGTCTTGATGTAGATAATACTCTGCATTATAGTGCAGAGAAAAAGGCATTTCAGTGTTTTTAGATAGAAAATACCATGAGATTGGGAACAAAGCATTTTATTCATAGTTAGTATCTAAAACACTGTCATTTCTGTTTTTTCATTGACAGAATTTATGTATTGTTCTTAGTCACATTAATAAAGGTAGATGTACACATCATAAGAAAATGTGTTCTTATCAGGCACTACCTTAGCATAGATACAGTGTGACATTTTTTCTATAGATCAAGTAAAAAAAAAAGACTAAATATGAGTTAAGAGGTGAGAATTAAGTGAAAGGGCCATATGTTACTGGAAAAAATTAAACAAAAAATTATTGAAAAACCCAGTTTAAAAGCACAATTTGTAGAGTTTTAGGTACTAAGATGAATGGGTTTTACAGCAATATAAAAATTTCAAGGATCTATATGATAAGCCTGTTAACTTAGCAGTGTAATTATATAGCTGAGGAGTGATGAACACAGAGCTTCCACTTTAGAAAGACTGAGACTGTGTGTGAACAGCAAAAAAGGTTATTCTATGATTCTATGATTCTATTTGATATGACCATTATGAGTGAAAGCAACTGAATAAAAAAAATTTATATTTACTGGGAAATATTTATCTAGTCATCCTTAAGAAACTTTTAAATGAAGTGAGAATGACAAGAGAGCTCTCCAAAAGTTTCTTTAAAGGACAGTGTTTTCTTTAATGCCTACTTTAGGACTCTCTCAGATTAAGTTTAGCATAAATTTAAAAATTAGTGGATTAATTTAAAAATATAGACTAAAAGGCTTTGTACAGAAAAAAAATAAAATGTTTCCATTTCTTTACAAGATAAATTCATGCCTTGTTAGATGAAGGCAAAAGTCAAGAAGTATCTTAGATATTAGTTTGAAGAAAGAAAAAATATAAAAATTCTACTTTAAAGATTGTTCAGGAATTTTCCACATGGAGAAAAATAATTTAAATATGCTAAACAGTAATATCTTTTCCTTATAAAAAAGACTAGTTATGCCACTGAGCTAATGAGAGGATGATAAAAGCTAACTTTGAATGAAACCATGCATGAAAAAATGATGTTTGTGTTCTCAATGAAGTGATGGAAAAGAACATTAAAACATCTCCTTGAGCTGAATAAGACATTTTACATTCCTTTGTCCTCCAATGCTTGATTTAACAGCACTCTGTACTTGCATAAACCAACAATAAGGCAAGCAACTAATACAACAGAAAACAAATGAAGCTTCTACAACAGGATCAGAAGGAAGCAACTTTCCAACCCACATATGTCATGATTAGATGAATGTGTAACACAGAAAGTATATTTAAACCATTTTTTTCTAGAAAATATTTTAATGGGGGTAATAAAATGTTATTATCACTGAAGACATTAACAGCATCTGCAGATAATCTGCTTTGCTTCTATTCTAGAATAAAGAACATGAATTAATCTCACAAAAATGCAAAGATGAATTCAATAATTTACATTCTTTCCTGATATGCAGTTATTTACTCCCTCTTATGCATTTTATGCTAAATTGGATAATTTAACCTTTATGGTAGCATTCACTTAAGCTAGCTTAAGATTGTTTACATTAAAACAGGGTTCATTCTACTGAATGCTAGAGGTTGGATTCATTGCACCTTCTACAAGTGAGGTACAATAAAAATATCTTAGACAGTTTCCACTCCCACTCCATGAAAGGTAGATTTGTTTAAAAAGTGTGTCCTCTGTTCAGATGCTGACTTCAGGGTGAAATGAATCAGTCCCTGGGCAGACTGACTGTATTGGCTCTATCTCCACTGATTCTAATGAGGACCCAGACAGACACATCAGAAGCAGACATTTTCCTTCTAGGACTTAGTCCAGATGAATGTGTGCCAAAATATCATAAAGCTGGGTATTTAATTTAAGATTGTGCAGGCTCCTTATAGACACTAGAGACAGTTAAGGTAATATCATATTTGAGGACATATGACAGAAAAGTCTAAACAGTTAGCTCTGACTGGTCACTTTATCTTTTAGATAGCTGTACTTAGCATTAATTAAAACATTTAATTTTATTCTTATATGGTTATATGATTATCTGCTTATATTATATACTTATAGGACTTGTTATTATTCTGAGAAATAAAGTATACAGTGCCTTCCAAGGGGAGAATGACTTTAACAACACAGTTCTTATTGGAGATCTCAATAGTGAAGAGTACAGCAGAAAAAAAAAAACCACAAAGAAAAAATAAGAAACAACTATTTATTGGTCAATGTTTTCCATTTTGTTGTTTTCTCTCACCAAAAAAATATCTCACCCCAAAAGCATGGCTAGAATATCTGGGTGCTAACACAATGGTATGTGTATCACTTAGTTTGCTTCATGAGAGGAAAAAAGTAAAAAAGGGATATTCACTGCTTGTTTTGCTTCTTTCTAATTATGGATTGTTTTTCATACTTAGGGTTACATTTCTCAACAGTCAAAACATAAAAACACTCCCACAAATCACCAATGGGAATTCTTCTCCCTTTCACTCAGAATCCATTCTTGCAGGATGCTCAAAGTTGTTGACCCCATCTTCTAGGTAGAAATAGAATCCACCTCTTAGACAGCAAGAGAAAATCAAGAAATGACCTCCAGACTTCCTAACAGGGTTATATTCTCCTTTAGAATCTTCATAGAAATATAGCTTTAAAACCTAAACTTGCAAAATCCAAAGACAGATATTTTATTGAAAAAGATATACATTTTCTCTGATGTCTAAGGGAAAAATGCTATAATCTGTATCATAAAATAGGGACAGCATAGAAGTAAGTTCTAAAGTGATGACAAATTTAGGCAAATGGCTTTATCTTTCTGAGTGCTTTTCTATCTCGAAGGAATCATCTTTATGTCAGATGAAGTCAAATGCAAAGTAATTTCCAGGATAGAAAACTAAGTTGTGTATGATTATAAAACAAATAGAGGAATGATTGGTACTTTCCATTCACTATGTTTTTGATTGAACAGCAAAAGTCTGAAATGATTTTTACTTTACATCTGACAATATTCCCAGAGCAACTTACAGAAGCCCATTTGTTAAAGGCTGCAAGAATCACATGACTTGCATAACCAGCATATGTTACAGTATGTGTTTTGATTTGGACTTTCAATGTGAAAAATGCAAGTATTATAAAATGCATTTGAGGTGCAGACATTCAATGATTATTGCAAATGAAACTTATGACATCCTGAGAAATTAATTTAGGTATTTTATTATCTGTATTTAAGTTTCCTGTGATGACATTAAAGGAATACATTTCAAAATGAATACATTTATAAACTTACTCCTAAATTTTTGGCCAATTTTAATTTAACTGTCAAGAAATAATCACTTTTAAAAGTGTAAAATTAAAGTGACAATTAAAAAATGTATTCTACATATGTATTACTGTTCTGTGCAGATCAAAATCTTTGAAGAAAAAAAGCAAGTCAACAGTGCAGTGAGCTTTTAGAAATTACGGCTTTAAATACAAGTATGTGTTTGTCATAACCTTGTTCTGGTTCTACAGTAGGGAAAAGATACCCTCAAATCTCCTGCTGGAAAAAAGAATGTAAAGCATATTTAATACTGCATGATGCAACTATAGCTAAGTAACGTAACTACAGCAGGTTGCTCAGAGAGGTTGTAGAGTCTCCAGCCTCTACATATAAAAAACTTAATTGGACATCATCCTGAGCAACCTGCTGCAAGTGACTGTGCTTTGGGAAGTGGTAGTTGCCTGGACAATCCCCAGAGGTCTCTGCCAAACTCAACCATTCTGTGATTCCATAGTTCTGATTACACTAAGGTTAACTAGTCATCTCCTTGGTGGCATTTGGTTTTACAGAAAAGATTATTATAGGATATTGATGCAATTAATGCAAATTTTGAAGAAACTAGCTTCTCAGCATTCTATAACAACCATGTGGGCTGTGACTACCCTGGAGTCTTTTGATCTACTACAGAGATTTATGCCATTGGGTTTAGCAGAATAAATAGATCATATACTGACAATGTCATCTGTCACACTTGATGACAGCAAAGGAAAGATCAGACTCCAGAGTCTTGAGTTCTACCTGAGAAGTAAAAAAGTTCAGAATTCATAATCTTACATCTCTCATTAGCTTAACAGAAGTTATTTTTCCTGTCAGTTTGGCCTCCAGTTCAGATAGGTTGTTTCTCTCTGAAGACCAGTCCTACACTCTTTTCTCTTCACTTCTGGTATGAATCAGAGGGATTTGAAAGAAAGGGGAATAAAAGTCTCTAAGTTCTGTCTAGCCCACAAATTTCCCTGCAATGTTCATATTGACTGTTTCTTCCCTTTTTGCAGAAACATGCAGGAACTATAAGAGGTGAAGAGTGTTCTCTTAGGAAAACACATGTTCAGAGCAATTTACAGAGGCCTGCTGTATATTAACAAGTGGAGCCAAGTAAAGAATAAGATCTTTACAGGTTCTAGCTAATCTGATCTACATGTGCTTTCCTGTGTAATGAGATGTTTCAAAGACAAAAGGCTTGACAAAAGGTGTCCTCTCTGACTTTAACTCCATGCTGCAAAGTCTCATGTGAATAGGTGCTAGTTTATATTTAAGTGACTATATTTTTTAAAAATATAAAACATAAACATTACCTGCCACAGTTTCAGAACTGCAGAAATTGTTACAAAATTTTCAGAAACTATTTAGATTGAGGCAGAAAGTTGACATTCAAAATTTTTAAGCCAACCATACTGCTACAGACTGGTGGAATTATAAGTGATCACTTGGCTTATTATGAGAAGTATCAGGCAAAGTGAATAATAAGTAGTGCTTATCGCCCTTAGTCTAATAAACAATTGCTCTCTGTTTTTGTATTCCAGCCATGATATTGAAAATTACATTTTTCTTATGTCTTTCTTCATCTATTAATTTGTGAAGCTTCCCTTGATAAATGCTCTCACAAAGATCAACAGAAATCAAAATCAAATCCAAGAAATTGTGCTAAATTCTCATTCAATACATGAATAATTCAAACTGAAAGGTCAAATGTTCATTTTGAAGAAACTGGGATGAAAATGGCTTTCTAAAGTTTTCAGGTTGTCATAACAGAAGATACACAAGATATGTAATAGTATGGACCAAAACATAATTGAAAATACTCCACTCATTCTGGGTGATAATACAACGCTTAGTTTTCCTCTAGGCCAAAAATCCTCTTGGATTTTGGCAGGATGCTCAAACAGAGTCCTGAATGCTGATGACTTAACAGTGATGCAAAGGATTCAGTGTTATCATGAGATGGCAAAATATTCTGGAGCTATTCTCTTTCACCTCATTGTTTAACATGGATATCACAAGTTGATTCTTGGTACGCTATATCACACGTATTTGTAAGATTTATATAATTATGCATTTTTACTCATCACAGTGGTGTTTAAGCCTATTCATTTGGATTTTATTGTACTGCTTACCCCATCTGATGATCAAAAAGCTAACACTTTTGCATTCATTTCTAGATGTAGAGCTATAGGTGTTTATTTTACTTATATTCAACCATCACTGAATTTAAATTATTGTCCACCTAGACCTATTACCACAGTATACAAAACAGATCATTAAAAATTCTTTGTAGTTAATTAACGTTGACATCTAATAATGCCTCTATATAGTAATTGCATTTTCATTATATCCTATGGGACACACATATCCAGTTTGAAAAGCATGCTTAGTAGCTCTGCTAAAGGAAAAGGAATTTGTTGCCTTTATATATTTTTCTTTTTTTCTGTTGTTTTTTTTTTAAATTGAAGTAAGAACAATTGGAAATGAATTATTGCTTTCCAATTTTAGTCTCATCCCCCTGATAACAGGTTTCAAAGAGTGTAATTTAAATGCTAACTTTCACAAACCTGAAACTGTGAAGGCTAAAATTGACAGCAATCTACCTTTCACTATACTTATTGTTGACCATAATTGATTTTGATTTGGGATCTTACAGTAGCATTGGACACAACTGACCCTATGAATTGTTCAGACCACCTGGAATATTCTCCTTTGATCTCTTAAAACTGGTAATTTCTCTGTCCAAAATCTTTTACTCCTGCAGAACCAGCATTCAGTTACACAGTGAAGTTAAACCATCTCTCATATAAACTAAACCTGATGTCTCTCTTTGTCTAGTATTAAGTCATGCAGAATGTGCATATTGAGGTACAGAAGATCTTGTTTTCTTGATCTAGTCTCTCTTCAGGGTGCTTAAGATTCCTCTCCAGTGAAAAGAATTAATATGGAGATAGCTGTGTGCTTGGTTCCTGCCATAATATGCAGGTAGGAAGATGGGGACAGGAACCAGGAGTAGTTGTGGAACACGAGCACAAAAAGTGTCCATAGTTACCTGTTATGTATTTATACTTCTTTGTTTATTTGTTTGATAAATGTGCCGGTTCATACAAGAGTTCTGTTTCATAACATTTGCAGTGGATAGGTTAAAAAAAAAAAAAAAAAAAGTCTTCAGAAAGGGATTTTTCAATTAAATTCTTGTTTGGTGAGAACTCCTGAAAACTCATGACCCATATCTGGAATTTTAGTTGGTGACAATTCCCAATGTTCTGTAAAATTTGCATTAGCCTAGCACCTCCACTCAAGTTCTAAATCTATTCTGCTAAGTATTGCACAATTACATAAAAAGTACTATTCCTAGATCTCTTACAATAAAAAGTCTTCATTGTAGACAAATAAGTGGCTTGGATATCCTGAATACTTTACTGTTAGTAACTTAACATTCTTCTTCAGCAAAACTGGGGTCCCATGGCCTATTGTACTGGATTTGACTGGGGTAGAGTTAATTTTCTTCATAGTAGCTTATATGGTGCTATGTTTTGGATTGTTGATGAAAATGGTGTTGATAACACAGGGATGTTTTAGTTCTTGTTAAACAGCCTTTTCTGTTTCTCATGCTGCTCCATCAAGTTGGCTGGGGGTGCACGTCAAGTTGGAAAGGGACACAGCTGGGACAGCTGACCCCAACTGACCAAAGTGATATCCCATACCATATGACATCATGCTCAGCAATAAAAGCTGGGAGAAAGAAGGAGAAAAGGGTGACATTTGGAGTTATGGTGTTTGTCTTCCCAAGTAACAGTTATGCATGACGAAGCCCTGCTTTCCTGGAGGTGGCTGAACACCTGCCTGCTGATAGGAAGTAGTGAATGAATTCGTCATTTTGGTTTGCTTGTGCAGACAGATTTTTCTTTATCTCTCAAACTGTCTTTATATCAACCCATGGGTTTTCTCACTTTTGCCCTTCTAATTCTCTCCCCCATCCCACTGCAGGGGAGTGAGCGAGAGTCTGTATGATGTTTGCCTTCCTTCTGGGGTTAAACCACAACACCTATCCTTTAGTGAAGAAAATCTGTAAGGGCTGCAGAGATGGTTTTCCCCATTTTGTTCATAATATAGAGAATCTTTATGTCAGTAAGATCCAGCCTTAGAAACTGCAGAGGCATGAAACAGGCTTGGGAACTGAACTTAGGGCTGCCTCTCATTACCCAGCGGCAATTACTGGAGGACATCCCCTGGGGAAGCAAAACTGTCACTGTTTTGTAGGTCTCAATGACTTTATTTTCCAGCTGCAGCATGGGTAACAATCTGATTTTTTTAGTTTGGGCTCCTAGCAAGTACAAGATTAGTTGTTTAGGCTGTTCCTTGATTGAACAATTCTACTTTGTCTCCTGCAGAATGAGCAATGGATGAATGGAAATATCCATGGACCTCATTTGGTCTGCTGGCTGCAGCTGGACTATGCTGAATTACATTACATAACTTCTTCACTTATAATATGAACTAAATATCAACCAGACAATTTTTTTCTGTTAAAATATGGCTAAACAACCAAAACACTGAGTTGTCTTATGGTTTACCATCAGCTTGACCATATTGTTTTTTCCACTATAAATTAAAAAAAAAAAAAAAAGTCTATCTCAGATTCCAAAATTGATAGGATACTATACTCTTCCTCCTTTAATGTTATGTGGTTTTAATATGACTCTTCCTTAGTCTTTCTATCACAATAAATGATAGTGTTCTAAATATGATTTCCTTTGAATTTGAAAGCCTGAATACAGTGAATACAGGTTTCTCACCTGTGTGACTGTTCAATGATTAAGGAATTATATAAAAGAGGTTGCAGTTCTTGAGAAGTCATTTTTCTATTGGAAAAGGAAACAGTGAGCTTTACCCAGGTACTGGAAAGAGTGTTTGTAGATGCTTACTAAGTGGCTGAATTTGGACCTACATCTAATTTACTGGATCGTGTTAAATCCACTCTGAGGGGTTTACCTAGCCACAATATCTGAGGTCTGTGTCACCAAAAGCTAAACACTTGGATTTAAGGCTTTCAAATTCCGAATCCTGGCTGGATTTAGTTTTCAGTCTCCATAAATTTAAAAGTTTAAGTGTAAACCCCAGATACCTTATTTTTCTATTAATCTTCAATTTTCCTCTCTCCATTCAGATTAAGAGAGACTGTTGGTGCTCTTTCAAAGAGTTTATAATGCTTCTTGACAGTTTCTGCACTTTGGAGACCTGATATCAATTGACACTCTTGATACTATAACAAAACTAATAATAAAATTGTTATTCCCAAAAAAACTATCATATATTTATGCCTTAAATTATTTCTGAACTCAGAAAAAAGACACACTGTGGAAAAAATTACAGTGTAAATGCAAAGATTTCTGAGGAACAAGACTTAATAATCTGTGAAGATTTTTAGAGTGTGCTAGAAGGTATGAAAGTAGTGTTTAAAAAAAAAATCAAAAACATTTTTTAAAAAAATCACTACTGCTTTCTCTTTTGGCCCCTATTTTTTTCTCCTCTCGTTAGGCCTTGTTTCAGCAAACAACTTGAAAAGTCAGAGCATGGGAGCCAATCAAAATGTAGTGATCTACATGCAAATCAAGAAATCAATAGATTTAATTACATAGTTATATATGATAATACCACTCATATGCAAAAATAAAAATTCACCTCCTATATTACTACTGAGAAAGGTACAGGATAAATTGGAGATGTTAAATCCTTAACCTAAAGTAAATGTCTTATTACATAAGCTAAGTTGCATAAACTTCCTGTCATTTGATTGGGTGAGACAGTTCCATTTTCATTTTAAAATGAAGCTATGAACATTTTTCTAATCCTTTGCAGACACCTAATCCACATACATTAATTCATTTTCCTATCTTTTTAGTGGCTCATACTGTATTTTGCCCCCAAATTTCCTGATTATTAATTATCTTGAACTTCTTAATATTTTATGATTCACTTTTTCTAATTTCATCTTTCTACTTTTCACCTTCAACCAAATGAAAGAACATATTTCAGGAAAAAAAAATTAAAAAAATCATATGATCATATATATACCTTAAAGAATAGCGAGTCAAAAAATTAAGCACAGGAACATGTTCAGAAATGTTGTGGAGTCTCCATCCATGGAAATATTCAAAAGCCATATGGACATGATCCTGAACAGCTTGCTCTAGTGGCCCTGCTTGAGAAGAGAGGTTGGACTAGACAACCTCCAGAGGTGCTTTCCAACCTTAGCCATTCTGTGATTCTATGATAGAAATTAAATACAAATGATGTTGTTTTCATATGACAGACAACAATGCTCTTCCTGCATGTGACACTGATGTTTCCTTTCTTGGAGGGCTGTGTGTGTCTTATTCTCAGTAAAATAAATTATTTCTAGTGCTCATAACAATGAAATTTCATCTAATTAGATAACCTTTACTTCAAGTAATTGCACAGTAACAAGAAGAACACTGTGGATGTTTTAAATGGCACATGTCCCTTGTAAAGTGTTGTCCTTAATTACACAGAGCATGACAGAGAATAGACATAATGTAGTGAAATTGCCCTATTTTCTCTGGGATCACTTTTCTAGCTGCAGATGTTAAGAAAGAAGAAAATCTGTTTTTTCCAAAGTCTTTAATACTTACATTTTACTTTCTTCAAAGCTAGGTTAGGGGCATTGCCGCTATGTCTGAGAACAGTAAAGGTGGATGACACACATTATCTTTTCATATTTCAGAGAAATTCAGCATGTTCTTCATTTCTGGTTCTGATTGTTCCCAGAAGCTATTAATTTTTGTCTTTTGTTGGCTCCAGAAACAGATAGATTTCTGAGGCTGACAAAATTATTTCTGTCTGCCCTTATATGCATATAGACATACTGATATACACACATACTGAAGAACTATTAAGAAGGTTTTCTCTCTTCCATTTAAGTAATTTTTGTTGCTGTTTTTATAATGTATTCCAAAGGAACTCAATTAAGATCGAAAAATATTTGAGACATCTCAGAGTGTATGAGGAGAAATGTACTCTCTAACAGGAAAACATAATCCAAGCAAAATGCTGGAAGATACAGTTGGACACATTTAGATTTCCAATGATAAGAACATTTAAACAGTGAGTATGATTAATCACAGAGGCAAAAACTGAAGACCTAGTAGTGTCATTGATGGACAGGCTGGCCCAGAATTAGAAAATGGTTGCAGCAAAGTCACATGAATTGTGTGAAGAGTCATCCACAGTGATACAGTATGTGAAGATTTACTGGGGTGAAGCTACAGCCCTCTAAGTGTCCTCCTGAAAGAACCCAAAGGGCAAAGGGAAATGATAGATCCTCTAGCTGTTTCTGTGTTTCAATCAAAATTAATCACCTTTCCAAAATCATGCTTGAACCTCCTATTTTAAACAGGAAAATAAACCTGACTGGTGAGGGTTGTGGAACCGGAAGAAAATGCCTTCATACGGAGTCCCAAAAGCAGTGCATTGCCAGGCCCACACGTGTCATGAAGTACCATTTGCACTGTTTCAGAGATATCATTTTGGCTACCTGTACTGTTCAATATAACAGAAATTGGATGACATTAAAAAGCCAGCTACATTTCCAATGTCCACACCAGGTGTTGGCCTTAAAACACAAAAACCAAGTACCCAGTTCTCTGTCAGGGAGTAGATGGAGGTAGGCATTGAAAACTGCTGTGTTATAAATTGCCTGATTTCTACAGCGAACAGATGTTTAATTGGTATTAACATTATTTCAGCTATTAAATTACAGAAACATGATCCTTCATCTCATCCTCCAAGGACACTCACTACCTGTGCACTGAAGTAGTCCCCTTTGGTCTTTATATTTAAGTGAAGAACAATTGCCTTTACTGAGTATCAGTGCTACTCATCAACAGCAAAGGGAATCCAAAGCAAGGTCATATTCTTAATGTGTTTTCAGTGGAAAATCTTTTCTGATTTTTTTGAGCATCCTATAGTTCTGTTGCCTTGACTAGAATAGATTATTAGAATATATAGTAAATCAGTTTCCATCTCAAAGTTTTACAAGACACTAGAATTGTATTCTTACATTAAAGAAAACACTCAATTTATGTTCTATTAATAAAAAATATAAGAATTTTGTTCCAGTCTAAAAATTATTTTTGCTTTTGCAAAGAAGGAGTAGAACAGAATCTGTTCTTTCTGAAAGGTGAAATACAGTATCTCTGAAATGACCTTCAGTGGTGATTTCAGAGCACTGAACTGGGAGACACATGGTACAACTACACAGAACTGGAATATAAATTCCTTTTTCTCTTTTTTTCACTTCTGATGAAAATTATTTTACTGTTTTACTGTGGCTTCTTTTACCATATATGATTTACCTTTCTTTCATGGTATTGTGACAAATATATATCCAACTTTAAAATATGTATTACTAATATCTGTTAAAAATACATTGCAGACTAACAAATCCTGACAGCAATTGCACTCTCAATAAAAAAATAACTCTTAAGAAAAAATACATATCCTTTACCTAGTTAGGGCATTCAAGAACATAACTTCATACACCTTGCAAAATCTTATCTAGTTCTTGTTCAAGTAATTGATATTCTTTGGATTTAGAGCCACTGAATAAACTCTCAATCTAGGTCATATTATTCACATTCATGAATTGCTGTAAATAGTTTATAGGAAAAAAAATACACACATATATATATTTTTCCACAACGTCAGTGAAGTGGAATTACATGCTAATAGTAGGGGATGGTTGGACTCGATGATCTTAAAGGTCTTTTCCAACCGAGGTGATTCTATGATTCTATGATTCTATGACTGACATATCTTCCTTTATTGAGGTGGAAACAGCAAAACCAAATAACCTACAGAGCATGTCAATCTCAAATTGCTCCTTGCAAAGTTAGTATTTTTATTATTATTTCTAGGAAATAATTTTGAAACTATTAACCAGTCATATGATAGCATAACTTGAATATGCATTGCTGTATAATATTCATGTATAAAATTCCTATCAAATTTTCTTGACACTGCTGAGTGAAATGAAGATTTCCATAATATTCATGAAGAAATCTACACTCTAAAATTCAATGCAAGCTGCAAAGCCAAGATTTGATGCAATTTTTCATAGTTGCTCAAGAGAAAATAAGATTGCATGTATAAGACTTAAAGGTCCCTCACAATAGCTAAAAATACATTTTATACCTGCACTCTAAGAATAAACTAAAATTACTGCTACTGGTCCAAATGCTGAGACATTGGATTTTTGTGGGGTTTTCTTCTGTTTTCTTCTGTAGATACTTCTGTTATGGAACTGTCTGCTTCTCATCACTCCTTACACACTCTAAAATGCAGATTTTTTTACTGGACAGATGACTATTACCACATAAAGATATTGAACATAGTGTTTTTCTCATTAGTATTTTCTTCAATTAATCTAAACCAAATTATTAAAAAATCTGCTCATGTGATAAAATTTGATTTTTAAGCTGGCTTTGTGATGTCAGGTACTTTTTATTTTGTTTTGTAATATACAGGTTCATTATAAATAATTATTTCCACAAAGTAAAGAAAAATAAGCAAAGTTGCAAGCAAATTAAGCCTAACACTAAAATCCTTCTGAGGTATTTATTAAAAGACAAAGTTGAAAAAAAATGAGAAACAAAAGAAAAAAAAGCTATAATATTTCTGAGAAAGGAAAAGTTTATACACATACACAACCATGTATATATATATATATATATACACACACACACACATCTACATAGTAATGGATAATATTTTTCTAGCCATTGGGCCCCCAAAGTTTTACCTGGTCTGGATTTCTACTGAAAGATTATTTTCTTCATTAAATGTTCCTTTTGATTACATAAAGCAAAGTAAAGAAAAAATCTGTGTAGACAGATATCCACAATTTTGGTAATTATGATTAATCAAATAACCTTTAAAAATCAAATAATCTTTACTTTTTTTCCAATAGCATGCTTACTGTTTCCAGTAGCCTTTGAGTAGATTGATTTAATTAATTGTATGCTAGTATCTGCATATCGAAATTCAAATAAGCAATGTTCTATATAATTTAGAGGTCAAATGTTCAAACCAAACTGTTCGGTTTCTGTGACACATGCTGCTTTGCACTGTTTTTAATAAGCAATATATTGTGGGTAATACAAAATTATATTTCCTCTTTGTTAGTTGTTGACCTATATCTTGCACTGAAAGACAGATCTACTGTAAACCAAGGAAAAGCAGTTGGAAATAAAAAATGGGATCAAAAATTAACTTTGTTTCTGACAGACATGTCATTTTTTGTCAGAAAAACAGTACTTAGCCATTAATTTTCCCACTAATCAAACCAAAAAGGTGTAATTTCTTCATTAAGTATATGTCTAATGGAAAGATACCTGATTCAAGTGTATTATATTATTATCCTCAAGCCTCTAGTGAATTTCCTGAACCATACTGAATAGTTTCAGGTTCACTGTTCAAAAAACAAAGGGTCATGAAAGATTACTAAAGGGTGCTTAAACCATGCATATGAATACTTATACAGAAAGGAAATTAATTTGAATGATTTGCTTGAAAAGTTTAAGTACTTGTAACTGCTGGAAATTTTACATCATTTACTACTGCAAGCTACCTGTAATACATTTCTTTCAATATCTCTCCAAATATACTACTTCATTCTTTTCTTTCCACATCATAAGGGTTATTGACATGTTAGAAACCATGGAAGCACCTGAGAACAGTCACGTAGGAATTAGGGCTTCTCTGCCAAAAAAGGTGGTGGAATCAATAGCCCAACTGAAGTACATATGCAGCAATGCATGCAGCATGGGCAACAAACAGGAGGAGTTGGAAGCCATTGCGCAGCTGTAAAACTATGATATAGTTGCAATCACAGAAACATGGTAGGTTGACTCACAAAACTAGAATGCTGCAGTTGATGGCTATAAACTCCCCAGAAGGTATAGGCAAGGAAGGAGATGCGGTGGGGTAGCCCTGTATGTTAGGGAGTGTTTTGACTGTCTAGAGCATGACAATGATGATGAAAGGGTCAAGTGGTTATAGGTGAGAATCAGGGGAAAGGCCAACAAGGCAGATAACCTGCTTGGAGTCTGTTATAGACCACCCGACCAGGATGAAGAGGTAGATGAAGCATTCTACAAGTGGCTGGCAGAAATCTCACAATTCCTAGCCCTTGTTCTCATGGGGGACTTCAACTTCCCAGATGTCTGCTGGAAGTACAATACAGCAGAGAGCAAACAAACTAGGAGCTTCCTGGAGTGTGTAGAAGGCAACTTCCTGACACAGTTGGTGAGTGAACCAACTAGGGAAGGCACCCCACTAGACCTGTTATTTGTGAACAGAGAAGGACTGGTGGGTGATGTGATGGTTGGAGGACGTCTTGGGCGTAGTGATAATGAAATGATAGAACTTTTGGTTCTCAGAGAAGTAAGGAGGGAGGTTAACAGTACTGCTACCTTGGACTTCTGTAGGGCAGACTTTGGCCTGTTTAGGGACCAGGTTGACTGAGTATCTTGGGAGGCAGTCCTGAAGGGCAAAGGAGTCCAGGAAGGCTGGACATTCTTCAAGAAAAAAATTTTAAAGGCACAGGAGCAGTCCATCCCCATGTGCCAAAAGGTGAACCATGGAGGAAGAAGGCTGGCCTTGCTGAACAGAGAGTTTGTCTGGAACTCAGGAAAAAAAAAGGGAATTTATGAACTTTGGAAGAAGGGGCAGGCAACTCAGGAGGACTACAAAGATGTCGTGAGGTTATGCAGGAAGAAAATTAGAGGGGACAAAGCCCAATTAGAACTTAATGTGGTTGCTGCCATAAAAGACAGTAAAAAATGTTTCTATAAATAACATTAACAACAAGGGCTAAGGAGAATCTCCATCCTTTACAGGACGTGGGGGGAAACATAGTGACAAAGGATGAGGAAAAGGCTGAGGTACTTAATGTCTTCTTTATCTCAGTCTTTAATGGTAAGACCAGTTGTTCTTGGAGTACCCAGATCCCTGAGCTGGAACACAGGGACAGGGAGCAGAATGAAGCACCCATAATACAAGCAGAAATGCTTAGTGACCTACATGATTTAGACACACACAAGTCTATGGGGCTAGGTGGGATCTGTCCATGGGTGCTGAGGGAGCTGGTGAAAGTGCTCACCAAGCCACATCTTTGTGAATCTCACAGGTGTCTGCTGCTTTTGTAAGGTGTAAGTAAGCTTTCTATGGTTTAAAGACTACTGATAGGATGAGAGGAAACAGCCTCAAGTTGCACCAGGGAAGGTTTAGATTGGATATTAGGAAACATTTCTTCACTGAAAGGGTTGTCAGGCATTGGAACTGGCTGCCCAGGGAAGTGGTTGAGTCCCCATCCCTGGAGGCATTTAAAAGACGGATAGATGTGGCATTTAGGGACATGGTTTGGTGGTGGACTTGGAAGTGTTAGGTTTGTGGTTGTACTCAATGATCTTAATGGTCTTTCCCAACCTAAATGGTTCTCTGATTCTGTGATCTGTCTTGCAGGTTTAGAGGTCAAATGCAGGACCCACATATGTCAGAATAAAATAAAAATATGGCTCAAAACCTAGATATGCCGGGTTGTCAATGTGGAATTGTTTTGAATCTCATTCTCAAGTGAGCTACACAGAGCTCTTGCTGAGTAAAAATGGGAGTTCTTATAGGGGAAAAACTTCAGAAATAGGCCTCTAAGTAGGACGTAAGATAAGCAGAAAATTGCATAAAATTTTTAAATCCAGAGAAAAGAAATAACTAGGAAAACTGAGCTTTCAGTTCAATTGCATTTTATACTTTTTAGCACCATTTCAAATGGAGAAAGAGGTAATTAAACCAGTAGTATTTAGGTACCTATGCCAAAAACTACAGAAATTTATATTTGTTACTGCCTTTCATAAGATGGGTTAGCCTAAGGGCAACCAAAGGCAGAAAGGAAGTCTTTACCTGCATTCGTATACAGTTTGTCAATATAATCCAATATATATATGTATAATTGTAGCCAGTCCAAACCTGGGCATAATGGTATGACCAACTTGTTGAGAACTGACCTTTCTGGGCTCAGAAGAGGTTTAAAACTGACTAAGGAAAATGTCCTCCTTCTCCTTATATTACTTTCTCCTTATTCTATCCCCACTAGTTTCCCTTTGTCAGCATACAGTTTTTATCTTAAGTGAGTCCTGTTCTTGTAAGTGTAGAGAGACTTACATGCATGCCATCCCAAGTCCTATGAGCATTTGTTCATATAGGAACTTGCAATATATACAACTTCTTTTCCCCAGAAGAACAATTAAAACATTTTCAGCAACAGATATCTAAGAAACAATAGATGAAACCCACATACACTTATTTATGTATGTATGTGCTCTCTGGCATAAAAATGTCAGTTTTGGTATGAAGAGCAGGCAAGTATGCTCAGAAAAAAACCAACAGTGATAAACACTTCTGCAAATATGAAGGAAGGAGTCTGAATGCAAGTGAGACAATTATTCTTTCAGAACTGTAATGGGTATTTGAAATGTGGTGTCCTGATTTTTAACTCTTGAATTATTTATTTGAATCCAGTCCAGGTCAGTGGAAAGTTGTTAAACCACAAGATTTTGCTATTTATCTAATGCGTAGTCTCTGAATAGAACTGATTAATTCCATCCATTTCCTGTGGGACAATTTATATTGTACAAAATCATGCTCTGATCTGATACAAATCAGGACCCTAATTGGTAGCCTAAGCAAAAGATGCAGAACAGATCTACCTTTTAAGTGGCACTTCCAGGAAAAATCTCTAAAATCCAAAGGCATGTCAAGCTTTTACACATGCTGTAGTTCTTCTGTATATAGACAGTTTCAATCTCTAAGTAAAATATATGTAGAAAGTAATTGGGCATAAAGGTCTTGAGTGCTGACTCCCATTCGAATATGCTTACAAATCCCTGTGGAATATATTGGATCCAAGACTCCCATAAAACTTCTCTTATGCCGATAGAATTATTTTTTCCTTAATATTGTCAGTATTCTCTAATATTTTAGGTTAGTAGCAAACACGATTGTTGCTTAAAAGAAAAATCACTAGGTTGTATTTTCTTCTATATATTCACCTAAAAATCTTAAGAAACTAACATTTTGAATAAATAACCCAATATATGCAATTCATCATTTTATTATGAAAAGAAGAATCAGCATTGCAATGTTTGGCTAGGGGTGATTGGGTTATTTGACTTACAGAGAAATACAGAGCAAAACTCTTACAGTACTGGCAAAAGCTAAGATGTAACTAAAATATATTTGCAGGAAAGAAAGAAAAAGAGGGGTGTGTGTTTGTTTGTTTGGTTTTGTTTTCCTTTCAAATAGTGATTAGAGTGGAAAATTAGCCACTCTGGGATTTTTCAGCCAGTGGTAACAGATGGCTAAGTTAGTGATGAACCACTGAAGGGGCTGGAGAGTTGATTAGGGAGACAGACTGAAAGCATGTATCCTCAAATTGGCAGAATGCCTAGTAAAAGCAATGACCCATCACTTACAGTAAGTCTTTAAAATATTGAGTGGACAGATATATTCAGAAAAGGGGGGGGGGGGGGGGAGGGAAAGGAGCGGAGGGGGGGGGACGGGGGGGAGAGGGAGAGAGGGAAAGCTTGCCCAGCTAATTTTTTTCCAGAAAGTTTTGAGGTAGAAACAATTTCTCAGTTCTTGCTCATGTTTCTGGCGTAGCTTCTTTTCCTATTCCTGTCTTTTTGAAGTGGACTGTAGCTGCACAAAAAGGAGTGGGTTTTATTTCATCCAAATTTCATTCACCAAATAAAACCCTCTCCTTTGAAAAATAGCCTTTTGTTTCTTTAGTTATAATATAAGCTTACTTTAATCATCTGAAATGAAGGAGACTGGCATTATTTGTTTTCATTACTGATTTTGGTGGAACATTTGTAAAAATGTTTATCTGTGGAAAATGTCTTCAATTTTAAGTTAAAGTTCTAAAAGTAGATGTAGAGGTTAATATTCTGTTGTAGACTATATGCGGTCTTAGACCACAGGATTTCTAAATTATGAACTAAATTGCTCTTTCTCTGGTACTGGATACTTCCATCATTACTCATAATTTCTACTTTCTACAGCCATTTTCCATTCACCAAAAAAAAAAGGATTCATATGAAGGTGTAGAAATTAGTATTTTGGAAATAGGAATAGTTCTTTCACCTAGAAAGTTTAAAATTCTAGAGGGAAATGTGGCCAAACCTTTGAAGAATAAAAATTCTTGTTACCAAGTTTGCATCTTGTCTTTGCTCTCTGGGTAACACCAGTGCAAACGATTGATTAAATATAGTCTAAAACTGCTAAATAGCAGCAGTAATAGTATGCAGTTCAATTTTGCACCTGTCACTAGCTTCCATGTAGGTGAAGCTGGTTCTCTGGCAGTGGCTTTCAAACTCCTACATGGTATTAAAAACATAACAAAAGCTATTAGAACTAAAGAAGAAAGAAATACAACCTGGGAAAATGCTTTAGGTGTTTGCTTTAATTTTTTTAACTTCTTTTTCCCCCCACAACACTATGTAGATTTTTAGATATAGAATTTTGCCTCTTAGAACATATCTGTGTGGTATAAGGTTGCGTCTTGCCCATATATTGTATCAGCTCAGGTTCTGGAATCAATAAAGACATATTCTGCCTAGCATTTTTCCTACACTAAAATAATGTCTTTTCAGAAAGGCTAGTTAACCTAAACAAATTACCAGTCTAGTATAGCTATATTTCTTTGTTATTTGAGCTGGCTAGTAAGTTCAGTGTAAAGACACCCCTTACGCATGCACGAGTGTTCACATACCCACTGTCTGTGCCTTATTCAAACTCACTAGCTTTACAAAGAAAAGAAGTAATTACCTCATGGGATCAATATGGTTGTTATACCTTGGACACAGGTAAAATAGACTTTCTGGAAGTTCAATATTATCTCTTTTGACCGGAGTCTGTTGTATACATACACTCAAGTTCTGTGTCTCCCAGATCTCTGCTTCTTTTTTTTTAGTCTAGCAATGGCTACTTGGTGAGGTGCTTTATTTTCTCCCAGTTTGCTGTAATTTGATATTCTGCTACCACTACCCATGTATGAATATGCTATGCTAGCATGTATGAATATTACTATGCTAGTAATCAGGGATGACATCAAAATAATTTTTTTCCTGGTATCACTTTTACTCTGTCTTTCTACAGAGATCTCCATCTGCCTAAGTTGGTACAAAACATCTAGAATAAAAGAAATAGCTTTCAGATATGGAAACCTTGTGCCTCTAAAATAAACGTCTTTTTAATGTAAGTTGCTCTTTGATACAGCTTGAAACACAGAAATTCTTTAGTCTTTCTGTCCGTAAATAATGAAAAGGTCTGGAAACATTCTCAGGAGCTGTTATTGCAAGAAGATACTCACTGGAGCCTGTTGGCATTTGGTTTTAACCTTTTACCCAAACCCTCCTTTAACTCTACTATTAGCTGTACAAATAACTGTGCTGAATAGAAGCACCCAGGGCAAACACCTATATAAATCATCAGTGTTAAGTGCCCTTGGCTAATGCTACCTATACAGACAGATGTGCACTGTCTCAGACCTCAGTAGTTTCAGGAATTGGGGTTAGAAAAACAATAGTTCACACCTACTCTAAAGTCACATCATATTTTACATAATGTAGTTAAAAATATGTTCCCTCTGGTTATTTGGTTGGTATAATCAGTGTATTGGGTTATGTGGCAAGGATATGGTAGCTGAGGAGCTGCATGAGAAACAAATTGATTTACTGATCTCTTCTCTCTTCTCTTCTCTTCTCTTCTCTTCTCTTCTCTTCTCTTCTCTTCTCTTCTCTTCTCTTCTCTCCTCTTTTCTCTTCTCTTCAACAGTCCCAGCTCTCTCAGCCTTTCCTCATATAAGAAATGCTCCAGTCCCTTCATCAACTTCATGGCCCTTAGCTGGACTCTCTCCAGTATGCCCATGTCCCTCTTGTACTGGTGAGCCCAGAACTGGACACAGAATTTTAGGTGTACTGTACTCAGTAGTGCTGAGTAGAAGGGAAGGTTCATCTCCCTTGACCTGCTGGCATCACTGACAGACAGTAGAGGTAAGAATTTATTCAAATTGCAGAACACAGATTTATTAGTTACAGTTTTTGTAAGCATACAACAGTTTTGTTGATATTTCTGTGACTGTTATCCTCAAACCGGTAAAATTTGGAGACTTTGAGTGTCATCAAATGTTTTGTCTGATAAAAAAATAGTTGAAAAGAAGGTAGCCTCCAAACAACCTGGATGGTGCAAAAGTTGCTAAATATTACAGGAAGAACAGTCAAATTAAACTACTTTTGTGAGGTCACTTTCATGAAATATAAAAGGTAATATGTTCCTTTTTCATTTTTCCTGGGGAAAAAAACTTAGCATCAGCTGTTGATAGATTTTAGTGCTTTGAAATAGATCTGTTCCTCAATAAGAGTCAAAAATGGTAATAAATTGTTTACCTAGCCTTCTTAGGTTTTTTATCACAAAATGTGAAAGAAAATGTTAATGTACTGAATCTGAATTTGTATTAAAAATTATTAATAGAACCATATAAAGTAGGTGTTATTTCCCCTACCAATGAAAATTTGACCTAGTAAAGATAACAATCTGTTGTTATAAAGCAAATTCATCTGATACTTTTGAACATTGCTATCAACATAAATGTAATACCACTTTAATCCTAGTTCTGAATTTTTAAAAGACATCTGTTTGTAAGTTCTGATGTTGGAATTCTCAAAAAAAAAAGTGAATGTGACTACTAGCATCTGCTTCCTCTATAAAGAATATAAACACACTATTGAATATTGTGGTCCATCAGTTCTTACTAATGGTTTATGAATCCTAAGGATTAAATATTTAAAACATGAAGTATTGGAAATAGGAAGGGATAAAAGGCAGATGTCTTAATAAACTAATTACTGTGCAACCATACTGAAAAAATATTGCAAGTACATTTTTTACTATTTTAATATTTATTTAATTTAATTGCCTACCCTCTTGACTTCATGTGTCATAAGTTATATAACATTCTGTATGGAATAAATTTAAGCTAAAATAATGCATCTAAACCGAAGCTTTTTCAGTCTCTAAACATCTACATGGCACATTACAGTCTATTTAAAACATGGCACTTGAAAGTAGCTAAATTTGACCACTTTTAAGATCAAATTGCTTGATCTGGCTTTTTATTGTCACTACTAGAAATCTGCAATTTGAAGTACTCATATTACATCTTAGAATGATTGTTATGGTATTACCAAAGAGACAGGAGATCCTTGGTGTATGCAGTACCATAATATCTTTGCAAAAAATGGAATAGCTTCAAGAAAGTCAGATTGCATAGGAAAGATGATACCTATGTGTGGAAATTCCTTTCACTGAAAACCCTCGATTCTTTTTCAGAATAGTGTAATGGGAACTTATGTAATGTAACATAGTAGTTATTTCCAGCATGGATTTTATGGATTGATAAGCTTCTTCATTAAAAACCTTTTCAAAGTATTCTTTTTATTCAGGAATATTTAATTTCAGTACTTCAGAACACTAAAACTGCAAGAAATTTCTACAGGCAAATACCATCTAATCAGAACAACATTGTCTCCTGATCAGTATGGTGAAGGCAATATAACCCTTGTATAATCTCAAAATGGCCTGAATGCTTCTGTACTGTATATAAATTGAGGAAAATTGTTTGCCTTACAAATGGAGAAAAAAAAAATTCTCCAAAAAGTATGTCTGAATATCAAAGCAATTTACCTGAATAACTGAGAATTGTAAGATTTTTGTCTTTATGTGAAAGCTGAAGATAATAACGGTAACTGTATCGGGCACTAGATTCAATCTTGCACAACTGCCATCATTGCTTAATGATTTTTTACATACTTTGTCATCTTAAAATTCGGTACTTGGACAGTTTTCAATAGCTTAATCATTTTTTCAATGCCTCTGTTTGCACTGGGACCAATTTGCATCATTTTAAATTAAAATGTTTCTTACTGATGCAGGCTCCCTATGTGAAAGCATTGATAGATAATAGATATAGCCAATGGGAATGTGCAGACTATGTTTATTATTAAATATAACTTCAAGGTTCTTGTCACTTTAATATGTGCCAGAGCAGTCAATTTCTTTTTTTTTATAGGGTATTCCTTTAGTATCTTAGTTTTTCTTCTGTTGTATTGAAACTTGTTCGTACTCAGTCTAGCATACTTTCCCCTGCAGAATAATAACTGAGGTAAATAGAGATTATTTACTTTGCTTTTTGTTTCATTGCAAATATCAACCCACACTCTCAGCATGAATATTTGAATTTATCCTGCTAGCATGGTAATTTAAAAGTAATTAAACTTTGCACATAACTGACTGACAAACTATTTCTGATAAACCCTTTGAAGATGTGTTTTTATACTTACATATAAACAGTCCTGACTGTTAAAGACAGCGAAAGTTTTAGTGATGTTTTTAATAGAGTCAGAGCTTCTTTGATTTGGTGAAGTGTGGCAATGAAGGCACGGACCCCGAGTTCATGCACAAGCACAAGCAGCATCGGGATCACTTTATTTTACGCTTTACATCCTTTTATACCCATCCCAAAACAAAGCCTCTACTTTTCTCTTATCACCTAGCTACTTGGCAAGCTACTGAGTCCAAGCCTTATATGAAAACAAAGTTCATCTTGCAAGGTTCATTAGTCACAGCATTGACCTTGTTTTTCACTTAGCTCTTGTTCAGTTATCCCATGGCTCGCGACCGACAAGGATATCTCTGGTGTCTGGCTCAGCTGCCACACCTGCAGATTCTGTACTTGTTCCCACAGTGAAGCTCCATCACTCAAAACTTGATTAAGAACTGCAAAACTTAATTATACTGAAGATCTCCAGTCAAACTTGTAACTTATAAACACATATACATGCACCTAACAAGACCTAGATATTTCATACAGATAATCTCAGTGCCCATTTCTGCATGCTTTGCTTTCTGAAGGAATCCAGATTTTTCTCAAGAGATTTCAGTTCCAAAACAAGTCTGAGCATTTAGAATGTCAGAAAAGAATCTGAAAAAGTCTTCACATGATATAGGAATCCATATTAGGAAAAAGGAATTGTAGGGACTTAACTTAATTTTAAACTTTCACTTGTTAAGATAAGAGATTCCTTTCCGCATCTGTGTTGTGCATATAAAAGGGGCATGGCTCTCATGTCAGTGGCATGAACCTTGAGTGCTTCTGTTGTCAGATCACATAATGGCAGTCATGAAAGTGTAGCACTTCCATCAGAAAAAAAAAAAAAAAAAAATGCTCCTACTGTATTGTTTACCACTGTTTCACTCCATATGAGTGAAGGAAGAATGGGGAAGCCACTGTCTGTGTTTTCTTGGAATGTCTGAATTCCCAGTGCCAAACTCCTCTGTTAAATTTGCACAAATGCAGGATTTAAGTCCCCCTTTCTGGGTGGTTGTTTTCACTCCATTGATCACAGTCATATATAGATATTTCTGGTTGTAGGCAACTCATGACATACAGCACCTACATACTTACTACATACAGCACCACACTACAATTTTCACAGGATCTTGAACAGAATTTCAATCCTATAGCAGAAGAGAGAGGATCTGAACCTTCAGCTAGTCTGTGAGTGTTTCTAATCACACAATAATAATTACATGATAAATCACATGATAAAAATTAAATGTACATGGGAGAACTGTGAATGTCACAACGGATATTTTTTTTTTTTTATTTTAACAGGATAACTGAATTTCTGCTTATCTCTAGGGGAAAAAAATGTGAAAATGTATCTGTACATCTCCTTTCAAGGTTCATTGTGAATGGATATAATATCTTTCCTGTACACCCAGCTGACCAAAAAATCCCACAAAGTCTGAGCAAGTGTATACAGCTGCAGTATAAAGTAGCTTGTTTTTTCACAATAAATATGTACAGTTAATTCAAGATAAAGGCAGGATATCTATCTGAAATATACTGTGTAAATATATAGCATATATAGTACAGTGGTTAGAGGATTCCACTACTTAACCATTTTGTTTTCCCCACATGGTGTACTTTGTAAGTTATCACCACATTTCTCCAATGAAAGTAATAACAAGTAATATATAATATCACTGTCAAATTTCTGTTCATTTTATATTTATAAAAATTGTTTTGTGTTTTTTTCATACTTGCTACCCTAAAAAAGTAAAAAAACCCTTAATTTTTATTTCCAAAGTGTATTTAGAATCCACAAAACTCTTCTTTTTCATTATTGCTGTGGTATTTTTCCCACGCTTACATGTTGAATAGCCTTCTAAATTTGGACCTTATATAAACCTTTTCATCACTATTTTAATTTTAACCCACACTGATCAGGGCAAAAAGTCACTGTAAGCTGAGATCATTTTGATAGGCTCTTGGGGACATGGTTTAGTGGTGGGATGGCAGTGCTAGGTTAACGGTTGGACTCGATGATCTTAAAGGTCTTTTCCAACCGAGGTGATTCTATGTTTCTATGATTCTATGATTCAGGAAATGAATTTTTGGTTCTCTTCAGAACGGGCAGTTGTTTTCTGATGTCTCACCATGCAGCGCAATTTGGTAGGTTCACCTTTCACTCTCATGCCCCATTTTGGGATGGGTATATAGGTTGATAAAGATTTCAGACAGCTTGAACTCCCATTGTCAGTGACATTCATGCTCCTAGTATAAACAGAAGCCTTTAATGCAGATCCAGCATAAATCATTAAAAGCTTCCATATTTCAAAAAATATACGTTGTACTATGGGCTATCTCAAAAAATAAGTTTTGTCTGTACATTCAGTCACTGATTTCTTTCACAGAAATGTGGAAAAGGATGTAACTCATTGTGGTTAAGCATACAAACGTCCTCTCCTCTTTCACGCTTTCCAGTTTCCATGGTAACCCATCAAAACTAATAGAGGCCCACAGAACGTCATGTTCAGATACAGAACAGTCATACAAAAGGTTCAATTTGTAGTTCAAAATGAAAGGCAAATTACAGTGTGTTAAAATCATTCTTATAAGTACATGTTTAAGATGTACAAGTTTAGGTAGAAAACTTCAATGTTTTATAGATTGTATGTACAGGCACAGCCCTTATAGGAACCCTACAGATTTAATGTAGAATGTTTGGGACTTTAAACATAAATTTTTAGAGTATGGTGAAGAATTTAAGAGAAGATAAACTGCTTTCTATCGAATTATGTGTCGAAGTTATCTCTATTTTCTGAGTAATTTAATTCATTCTACAAAGTGTGAGAGTTTGTCTAGGAGTATTACAGTAGAGATTCTGGATAACTGTTAGACAGAGGACGCTTTGACAGACAAATAAAACAGTATGAAATTAAACCAACCAAACAAAACACCACTATAACACAAAGCAAAACAAATCTCTTTAAAACCCAGGCCTACACTTTTCAGATGGAAAACATGAAAAAAAATTGCATCTTCTTAATGTGTGAATTTTACTTAACTCAACAGAGCTCCAATAAAATTCATTCAGCTGGACACCACTCATCTGCTGTGAGTTTAATCAATAAGTTAAAAAAAATTTATGTAGATCAAAAAGGCAAACTGTGACTGACTTGGTAAGGATGTATCAGTTTGTCATATATGAAAGGTAACACTGCTGCCAAAGACTGAATTCTCTCTTCCAACTCTTTTCTGTACTTATATAGCCTTCCACAGAGCTCTTTGCAGCTCGATGGTGAATTGAGTAGGGACATTGATTCGTCTGAGAGAGCTCTTTTAAAGTTCTTTTTAGGTGGATGTCTTGTCTGTAAGTTAGGTCAAATGCTTGTGCTGTCACGATAGAAAAGCGGGAAATGGAAGTAAAAAACCAGGGTAAGTGGAAAAGAACTGATAATTCTTGCTTAAATGGGCTTCAAATAACAGCACAGGGTTTAGGTTTTTAATTGATGAACATCAATAAAGAAAGAACATCATTGTAACAAATTATTTCTAATGTGGCAGAGATACATTTTGTCTTATTATCCCATCGTCTAGTAAGTTGTGCACATTTCTAGATTCTTAAACATTTCACTGTAATTTGGAGAAGTCAGTATTCTACAAGGATTTATAAGCACCATTTTTCTTGAAAGTAGATTCAAGTAAAAACAGTTTATCTACTTAAAGTTTTGTCAAGACTGAGTCTATTCTCCTAGCTTGGAATATTCACCCTCAGTAAGTCTGCAGATGACACCAAATTGGGTGGGAATCTTGATCTGCTTGAGGGAAGGAGGTCTCTGCAGAGGGATCTAGACAGTCTGGATCAATGGGCTGAGGCCAACTGTATGAGGTTTAACAAGGCCAAGTGCCGGGTCCTGCACTTTGGTCACAATAACCCCATGCAACACTACAGACTTGAGGAAGAATGGCTGGAAAGCTGCATGGCAGAAAAGGGCCTGGGGGTGTTGGCTGACAGCTGACTGACTATGAGCCAGCAGTGTGCCCAGGTGGCCAAGAAGGCCAATATCATCCTGGCTTGTATTTGGAACAGTGTGGCCAGCAGGGCTCTGGAAGTGATCATGCCCCTGTACTTGGCACTGGTGAGGCCGCACTTTGGATACTGTGTTCTGTTTTGGGCCCCTCACTACAAGACAGACGTTGCATTGCTGGAACGTGTCCAGAGAAAGGCAACAAAGCTGGTGAGGGCTCTGGAGCACAAGTCTTATGAGTGGCTAAGGGAACTGGGCTTGTTTAGCCTGGAAAAAAGAAGACTGAAGGGAGACCTTAACACCCTCTACAACTACCTGGAAGGAGGCTGTAGTGAGGTGGGTTTTGGTCTCTTCTCCCAAGTAACAAGTGACAGGATGAGAGGAAACGGCTTCAAGTTGCACCAGGGCAGGTTTAGGTTGGACATTAGGAAAAATTTTTTCACCAAAAGGGTTTTTAAGCATTGAAATGGGCTGCCCAGGGAAGTGGTCGAGTCACCATCCCTGGAAGTATTTAGAAGACGGGTAGACGAGGTGCTTAGGGACATGGTTTAGTGGTGGGATGGCAGGGTTAGGTTAATCGTTGGACTTGATGATCTTAAAGGTCTTTTCCAACCTAAACATTTCTATGATTCTGTGATTCTAATATCAAACAGGGGAGATTGCCTTTTTCTTGTTTTTATCAACTGTTGTAAGCAAGGAGGTTTTTGGTGACCAAAAGAAAAGATTTATTGACAGAATTATTTAAATGAATATTTTGTATCTTTAATTGTAAAAGCTGTGCAACATATCACAAGGGAGATTAATGCAAGTCTGATCCAGGTCATAGATTTAAGGCATGTAAAGACCAACAAACAAGATGGACATTTTTTCTCAATTAATGAGCATCTATTTAACCCAAACTGCTTTTGAATACCATTAAGCTCATTTGATCATTGATCCTTAAGAATTAGACTGCTGTACTGTAACATATAAACTGAAAATAAAAATATCTGTTCTGCCTAATCAGTTTTAACTATTATGTTCAGAGCAGAAAGTGCATCTGTACAAATTTAATAATCTGACTCACCTCAGGCCTTCTATTCAGCTTAGCATGTTGGGCAATGAAGTATGAATACAGTCTTGCAACCAGTTTTGTAATAGGGGAAAAGAAGAAATATACTATTTGTAAAATCTAATGCAGGTTTACCAAAATCCAGGTTTTCTTAGTGGGTTTTGGAGGTGTCTCCTGTGACCATGAATGAAATAGAATAATTTTTCTTATAGAATCATAGAATCATAGAATGTTTTGGGTTGGAAGGGACCCCTAGAGGTCATCTAGTCCAACCCCCCTGCAGTGAGTAGGGACACTACTAACTAGATCAGGTTGCTCAGAGCCCCATCCAACCTGGCCTTGAATGTTCCCAGGGATGGGGCCTCCACTACCTCTCTGGGCAACCTGTCCCAGTGTTTCACCACCCTCGTTGTAAAGAATTTCCTCCTTATATCCAGTCTAAACCTACCCTGGTTTAGTTTAAAACCATTACCCCTTGTCCTGTCACAGCTGGCCCTACTAAAAAGATTTTCCCCATCTTTCCTATAGGCCCCCTTTAGGTACTGAAAGGCCGTAATCAGGTCTCCCCGCAGCCTTCTCTTCTCCAGGCTGAACAAGCCCAACTCTCTCAGCCTGTCCTCATAAGAGAGGTGCTCCAGCCCTCAGATCATTTTTGTAGCCCTCCTCTGGACCCGCTCCAACAGTTCCATGTCCTTCTTGTGCTGAGGGCTCCGGAGCTGGACGCAGTACTCTAGGTGAGGTCTCACCAGAGCAGAGTAGAGGGGCAGAATCCCCTCCCTCGACCTGCACTTGGCCTTGTTGAACCTCATGAGTTTCACACAGGCCCACCTCTCCAGCCTGTCCAGGTCTCTCTGGATGACATCCCATCCTTCTGGAGTGTCAACCGCACCACTCAGTTTGGTGTCATCCACAAACTTGCTGAGGGTGCATTCGATCTCGCTAAGTCATTGATGAATATATTGAACAGCCCCGGTCCCAGTACAGACCCCTGAGGGACACCACTCGTCACCGGTCTCCATCCGGACATCGAGCCATTGACCACTACCCTCTGGATGCGACCATCCAGCCAGTTCCTTATCCACCGAACAGTCCACCCATCAAATCCATAGCTCTCCAATTTAGAGAGAAGGATGTTGTGGGGGACCGTGTCAAAGGCTTTGCAGAAGTCCATATAGATGACATCCATTGGTTTTCCCTTGTCTACTGATGCTGTCACACCATCATAGAAAGTCACTAGGTTCGTCAGGCAGGACTTGCCCTTGGTGAAGCCATGCTGGCTATCTCGAATTATCTCCCTGGCCTCCATGTGCTTTAGCATAGCTTCTAGGAGGATCTGTTCCATGATCTTCCCAGGCACAGAGGTGAGGCTGACAGGTCGGTAGTTCCCAGGGTCTTCCTTTCTACCCTTGTTGAAAATCGGCACAATGTTTCCCTTTTTCAAGTCACCAGGGACTTCACCTGACTGCCATGACTTTTCAAATATCATGGAGAGTGGCTTGGCGACTACATCGGCCAATTCCCTCAGGAGAATTCTTCTTCCAGGCAAGAAAATTAGATCTGGAATTTAGTTCTGACTTTCACAGATTAGAAATGTTACCTGTCCTGAAATATTCTTAAGGACACCAGTGGTACACCTTATCCATCTGACATCAGTTTTCACTTCAGGCATGTCACTTAAAAAAGGAAAAAAAAAAATCCTAGGGTGAAGCTCTTTACCTAATTTATACTGATTTTAGTTACTCACTGGAGGAAAGCTCTACCACTAAATTATGTCTGAACATATCCTACACATCTAATATGCTGTTCCTGGGGACTGTCAGGCTATCATACTTGTGAAATAACCTGTATCCATCAATAGCATTTGGGTTTTTGTCAATTTATGGAGTTAATCACCAGTCCGGATTCCGATAGCCAATAATGAGACATTTTTACAGTGTAGTTTGTTATTCACTAACTCAGAAGACAATTGTTTTTTTCTTCCCTTATAATGAATCCATTCTTTGACATGTTTAACTTTCTGATAACAGCTGCAAAATTATTAGTGAAAATATGACTCCTGCATAACAAATGCACAAGTGATAGGTTTGGCAAATAAATAAATGAATACAGCAGTAACACAACTTTCAGTATTAGCCTCTAATGAGAGTGTGAAAATAGGAGTGAAAAATGGAAGCATCACAAATGTGCTTTGCAAATGCTTGTCATTATCAGCTTCAGAAACTACAAAGAAAACTCAGGGAAGAAATCATTTTAATAGTCAAATAAAGGGAGATTATTTCAAGTTGGATAATATAAAGGTGAAATAAGAATTGTCAGAGCACTGAACAGAATAACTAATGGAAAGAAATATATACCAAAATCTACCAACAATGAGCATTATTATACTGGATATTGGAGAAGAGTCTCATTTGGAAGACTTGAGGGATTAACCTCACTTATGGTAATACCCTCTTCATTAGGCTAGGTAAGACTGGGTGGAAATATCTTTCACTTTCACCCATACAAAACATACCTCAAAGGACAAGGAAAAAAGACAGATGGAAGGATGTCAACCTCAAGTTTAGAGAGTTTGCAAAAGATGACTGAAAGTCCTAACTTCCATACCTGTCTCTAGACTATTCCTATTTTTATGGCTCTTCCAGTCTACATAAAGACATAGAAAGCCTCAAGAAAATCCTTGAGTGTCTCAAGAGAAGAAATAGGTTATGCAGTCATATTTCATATCTGTTTTCCTCTTGACTTATGTACTGGGTACATAGTGATTTGCAAGTCCTGTTTTATCCAAATAAACAATATAAACCTGATTTTGTTAGCCAATTGCTGTTACCATTAGCAAATTCTCAGTTATTCAAGATGGCCCGAAGTAACTTTATAACTTCACCTCTCGTCTCGTCTCGTCTCGTCTCTCTCGTCTCGTCTCGTCTCCTCTCCTCTCCTCTCCTCTCCTCTCCTCAGGTTACCTGTTCTTTCTTCCACCCTCTGTAAGCTTCCTTTTTGTGTTTGGTTTTGGCCAGGAGGTCTTTGTTCATCGATGCAGGCCTCATTGCATTTTTGCCTGACTTTGTATTTGTTGGGAGGGACAAGATGATCCTTGAATATTAACCAGCTTTTTTTGGCCCCCTTCCCTCCAGGGCCTTATCCTATGGGACTTTGGAGATCTTTGAAGAGATCAAAATATGCTCTCATGAAGGCCAGTGTTGTCATCTGGCTTCTTGCCCTCCTCCCTGCCCTCAGGATACTGAACTCCACCTTCTCATAGTCTGCCTTTGACCTTCATATCCCCAATGAGCCCCTCATTATTAGTGAGTATGAGGCCCAACAGTGCACCTCTCCTCTTTGGCTCCTCTATCCTGAGGAGGAGAAGGAAGATATCAATGCGTTCCAGGAATCTTCTGGATTTCTTATGTCCTGCTGTGTTGTCCCTCCAGCTGATATCAGGGTGGCTAAAGAACCCCTTGAGGACCAGGGCCTGAGAAAGTGAGGCTGCTCCTATCTGTCTGTAGAGGGCCTGATCCACTGGTTCTTCATGGTCAGGTGGCCTATAGCAGACACCCACTATAATGTCACCTTTACCTATCCTCTCTTTGATCCTAACCCATAAGCTCTCAGCTGGCTCCTCATCCATCCCCAGCCAGACCCCTCCAGTGTCTTTCAATAAAGGGCAACTCCCTCTCGTCATTTTTCCATCCTGTCCTTCCTAAAGAGCCTGTATTCCTCCATTTCAACATTCCAGTCATGGGAGCCATCCCACCATGTCTCCGTTATCCCAGCAACTTCATAGCCTGCAACTGCACACAGATCTCTAACTCATCATGTTTATTCCCATACTGCACGCATTAGTGTCTTCATCAGCAAAAGCTGACTCACACTTTACTGGTGCTGTGATAGAAAACCTTAAATGAAAAGTCCATGAACACGCCTTTTAGGTAAATCTTTATTGCAGCATCATAGCTTTTCCTATCACGCATGGTAACAACTCTTCAACCATTCAGTTAAAACAGTGAGGTTGTTTAGGAAATGAAAAGAAGGAAAGGAAAATTCCAACTTCTTTTCCGGATAAGTGTATTCTGTAGCATTTCAGAACGAACACTGTTCTGTCCATTTTCCATGGCTTTTCTGCAGCTTTCTTGTTTCTAACCATATGCCAAAAGGACACTCCCTCTCAAGAGGAAGAACAAATTAAAAAAACACCCAAACATTCTTGACAGTTGTCATCTTCTCTCTTTCTTCCAGCCCCTCCAAATAAATGCTTTCAAGGATTCCTCAATAAAAGATTAGAAAAGTGAGGGCAAAACTCTTAAGAAGTGCCAAATAGAAGATTTTTTCAGGAGATAATTGCCTCATGCTTGTTTTTAGAGAAACTTTGTAGGTATTGTATTGCCATTTCTTAGGCAACTCATTGGTTTATATACTTCAATGGTTTGCATAATTGAGTGGGGATATTATCTGGTGCTATTTTTAATAGTATTAGTTATATTTTTTATTTGCATCTATGTTAATATAAATACTGTTTTCAGTTTGGAATTTATTACCAATTCTATTTTTTTTTTCAGTTATAGTGTAAGATCACAGAATGAAAATGTTTAAAAAACACACTAGCAGCACATGTATTTTGTTTTTGTAATTTAAGAAGACTGTGTGGACTGGGAACTTCATGTCCACTCATTGCAATCGGATAGACTCCACTCACGGATAGAAACTGCTTGAACATTCCTTCATCACACTATTGTACCTACTGACCATATCTAGTGTTATTAATGTGGCAATTTTCAATATGACTGAAAGACCAGACCTGCTGCATAGACACCTGAGTAAATTTGTGACTTCTCTTGAGTTGCCTCTATAGAAAGCGTGGTTGAGGACTTCTTTGCTACAGCAACAGTTCCAATAGCCTTTACCTGTATCATTTATTTCCTAAAGTATCCTCAGAAACTGGCTGTGGGTTAGCTTCATTTTTCTAACAGCAGTGTAACAGTATTAACCCATTTTTTTGCCAGGGTGTTCTTTGTCTCTTCTTTATTATGTGACCAGTAAATAGGGAAAGGGGTCTGGACTAATTAGAGAAGGAAAGAAAAATTAAGGTAGCTTTCAGTCAGATCCTGAGAAGCCAAATAACTTCATGCCACAGGCTGGCTGCATTGTCCTAGTGGGACACCCAAATAAGAATCAGTGGTGTAAGTACAGAAGTAGCTATAAGGGCTTTTTTTTTTTTTTAGCATATAAATAATTCTGATATACTCCAGTTTTTTTCCTTCGTACACTTACTAAAAGCCAGTAATGTCTAATTATGTGAAAAATCTTAACTACATGTTCTTATTTTTAAGGCAAAGACATGAAGAATAGAAAAATAAAATCTTGACAACATGTAGGTCTCATATGGTAAACAGATATATAGGCATTGGGGGGTAGTGGAGTGTTTGGGGGTTTTTCTTTGGGGTTTTTGTTTGTTTGAGAAGAGTGTTTGTGGTTGAGTTGGTTGGTTTTGTGTGTGTGCATGTAAATGCACATGCTTAAATGTTAATTTAAACATTTAAGACTCTATAATTTGGTTTTGCATGGTTAGGGTCTTAAATATCAACATGCTACCTCATCGCTCTTTCTTTGCAACTAAACGGAGCTGTGTTTTCTAAACTGAAAAATATGCTATTTAGCTTAATTTATATATGTGTGTGTATCTGTAAAAATATTTATAACATTTCTGTTCTTTACATCTGTTATGACTGATACTATAAGGAAGAAAGCTCTTTGTCAAGGGTTCTTGCAGCTTATGCCTCACCTGAAATCATAATCCTTTCTTTTTTTTTGACCTGATTATCATTTCTATGGCAACCAGTTGTAATATCAGAATGGAGCACTTTTTCTTCAAGCAGGGAATAAGCAGCAGGATGTGATTAATTCTTAAAGTGCAAGGCTATTCTGAAAACTCTCTACAAAAATAGTATTGTCACATTCAATAGTTTCCCTCCCCCCATATTTTCTCAATCAAATTCATTCAGTTTACAATTGAAATGCTTTTCTGACTGCCAGCCCTTTAAATTAGGACTGGGATTCGGAAACTTATTTGTCTTCTATCTGACTCTTGGATCACCAATAATAAAGATTTTTGCAGGTCAAGTATTGCCTTCAGATTCACTTGTGCAACTCCATTATCTTCAGTCAGGTTGCATAAACGTAACTGAAGGCAAAACACCAAAAGCAGTGGAACTGAAAAATAGTCCTGCAACTGAAACTTTTAGTTAACAATTGTATTGATTATGTTCAGGCCAGAAAATTAAGCAGTGCACTCTCCCAGATCTGTATTGTTTCTGTCTGCTTAAAATTAATTTCTACTTATAAGATTTCCCTGTTGACAAGTTTGACTATACACAAATAACAAATGCAAGCAACAGTTTATTTTCACAAAGTAAATTTTGATATTGAAGATGAAACCTTGTTTATGAGGTAAGCTTTGTATTTAAAACAAACAAACAAACAAACAACTTTTGTCTTTTCCTGCTTGGGTATTTTTTTCCCTTTTTAAATAAAAGGTCCCCATTGTCATCTCTGTACTGTCTGTCCAGTTGCATCCTGCTACAATGGGGCTGCTAGAAATGTCAGTGATTCGTTAGTTCTCTTGCAGTTCTTCATGAAGTACAAGTTGTCAGGGGTCTGAGGGCAATAAGAAGCATTGCTTCCCCTGCCCAGCCTTTCCCGGGACACCTCGAAGCTGCCTACAGCCCACTACCCCATTTCAGCCCCCTAGGCCATTTGTCTGTGCCCCAGTGATGCCAGTCTCCAGATCCCCACAACCCTGCCCTGTCCAGCCATGGGTCCCACCCACATCACAGCCCAGCATTGGCCCGTCCTCAGGGAGGTGCCCAATGCCCAGGGCTGGTGCTGCCCCTGGTGCCACCCTGGCTGCCCTGCTCCTGGCTGCAGCAGTGGTACAGGCTGTGGCTGCCCTCCATCCAAGGTTCCCAGTCCCCAGAGAGCCCCCAGCACATGCAATGCCTTAACATGAGACAGTATCATTGTTTTTCATGCACTGGGCTTATTTTGTTAGTTTTCAGTTAAAGAAGATGACTTTTATGACTGGTGCAATTGTAATTCAATAATTTTACTTGGCTTGCCTAAAGAAGCTATTGAATTTTTAAGTTCTCCTGATACAGGGAACACTAAAATATTTAAGGCGACAGGATAAGAATAAGCCCTAGTACAAATGAAAAACAAGCTTGAGCAGCTAAGAGCAGTTATTGTTTAAGTGAAAGAAGCATTGACATGGTAGCTGGATGGTCGGAGGGTACCTACTTCACTTTTTGCTTACAGGCAAGGCTAGTAATCAATGGTAGGTGTTTTGCCTCTGTTTGGACAAAATATTGAAGAACCTGTTTATGCATTAGTCCTTGGCCTTCACAGGTGACTTATCAAGTGACTTTACATTCCCTAATCTTAATAAAAGCTTTCCTGCAATTTGTACGTGGATTAAACCAAGTGAAAAAGGCTACTTTTCTAAATAGGTTTCAAATGAACACCTTTAGGATAGGTATGTACTGTTCATTTTTTTTAAAGATATGGGGGTCTGCACAATTTATTTTTTTTACTGTCTATAATAAATGGAGAAGTATTTAGATTAAACAGAGGAAGGATTGAAATGATACTCAGATCTGGATTCAATGTTCATTCTGTCCCCAAGCTAAAGTATGGATATGAGTAACCTACTTACTTTTCAGAGCTCTAGTTTCAGGTCTGTAAAATATATATTAATCCAGTAATTTCTAGAATTCTTTGGCATATCTCTGACCTAATATTACATGTCTAAAAATTAGTTATCTAAGTCAAAGCAAATAATTTGGCTTTCCTGTATACTTAGTAGAAGGAAATAAAAACCTATAGAGAATGCTTTGTCTTCCCTTGGACATCTGTTTTAGGATAACATGAATAATTTGAAGTCATCTATTTCTCTCCATTAACTATAAGAAAGTTTAGAATTATTATCTTTATCTTATACAATGAACTATTAAACACCTAATATTAAGGCCAATTAATCCAAATTTAGTTTAGATTAATGTGTTTGGAACTCTCTTAGTAAGTCTATACATTTGATTGAACCCTGAACATTGCTTCAGTTTATAAGATGCTTAAATCTCTTATGACACTGCTTATTATATACAACTTCTTTATCTGCTCTGGACTTGAGATAAAAAGTGGGTTTAAAAGTGAAATCTAAAAAAATTAATTTTTAAATTTATGTCATATATTTGAGATATGTTAATTATACAGTGAATAATCGAAACACATTAGAACTAAACAAAAAGCAGGATAGGATGGGGATAGAAAAACTGCATGAGGCCTGTTTCGATGGTATTAGAATTGCTTGCAGAGGCTACTTGCAACCTCCATTTTGAGGAACAAACTTTAATTTTTTTTAAGATTATATTAGTACAGGATATTCTAACAAGCTCTTATTGCTCACTTAAAACTTATTTCTTGTCTCTCCGATGCAAAGATACAATTACTTGGACACAAGCTGTACACCTTCATCCAAGTACAAAACATAATGAGGCAGTGTGCTGGGGCAGGGGGAACCTTTATTTCATGACTGGGTATTTTAAACATGCCCAGGCTTTGGAAGACTTGAAAGCAGTGTTTCACTACTGTGAGTGAGGCTTCCCTTACTTCATTGAGTGAAACCTGATTCATATTCTTAAAATTTAATATAAAGTTACTCCAGTGGTCACTTTGGCCACTTCCCAGTGAAATACACAGTTCTGGCACTGCCTCTGACTGACAAACCAGCTCTGACAGGCTGACCATGCTGACAGTGTTAAACAGCTTTTGCTTCTGTAACAGGATGGTCACCTCCAGACTCTTTTGGAAATAACTCTGGCCTGTGCTAACTCCTAGCTGTGTCCCGAGTATGCTAGCTAGCAAAGGTGAAAGCCGTGCCAATGATAATGCTAACAGCAGTGTGGATCATGACTGCCTGGTGCTTGTACCTCTGTCCTGGCCTTGTGTAGTTAATTAGCATAGACATCATGTCAGGGGCTGAGTTATGAAGCTAATCTATAGTCATTGGAAAGACTAGTCCTCTCAGATGGTAATTCAGGGCTCCACTGTAAGGTACTGATGTGAATCAAGAAGGAGATTCAACGAAATCAGCTCGAGGTGCCTCTTTTCTCCAAGCCTTCTGCTGAGATCACACTCTTGCCATTTCAGTTACTAGTTACATAAAACATCATACACAGGGCGCTGACTGTTTCCAACAGGAGCACCTTCCAAACCACAAGGAGCAGGTTTTATTGATAGTTACAAATAAATAATCCAAATTATTTGAAGCTACTTATTTCTTTAATTTCTATTCCAAAGTGCCTTTAGCTGTTTTCTGTAAAAATCTTCAGCTACCTAGATGTATTGTCATGAAAATCTTCCTCAGGTAAATTTTCCTTAGAGGTGAAATTTACCTTAGAGGGGAAATTTCCTGTTTCCCCTCAATTGTTAACTCTTCAGGTCTTTTCTCATGTTTAAGAAATGTAATGTGACAGATGATTAATTTATCATGAAAATAGTGTCAGAGCCTTCAGGACACCATCAGCTCTGACCCTGCCCACATCCCCTGGCTCTCCCCCTACCCTGCTCACGGCCCAGGACCCTATTTCAGCTCCCTGGGGCTGTCAGCCCCTGCCTCAGTGATGCCACAGCAGGACTGGTGTCTGGCTTCCCACAGCCCTGCCCTGCCTAGACATGGGTCCTGCTAGCTGGGCCAATTACACCCACCCCTTTGGCCCCCCCGGGGGCCCCCAGGACTGTGGGACTAGGGCTCCCTCAGTGCTGCACAACCTGCCCTGGCTCTTGGCTGGGGGTCCTGATGGCCCAGGAGCCTCATGCAGCTCCCAGCTCCAGAGAACTTTAGTCCCTGCCTTACACAGATGATTGCTGATCCTATCCAGGAGTTATGTTTTAATTTTCTTGTACTTAGTCATAATCAACTGCTGGATTATTGTATGCTTTGCTGGCCAATAAGGAGTTACTTCCCTTGGTAGCAGACAGTCATGCTATGATATTTTTTTCAAGGAACCCAGGCTCCTTGATCTGAGCTGTAAACCCTCCTGGTAATAATAATACAATATTATCATGAGTCTTGGTATGAAACACCTGCACACTTTGGTGGTTGCTGTTCTAGTTTTGCCTGGTCACCTTCACTGTCCTCTTCATGCTGGTGTGTCTGATCAGCATAAACAGAGAGGAATACATTCTACCAGTGGAAAATTTCTGACTCCTTCAGTCATACAGCGGTGAACGTTCTCCAGGGCCTTCCGAGCATAAGACAAAGAGTAAGACAAAGAAATGATGCTAGTAACTATGTCCTTTTAATATGTCAGACTAATCTTTCATCATCAGAGATGATTTTTTAAAAAATTATTTTATTAAATTGTTCTTTCAATACCACATCCATTTGTCCTCTTAAACGAACACCAGAGAAGAACTGGCAGTCTTAAAATGACAGAGACCCATCATTTGTGTTAAATGATTTTTATAATAACCAGTATAGGAGATAGAAAACTCCTACATGTCTTAATGTGTGATGAAGGATTTCATCAGCTCCTGGATAAGCCCAATGAATACTGAACTGTCAAGCTTCAATTTTTTTCCTATTTCTTGTGTCAGACAGTCTGAGAAGGCTATGTCTCACCGTGTATCACTGAACCTTCTCTTCCTATCCATTGTAAGACATTGCAGGATACTTGGCTGGTCAGGCAGCCTGATCCATAAGCCTAAATTAATGGGCTACATTGGACTAGTGCTCAAGTGAAATTCTGTTGTACAGTTCTCTAGTTTAAGTGTGAGCATGCTCCTCACTATGCTTTTGGACAATGCCAAGTAACAGTCTCTTAGACAATGGCCAAGAACAGTCACAGATACTGTGAGTCAAGAACAGTCAATGAAGCTATTTATGAAGGGACAGAAGTTTGCCAAACTCAGGGTCAGACAGTGGATTTTAGTCTACTTTATTTACTCATACGAACACAATCATAGGAAAAGAGGCAATGAACTGTAATCATTGATGGATACTGCAGCATTCAGAAAGAAATTTTGTCAAACCAAAATACCATGTTTTCACTTTAAAAAACACTGAAGGTTTCACTAAGGGTCTTTTATTTTTAATCACTGTTCATTTTCATCAAAAGAATCTCCTTTTCGTTTCTGAACTTGTGGACCTAATCTTGGAAATGTGGGAGGTCAAATACTTATTTTTAATTGGTGTATACCTACGAACTTTTTACTCTTGCAGAGCCTTATGTTTTCAAGAGACAGCAGTGGATGAGAGCAAAGGAGAGATGAAGATTAGGAATAGGTGGAAGTTCTCTGAAGTTGAAGAGATTTATGAGTTCCTGTCAAATATCCCCTTTCTCCTCTTCAAGGCAGATACTGGGGGAAAAAAAAAATAAATATGTAAACCTACTTGTGTTCTTCTTTGGCTTGTCTGTTGTTTCTTAAACATTTAGGTTTAGAGTTTACCGCAAATGAAGACCCTCTCCCAAACACTAACATGCAAAATAAGAAAAGATATAAGAAGAATGTCTCATTGATATAACAAAATCTCTATCACATTTGTCAAAATCGATGCAGATTTATAATTTTTATTTTACTTCTCACCAGTGTGTTCCTTATTCAAAAACACCTACCTACAAATTGTCCCAAAATACTCTCATTCAAACACCACTACAGCAAAACCAAAAGATATGCCAATATAAACGCTTTACCAAGGGCATTTATAATATGAGGAATAAAAGTGAGAATGAGCATAAATGAATGATTATGTTTCTAACAGATGTTTAAACTTCATACTACATTATTGTATAAGTGACGGACTAATTTGAAGATTTTTATATAGTGCATCAGACACATGGTATCAAATTTATGAAGTTTTTTTAGATTAAAACAACATATTTGCATTTCATGCAGTATATTTACCCCTGAACCAACAGAAACAGGAAGAGTTTTTATGTATTTTGGTTGAAATCCTCATGCAAATTGCTTAGGGGTAAAAATTCAAAGAATATAAAAATTCTTCATCTGGCAGTCACTCTGTTCTCTTACTAAATCTCCAACATTTTTTGAGTTGGGGGCAATTTAATTACTATCAATGGAGGAAACTCAGGGACTATATAGAAGCATAAATTTTTAAATCTCTTATGAGTTATTCACATTAAAAACGTTTACCAAGTGTTAATGAAGAATATTGTCTTGAGATGAGTTTGAATCATAGAATCATAGAATGTTTTGGGTTGGAAGGGACCGGGACCCCTAGAGGTCATCTAGTCCAACCCCCCTGCAGTGAGTAGGGACACTGCTAACTAGATCAGGTTGCTCAGAGCCCCATCCAACCTGGCCTTGAATGTTCCCAGGGATGGGGCCTCCACCACCTCTCTGGGCAACCTGTTCCAGTGTTTCACCACCCTCGTTGTAAAGAATTTCTTCCTTATATCCAGTCTAAACCTACCCTGCTTCAGTTTAAAACCATTACCCCTTGTCCTGTCACAGCTGGCCCTACTAAAAAGATTTTCCCCATCTTTCCTATAGGCCCCCTTTAGATACTGAAAGGCCGTAATCAGGTCTCCCCGCAGCCTTCTCTTCTCCAGGCTGAACAAGCCCAACTCTCTCAGCCTGTCCTCATAAGAGAGGTGCTCCAGCCCTCAGATCATTTTTGTAGCCCTCCTCTGGACCCGCTCCAACAGTTCCATGTCCTTCTTGTGCTGAGGGCTCCGGAGCTGGACGCAGTACTCTAGGTGAGGTCTCACCAGAGCAGAGTAGAGGGGCAGAATCCCCTCCCTCGACCTGCACTTGGCCTTGTTGAACCTCATGAGTTTCACACAGGCCCACCTCTCCAGCCTGTCCAGGTCTCTCTGGATGACATCCCATCCTTCTGGAGTGTCAACCACACCACTCAGTTTGGTGTCATCCACAAACTTGCTGAGGGTGCATTCGATCTCGCTAAGTCATTGATGAATATATTGAACAGCCCCGGTCCCAGTACAGACCCCTGAGGGACACCACTCGTCACCGGTCTCCATCCGGACATCGAGCCATTGACCACTACCCTCTGGATGGGGCCATCCAGCCAGTTCCTTATCCACCGAACAGTCCACCCATCAAATCCATAGCTCTCCAATTTAGAGAGAAGGATGTTGTGGGGGACCGTGTCAAAGGCTTTGCAGAAGTCCATATAGATGACATCCATTGGTTTTCCCTTGTCCACTGATGCTGTTACACCATCATAGAGAGACACTAGGTTCGTCAGGCAGGACTTGCCCTTGGTGAAGCCATGCTGGCTATCTCGAATTATCTCCCTGGCCTCCATGTGCTTTAGCATAGCTTCTAGGAGGATCTGTTCCATGATCTTCCCAGGCACAGAGGTGAGGCTGACAGGTCGGTAGTTCCCAGGGTCTTCCTTTCTACCCTTTTTGAAAATGGGCACAATGTTTCCCTTTTTCAAGTCACCAGGGACTTCACCTGACTGCCATGACTTTTCAAATATCATGGAGAGTGGCTTGGCGACTACATCGGCCAATTCCCTTAGGACTCTGGGATGCATCTCATCAGGTCCCATGGACTTATGTGCGTTCAGGTTCCTCAGGTGGTCACAAACCTGATCTTCTCCTACAGCAGGAAGGGTTTTGCCCTCCCAACCCCCCTCATGCCATTCATCAACTCGGGTGGGGTGGGGAGAGAGGTTCCCAGTGAAGACTGAGGCAAAAAAGTTGTTGAGTACCTCAGCCTTCTCCTCATCTGCTGTTACCAGCTTGCCGGTCTCGCTCATCAGCGGGGGTACGCTTTCTTTAACCATCCTTTTCCAGCTGATATACCTGTAGAAACCCTTCTTGTTATTCTTTGCATCCCTAGCCAAGTTTAGCTCCAGCTGAGCCTTGGCCTTCCTGACCCCATTCCTACACAACCGGACCGCATCCCTATACTCTTCCCAGGATGCCTGTCCCTGCTTCCACTGCCTGTGCAGTTCCCTCTTCCTCCTTAGTTTGACCAGCATCTCTCGTCTCAGCCGGGCCGGTCTCTTCCCTTCTTTGCCCAATTTCTTACACCTAGGGATTGAGAGCTATTGCGCTCTGTGGATCACATCCTTAAAGATCTGCCAGCTCTGTTCTGTTCCCCTGTCCCTGAGGACCATTTCCCAGGGAGTCCTTCCGACTATCTCCTTGAGGAGCTGGAAGTTTGCTTTTCTAAAATTCAGGGTCCTGACTATACTCTTCATTCTTCCCATTTCCCTCTGGAGCGTGAGCTCTACCAGCGCATGATCACTGCAACCCAAGCTGCCTCCGATCTTGACATTTCCAACGAGCTCACTTGCATTGGTGACCACCAGGTCCAGTATCGCATCCCCTCGTGTAGGGGTATCTATTACCTGGCTTAAGAAGTTGTCCTCAATGCATTTGAGAAACCTGCTGGATTGCCTACAGCTTACCGTGTTGGTTTTCCAGCAGATGTCAGGGTGGTTGAAGTCCCCCAGCAGGACGAGAGCCTGCGAGCACGAAGCCTCCCGGAGTTGGAGGAAGAACGCTTTGTCAGTCGGCTCCTCTTGATCTGGTGGTCTGTAGTAGACACCAACCACCAGGTTGTTAAACTAATTTTCTTCTTCAACTTATTATTTCTTCAGTTGTTGTTTCTTTGTAAAATAACAGACTTCTCCAGGGAAAAGAACAAAATATTTTAATCATATTGTAATGTTCCTGTTAAAAATATTTGGTTGCATCACTGTATAATAAGATTTCAAGTGTGTGATATACACACAAATTTCTATACAGCAACAAAGAAAATGTAATTGTTCAGGTATTCTGCTATTAAGTTTAACACTATCTTAATACAGTAATTTTTAAACTGGCTGTTTCTGATCCATTGAAATCAGTGAATTATTGAGAAATATGATAATCCATGAAAGTAAAAGAAGGAAAATCTATTCCTCTGAAATATGCATCAAAGATATAAATTTTAAAAGAAACTCTTAAATTCCTCTCATTTTTTTATTATATCCACAAAAGACACTAACTGCTGTGATAATAACAAGAAGGAAACAGTTATTCAAAATATTTTTTTATTTAAATCTAGAAAAAGATTAAAAATGTAAAATTAATTTCCAGACAACAATACTAATTTTAAGATACCTTTTTCAAACACTTGTTGCAATTAAGTTACTGGCCAGGAAGTTGGTTCTCTGTTGAACTATCATATCTCTCACAAATTTCTTTCATGCATTTAGTTCAGTAACGTAATCTCAATTCTCTCTTTTGAAAAGAATGATGATAATCCTATATCTAGCAAAAGTAAGAAAGAAAACAATAATTCATCTGTGTCTGACATTGTTCCTTCATTTGTATTTGTACACCTATGGTGTGTTGACCTTGTCTGGATGTCAGATGCCCACCCAGCAGGCAGCAGCACACCACACAGCCGCCCACTCACTCCCCCCTTCCCTTGGTGGGATGGGGGAGAGAATTGGAAAAAATAGTAAAACCAGTGGGTTGAGATAAGGACAGTTTAATAAAGTAGCAGAGGAAAGGAATAACAATAATAATAATAATGGTAATAGAATATACAGAATAAACATTCTCTTAATGGTAAGAGAATATACAGAATATACAAAACAAGTGATGCACAATGAATGCAATTGCTCACCACATGCTGACTGATGCCCAGCCTGTCCCCAGCAGCGATTGCTCTACCCCTTGACCAACTCCCCCTGAACATGACATCATGTGGTATCGAATACTCCTTTGGCCAGTTGGGATCAGCTGTCCTGGCTATGCTCTCTCCCAGGTTCTTGTGCACCTGGCAGAGTATGGGAAGCTGAAAACGTCCTTGACTGGTGCAAGAACCACTCGGCAACAATTAAAACATCAGTGTGTTATCGACATTCTTCTAGTACTAAATCCAAAACACAGCACTATGCCAGCTACTAGGAAGAAAATTAACTCTATCCCAGCCAAAACCAGAATACCACCAAGCCACTCTACACTCCCTGTCCTCAGCTGCACAGAGGAGCGAAAATATAGCAAGAAGGCTCATAGGTCAAGGGACAAGGAGATCACTCACCAATTACCATCATGGGCAAAACACACTTGACTCAGGGAAATTAATTCAATTTATTACCAATCAAAATCAGTAGGGCAATGAGAAATAAACCCAAATCTTAAAACACCTTTTCCCCACCACTCCCTTCTTCCTGGGCTCAACTTCACTTCCTATTTCTCTACCTCCTTCCCCCACACAGTGTAAGGGGATGAGGAATGGGGGTTCATCACATGTTGTCTTTGTTGCTCTTTCCTCCTCCCAACTCTTCCCCTGCTCCAACATGGGGTCCCTCTCATGGGAGATGGTCCTCCACGAACAGCTCCAACATGGGTACTTCCCACAGGCTGCAATTCTTCACAAACTTCTCCAGCGTGGGTCCTTTCCATGGGGTGCACTCCTGCAGGAGCAGACTGCTCCAGAGTGGGTCTCCCATGGGGTCACAAGTCCTGCCAGAAGCCTGCTCCAGCACAGGCTCTCCACGTCACATTGGGGGGTCCTCCAGGGGGGTGGATTCTGCTCCAGGGGGGAAGGCCCTGGAGCCCTCCCCCCTCCTCACTTACCGGTGTTCAGAGTTGTTCCTCTCACATATTCTCATTCCTCTCTTCCAGCTGCTGCTGCACAAGTTTCCACACACACACACTTCTTAAATACATTATCACAGAGATGCTGCCACTGTCACGGATTAGCTCGGCCTTGGACAGCGGTGGGTCCATCTTGGAGCCAGCTGGCATTGGCTCTATCAGACATGGCAGAAACTTCTAGCAGCTTCTCACAGAAGCTGCTCCTGTGCCCCCCCGCTACCAAAACCTTGCCATGCAAACCCAATACATTCCATACCTCGCCTCTGTGGACCACGTATTTAAGAATTATCATGAAAATACACATTCATCACACAATCTTCACAAACTTCACTCACATCAACAAAAAGGATAAAAGGAATTTAACCCCCTTCCAAAAATTTCCAAATTCAGCTCTTTGTTTACCCCATGCCAAAATCAAAATATCATTAAAATTCAAAATTACAAACATTCAGCTCTTTGCTTTCCAGCTGTGTTCAGTCCATGTGTTGACTGTTACCTCTCCCAATTACTATCCTTATCTCAAATTACTCATGCCACATGTTGGTCACCAAAAAGATTTGTGGGTCAAAATAAGGACAGGGAGATCACTCAGCAATTACCATCATGAGCAAAACAGACTTGACTTGGGGAAATTAATTTAATTTATTACCAGTTAAAATCAGAGTAGGACAATGAGAAATGTACTGGGTTTGTATGCCTGAACTTGTATAAAATTAAAATCTTCTACAAGGCTTTGGGCATTAAGTGCCATTAAAAGTTAGTTGAACTTTGATCTGGGTCATCAACATGATTTGAATATCTAATCCAGTGGCAGTATAAATATTTCTAAGTTCATGTGTTTCATGATCTTCTGGAAATGTTGACAGTCATTTTGTAGCTCACAAGAAAAAGCTTAAAATATATTAAAGAAGGAGAAAGAGCAACAAGAGAAAGAAGAGAAGTTTACATTCTTGTACTTAGACATTAAAATGACATTCCCACACATTGTGCAGCTCAGTGCTAATAAGATTCACTGGACAATGAATTATTCTAATTTTAGATTTTTTTGAATCAAGATAACACTTTGTTAAAAGACACATGCTTTGTCCTTCAAGGTGAATTACCCTTTCACATTTTAATGTTTACAAGTTTACTTTACAAGTAATAATACCAAGCCAACATTCAGAGTAATAAATACAAATATCGGGTCCATAGCCAGTAGCAATTTCTCCTTTACCTCAACAGGCTTCAGATCATGTTACACAGAAATAACATAATATGTTATGCTTATTTCTTCACAATGAAGGATGTGGGGTTTGTGTATGTGCATATCTAAATGTTTTGAGGCATTTCATAAGTTAAATCAATGTTATGACAACCACTCTAAAACACAAACCACAAACTAGATCTAGTCGATAATATCTCTGTTAGCTTCTTATTTGTAATACTACTTTATCTGAGATCTTTCCTTTCTTCTTCTTTTCAAGTATCAACTCAAATCTTAGGATTTTTTGTTAAAATTTTGAATTTTATTGAAAAAAAAATCTATTAAACCAAATCAAAAATTAGCTTCACAAAAAAATTTAAATAGTCCCACTTGCAAAGTTGTTGCACATAGTTATCTTTTAGCAGAGCTTTTTCCTTCTGCTATTTTCTTTCAATATTTTACCACACTTTATAATTAGATACTTACATAATTACAACTTTATAATACTTTACTACTCCTGCTTTGGATAGAAGTTAGTTTGTGTGTGCACAGTTCTAATGCAAACATTCTTATCTGTTCTGCTCTGGAAGTATTTAGTAATAATATGGGTGAATAAAACATAAATCAGAAAGAACACTGCAGTTTGGAACAGAAATTATCTGGCTATGTAAGTGTAGTTATCACAGAGCTGGGGGAAATCTTGGAATGTGTCCCATATGCAGACTAAGAACCTCATGCATAGTATCTTCATGATATGAAGGAGGCAGAGTTTGGACAGTGTGAAGAGAAATAAGGAGCTTATCCTAACAGAGTCTTAATCTCTCAGTTCAGCCACCCCTAGCATCACCCTTAGCATCAGTATTTGCAGTAAATAAATTGCTAAATGTACAAATATAAAATGCAATCCTGAAAGTGATTTTGCTCAAATTCTCAAAGGCACTCAACACTGGACTAACTTTCAGGAGGAGTAAGTCACCATGCTTTAGCAGAGCTCTTTTCATGAGAGAAGGCCTGTTGACTACTCTTATGAATTAGTCATGTAACTGCAGGATATTCAAGTAAGAAAGCAACTTGTAATGAGTGGTGATTTGTTAAACTTAACAGCCCATGAGCTATGCCAATTTGGGGGTTAGGAATCATCTTCCATGGGAATAACATGGAAGTGTGGAAACAGCTTAATTTAGACTTTCAAAAAAACCTTTGAAACCTCCCCCTTCTCACCTGACCTGCAAGTTTATTTAACTGTATAATTTATAAAGCTTTGTTTCAAGGGTAAATTTAGGCACACGTACCTAATTTTTATTTTAGAAGTAGTTAAACACTGTTGTGTTAAGACATTTATTAACCTTGTAAAAATTATTGTATCAATTTAATTAACTGAACTTATTTGCAAACAAAGCCTTTGTGCTATCAACAATAACTAATGGTGTATAGCTCTGTTAGATACATTCAAGATAGAGACACATAAATCTTAAGAAGAAGATAATAAACAGACCTGTCATTGTAAATGCAATAATGAGAGACTTCTCTGTGAATACTTAAGAACCAAAATGTGTAGAATGTGATAGTGCCAGGAATGGTTCCTTTCTCTCCATCGTCTCATTTCTCCATGCTAGGCACATATAAACTGCAAAGAACCTCTTCCCTCATATAAGAGACACAGTCACGGTAGCTTCTAAGGTAGCTCTTTAGAGAACCTTGCCACTAAATGAATGGCACTTACTGCAGCATCATTATGACATGTCACTTACTGAAATAGCAGCTGAAATGGCTCTGTGGACATTGTCTCTATGGGACTTCTAGTTGCTATTACGTTGATACTGAGAAATCAGAAGGTCCAGACAGTTAAGGCATTAAGGTGCATTAAGGTATGCTTGTCACCTTGAACAGTGAAATACTCTGGTAGTTTGGGTGACCTGAGTAAGGACACATTGACCAATTTAGTTACATGACAAGTGATCGTTGTTAATATTCTTTAAAATGATTTAGTTAAAACTAAAAAAAAAAAAAAGAGGGAGGTAAGAAAATACTCAATTAAAAGAGTACTAAAATGAGTATTGAGTTCAATGATTCTTTATTCTTTATTGAATTCAATGAGTCTTTAACAGTCACCCTAATTCCCAGTCCTTCAAGACAGGCACTGTTCTACTTTTTTTTTTTTTTTTTAAAGAAGAATATATTGTTTCGCAGTCACTTAGATGCCATTAATTTTCTTTAAATATATTCTTTTTCAGAGGAAGGACAGTGATTTAAAATGCGTGGATCCTTATTTTTATTTTTCATGTCATTGAAGTCAACTCTTGTTTCCTTGAAAATAAGATAAATACATGGGGAAAAAAAGGTAAAAGGATAGCAAATATAGAAAATGCAATTGCCTCTTATAAACTTGGTGTTGGAAAATGGCAGTCTAAACCAGAAAGTTGCAAACTTTTTAGCATTCCTAGTGAGTCCATACTGCATTGTCTTATTGGTAAAGCTATATGTTTGTGTCCAAGAAGAAAAAAGAGGTAACTACTTCTTCTGTAGTTATAGCCAAGGAATAGATGACTAATACGCTGTCTTGATCAATGGAGATAGATTTTGTTTTAGAAGCCAGAATAAGATAAGCAAGAAGAAAAAAAGTGCTAATTTAGAATGCAACACAGAGGAGGCTAAGAACATAATGGACACGCCTCATAACAGGTAATGTTGGAAAAGAGATTGAGTGATATCTCATGTTCCAGTCATGAAAACTTGAAGAGCTCACTATGTTTATCAAAATCTTTGGTGAATCTCATTCCTTCTGCCCATACATTTTCTTTCTATCATTTTTAAAAGGCTTAAAGTGAAAAAGATATCTCATTGTCCCATTACTTTCTAGAATTATATATTACTGCATCAGTTGCATTCTATTGCTTTGTTTCTTACTCCCCTTTTCTGCCAGATGCATGTTAACATGGTTCCTGGGATTTATCAATATCCAATTTGATTTGAAATTAGGGTTTTTTTCTATCTTTCATTTTTATTAACCTTTACAATTTAATCTATAAGCTGATCTGAACTGTTGTGCTATGCACACCACCTATTTTCTTCTATTCAGACCAGACATGCTAACAGATGTTTATGGAAGCACTGCTTTTTTTTTTTTTTTTCTCTTTCTTTTTACCATAAGTAGGAATAAACAGTATAGAGAAATTTATTCTATATTTTCAAGTCGCCAGTATTTGAACAATATCTTATTTCTCCTATTAGTGAAACACATTGTGGAAATAATGTAATGAGAAAAAAATAATCACTAAGTGCCTGTAACATGTTACAATGACTTGCTATTCGTGGATAGAACTAGTAAATTCTGCTCAGGTGAGTTACAGCTCATCTTTGGCTAGGTATAGTTCCTTTTTTCTTTTCTAGTTCATTGCCCTGCACGATAAATTCTCCAAATATGCTGTTATTGTCTTCTCTTCCCTTTCACTTTTTAATACACTGATTATGAAATGATACACTACTTCCCCAACATATATGGCTCATTAATCTGATACATGGATGGCAAGCCAGTATACAGATATAAAAGTGCTGTTGCTTTAAGGGGATGGGCAGACTCATCAAAGACTCATCAAAAAAAATGGGTACCTTTCTGTTGATTGCAGTGTGCATAGTACACAATTTTTTTCAGACAGGTTGTAGAAAAAAATATTTTAAAAGAGGTAACTGAATTCAAATATCCATACAGCTAAGCATTTTTAAACAGTATAACTTCTTAGAGAGGACTTAACACTTCCAAACCCCCTCACTATTTTCCATTTCTCTATGCAGTAAGAAACCCATTTCAGAATTAGTGATTGCCATCCCACTTATTCATGCACACATGACTAAACAGAAAAGCTGTTCCCCCAGCTGCAGGCACTGGTGATCAAACAACTAATTCATTGTGGAAGGTAAACATTTCTGGCAATCCACACTCTAATACGTATGTAATTGTTATGCAATTGTAATAGGCATATAAACCAGCATGTGTCCACAGGTTCTTGCAAATGAAGTCATGGAAGTCCTACAAGCCTCAGGAAGTACATTTTTTTTCTGGTGAGGAACTATTTCCTCGGAGGAATATGAATGCATTTTTATTCCTTTGACTTCATAGCACATCCTGAAAGCCACAACTTTAATGATAAGGAAACACATGCATGGCAGAATCTGTGGAATGTATGTGTGGTAACATTTCTTAGCTGGTTCCATTCTATTAGTTATTCAAGGCTCATTGTATGAACATAAACCATGTCTTCAGTCTGGTGAGTGTCATACTAACAGGTTTACCTAATGGATTTTTTATCATCATTTAAATACTTTGAAAGCCAGACTGTTGTGAGAGATTGGGGAGGCTCAAGAGAAATGTCTGAGGTTGTTAAAAAAAATAGATATAAAAATGGTATTCAAGAAATTCATGTGAAAACTGTTTAATGGCTAGATCCTATAGCTGCTGGATGTCTTAATACCTTTTAGAAAGAGGAGGAGGATCATTCAGGGGTTTTTTTGACCTTTCCCTCAAGGGGAAGAAAAGTTGCAGAATTTGAGACGATGTCTCAATTTGAAAGTAAAGGTGGGGTAAATGAGTTCAGAAAGGTATGACAAACAGATGAGGGAAACTGTTAGGACAGAAACAGCTAAAATGAGATCAAAGAGAGAATTTCAATTGATAGAACAGTTTAATCTGGGCAGAGCAGCATAATCCTGTCCAAAGGCACTTTATTTGTTCTATTTTCTGATGACATTCTAATATAATTGAGAAAGAAAAACAAGTTAAGCTCCAAGTTAGCTAACTCTAAGATGGTCTATGAACTTTTGTTTGTAAAAGTGGATTCATTATGTCACCAGAGAAAAGCTAACTGCAACAATTTCCAGACATAATATTTTTTCAACATGTTGCCAAGAATGTTGTCTATTACTTTTCAGCACACATTTTCCTGCATACAACAAGCAAAAGTTTGGGTTTTTTTTAAATGGTTTGGTTGTTTTTAAAATAGTGCTATTAAAAAACACCTCAAGCATCGTCCACTCCATCATCACCATTCATGATAGTAGTCACACAGCCCAACTAAAAACAGGTTTGTAGTTGAAAATGAAGAGAGTTTAGTCTATATGCTAACAATACTGTCTATGAGATGTTACAGAAAGCTTTAGCTCTCTTATTATAAGATGGTAGCACAGACTGACCAAAGTGCCAAAACTGTGGTCAGTTAAGAAGAGCTTGTCAAGTAATCAGCTATTTCCAACACACATGCAGCATCATTAAGTATACTCTGCATTTCATGAAGTGTACTATGGCCCAGAGTATCATATTCTACTATCAGATTTTGAGCTGCATAATTTTGTTAGTTTATTTCTTCTGTAAAATGCTGTGCAAGGCAGCAGTACCCTACAATTACAGAAAAAAAAAAAGTGAAGAAAAATACAGATCATTTGTGCAAAAGAGAACTTGTGCAGCCAACAGTGCTTTCTGGTATCCACTTTTTGTACTTTCTGTATCAGAATTACTTTTAAGTACATAAGATATCTATTTCTAGTGGTTTGTGGTTAGGGTTTCTTTTTCCATGTTTCCCATGTTTTCAACTGATGCTTTCCTTTAAAAAGTGGGGGAAAGGAATATATCCAGTCGAAGAGTTTTGTAGCAGATCTAACAAAGTAGAGGTTTCTGGGAAAACATGGTTGATATGAAGTGCCAAAAAAAACAGTAGAGTGCTTTTAACATAGTCTGAATGAAAAACAATCTCATGTGAGAGAGGTGCTTTAACATGGTGAATATGATTCTCTCCACCTATTGGACGTTTCTACAGCAAGAATAAGCTTTTTGATTTTAATCTAAATGTCAAGCTGTTACACACTTCTGTGTATATCAAACTATCTGCTTTGACATGATCTAATGTAACTTGCATGCTGTAATGGATAATTCATGTATAAGGAGTGAAGCATTACAATTTTTTCAAGGGTAAAAGTGGCTTTGCCATGTTCAACATTCCAGAAGAGTAGTGGATATTTCAGTCTCTAGTGTCAGTGTTTTTATAAAGCAAATACAATGTTAAAATAGCACATTACTAAAAATGCTTCTGTAAGAAAAAAAATTGGGTTCAAACATAAGCATGTAATATAATGGAAAAAGATGCAAATCACATACACTACTCTCAAGTACAGATATGCATTCATTCCATAGAACAAGAAAAAACTTTGCTCCTATTTTTTTTTTTCTACAGCATTTTTTATTCCATTTTTGGTATGAATATGTTCCATGTGAAAAAGAAGATGACAATAGGAAAATCCTCAGATGACTGCATCATGTCATAAATTATAAGAACATGTTATCTTCAGTACAAAGTCTATGCCAGCAGGAATTAGGAAAAAAATATTTAAATAAGGATGATTTCAGATAAATTCTGAAAATATTGAGTTTTGGATTCATCTGACCTGCTACAGGAGATCTTTTCCCAAACCTATCTTTGTTTGTTCTCTCAGCTGGAAAACCTTTGTCTCTGGCTCACATCTGTTTTAAAGGCCTAGGTATATCATAGGATACACTGTCAAAGACATGTACTTTCCAGAAAGGTTATATGAATGATTGAAATATAAGCCAGCTAAAATCAGACTTTGTGTAAACAAAACAAGACTGTAGCAATAAGATGATAGCCTAAACACAGGCCTATACTAAGGGTATTGCACCTGACCCTTAGTTTCAACTCTAAAGAAGTAAGACTGTTTCACAAGTTCTGGGTCTTACTTGCCTGCACCATATGTCCTGTATCTTCTAGTATCTTTAAAATGGCACTAGTTGCCTATATTTGGGCAACTAAACCCAAAGACTGTAATGCAGCTACATGTAAATAACCACAGGCTCACTAAAAGTCAAAAAAAGAGAGTCATTGTGATCAACAGACACCTAGTGCAGATGTGGATATTAACAGGTGGACACCTGTATGTAGGCATAATCTTAATTTTGCAATGGAATATATGTGGATATTTATGTATCAGACAACTAGAGATCACTCTGAGGGGAAGGTTCAGAAGACTGACAAATCTGGCCAGTTTTAAACTGTAAAAGAAAATGTTTCTAACTTAGCTATTTAACAACACTCCCCTGGCTAATGGTTAGTTCTCATTTAATATTAATCATCATTACTACATACAAAAAACTTGTTATTTTTCACACTTATACTCTGTCAGCTATTAGTATACAATACCACAGAGCTGATGTGTTTGCACTGATGCAGTTAAGACATGTAGTTAGTAGCAGTGATGGCTATAGCTCTTAGCCACAGAGATAATCGGGCTTGAAAGCTGTTTAATGAGTGAACCTGGAACAGAGGTCAGTTTTTTCTCTTTCTTTTCCAATTTTCCTCTCGTATGACTGATGTTTTTATGCTGCAGTCTCCCTCCCAATAAGGGGGGGGGGGGGTGGAGTTATGCTCCTGATAATGTATTGGTTTTGGTTTTGTCACTCATCCGTCTCACGTATTCTCAACAATGTCCTGCCTACCTGCAGTTCTTTGTACTTATGCTTTGTCTGGCTTTTTTTTTTTTTTTTTACTAAAAGGTCTCCTAAATGCAACTACACGTCTTTTCCCTTTTCAAGTTCACATGGCTTACAAACTCAAATAATATGCTTAGAATCAAAGAATCATAGAATCATTTATGTTGGAAAAGACCGTTAAGTTCATTGAGTCCAGCCGTCAACCTAACACTGCCAAGTCTACCACTAAACCATGTCCCTAAGCACCACATCTACCTGTATTTCAAATACCTCCACGGATGGGGACTCAACCACTTCCCTGGGCAGCCCATTCCAGTGCCTGACAATCATTTCAGTGAAGAAATTTTTCCTAATGTCCAACCTAAACCTGCCCTGGTGCAACCTGAGGCTGTTTCCTCCCACTTGTTATTTGGGAGAAGAGATCAACACCCACCTTGCTACAACCTCCTTTCAGGTAGCTGTAGAGAGCAACAAGGTCTCCTCTGAGACTCCTTTTCTCCAGACTGAACAACCCCAGTTCCCTCAGCTACTCCTCGCAAGACTTGTTGTCCAGACCCCTCACCAGCTTTGTTGCCCCTCTCTGGACACGCTCCAGTGCCTCAATGTCTTTCTTGTAGTGAGGGTCCCAAAACTGAACACAGTAACTTCTCTCTGGCTATGCCATAACAGTGTTACAAAACACTTCTATACTGTTGCTAATTACATAATTTATATTTAGGTTCAAGGCTAAAAAATGCTAATTATATCCTTATCAGTACATGTTTTAAATGTATAGGTTCCACAGACCTCTCTTTTGGCGACATTAAATGAATCTTGAATGAATGTCACTATTAATGCTGAACATCCCTCAGTGGCAATTTTTAATCAACATTAGGTTTGACTTTTTTTTCAAATGGGATCTATTTAATGGAAATGTTATGACTTGCATTATAGAGAAAAGCAGCTTAGATTATCACAGTAAAGCTTTTCTAGCATTATTAGTTATTAGTTTACAGAAGCCTGTGAAGATACAGACCAATATTAATTTCTCAGTCTTAGTTGCATATATTGACTTGTACTGGATCAGAGGAAACCAGGAATAACCAGCAAAATGTCTGGGTGGCAGGCACCTAAACACCTCAAAGTATCAGTTGTGAAGTTATCCCATTTTTGGCTGGAACTGGAATTGCACTGAAGTAACATCTTGGTGGAAAGCAAAGATGTCTTCTGCTTGTTGAAATGATGCCTGTCCACTGAGATGAGAAGACTCTGGTCTTTAAAAGTTTAATGCTATTGAATCAAGGTAACATTTGGATCCCAGTCTTCAGCTATATTCTGGATAAGTCCTAAGTATATTGCATAAATCCAAATTCTACATGTTCCCCTCTAAATTGCTATGCAGTGTTGGTATAAATCCTTAAAGAATAACCATTAGATAGAATATGTATTTTAAGAAAAGGTTTCTTGTCCAACTGAAATTCCTTGGAGAAAGCAAAACGTTATCTTCAAGCCTTTTCTGCCTGTAAGGATACCACCAAAGTGGTCTGAGAATCTAGTTCTTCTATGCATGCTGCCTGAGGCAGTAAACAGATAAGAGCCGATCAGATTATTCTCTCTCTCTATGGTCAAGTGAAATTGTTGCAAATCAATATTGTAATGAAGTATTATACATGCACTCATATTTTCCTCCAAGAAGTTATAACTGAAATGATTCAATTTTGAGTGTATTAAGGATACCTGATAAAGAAGAGTGTAGAAACTTGCTACTTGGAGATGTTCCTCTAAGAACTAAAATGCAGGAAATGAATAGTTTCAGATTAATCTCTTTTCAGGTGTACTTTTCACTTTAATATATCGAAGGTACTAAGCATTTTGAAAGGGAAAATAATGTTAGTTGTTCAGGGAATGTCCTTCAAGGCTCACTAGTGTGTAATACAGAAAGGGAGAAGTGGGGGGAATTTTGCAAACCTAATGAAAATATCTAAATGTCTATGCTCAGTACAAATTAACATTTAATGTTAGGGAGTAAACAGAAGTTTCTTTGATCCTTCAGTAGTGAGAGATCACTACTGGTGATCAGTGGTCATCACTGCAGTAGAGTTTTATATATATATAGGTCACTATTTCCACTTGAGCTACAGGGAGCTATCCACCCCCTCGTAGACTACAGAATTTATTTATTTTTTGTTTTAAATATATGTGTTTATGTGAGAACTTTGTTAAAAAGGTATATAAATTATATAAGAATCAGAATGTTTTCTTCTGTCAGTGACCTACATAAAACATACTAGAGCTAGTCACAATATATTACAATAAACCTGGAGAGAATATCTTGCTTCTCTGTAACCAAGCTGTCTCCCAGCATCACAGCCTTATGGGTATGAACATGCCCTCTTTTTTTTTTTTTGCTGTGAGTTTTTTGTTGGTGTTTCCCCCCCCCCCCCCCCCCAGTATGTTTTTGCACAGAATTAGCTGCAGTGGATGCTCTAATATTATAGCTATAGTTGACTTCCTGGTGCCTTTGCCTTTTTGCAAGCCATGACAGTATGATTTCCCCAATTTGAGAATATAGTTGTGTTTGCCTTTTTGAGGAAAGTTGTGTTCCAAGAGGTACACGACAATGGAAAGGTTATGGAAGAACTAAAAAGTCTCTTTCCTCACAACTGTTCCCCCCACCCTCCTAAAATTTTAGTATGTTATAATGAGACCTAGTTCAGGATTCCAGTGCAGATTTGTAGATATTTAGAAATATCTACTTATATTTTTTTTAAAAAATATCTTTTTTTTTTCTTTTAAAACCGCAAAACACAGTACTCCAAATTGCAAGTTTACTTTGGATTGTGGAAATACCAATTCAGCACATGCTATAAGCAAAAAAAACCCAACAAAACAAAACAACATATTATTGCTTACTCTCTGAGTTGCAGAAGCAGCACCTTCACATATATTTACTTGTCTTCATACAGGCATTATGGATTTAGTTTTATTCCTACAGCTGTTTCTATAATGAAAAGAATTGGCCTCAAGTATGCATAAGAACTGAACACTTAACACATTTTTAAAAGACAATAAATGACTGAGAATTCTAATTGTGATAATGTGCTCATGTTTTTACTACATGTTAACATTTAGTTATTCAGTTCTTTTTGTTAAATGGTTTTCTTCCACTATAAATTTTTTCTGGAAAGTTTTTCTTGGCTGTTAGAGTTATGGCTTTTACTACAAGTCTTTTTAAAATTGTTTTGTAATGGATCTTCTTTTTATATATATCTGAAAGGGGAGAACTTCTAGCTAGTGAATTCCCTGAAGTAAAATACTGAAGATTATTTGAGAAAACACATCTTAAAAATATTAGATTTTCTTAATAAAAACAAATACTTGCAAACATTTCTAAGTCTGGTGACAAAGTCCATCTTCTCTTCCATAAGATTCCTAGTAATAAAGGAAGAGCACAATAGAAAATTTCCTGTAACACAGTATCATCTGTTCCTAATGAACTACATAATACTACAGGATAAAACCTTTCTGCATATCTTTTATGTATGTGTGTATGTATGTTTCTAAAAATCTATTGAAATGTAGTTTAGGATTCTGTCTCTTTGAGTTACACATCTTTAAAATATAAACCCCATAAAGGTTGTGAAAAAAATCCAAACCAAACACAAATAATTATTTTAATAGCTTTTCTACTACTAAATTAAATTAAATTAAATTAGAATTAAAGACTCACTCCCACTTTGTGTAAACAGAAGAGTCCTCTGCGTCATTTCATTTGTGATATATTTCTAGCACTATAAAAAGAGGAAGCAAAGTTGTTTTCGCTTAATTAGTCAACCACTGTTAATACTGGAAACCCAGCTGGTGAAACTGTGTGGGTAAGGTAAAGAGATAATATCATATACAGTACATAATGCTACGTAACTTACAATGAGGAGCTTTTAGAACATATATATATATATATCGCTCTTGCTTAACAAACAAATAAAAGAGGTAATAGACCAAGCAGGTAACTAATGTCTATACATAGATAAAATGGGTGAGTTCTGCTCATTGGAAGAAGAAAAAGACAATAAGACCAAAATGCTGAAACCCTGCCAGACCTCCTAGCATTATACTTACTGGATTGTGTAGCCAAATATATTTAGTTGGCTTGACTGTTACAACCTTTGGTCTAAGTGTGTATTCAATAAACCTCTGTAAGTAACCAGTACCCGGTGCTTTTTTTTTTTTTTTTAATTTAATAACAGCTCCTCTTCTAGACATCCTAAAACAAACAAATGATCAAACAAACAAAACATCCATGTTTTCCTGCATATAACTTGAACCTCATCAAGAAATCTGCTCTATTACAGTATTATCCTCTTACAAATCTTGGATAACTCACATGCCTAATAAAACCTGACTCATCCTGACATGAGAAGTTTTCATAAATTCAACAATTCCGATATAAGATTAGTAATAGAAAACAGAATATGCACATTAAAATAAACTGAGAAGGCAGAGGGGCATCAGGCTAGAGGGGATCACAGAGGTGTAGATTTCCAGGAAAGGGAGGTTTGTAGGGTAAGTTCCCCTTGTGTGTAACCTGCATTGTTTTTGAGTCACAGTTTTTACATGAATGAAAATACTTCATTAAAGAGTTTTGATACAGCTACTTTTAGGGTAGAAAGTGCCTGTGGTGGCAGGTACTGTACCTATGGCAGGGAAATTTCCTGAGAAAAATCAAGAGCTTGTGATATACTCATATGCATAGCATAATTGTTTTACCACAATATCCACGATTATCTCTGTTTTGACTGCTCACTGTGCAAAGTGATAATAAAAGATACCTAGATGGACCCTACACACAAACCATGCTGATGTGTCTTTCCAATTCGTCTTGTTTTCAGGATTGGTGGAGGAGATGGAAAAAAGAGAAATGGATTCAAAAAGCATGAAAGCTGGATTTGTCAACAGTTCCTTTTCAAATTGTACCTTATTTGCCCCTTGCTTCTGCCTCCTTATAAGGGAATCACCTTAGCTAAATGTGGATGTTTGCATGTCTGAGTCACAGAGGACACTTTATGTAGTTGACGCTGAGGAGGAGGAAATTCTGCAGTTCAATTTGTCTGATCTATTTAGAAACCTGTGCTGGGGATAAGATGAATTGGTCTCTGAAAGTGCTTATTCTTCTTTTTCTTTATTGGCTATGAAGAGAGCATGAGGTCAGTAGATAGGATACATACATTTATACTGACATGTCTAAGTTAAGCGAGACAAATTCTGTCCTTATGCTCAGCAGGGTAAATCATGTCAAAGTCATCACTTAGGAGAAATATATCTGTAGAAGATATATGATTGTGAATATCTTCTACTTGTCTATTCTTCAGTCTCCACTTTTTATCATATTAACTTTGAATACATATTAATTTTCAGTTCCAGATTCTCTCTCCTTTTGTTCATATATAACAATTTTCTTCTTGAGTATATAAAGCATTAGAATTTAGTCTGAGGATGTGTATGAGGCATGCCACAGCAAAAAAACAAAAGGAGGAATGCAAGTAACCAATAAACATTACACGATTAAAAATATATATCCCTACAGGGACAGATAAATAAATAAATAAATAAATGTGTACCTGCTGTGGGTTAACCCTGCTAGGCAGATAAGCATCACACAAATAGACAATCATTTCCCCTGCAGTGGGATGGAGGAGAGAATTGGTAGGGTAGCAGTAAGAAAACTCGGGGGTTGATACAAGTAAGTTTAATAGGTAGGGAAAAAGCTGCATGCACAAGCAAAGCTAAATGAGGAATTCTTTCACTACTTCCTATCAGCAGGCAGATGCTTAGCCATCTCCAGGAAAGCAAGGTTTCATCACACCTGTTTATTGGGAAGACAAATTCCATAACTTTGAATGTCCCCCATTCCTCCTTCTTTCCCACAGTTTTTATTGCTGAGCATTGTATGTTATGGGATATCCCTTTGGTCAGTTGGGGTCAGCTATCTTGGCTGTGTCCCCTCCCAACTCCTTGTGCAACCCAGCCTAGTCACTGGCAGAGCAGTGGGATAAGCAGAGAAAGGCCTTGATTATGTGAATTGTTCAGCAATAACTAAAATATTGGTGTGTTTTCAACACTATTTCGGTCAAAAATCCAAACATAGCACCATACAACCTTCTATAAACAAATTTAGCTCTACCCCAGCCAAAACCAGTACAGTACCACAGCTTCTAATGCTTACTAGTTTCAAGAACAAGTTTGAAAAAAGCTAAGAAACTTCTGGGATACATGAATTATTTTTCTGATTAAATATTCCATTTATGTTCTTATTATTTTTGCCACATATTCTATTTTTTCTTGAGTTTATTCTTGTTCACTCTGTGTTTTGCTTGAAAATATATTTGATAGATTAACAAGAAAGGACCTTCCTTAAAGATGCTGAGCATGTAAGTTTCCTGAAAATTAATTTATTAAATTCCTGAAATCTTATTGTCCACTACTTTTTTTTCCTTTAGCTGACGTGAATAATGCAATACTAATGAGACACTGAGATACCATATCATCTAGTAGAATGATGATTTTTAGACAGTCTCATTAATAACATTGCAAATACATGTAACCACTCAGGACAGAAAACCAAAACTCTCATTGTACTCTCCTATGGCACAAATATTTATCTATTTTGTGTAGTTTATAACAAATATTCAATTCCAAATATCTCTATTACTCTTATTCGTATGTCCAGGCCTGGAAAACTGACAAGATTATAGTTTGATGAGAGGTTCTCTGTAGCAAAGATCCACCCGTGCTTGTATCAAGTAATATAAATTTCTCCAACCTATTCTTTTAATAACCACTGTTAATTGCTAGCAAATAGGAAGCAATTTGACTGCCCAAGAATACAATGACAGTTTGAGTTATCAAGTAAATTAGATATGTGAAATGAATAGACCTCCTTAACAGTCTGGCAGGATTTCAGCCTGGTAGCAGTACCATTAGCACATCCTGATTTCCCTAGTAAAGATAAGCTGAATCAATCAGACAATAGTTTTATTTCTTATGGTATATAACTGTAATGCAATCACTCCAGAGGACTTCATAATATAACTAATTGATAGAGACATGAAATGAATAGCAGATGCAAAACATGGTTGTGTTTCTGCAGAAGATGTTTTCCAAATATTACTGAACATTTCAGGCTGTCTGAGATGCTATGTTACCTCTTTGTCAGACTGCTGGGAAGATAATGCCACCTAATACATAAATAACATTCTCAGTTTCACCACCACTTAAGCACCTCAATAAATAGATGCACTGCAATGTACAAATTTTTATCAGTGTGTTCAGGAGGAGACACCTTATTTTGAGTATCTTTTGAAGACACTAGCACAGCTCAGGGAGATAAAATTTTATTTAAAGTTTGAATGTCAAAATAATGTTTTCTGATGCTGATCTTGTCATTGAAGTTTAAATCTTGGTTATAATCTTCTATCTGTAAGGAGGAAAGATGCCAGAGTTGGAGGCTCATACATATTTAATGATTAAAAGGGGGGGGGAAAGGAACACCCACAGACTTGCAAAAAGTCTAGCAGGCTTTAAGCATAAAAGATGCTGACCAGCATGAGCACAGTGAATGGATGTAAAGTCCACAACTGTTCCATAGGAAGCATAGCAAATTCCTATAGTCTGGACACCATTTACAACGCCTAATGAAACAAAAAGGTGACACTTGCTTTGTGTGCAATAATCAAATGCTTATACAGGAAGAAAGAGAGCAAGGTCCTTGGCCAATACTTTCCCAAACAAATCTTCCTCAAAGAGATTGTGTTAGCACAAATGTAGAAGCAGAAGTACACAGCGTGAAGCAGGATGCAAGAACTTGCAGCTGAGTGAGGTAAAGGGAGCAGGGCATTTTCCTTGTGATAGGATCAGCTCTTTTCCTCATATTGTTCCGAGAGTCACTGCTCATCCAGGAAAATCAGTCACTCATAAAACAGAGACACAGAGGTTTCACACCAGAGTCCACAGCCCTACATATGCACGTTTTTTCTGAGTGTTCAAGTTACAATAAAGATGCAATGTTATTTACAATTTTAAGATTTTTACTGATGGGCTGGACTGAAATCAGGTATACCATTTTGCCTAAAGCTAGATCAGAACTGTATTGCCTTTCTGTTTATCTCTAGGTGATGCTCCCTCTGGGAGGTAAGCAGTCATCTTCAAAATGGGATTTTGGAAGTCAAGTGCCAGGTGAAGTAATGAAGCTTGTAAAGATAATAGGCCACTATAGGGTCAAGTGATTCTGGGAAAGTGACATAATATATCACTATCTGGAACTTACATGTGTTTCATATGAACAGTTTATTAACTTTTTGTGTGTGTGCATATTCCTAATGCTCATATTTGATGGCTGGCTCCATCCAGAGCTGAAATTAAAATTAAGGAGGATAATGGAAATATTTTTTGTGTAATTAACTTGTTCATTCATGGGGCTGAGTAGCACAAAGGGTTTGCAATAAGATAAAAGCAAAAAGCAAAGGATATTTCTGATTGCTTGGTAACACTACAGCTAAGGAAACACATCTTTATGCAAGCTGATTTGCCAGTTAAGATCTTGTAAACTTACAGTGTTGTTGCTAACTTAAACGTTATTCCAGATGGAAGCTAGATGCTTACAAATTCCACTGATTTCAGTGGAAAACAAAAGTTGAACAGCTAAAAAATATCAAATTTTGACCATCTTAACAACAGATATATACCTGCCACTAGGAGAAAAGAAGAGAAAGGAGAAGGAGAAGAAAAAAAATTGTGGCCTAATTCAGTGTGAAAATTGATTCCCATACATATGAAACAGTTTTGGAGAGGGTTGTAATCAGTAGTGTTAATCTATAACTCTGGATGATAATTTGAAGATATGACTGTCATAGCACCTAATGTCTAGAACACAGACAGTACCTAGAAGACTGTCGTGGTTTAACCTGGCAGGCAGCTAAACACCACACAGCTGTTTGCTCACTCCCCCTAGTGGGATGGGGGAGAGAAACAGGAAAAAAGGTAAAACACGTGGGTTGGGATAACAACAATTTAATAGGACAGGAAAAGAAGGGAAAATAATAATAATAATGATAAAAGAATATACAAAACAAATGATGAACACTGCAATTGCTCACCACCTGCTGACCAATGCCCAGTCGCTTCCCAAGCAGTGGCTGTGTCCCGTGGACAGCTTCCCCCATATTTTGTTCAGCATGACATCATATGGTATGGAATATTCTTTTGGTCAGTTTGGGTCAGGTGTCCTGGTTGTGTCCCCTCCCAGCTTCTTGTGCACTTCCATCCTCCTCGCTGGCAGGGCAGTATGAGAAGCTGAAAAGTCCTTGACTCTGTGTAAGCACTGCTCAGCAAAACTAAAACATCAGTGTGTTATCAACATTCTTCTCATACTAAATCCAAAACACAGCACTATGCCATCTACTGAGAAAAAAATTAACTCTATCCCAGCCAAACCCAGATATATAGTATGTCTACACTGAAGTTTTGAAGTGATCACCATATAGTATTGACATACCCAAGCTAGCTTTAGTTATTTACCTAGGCACTCATAGCAGTAGCAGAGCAGAGCTCAGGACCTCAGTGAAAAAATACTCATGACTAGAAAACATGTGAAAGCTGAGGATTTTGCATATTAACAGCTCTTTGCTATCCTTATTGATTCTCTACTCATAGCTTGAAAAGTGCATATTGCACACTGAATGTTATCTTGAATGGTTTGCATTACATTTTTGACATTGCACATATTTGTCTGATAGACACTGCTGTTTTTTCCCCTGAGTACATAATCTAATTTTTAGACCTGCGTTTAGGGCTAGTTACTGAGTAGATATCATTGTGCTGCCTATAAAGTTTCAGATCGCATTGTCTTTCCAGTGCTTTATTACAAAATAATAAATTGGCAGTTAAAAAAATCATTGATAGAGCGAATTATTCTGTTATTATAAATATTAATATCAGAATTTCAGTTCTGCATATTTTTAGATGTCAGCCAGTGCTGCTAGGGAGATGAGGGTGAAGGATGACTTGTATTTTATATGCTGATATTGGTGTCCTAGGTTTTCCATATAAACTAGACTAGAATAGAATAAAATAGTTCCAGTTGGACCATCTAGTCCAATTGCCTGATCAGTTCAGGGTCAAACAAAACATTCAACTGATACAACCAGCCCTTACAATTTCAGTGTCCACAAAGGGAAGGTCACTGCTTCTGCAGTCATTGTCCTCCAACTCAGAGGACCATGCATCCCATGGTCTATCATTAATATTAAATCCTGAGGCAAAAAGGGATTAAATGTCTCCACCTTTTCTTCATCCCTATTTGTCAGATGGACATCTTCATCAAGTATTGGTCCAATATTTTCCTTAGACCTCCTCTTGCTAATAACTTATTTTAAAAAGCCTTTTTTGTGTCTGACACAACTCCAGCTGAGCTTTGGCCTTTCATGGTTTCTTCCTACACATGCAAACAGAAGCTGTTGTAATCTTTCTGTGAACCCCAACTTTGCTTCCAGAGATCATACAATTTCTTTTCTGGCCTCTCATGGAACTGCAAGCCCTCAAAAGTAGATTCCCAGGGGACTCCGCTAACTAGCTTCCTGAGTAGCTTAAAGGTTGCTCTCTTGAAATCCAGGGTAGCAACTCTGATGATCTTTTTTCTCATTACACAAAAATTTTAAACTCAACCATTTTGTGATCACTGTGGCCAAGACAGCCACCTATCATCACATTTCCCTAAGACTGACCTGGGAGTCAGATATTTCCTTGCCTCAAACAATTTGCCCAGGCAGAGGGGGAACAGCGAGGGGTGGGGTGAACTCTGCAGAGGCAGGGTGGTGGGCTACCCCCTTGGATTCTTCTGGTGGGCAATAACTGCGCATGCACAGGTCAACACATATTCACGAAAGGAGCGCGTGATTGCCAAAAACCCTTGCCGCCCCATCAATACCCCACAACCCAATTCAGGAACTTTTTAGAACACTTGACTGTGCAGAAGTGAGACAGTTGCTGAACCAGGGTGGTCTTGGACTATGACTAATGACTAACATCAGGATGATCACACACATTTTGCCTTGTTGACCCATCACCTATGGATCCAGATTCTACTCCATGATGACCATGTGGGATCCAAGGGTGGTGATACCTCTCTTTTCTCTATCCTCTCCATCTCTCTTTTTGTTTTCTCACTGCTGTCTTTGTCCACTTCTCTACCATGCATTCATGCATATAAGTTTTGGACAACTTGCAACAGGTTGCACCAAAAATAATTCCTTTGCCAAATTGCCTTTGTTTGCTCATTAAGTTTGCCAGTTCATTAAGTTTTCCAGTTAATAAAGTTACTAGTTAGTTTGTTCCTCTGAGTCATTGTCATGACTCTACGGGCCACGCAGCTCTACTGAGTAGAGATCGACTTTTCATCGGTACACAAACCCTCAAAAAGATTCATGCATCTTGCAGCCCACCGCGTGGGACAAGACGCTCCCACGAGTCCTTCCCTATTCACAAACAGTAAGTCTAGGAGTATGCCTTTCCTAGTTTCTTCAACATATGTCATGAATTTCCCAGACTTGCTTGTCACAGCAGTCTGGTATTCCCAATAGTTGTCTGGGAAGCAAAATTCTCCCATAAGGGGAAGGGCTACCAATATAGAGATTTCTCCTAATTGCTTATAGAATAACTCATCAGGGCTATCATCCTGGCTGCATGATCAATAATAGACACCCACAGCAACATCTGCTTTATTTTCCATCCCCCTAATCCTCACCCAGAGGCCCTGAACCACATCTTCCCTAACTGTAAGTTCTGCAAAGTCAAACTTCTCCCTTATATACAGTGCAACTCCTCCACCTCACCTGCCCTGCCTACCCCTCCGGAACACCCTATAGCCATCCATCCCAGCACTCCAGTCGTGGGACTCATTCCACCAAGTCTCACTAATACCAGTGGTGTCATAGCTCTGGGAACAGACTAACAGACCAACATTGGTAAGTTATGAGAGTTAAATCAGAGTTATGCTATTTCTCTTGTATACTGAGTTGCCACTAAGGCATTTATTGCTAAAGGATAGTTCTGTCCCATCCTGCCCTTCCCTAGTGACACAGGAACTGAGGGCAGAGAAATTCTTTCTGTGACTAGCCCTGCTTTAATGCTGTATGTCTCCAAGGGAACAGATCAAATCCTATGTGTCTACATTTATTCTAGCATTTGAGATGTCATGATAAAACCCTGGAATGAGGCACTGATTTTTTAATTCATTTAATAAAATGAATAGAACAACTTGATGATGGGTTGTTGACTACATGCTTTAAATTCAAAATGATATTGACTACTCATCAACTTGGAAAGACTTTTTTTTTCTCCTCTGGAATGGGCTTTTTTCCAGAAATAGTGTGGTGAGCCAGCAGACATCAAAAGTTTTCTCATGACTGCATTCATTCCTGCTTGCTTCCCAAGTGAGAATGAATAGTAGAAAAGATTGAGTCATATGGAAAGGCATTTATCACCAGCACATTAGATAATAGATGCCAGTCTAAGTAGTTATTATTTAATTATGTTAATTTAAATATTGCAATTTGGTGATGAAAAAGTAACTGGTCTACATGGTAATTTTATTTGAATGGCTGTCTATTAATACTTAGTCTTGAGTGCTAAGATCTATACTAAAGTTAAGCTAATGTAACATTGAAAATATGAATTAAGTAGTTAACTTGTAATAAGTAAATTAATAAGAGCAGTACTTTTTTTATTTAAATAAATTGCTTCATCAACTACTTGTCTTTTCTATCCTATCTTTCTTCACATTATTAATCCTCCCTTCTCTAAATCAGACAGTTGGAATTTGATCAACATATACTAATTTTTATTTTTTTTTTACAAATAACATAAAAATCACAATTGCTGCTGAAGCTGAAACCCTTTTTGTTTACAAGTCAAAACTGCACTGTTAACAGGATCAAACTGTGGAGGCAATCTGAGTGGAGTAATTTTGCACCAGTGTTCAGAGTAAAACAAATCAGTATATGCATATAAACACAGTTTGTGTTACATATTCTAGTATAAAAGAACCTCTTTTTTAGACAGAAACAATTGATCATAATTTTAGAAACAGTTTTGACTCAATAAAACTACCTAAATTATTGCAATTATGTATGTCTTAATAATGGCATATACCAATGCAAAATCAACATCTACTGCCACTCCTTAGTTCAAAACTGAAGACGTATTTCCTGTACTGTTTTTTTATTCAGCTAGAATCATGTTTGTCTGTACAATCTACTGTAATTGCTTTGTGTGCAAACTTTCCAGTGATAGTGATTTACTTGCTGTAATTTCACCTTGGGATGCAAAATATCCCAAGCAGCAGTTCTTAGGATATACCAAATATTCTTTTTTTTTGCAAGTTTACAGTTTGAGAACTGGCAATGCAGGACACATATCCAAGGGGGACAAGAAGCAAACAGGGAGGTGGGGAGATCTCTCTTAGAAAGAAGCAGAAAGATCATTACATTTGTGTTGGAGATTCATCAGATATAAAGAAGCAGATCTCAAGAACAAGATGGGAGGGCAGGGAAAATATTCTTGGTTTTTATCTCTTAACTTTAGGAGAGGTAGAAGGAGTACACTTTGGGACTTATAGAGTTTCCTGCCTCTACAGGTTCACTTTTCCTCTCTTGCAGAATTACTATTTCTTTTTGTCCATCTAGCTATTTGATTTGATGCATATGTCTTGATCTATTCATTTGGATAGGTGTTGAGAATGGGCACCCGAATTGCGATGTCAAGTTGTGGTTTAACCTGGCAGGCAGCTGAACACCACACAGCTTCTTGCTCACTCCCCCCACTCCCCAGTGGGATAGGGGAGAGAATCGGAAAAAAATAGTAAAACCCATGGGCTGAGATAAAGACAGTTTAATAGGACAGCAGAAGAAAATCCTAACACTAATAATAGAATATACAGAATATACAAAAGAAGTGATGCACAATGCAGTTGTTCACCACCCACTGAATGGTACCCAGTCCAGCCCCGAGCAGTGATTGCCATCCCCCGGCCAACTCTTCCTGAGCAGGATGTCATATGGTGTGGAGTACCCCTCTGGTCAGTTGGTGTCAGCTGTCCTACCTGTGCTCCCTCCCAGCTTCTTGTGCACCTGGCAGAGCAAGAGAAGCTGAAAAAGTCCTTGACTTGGTGTAAGCACTACTTAGCAACAACTAAAACATCAGAGAGTTATCAACATTCTTCTCATACTAAATTGAAAACACAGCACTATACCAGCTACTAGGAAAAAAAAATTGACTTTATCTCAGCTGAAACCAGGACACAAGTCAATAGTTAGTATTTAGATATGGTTAACAATAACAGGAAAATACTTTCAGATAAAGTAACTATTTTATCTCAGGTGAACGGAAATACTTTTATGTATTTTTCCTTTCATTGGTAAGATATGAGCTGGAAGTAACTTTTTCTCCTAAAAGCAAACATTTCCATCTTTTCCCCCTGTCAAATTTTAAAACTTTGTGGTTGCAGGGTAAATTAAAGGAATCAAGAAAAAGATTTTGGGTTTTGTTTTCTTTTTGGCTGTGTGGTTTATAAGTATTATTGGATTACACTGAGGTCCTCCAATGGAGTTTCCCAAGTACATTGCTGGATTTGACCAGATAAACAAAAGTTTTTGGAAAAGGTAAACAGAATGCAGGGTAGCACAACATGGAAGCGACTCTTAGGGTGCTCCTGGTTTTGTGTTTCAACTTAAGAATTTCCAGAAACCTAGTGATACAGTCCATGCTTTCATCCTGAGGGAAGAACAAGCCCTTCTGTTGAGTCCTTTGATGCTACAGATACTATGGGAGACATTTTAAAACATGATTGAATGTTGATGATTGAATCAAAACAGCAGGAAATTAATCACAAATGAGATATGTTTATAAAATCCATGAAGAATAAGCTTTTTAAAAAAGAAGTAGATATCTGTGGAACTCTCTATGATCTAAAAATGGGCTATTTTTCTCTTAGAAATACTGGTCTAACTTCTTACGTCTCAGCTACTGCTATTGTGAGAGGATTTACCATTCTCAACATAGGGTGCAGCTGAAGGAGAAGATTTGGAAGACACAGGAACAAAAGTGAGTTCAGTTAGTCACAACTGACTCCAGATAAAAGTAAAAAAAAATCACTCTATGTAAGACAACATTTGGGTCAAAACAACCCCATGCTACAGGCTTGGGGAAGAGTGACTGGAAAGCTACTTGGCAGAGATCTGGGGGTGATGGTCAACAGCTGACTGAATACGAGCCAGCAGTGTGCCCAGGTGGCCAAGAGGGCCAATGGCATCCCAGCTTATGTCAGAAATAGTGTGACCAGCAGGAGCAGGGAAATGATTGTACCCCTGTACTTGGCATTGGTGAGACCACACCTCGAATATTGTGTTCAGTTTGGGGCCCCTCACTACAAGACAGACACTGAGGTGCTGGAGCATGTCCAGAGAAGGGCAATGAAGCTGTTGAGGGGTCTGGAGCACAAGTTTTATGAGATCGGCTGAGGGAACTGGGGTTGTTTAGCCTGGAAAAAAGGAGAAGACCTTATCACCCTCTACAACTACCTGAAAGCAGGTTGTAGTGATGTGGGTGTTGGTCTCTTCTCCTAAGTAACAAGTGATAGGACAAGAAGAAATGGCTTCAAGTTGCACCAGCAGAGGTTTAGATTGGATACTAGGAAAAATTTCTTCACTAAAAGGGTTGTTAAGCACTGGAACGGGCTGCCCAGGGAAGTGGTGGAGTCCCCATCCCTGGAGGTATTTAAAAGATGAATAGACGAGGTGCTTAGGGACATGGTTTAGTAGTGGGCAGGTATGGTTGGACTTCATGATCTTATATGTCTTTTCCAACCAAATGATTCTATGATTCTATGTTCTTGCAGTTCACAGGCTAAAACCAGGTTCTGCAAGAAAAGCTGGTTTGAAACTCAGGGCAGAAATTGTCAGAATCTCCATTAAAGGAAGAGGTATTTCCTATTATGTAGAAGAGCTTGGGCTCACTTTGTTGTTTCATTGAATGTAGACTCTTCCTTTACATCTTTAGATAGTTCTATAGAAAGAAGGGCATCTTCTTGTATATATTCTCTAATAAGTTTTCACCTTTTTTGCTGCAAGGTTGTATGTTTCAGATATATATAAATAAGAAAAACTTGTATTTACGTTCTGGGAACTAAGCTGATAAGATATAAAAAATAATTATTCTTGGTCAGCTCATTGCCTTGAAAAATAATTTTAAATTATCACTAAAGCACATGACATTATAATTTAGGAAAAAGGAATTCTTATTTTGTTTCAGTTTTTTAATTGTTTATGTTTTAATAAAATCTACTATATTCAAATTTATCCTACTTTCAACAATTTGTTTCAACATCATCTGTCTAAATCAAATCCCTGACAGTATACATATTACATAAATAATTTATTTGCCTTATCAGAGCTACTACAGATCTTGTAGCAGCTAAGTTTATAGCTTAGCTTTACTAAGCAAGATAAAAAATAAACAAAGAATGTACTTTTCATATGGTAATACAATTGACATGTGTACATTTTGTGGCCAATTATGCTCTTTCCTGGGATTACATATTTGGCAGAAAACACAGAAGTCTAAAGCCAAAAATTGTCAGGATCTGTAATTGCTTTTCTGTGATATCACTGAAGTCAAAATTTATACTTATTGTTTCTGTCAGTGTCTTGATCGACACAAACAAGCAGGAGCATCAGCTGGGTATTTAGACTCTGTTTGAAGAAGATATGGCCCAAAGTTTGAACAAAATTACCGACAAATTTAAAATCTTGTAATTCCCCATTGCAGCTGCTCATATAATTAATCCTAAATGTTAATAGCTAGTTTGGATTAGTCCATAGGAATATATACAAATACACCTTTCTCCTAGATATTATATATGCCTTTATAAACTCGTAATTTTATGAGGAAATAATGCTTCAAAATTTATCCAAAATATAGTTCTCACTCCACAATTCATAACAAATATGCCTTTAGAATAATCTGGTTTAGAGATCTTATACTTAATTTTAAAATAAATATTTCAAATAAAATAAACCTTATTTCTTAACTCAAGATATTTTGTGTGTTGTAATTCCCAGGTTGTCTCATATATATATATATATCTTGCTCCATAGCAAGATTAGCACTGAATGTACCAAGGACAACTACTTCAAAATGTCAAAATCTGTAGTGGTACAGTACAAGAAGGAAATGAGACATTTCTGGAAAAAAACCAAAAACCTCAATTAGTACAAAACCAAACAATAGGTTTAAGTTTTAAAAAGTATAGTCCAAGGACCTAACTATATTATCATGTTATGACATAATCTGAATGAAATGGATATGTTGCTATCAAATTAGCATAAAATGTAAAGGTAAACCAATTTAAAACTTATAAGCAACAAGAATGATATTTATATGTTTTCTGTAATAGAAATAATTAAAAATATTTTTTGTCTTTTTGCAGTAGAAACTCAATAAATAAATATCCCAGAATGCAGAAATTCTAGTTACAGCTAGTTGTCTTTAAACATGAGAACTACTGCAAATGTGTAATAACTTTTCTCTTCCAGTTAATGAAGAAGTCATTTGAATTACAAGTAAGGACTTCTTGTTAGTGACATGCGTATGTGAAGATATATATGTAAGTGAATAGTTTTATGTGAGAATGACACAACTGACTCCCCTGACTGGATGGAACCTATGATTTTGTCCATCAGGTCAGAAGGTTATACTGTGGGAAATAAAAAATTTTCAGAGAAGCTGAGTGGTAGGAGAATTACAAAATCTGTAATACTCTTTGACAGTAAGAAATAATGCAGTTTTCTGTTTGCCTAAATTAAAAAAAAAAAAAAAAAATTGGTATTTCTGATACAATTGTTTTTCACATAACTGATTTCAGTTAATTCCTAGACCTTTGAATTTTATCAAAATTTTTGTTTTATGCTTGTAAATGTAGATATCCCTTACTAATCAATAGACCAATACAAATCTTTCATAAAAATGCAAGGAGGTTATATGTACATCTGTAATGGGATGAAAGGAAAAGTTGTTTCTTGGAAAGCTGAAAACTGTCATACTGAATGTTAAGATAAATTTGTAGAGACTAAATGATGAGTGGAGTTTCAGAGCAAGGAGGGAGAGCAAGAAAGGCAAATTCATCATGACCTCTGCTGCCATTGTTCTCAAGCCAAAGCTTCCTTGGGGCTTCTAGTTTGATTCTTAATTAATTATGAAATTAATAGTAAAAAGATCATTGAGGTATTTGGGTGAATATCACAAAATATAGTGTAATTATACGAATTAAATTAATTTAAAATAATTCTCTGAAAATGTCAAAGTCATGAGCAAAGCCAAGAATAAGGGAATATTCACTGAAAGGTAGAAAATTCCTACTTGATTAAACACTTATTTTATACGATGACTAACTAAACTGTGAGTCTCCTTATAACTGAAAGTTGTTAAAGCTAAAACCTCAAAAAGACTTAAAAATGGGATTTGAACTTCTTAAAATGTTTTTTAGTGATGACATTTGGAATGGATTGTGACACATCACCCATAGAGATTTAAGTAAGTCCCTATCTGTTAAAAACTAGGAGGAAAAATAATGTGGTATAAGGTAAATATTATAGTGCAAAACTACTAAAATTTTTCTTACAGATTTCTGGAGTAGGTACAGATATAGGATAGGTCTCTCAGTGGCTCTAATCCTTGATATTTTATAGTAATTTATAATATATCTTAATGTAATAGTAATTAAATCTGGAATAGAATTGCAGGCAAGAATGGGCAGATAATTTATGAAAGACAATGTAATCTTGAGGCTAATCACAATTGCAATCAGTATGTAAGAATCATAGAACCATGAATCATTGAAGAAAAACAGAACTCAGAATTGTCTAGATACTGGCATTTTAGGTCCATTTTATCATTAACCCACTAAATTTGATAAGATTACAATATGGAATAATTTAGAGATACTACTTAGAATCATAGAATCATAGAATCACCTCGGTTGGAAAAGACCTTTAAGATCATCGAGTCCAACCTTTAACCTAACCCTGACATCCCACCACTAAACCATGTCCCTAAGCACCTCATCTAGCCTTCTTTTAAATACCTCCAGGGATGAGGACTCCACCACTTCCCCAGGCAGCCCATTCCAGAGCCTGACAACCCTCTCGGTGAAGAAGTTTTTCCTAATGTCTAGCCTAAACCTGCCCTGGCGCAGCTTCAAGCCATTCCCCCTCGTCCTATCATCTGTTACCAGGGAGAAGAGGCCGACCCCCACCTCACTACAGCCTCCTTTCAGGTAGCTGTAGAGGGCGATCAGGTCTCCCCTCAGCCTCCTCTTCTCCAGACTAAACAACCCCAGTTCCCTCAGCCGCTCCTCGTATGACTTGTGCTCCAGACCCCTCACCAGCTTGGTTGCTCTCCTCTGGACACGCTCCAGCAAGGCAACATCTTTCTTGTAGTGAGGGGCCCAAAACTGAACACAGTATTCGAGGTGGGGCCTCACCAGCACCGAGTACAGGGGCACGATCACTTCCCTACTCCTGCTGGTCACACTATTCCTGATACAGGCCAGGATGCCACTGGCCTTCTTGGCCACCTGAGCACACTGCTGGCTCATATTCAGCCGGCTGTCAATCAGTACCCCCAGGTCTTTTTCCACCAGGCAGCTTTCCAGCCACTCTTCCCCAAGCCTGTAGCGCTGCATGGGGTTGTTGTGACCCAAGTGCAGGACCCGGCACTTGGCCTTGTTGAACCTCATACAATTGGCCTCGGCCCATCGATCCAGCCTGTCCAGGTCCCTCTGCAGAGCCCTTCTCCCCTCCAGCAGATCAACACTACCACCCAGTTTGGTGTCATCTGCGAATTTACTGAGGGCACACTCAATCCCCTCATCCAGGTCATTGATAAAGATATTAAACAAGACCATCCCTAGAACTGAGCCCTGGGGGACACCGCTTGTGACCGGCCGCCAACTGGATTTAGCTCCAGTCAACACGACTCTCTGGGCTCGGCCACCCAGCCAGTTTTTAACCCAGCGAAGAGTACATCCATCTAGGCCATGAACTGCCAGCTTCTCCAGCAGAATGCTATGGGAGACTGTGTCAAAGGCTTTGCTGAAGTCCAGGTAGACAACATCCACAGCCTTTCCCTCATCTACCAGGCGGGTCACCTGGTCATAGAAGGAAATCAGGTTGGTTAGGCAAGACCTGCCTTTTGTGAACCCATGCTGACTGGACCTGATCCCCTGATTGTCCTCCATGTGCCTGGTGAGCACACTCAAGATGAACCTCTCCATAATCTTCCCCGGTACCGAGGTTAGGCTGACTGGTCTGTAGTTCCCCGGATCCTCCTTCCGGCCCTTCTTGAAGAGAGGCGTCACATTTGCCAACCTCCAGTCATCTGGGACCTCCCCTGTTCTCCAGGACTGCTGATAAATGATAGAGAGTGGCTTGGCAAGCTCCTCTGCCAGCTCCTTCAGCACTCTTGGGTGGATCCCATCCAGCCCCATGGACTTGTGGATGTCCAGGTGGCATAGCAGGTCAAAGACTGCTTCCTGGATTATGGGGGGTTCATTACTTCACCCTAATGGAAGTCTTGTGAGCTTTGGTTGTAGATGACGACTGTTAAAAATTGTTTCTGAGGTTTATTCTAGCTTAGATTCTCAGAACTTAATTGGGCTATTTGATATTTACATGTTCAACTCTTACTATAATTTATGGAATTTTAACGGTGAGTGGGAAACACACATTACAGTAAAGGATGTGCTTCTACAAGGAGAGCTTTATTCTGCATTGTTCCTTAGTCTCAAGACCAAAAGATTCAGGCTGGAGGGAGACAGAAGGTACTATGTAACTATATGTGGTTAATTTGCAATTTAGAGGTTTGCATTTTGTGGCTTTCTAGGAAAACAGGAGGTGGATTGCAGGAAATATTTATGTACTCTTGAGCAATGAAATTAGGCTAATCCTTGCTTTCTGTCTCTTATCAAAGACAGGATCTGCCTGATCTGCCTTCAAAGGGCAGTGATGGGTGGTTTCCTGCAAGGGAAATGAAGCCCACAGGATGACGGCAGGGCTGGCAGAGCAGGGACACCACCACCAAGGACACAGTCCCAAGGTGACTGAATAAAGTGAACAGAGCAGGTTTCATGAGGGTAACCAGGGTCAACCAGGAGTCTGGTGTTTGCCAAACAAGTCTGTGGAGATGAGGAAGTCCGAAAGTCAATCCAGGATGTCAAGTCAACAAGGCAAGGCCAGAGTCAGCAAAGTGCAAAGCCAGGCACAGGCATACCTGTGCTGTTTCTCAGGCAAGGCACCAAGGCAAAGAACCTGAGCTTCTCTGCAGCTCCTGAGCCAAAGTAAGGAGGCCCTAACGAGGCTTCCCGCAGTTCTTTCTCACAACTCTTCACATAAGCTGGATCCAAGGTTACACAGCTGCACTACATCAGAGCTGGCCTTGAGTGCAGGCAGCCAAACCCCTGTAGCAAGACTACAGAATTTAGTGGTGCACTCATTATACTGGCCTTTTTTTTGTGTGTCCTGTACTTAAATTGTTACAATTTCTTTTGTTTTGTTGTCATGGTTTAACCCCAGCCAGCAACTAAGCACCATAGAGCTTCTAGCTCACTTTTCATCCTTCCCAAGTGGGATGTGAGAAAGAATCAGAAAAAAATGAAAAACCCGTGGGTTGAGATAAAAACAGTTTAATAGGACAGCAGAGGAATAAGAAGAATAATGATGATGATGATAAAAGAATATGCAAAACAAGTGATGCACAATGCAATTGCTCACCACCTGCTGACCAGTGCCCAGCTGATTCCTGAGCAGTGGTCACCACCCCCCAGCCAATTCCCCCCATTTTATATACTGAGCATGATGTCTTATGGTGTGGAGTATCCCTTTGGTCAGTTTGGGTCAGCTGTCCTCCCTCCTGGCTTCTTGTGCACCTGGCTACAGCATGGGAAGCTAAAAAAGACCCTGACTGGCATAAGTGCTACTTAGCAACAACTAAAACATCAGTGTGTCATCGACATTCTTCTAGTACTAAATCCAAAACACAGCACTATGCCAGCTACTAGAAAGAAATTTAACTCTGTCCCGGCTGAAACAAAGACATTTGTATTTAAAGAAAGCAATACTGCATGCAAAGTTCATCTTTCAGAGGTAATGTAAACTTTATGAGCATGTTTGTTCTGTGCTAGTTGGGTGGTGGCTAACTCTTTTCTCTGTTAAGGACCATAGTTTAAGTTACTAGGAATTGTTTGCTTGTATATCTGTCTGAATACAGCTTTTAGCATGCTGCAGTGCAGATATTGATTGGAAAAAGCACACTGAATTTCTTATGTTTTCACATGAAAAAATATTAATATTAATGGAGAAGGGTAGCTACTTAAAGTTATTTAATGTTCTAGGCTTTCCATTGGTCAGTTAAAGTCTTAGCCAGAAAAGACTTCTGCTGAAATGAGGGCCGATAATTTGTTTTCATTATAAACTACAAAATATTCTCATCCTTTCTAATAACCTGGAACCAAGTAGTCTGTAATCAGTAATGCACCAGTTATAATAAATGGCTATCAGATATTAGTATGACGGTTTCCTGAGCCTAACATCCCTCTTTCTGAGGCCACAGACGGCAGTTACTAAACATTGGATCCATGCCCTTTGTCACAACTATCTGTTGCTTTGTGCTAATCTATCATTGCCCTAAAGATCATGTGTTAGAAAGATCAGTTATGAACAATAACTAGATTTATAGTTTGGTGGTGGGTTTTTTGGTTTGGTTTTTTTGGTTTGGTTTTTTTGTCTGCCTGTGATTTTATTGTCATTTGCTGATGCCTTTATGAATAAGAAAATATACTCGGTTGGATTATTTTTTTTTTAATCTCTAAGATCTTTTAGAATGGCTTTATCTTACTAACTAGGGTAATTGCTTTTTTTGGAAGGAATGCCAGGTAGGATATCTGAAGCATTTGGTTCCTCTGGTCCAGCCTGTCATAGAGTTCTGGCCTGTATTTGAAAACCAAACCTACCAAAATTTATGATTTATCATCTGTTTCAAGTCTGAAGTGGGACAGTCATGGACCTAAAGAGAGGTTAAAGACATGATCCGCGTAACAGTAAAATAATTGAACAGGGCTAGTGAGCTATAGGCTGGAGTGGTTTTGTTCATTCAGTTCAAATTTTTAGGCAGGTGGTCTTGTAGAGTGAATCCTGCAGATAATTGACTAGTGAAAGGAGCAGAGAGCTTTGCCAAACTGCAGACAGCCAACAAGCAGAAAATGATGGGTTAAGTATACATTTATATGTCATGGATGTTATTTTTGAGAAGTAAAGCTAATATAAACTAGAGGTATTAGAAATTTTAGGTCAAGTGTGTTCTTGTATGCCCAGAATGGCTTCTTGTCTCCCAAGCACTTCACAGACATTTTATTCCATTTCCTGTTTGGATTTTTTCCCCAGTTATTTCTTTAATTCTCTTTTCTCATTAACAGTTTGTAATGCACCTTGATGTGTGGCATATTCTTTCTCACATACTTTTCTGCCAATATTTGTGTTTCTATTGTGTCTGACTATGTTAAGTCAGTGATTTTTAATTGTCAGCTTGGTGCTCCAGCTGACAAATATGTTGAAATGGTTTGTTTGGATTTCAAGGTTTCCATTTTCAGTTCTTGTTTACCTTGCCACATATTCACAGCTTCCTCCCACTTCAGCTGCCAAAATTTCAGTGCATATCCTGGAAATATTGTGGCCTGCTAGCTCAAAATATCCTGGGTCTTCTGGACCACTGTCCGATATAAAAAAAAACCCCTTATTTCTTATGGTTTCCACTAACTCAGTTAGTGCATAATCTTTGCTACTAGTCTTGGCTGCTTCTATACTTTTCCTATCTCACCTTCCCCACCACCTGGGAGCAGTAACAAGGAAACAGAAATTAATCTCTACTATGGACCATCTCAAAAGTAACTGCAGACTTTGCAAATATAATAAAGTTTCACGAAATGGTCATATATTTAGATTGCTGGTTTTTTTTTAAAAAATGCAGAATAAAACTCTTTCAAGTATTCAAGTTTCTCTTCAAAAATACTTTGTTCACATTACTGACCCTAATCCTTGCTTTATAAAATGGGAAACTGCCCTTTGCTCACTATGTTGTCACTTTCCTTATACTTTATGTAGTTTTTGGACAGTCCTTATTGTCTGAAGTCTTAAATGTGAAGGACATAGTATTGCTTTTGTCCATAATCTCCATGCCTGTCTGTAAAATGCTAAATATTAGGTTCTAGTGCAGTTTTTGTGATTGATCTATCATATTTCTTCTAATTATTTTTTTTCTAAATAGATACTGAAATTTTTGGTCTTAAATCATCAAGTAGGGCTTCTTATCCCCTCTTAAATTCCACGAAAGCAATATGTTAGCTTAGCTAATCATTTAGAATTATCTTATTGCTTTAGCTCTCAAAAAAGTGCGAAAAATCACTTATTTCATTTACTTTTCTACTGTAAAAATCTAAACATTGCATCAAGGAAGGAGGAAAAGAAAAATACTTGGGACTAGAAGTGTTAGACATGAATCACCAGATGTTTATGCAAATAGTTATTTAAAAAAAAAGTTCTACATAAAAACAAAGGGTTTATTCTTCATGTAATCAATACTGAAGGCAAAAGAAACTAACTACTGTTAGATTTTTAAGGAGAAATACTGACTGAACAAGCTGAATACTAGCATAAAGAGTTGCCAAGCACAATTATGTTACCTACTCAAATTCACTGCATTGAATCAATCTGCTGATAGTTCCAACAGACTAACTGAAGAAGTTTCAAGTGATCCTTAGCTATGCACCAGTACAGGCTGGGGACAGAGCTGCTGTGAAGCAGCTCTGCCAAGAGGGACCTGGGAGTCCTGGTGGATGACAAGCTGACCATGAGCCAGCAGTGTGCCCTTGTTGCCAAGAAGGCCAATGGTACCCTGGGGTGCATTAAGAGGATTGTGGCCAGCAGGTCAAGGGAGGTTGTCCTCCCCTTCTACTCTGCCCTGGTGAGACCCCACCTGGAGTACTGTGTCCAGTTCTGGCCTCCCCAGTTCAGGAAAGATGAGAAACTCCTAGAGAGAGTCCAGAGGAGAGCAACTAGGATGATTAAGGGACTGGAGCATCTCCCCTACGAGGAAAGGCTGAGAGAGTTGGGCTTGTTTAGCCTGAAGAAGAGAAGACTGAGAGGGGATCTCATCAATACATACAAATATCTTAAGGATGGAAGTCACGAGGATGGAGCCAGACTCTTCTCAGTGGTGTCCAGCGACAGGACAAGGGGCAATGGATATAAACTGAGACATAAGAGGTTTCAGTTGAATATGAGGAAAAACTCCTTTACTCTGAGGGTGACGGAGCACTGGAACAGGCTGCCCAGGGGGGTTGTGGAGTCTCCTTCTCTGGAGATATTTGAAGCCCGCCTGGATGAAGTCATGTGTAAGATGTTCTAGGTGAATCTGATTTAGCAGGGGGGTTGGACTAGATGATCTCCCGAGGTCTTTCCAACCCTTGCGATTCTGTGAAATATCTGGTAGAGAAAGCTTGAAAATACTTGAAATGGCAATCAACATAGCTTTAGATATTGTTGCTAAATCTTAATTAAGGGAAAGGAAGGATGCTAATAAATTTGAGTAAATAATTGAATGTTTTGGGTTAATTCTGGTAATCTGACTTCTTGATCCATGCCATGCTCTTAGGATTTAATGGAGCTAAGATCTAGACAGATGCAGAAGCAAAGAGACAGGTGAGAAGACAGAGAAGGAACCGAAGAAAAAGATGAGAGAAGTTACAATAAGCAAAAAAAAATCTTTAAAAAAATATATTAAATCATATTTAATAAATTAAAGATCACAAAGGAATGTCTCTGAGTACTAGAAGTCAGTTCGGTATGGTTAAATAGTTTATATGCTCCCTAGCACTATTTTTGCTTGTGCTGAATAGGACTTGCCAAAACAATTTCCAAGCATAGTTAGCAAATTAGAACATGCCAGGAACACTTATTTCCCAGCAGGTAGTGGAGATATGAGTCAATTCATGCCAGTTGGGTTTGAAGTCACAGATCTGTTCTGAGCAGGTCTTAATTTTCTAGTAACAGATAACTATACTAGGAAGATGTAGCAGGGAGGATCTAGGAGTTCGTATCTTGTGTGCAAAAGTAAGTTTCAGTATAAGATTTCTAAAGACAGACAACCGATCTTTAACCAAAAAGACTTTATGGTTTTGATATCTGCATAGGATCAAGAAGAAATCAGTCTAGAGAGTGCCTCATAAGATACAGATAATTTGAAAAGATTGCAAAGCTTTGCAAAAAAAAACCTAATTCAAATTGAATAAAATACCTTCTCCTTGGCTTCTGTTACTGTTAAACACTTCAAAGTTCAGTTTATGGTATGGTAGTACACATTTAAGACATAATTTATTTAATATCATCTTTGAGAGCTAACTTTGGCCTCTTCAGGGTCCTACTTGGAAGAATTCTATGGGTTAAGGCTCTAGAAGGTAGGGGAGTCCAAGAGAGCTGGTTGCTGTTTAAGCATCACTTCCTCCATGCTCAGGATCCCCAGGAGTAATCAAGTAAACGAGGCAGGAGGCCTGCATGGATGACCAAGGAGCTTATAGCAAAACTCAAATGGAAGAGAAAGCTCTATGGAATGTGGAAAAAGGATCAGGCCACTTGGGAGATATGCAGGAATGCTGCCAGAGCATGCAGGGAAGCAACTAGAAAGGCTAAGGTCCACCTGGAACTAAATCTGGTGAGGTATATCAAGGATAACAAGAAGGGCTTTTTCAAGTATATCAGCAGCAAATAGAAGACTAGGGGAAATGTGGGACCGCTGCTGAACGAAAGGGGTGCCCTGGTGACAGAGGATACAGAGAAAGCGGAGCTATTGAATGCCTTCTCTGCTTCAGTCTTCATGGCCAAGGCTGGCCCTCAGGCTTCCCAGTCCTTGGAGGTAAGCGAGCAAGCCTGGAGAAAGGATGACTTTCCCTTGGTTGAGGTGGACCAGGTCAAGGATTTTTTAAGTAAGCTGGACACCCACAAATCCATGGGACCCTATGGAATGCACCCGCGAGTGCTGAGGGAGCTGGCAGATGTCACTGCTGAGCCACTCTCCATCATCTATGAAAGATCCTGGAGACCAGGAGAGGTACCTGAGGACTGGAGGACAGCCAATGTCACTCCAGTCTTCAAAAACGGCAAGAAGGAGGATCCAAGGAACTACAAGCCGGTTAGTCTCACCTCCATTCCCAGAAAGGTGATGGAACAGCTCATTCTCATTGTCATCTCTAAGCAAGTGGAGGAAAGGAAGGTTATCAGGAGTACCCAACATGAATTCACCAAAGGGAAATCATCCTGACCAATCTGATAGCCTTCTATGATGGCATCACCAGCTGGGTAGACGAGGGGAGAGCAGTGGATGTTGTCTACCTTGACTTCAGCAAGGTTTTGACACTGTCTCCCGTAACATCCTCATAGGGAAGCTCAAGAATTGTAGGCTGGATGAGTGGACAGTGAGGTGGATTGGGAACTAGCTGAATGGCAGAGCTCAGAGGGTTTTGATCGGTGGGGCAGAGTCTAGTTTGGAGGCCTGTAGCTAGTGGAGTTCCCTAGGGCTCAATACTCATCCCAGTCTTGTTCAGCTTATTCATCAATGACCTGGATGAGGGGACAGAGTGTACCCTCAGCAAGTTCGCTGATGACACAAAACTGGGAGGAGTGGCTGAAACACCAGAAGGCTGTGCTGCCATTCCATGGGACCTGGACAGGCTGGAGAGTTGGGAAGAAATGAACCTGATGAAGTTCAACAAGGGCAAGTGTCAGGTGCTGCACCTGGGGAGGTTTAACCCCATGCACCAGACAGACTGAGGGCCGAACTACTGGAAAGCAGCTCTGCTGAGAAGGACCTGGGAATCCTGGTGGATGACAGGCTGACCATGGGCCAGCAGTGTGCCCTTGTTGCCAAGAAGGCCAATGGTACCCTGGGGTGCATTAAGAGGATTGTGGCCAGCAGGTCAAGGGAGGTTGTCCTCCCCTTCTACTCTGCCCTGATGAGACCCCACCTGGAGTACTGAGTCCAGTTCTGGGCTCCCCAGTTCAGGAAAGATGAGAAACTCCTAGAGAGAGTCCAGAGGAGGGCTACAAAGATGATTAGGTGACTGGAGCATGTCCCCTATGAGGAAGAGCTGAGAGAGTTGGGCTTGTTTAGCTTGAAGAAGAGAAGACTGAGAGGGGATCTCATCCTCATGTACAAATATGTTAAGGGTAGATGTCACGAGGACGGAGCCAGACTCTTCTCAGTGGTGCCCAGAGACAGGACAAGGGGCAATGGGTACAAACTGAGACATAAGTTGAATATGCGGAAGAACTTCTTTACCTTGAGGGTGACAGAGCACTGGTACAGGCTGTCCAGGGGGATTGTGGAGTCTCCTTTTCTGGAGATATTCAAAGCCTGCCTGTTTGATGTCCTGTGCAACCTGCTCTAGGTGAATCTTTTAGCAGGAGGATTGGACTAGATGATCTCCTGAGGTCCCTTCCAACCCCTGCCTTTGATTCTGTGAACCTAAAGCATTAGGACTTCTCAGGTGAAGCTGATTTCATTGTGGAGAGCTTAATGAAGATTTATGAAATACTATGCTGATGAGTAGATAAATTAGAAAATGGAATGATGTGTAAAAAATATAGTGCACAATAGAAAATATAGGGGGTCTACTTGGAGAGAAAAGATTTACTCATGATGAAAAAAAGAATGAGACCTCCATTCTCAACTACATGAGATCAGCCCACTATGGCTTATAGAGAGTTAATTATATTAATGCACTTAGAAAATGTGGCTTCTTTGTGTGCATGTAAACTAACTTGTTTATGGCATGTAAATTTTAATTTGGGATGATAAACTACAGTTGTTTATGGAATTCTGGAGTCCTTTGTTTTCTGTTAATGCTTAATTTAAGCACATCAATAAAATGGAGACTTTTGTTTATGATTTTGTACATTAGTTTTTGAAAGAAGCATATGTGATCAGCATATTTATACCAACCACGATTGATACAGGGAAAAAAATGCTTTTCAAATTCACTAGCATTCAAAGGCAGAAAATTACTTTATTCTGTACTATTTTAGACATTAAGGGGGAATGGTTGACATCATGAATAGTATGCATGCAAGCATTGCACCCTGTACTTTGTAATAGACTGTTTACAATAGTTAATATCTTTCATTAAATGCGGGGGTATCAGAAATTTAAAACTGGGATGCCACAGGCTTATCACTCATCTGGTGTCTAAGGTTATTTCTAATGCTGTGGTGGGTTGACCCTGGCCAGCAGCTAAGCCCCAACCTAGCTGCTTGCTCATGCCCCCCCTGCCCCAACATGATGGGGAAGAGAATTGCAAAGGCAAAAGCAAGAAAACCTGTGGGTCAGGACAATTTAATAAGTGAAGCAAAGCAGCATGTGCAACCAAAGCAAAATAAGGAGTTCATTCACTACTTCCCATCTGCAGGCAGATGTTTAGCCATTTCCAGGAAAGCAGGGCTTCATCACGCATATCAGTTACTTGGAAAGACAAACACCATAACCATAAGCTTTCCCCCTTTGTCCTCCTCTCCCTGAAATTTATTGCTGATCATGACATCATATGGTATGTAATATACTCTTGTCCTGTTTGTGTCTCCTCCTAACTCCTTGCACAACCCCAAACCACTTGCTGGGATGGTTAGAGTAGGGAAAAAGAGACCTTGAAGCAATGCTAACACTTTTCAGAAATTACTAAAACACTGGTGTGTTATCAACACTGTTTTAGTCACAAGTCCAAACCACAGTACCATACAGGCTGCTATGAAGGAAATTAACTCCATCCTGGCCAGAACCAGTACGATTTCCACCCCTTATTCCATAAAATTTATGTCATGCTCAGGTGATACACTATCCTGTACATCCTCATTAACCACCATCCTCCTATTACTATCCTTTGACATAAACTAAGGGATTAATATCTATGCATGTATGCTACACTTGTAATTGTATATCACAACCCACAACCGTATATCACAGACAAGCGTAGAACATGTATGGATATGGGGCTACATACATGCTTATTTAACAGCAGTTCTTTCTTAAACCATCTTTTCATTATAGAATCATAAAATCATTTAGATTGGAAAAGGCCTTTAAGATCATGAAATCCAACTGTTAACCTAACCCTGCCATCCCACCACTGAACCATGTCCCTAAGCACCACATCTACCATCTTTTACATACCTCCAGGGATGGGGACTCGACCGCTTCCCTGGGCAGCCCATTCCAATGCTTAACAACCCTTTTGGTGAAAATATTTTTCCTAATGTCCAACCCAAACCTACCCTGCTGCAACTTGAGGCCATTTCCTTTTGTCCTATCACTTGTGACTTGGGAAAAGAGACCAACACCCACCTCGCTACAACCTCCTGTCAGGTTGTAGTTGTAGAGGGTGATAAGGCCTCCCCCTGAGCCTCCTTTTCTCCAGGCTAAACAACCCCAGTTCCCTCAGCTGCTCGTCATAAGACTGGTGCTCCAGACCTTTCTGCAGCTTGGTTGCTCTCCTCCGGACATGTTCCAGCAACGCAATGTCTGTCTTGTAGTGAGGGGCCCAAAACTGAACACAGTATCCAAGGTACAGCCTCACCAGTGCCAATTACAGGGGCACAGTCACTTCCAGAGCCTTGCTGGCCCCACTATTCCTTATAGAAGCCAGGATGCTGTTGGCCCTCTTGGCCACCTGGGCACATTGTGGGCTCATAGTCAACCAGCTGTTGACCATCACCCCCAGATCCCTCTCTGCCAAGCAGCCTTCCAGTCACTCTTCCCCAACCCTGTAGCATTACATGGGGTTATTGTGGCCCAAGTGCAGGACCCTGCACTTGGCTTTATTAACCTTCATACAGCTGGCCTCAGCCCATTGATCCAGCCTGTCCAGATCCCTCTGCAGAGCCCTCCTCCCCTTGAGCAGATCAACACTCCTGCCCAGCTTAGTGTCATCTGCAAACTTGCTGAGGGTGCACTCAATCCCCTTGTCCAGATCATTGATAAAAACATTAAACAGAACTGGCCCCAAAACTAAGCCCTGGGGAACACCACTCATGACCAGATGCCAACTGGATTTAACTGCATTCACCACAATTCTCTGGGCTTGGCCATTCAGCCAGTTTTTTACCCAGAAAAGAGCACACCTATCTAAGCCATGAGCTGCCAGCTTCTCCAGGAGAATGCTGTAGGAGACAGTGTCAAAGGCTTTGCTGAAGTCCAGGTAGACAACATCCACAGCCTTTCCCTCATTCACCAGGTGAGTCAGCTGGTCATAGAAGGAGATCAGATTGGTCAGGCAGGACCTACCTTTCATGAACCCATGTTGACTGGGCCTGATCCTCTGATTGTCCTGCACATGCCTGGTGAGTGGACTCAGGATGATCTGCTCCATAACCTTCCCTAGTACTGAGGTCAGGCTGACAGGCCTGTAGTTCCCTGGATCTTCCTGCTGGCCCTTCTCATAGATGGGCATCACATTAGCAAACCTCTAGTCATTTGGGACCTTGCCAGTTAACCAGGACTGCTGATAAATGATGGAGTGTGGCTTGGCAAGCTCCTCTGCCAGCTCCTTCAGTACTCTCAGTTGGATCCCATCCAGCCCCATAGACTTGTGGATGTCCAGGTGGTGTAGCCAGTCATCAACTGCTTCCTCCTGGATTATGGGCAGTTTATTCCACTCTCCATCCCTGTCTTCCAGCTCAGAGGACTGAGTACCCTGGGGATAACTGGTAGTCCCTTGTACTATCCATAATTCTGTTCATTTTGTGACTTTCTTCCTTGGTACTCTCCTTTGCTGGCCATTTCTTAAAGATTTCTTTCACTGATACTTACTATTTGACTTTAAACTGCAGACTCATCTACTTCATCCACTCTAGGAATGAAAACTGTGAGGAGAAATGAGATGTGAATGAATACCAGGTGCCTGGGTACACCAGCTGCACTTTATCAGGGCGTAGCTTGAACACAAGCTACTTGTGTTCAGGGTCAGCCCTGATACAGTACAGCTTGGCCAAGCTTACATCTGACTTCTTTAAAAACAACAAAATGTGAAAAACAACCTTCCTTGTTTCAGGAGCTATGTTGAAGCTTGGGTCCTGGGTCTTGGTCCTGCCTTGAGCTACATTGCAGGTATGCCTATTCCTGATATTGCACTTTGATAATCCTGATCTTGCCTTGCTGACTTGTCTTCTTGGTTTGACTTTGGACCTGCTCACCTCTTCCTGCTTGGATACTGTGGGACAGCACTTTTTGTCAATGAGGCTAAAGGGTTTTTTGACTTCCTGTCACAAGCTTGATCTTGGCTCCTAGCTTGTCTTCCCTACAGAAACAAATCACTCTTGCATATTCCTGAAAATGAGGACCATGAGTTGTGTCTCCAGGATTCATTGTAGCAATAAAGGTCTCCTGTTTTTGACTAAGACATTGTTAATTTTCTTCCTAGTAGCTGGTATAGTGCTGTGGTTTGGCTTTAGGATGAGAAGACTGTTGACAGCACACTGATGCTTTAGTTGTTGCTAAGTAGTGCTTACTCTGGTCAAGGAATTTTTCAGCTTCCCCTGCTCTGCCAGGTGCACAAGAAGCTGTGAGGGAGCACAGCTGGGACAGCTGACCCAAACTGACCAAAGGGGTATTCCATACCATATGACATCATCCTCAGTATATAAATTGGGGGGAAATGGCCAGGGGTTGGTGACTGCTGCTTGGGAACTGGCTGGGCACTGGTCAGCAGGTGGTGAGCAATTGTATTTTGCATATTCTTTTATCATTGTCATCATTATTATTATTCCTCTGTTTTCTTATTAAACTGTCTTTATCTTAACCCATGGATTTTCCTTTTTTTTCTGATTCTCTCCCCCATCCCACTGGGGATTGGGGAGAGTGAGCAGACAGCTGTGTGGTGTTCAGCTGCCTGCTTGGTTAAACCACAGTCATATAGAATATAATATCAAACTTGCTGAAACAAAAATTTTGTGGGTCTTTTCTGATATATAAATAGGGGTTATTTTCATTTTTTCCAAAATTAGTAGTATAGTTCCACACTGTAATGATTTCATTTTTAAGAACTTGAAATTCCAGACCTGTGAGACTTCTAGCAATCCTGTTTTAAAATCAGCTTTCATCCCAAGACACTTATGAAGTTCCAGTATGACCACTTGATTATCTTATTTCATTCTGACATCCTCCATTTGCTTTTCATTTTTCTCTGCATGATAAATTATTTCAGGAGCCTGTATCTTCCCATAAATACATAGAGCTCTCACTAGGTTTAGGCCTCTTTGATAATAAACCAAGTTACTGTGAAGGAAAACAAAACTCACCTAAATTATGTACCTTTTAAATCAACAGTGAAAGGCTACTAGGAGAATTTGCTTCTTCCTCATCGAAGTCAGTTGATTTTATGCCCTGAAGTATAAGAATTCATTGTCCTCATGCTAAAAATCCTCATATTAAAAAATCTGAAATCAGAAGTTCATCACATGATAAAAAGATTTATAAACTTACATTAAGTGCAACTTTATTCATATACAATGAAGATGTCATAAAGATAAATTCAGTTTGATATCCCCCCCCCCCCCAATCTTCTATAAGGAAGTCTTATGCAGATTATCACTTCAGAAGAGAAATGACAGGGAGCCAGTGCCAAATGTGCAAATTTTCTTATGGAATACAGTAGCTTGATCATAGGCAATAGATTAAGCCAGAAAGGGACAACTGCTGGTGTGTTGTGATTGAACTTCTTGTATGTGATAAAAGACATTAAAATTTTATTCAACTTCAGTGAAATTCTAGTGGTGAATTTGTTTGAAACAATGGGAGGGAAGACTGGTGGTTTATAACATCCTGTGAAGCCAAAGATAGATTTGGTGCATTTACATCTGGCTAGGACTTGATTTTGGACTTCAGATGTTCACTGTGAAATGGAAATAATCTGGCTTGTAAAATCTGTGTAACATGCAACATTTTGAGATGAGACAGTTAATCTATTATTTATTGATATAGTTGAAACTGTTGCTGGAATAAATGCCAGGTGTCTCAGACAATTGGAATAGATTATAAAAAATGAAGAGAGCTTTTTATGTCTTTTTGAGGGGGAGGAGTAAGCAAAATTTTCACTAGTTATCTGTTCAAAGCCTGGTTATGATCATGAAAGCAGAATACAGAAAACTGAGATGGTAAAGCATAGCTAAAAGAAATGGGAAGGTTGAGTATTCACCTAGAAATTATATTTTCATAAGAAATACAGTCTTTAAAAAAAAGTGTTAAAATTTTAACATAACTAAATGTCTTAATGAAGATCAGTTTCAACAGTGTGTGTAACAAAACCCAGAGGCTCTAGTCTCATTTTTATCAGATGGAAACCTTACTGCAGAGCAGTACCAAAGTTTAACAATAAGTTTTATTCACTATCTGTAGTCATAAATTTAAGGTTTTTCTATTTAATATTTTAGAAGTTGTAACAGATCTCTAATAACACATTAAAACTAGAATAATGATGTATTACCACTTTTTATGCAGGCACCTGGAAATCTTACCTAACTCTGTATATGGCCAGATCGCTGCTGAGGTATTGGCTCTCTCATTGTGTTGGGTTTTTAATTATTTTTTTTAAATTTTTACATTATCAGATGCAAAATTCCCATTACTTTGGAATCCACTTGGATGCTGTTTATTACAAAGAAATGAATGGAAAAATAAACTAATGGGGAAGTTTTTCCAAAAAGACTTAGATTCTGGTCTTTAAATAAATAATGGTAAATACCCAGTGCTACCCTTTGTATGAGACAGAAATAGAGATCTTTTTCAAACACGTGGGCTACACTATCGGCACTTATATCCCCCAGCTAAACATGAGAGAATTGAGCAGGTTTTTGCTATTGTTGCTTCCATGCTTCTTTGGAGAATGTATAATAAAAAACCAAAATTCTTTGGTACAGTTCAAAGCTGTATCTTCTTCTTCCTCTGCAATTTGACATATTTTACTTCCAACAGAACAATCACAGAAGACAGATGTATGTTGTCAAGTTTTATTCTTGCCAGAAAACTGCTGACAGTACTCCAGTTGCCTGGTACTGTCACATACCTTGAAATCTGTGGCAGGCTTACTGAAAAGTGAGATGTGGAGTTATTCGCATATCTCCAGGCCACACTATTCTATCACCACTGGTCTGTCACGTATGAATTTTTGGGCTATTTGTTTAAAAATAATTACTATGGAATTTTTTTCCCCCCACTTCAGATCTAGACATTCCAGATACGGGTAGGTTATGTGTTTTCATATTTTAATCTAGAAGTACGGTTGCTATATTCTTCAAGTTACAGTCTAATACTGTAAGCTCAGCTCACAGGCTGTTTGATTAACTTTGCTAATCACTTCTTTGGAGCAATGACTTCAAGGTGAGCCTATATAATTTTTGTCTGTTATTTACTTCTTTTGTCCAAAGATATTTCCAGAATCCTAATCCTATATGACAAGTCTCTCAGATAATCCTCAGGAGATTCCTAGAAGATTCCTATTGATAAATGCTAGATTTGTAGTTAAAACCAAAAATATTACTGCATAATTTTGCAATGCTTCCATTGTCTTCTGATTATGGGTTCAATCACTTGAAACATTTCTTATTTCTCTGCTGTTTGTTTTGAGCTTTTTGGTTTTTATTTTCTTGTGCACTCAAGAGCCAGAGAGTCTTAGACTACTCACATGGTAGAGGGGCTTTACACAAGGATAGAAACTGTCATGTGTAGAAACCCTATTATCATTACAGGTAAAAGTAGTGGTAGTACATAAAAGGGACTCAGAAGAGCGACTTTGATAACTCTGCAACACTTTCAAATCTCTTCTTAAGCCTTCCTTCAACTATTTGAGAGTTTCTCCAGCTAAAGAAAAATCCTTCCTTTAAACTGTTTCTTGTTTGTTTACCATATTGTCCCTAAATAAGCCTTAATTAGCTTAGGTTCATTTCAGCTTACTTTAGGCATCTAACCAAAGTGGATTATTTGAGAACATATTTAACTAAAGCTACCTTTACTCTCAGTAGAGACAGGCACCTGAATCATCCTCTCTTTATCAGTTGTAAAGGAAATTGAGAATAACTCCTGAATTGGAGAAATCCATTTGCTGACTGAGATATGAGGGATTAATTTGAGCCCTAGAGTGCCCCCTAGGTGGAGGTGTGGGTGGGTACCATTATATTTGTCTTAGCGAACAAGGAAGTCCAATAGGAGCAGATACGTAGAATGAAATGATTGAGTATGCCTGAATTCACTGAGAGGATTTTCTTTTGGAGTCTTACTTGGTCCCCTACTCAGACACCTGTTAGCTGTTGGAGTACTTCTGGAGACCATCTTCCAGGTTACCTTGTGCTGAAGGGAATGAAATTTGCACGTTCAGAGTGAACTACATTACTGACTGCTGCAGTGCAAATACAGACAGACTGAAGCTCCCTTTATTGTGATTTATCTCAGTTCTAGGACTGTACTTTACACTGTGTCTGTTGAAAACAAGTTCACAGCAGTTGCCGGTCTTAGGCACATACGCAGAGAATTAACTGGAGGACAGAGCTGATGTGTCCACATCACATTATTCTAGATGATGTTGGTTTATTATTTAAATTTTACTTCCATCAGGAAGAAAATTGCTTTGAGTATACCAGTGGTACACTGTAAGGCACTAAAATGCAAGGCCAACTTCCAGCAAAAAACAACAAAAAAAACTCTCCCTAAAAAAACCCAAAACAACTGAAAATCCCCCAAACCAGCCAACAAAAAAAAAAAAAAAAAAAAAAAAAAAAAACCAAAAAACCCCTAACATCCTGCACACTAATTTTTTTATGTAGATGTATCCAGAGAAGACCCTATGGTGCAAATCTGAGTGCAGGAAGTAGAGATCATCAAGAGATCCACTTCAAAAGTTTAGCAGTGATTAAAGTTTAAAGAGTAAGGTATACAGCTTTAAATGAGCAAGAAAGCCTGTCAGAAGGATTCCAGGGCTGCTTTTTAGAAACATAGAGCAAACAGAAGAAAAGTGTAAGAAAAAAGGCTGAAGCTGAAAGAGCGACTTGAGATGGAAATTGATCAGACCTTTTGTGTTTGAAGCATGTTGTAGCATGAAACATCAGCAAGCTTTGAGTTTAGAATTGGGCCAGTGCTTCTCCACAGCTGTAGTTTTTTTGAACGCAGGAAGGCACACTGACAAGCTTATACTACAGATGTTTTATAAAGCATGGCTCAGATAAACAAAACAGAATAATTGTCCTCCTTCAAATAATCTGTATCATATCAAGGCAAGCTTATTGGGTCTTAAGTTTATTGTACAAATACAGGTCCATGTCATCAGTACATTTTTTGAGCTGTTTGAAAAACCAAACTGACAGGAAAATATTTTGAGTTGGAGCTGGCAGCTTGTTGTAGCTGCTAGTAATTAGGCTTTGTTGCCTGGGCCACCTTCTTATTCGACTTTGCAAATTTTCATTTGAACACCAATATGGACTACCATAGTAATCCCATATGCTGGTTGATAGCTGGCAGTTATCTGTGCAGGATTCAGAGAATGATGAGATTACAGAATGTTTTAAACTGTACATCTTGTTTAATAGATGTCCCTGAAACTTTAAAGGGATAAGTAGATAGTGGATTTGCTGCCTTTAATGCTTCCAGCCCTTAGGCTTTTAACTTAAAAATGGGGTTTTCATATACAATTCAGGCCTTAACAGAGAATTCTTAGTACTATGGACAAATTTGTATTATCGTTAATTGAACATTATTGCAACATTCAGCTTTATTTGTTTGAATAGTGCCCCTTTATTATTATAAATCTCACTTTTTGTATTGTAATACAGATGCTTATGGAGAAGCTACAAATCAATTTAAGCAGCTTAAATCTAGGAAATTACAGATCTGTAGTAATTTTGTGAAAAATTGTTCTAATCAACAAGTTTTATAAATTTACTATACATTTTTCACAATGTGTGCTTTCCATGATATGCTAAGAAAATTGTACTGGAATAGAATATATGTTGACAACACTAAACTAAGAATAAAATATAATTTTTTCTCAAGAAGCTTCTACATTTCTTGAAATTGAGTTTGCGGGCATCTTCTTCTAGACCCAACAGGTCTGTATTTGTTTCATTTAAATCCAGCATTTTTTTTCTATTATTTCTTTGGTTAACTGAATGTACTTCAGTCCTGTTAAGAGCCTGAAAATTTTAAAATTCTTGTCCATTTAAAGTTTGGTGGTTTTTTTCAGAGAACACTGGCTTCTAAAGCTAAGATGATCTCTTACAATTGAAGAAGGAAGACTGAGAGGACTCCATGGAGTGATGTCCTGGTTTCGGCTGGGACACGGTTAATTTTCTTCTGAGAAGCTGGCCTAGTGCTGTGGTTTGGATTTAGTACTAGAAGAATGCTGATAACACACTGATGGTTTAGTTGTTGCTGGGTAGTGTTTAGACTAGTCAAGGACCTCTCAGCTCTGCCAGGTGTGCAAGAAGCTGGGAGGGGGCACAGCCAAGACAGCTGACCCAAACTGACCAAAGGGGTATTCCACACCATATGATGTCATGCTCAGTATATAAGCTGGGGGAAGAAGGAAGGGGGTTGTGTTCAGAGTGATGGTGTTTGTCTTACCAAGTCACTGCTATGCATGATGGAGCCCTGCTTTCCTGGAGATGGCTGAACAACTGCCTGCTGGTGGGAAGCAGGGAATGAATTTCTTGCTTTGCTTTGCTTGTGTCTCCCTATTAAACAGTCTTTATCTCAACCCATGAGTTTTCTCACTTTTAACCTTCCTGTTGTCTCCCCCATCCCACTGTTGGGGAAGTGAGCGAGTGGCTGTATGGTGCTTAGTTACCACTTGTTGTGGTTTAACCCCAGCTGGGAACAGTTTCACTTGCTTCAAGTGCAATCATCAGTGGCAGTCTCTCATCCAGCATGTACAAAGCAGCAGTAAGTTGCTTGGTGAAGCATGTTGACCACAAAGAAAAAAACAGTTTTTGAAAAAGAAGTGAACCCAGAGGTTCATCAAGCCCATGGCCAGAGAAGATCAACTGTATGATTAACTTTATGTTGGATATTTCTGTGTTAGCTCCAGAAGAGGTGGTTTACTTTTTAAACACAATGTAGTGCCATGTAAGCTTCTTAGCTTGGCTATTAGAAAAAAAATCCTGCAGCAATAGCCCAAAATCTTAGCTGTGGTTATGAATATTTTGGCCTGAGCTGATTTTTCCATTTAGCACTCCGCTCATAACATGATAAATTCACATCTGCCTGCACAGATTGAATGTTGTATTTTGTCTGACATGGACATGCAAGGGACAAATATCAGTATTGACATAGAAAATATTATCAATAACATTTTAATGTTATGTTAATACAATCATGTATTGTGCCTCATTTAAGAGGCACTTTGGATGTCTCTAAGATTTGTTATACAAATAGGATATTTGCTTATATTTTGATTAAATGGGAATATTATTTGAGTAATTATTATATGCCTCAGTATTCTACTATTTCCACTCAAGGACAAGCTTCAAAACCAAAATCATAGATATAATCACAAAATATCCATAAAACCAGCACATTTATATTCTGTCTTCATTTGCATTCTTCTCTTTTATTCTGTGTTTTAGGAAATGTGTATAAACAAAAGCTATAAGTACCCTGAAAATTACAGATTGTAAAGCAAGGAACTAATTGGTCAAAACCCAAAGTGCATTTCAAAGAACAGAATATTTCCAACTTGCCCAAGATACTAGGGAGAGGTGGACCTCTTTAACTCAGAAAGCCAAACTGGATAAGATATTTATCTTTTATACCAAACTAACGTTTATTTACAAAAAAACCCCAAACATAAACAAACCAAACACAAACCTCAACAAAAGTAAACCAAAACCATTTACTAGCAAAAAAGAATTTACCAATGAGTTTTTGAAGTCATAAAAAAAGCTGAATCTCCTTTTACCAGAATGCTAGAGAATGGTTAAAAACCTGTGCTACAGAAAACGTTTCTGATTACTATGGGATTTATGTTTTCTCTTCATATGATAGGTCTTACTGTTTGAAAATATTGACAATGATAACATTCTTTTGAGACCTGACTTCTTAAATATTGTATTTAAATACAAAGTCTGTACCATATGACTTCAGAACTTCACTGATATGCAACTGCTAACATCAACTGCTCACAGGAGCATCAGCTGAAGTAATTTGATCATCTCTATTGTTACTGATGACAGTGTAAGCTCAGATTCACTACTGGTGCTGGGAATTAGATATGGTTGGTCTTTCCAACTGGAGATCAGTCTGATAGATACAGGAGTTAAAGCTCTACAGAAAGAAATACTAAAATCAGATTGTCAAGTCACAGCCAAGGATACTGGAATTCAAAAAATAGTATATATATTAAATGTTAGAATGATCCCCAGCATAGCTTTGGGCCAGGAAAACTGGCATTCTTCCAAGCAGACTGTGGAAGCCAAGCATGGGGCAGGCATCCTTTCATATCAATAGTTTTCATGTGGACACTGTCATGGATGCTAAAATATTTCAACAGCATAGCCACAGTCAGCCTGTGCCCACTAATTTGGAGATATAGAACAGGCCCTGGAAGTTTTAAATTTAATAACCTAGATGTGTTCAGAGCGTTCCTGTGAGAACAGCTAGCTATGGAGCAGCAGGTGAGACAGTGAAAAAACAATATACTGCAAGTTCCTCTCTCCCCTCATGTCCATCACTGCCCCTGCATTGAGTTTTCTCTGTTCTTTGTTGATAAAAGAAGCTCCATGTTACCTTTGTACTAATGCTTAGATGCCTGTGACAGAAAACTTTAAAATAACATAGTAGAAATAGAGTAAGACAGATTAGTCTTATATTGCTTAATGTGTAGTTATAATCTTGATTATTTTCTTAAAATAAGTGGTGTCATAATGGTGCATGTAGTAGCAAGCATTACTGATGTTATACCTGCTGATAACCCTCATAATCAGGGAATAAACTGATTCTAGCCTACTTGTATATCTTCAGTTCATACAATCTATCTTCTGGACTATTAAAAAAATATTGATTGGTTTGGATCAGCATAAGGTACGTATTTCAAGTTTGATAGATTCTACTACAAGGAAATTGTATTAAATGTCACATGAGGAGTTATTGCTTTGTATCTAATGGTGTGCTTGCATTATGCCTTGCAGGAGCATATTGGATCACTGAGAGACACTAGATAGGAGTTATTGCCATGGATGGCACATTTCCTATGAAACTAACCTGAGACCTAACTGAAGAGTTCTTGAGCCTCAATCTGTAAGCTCTCTGCAGTTTGAGAAGGTCTGTAACACTGGGGGGAAGGGGGGGGAGGAATAGTTTTTCTTTGCGGGGATGCTTGATAGGAAAATAAAATTAATGGACTTCAGATATCAAAACAGGAACTATTAAAGTAAATGTAACACTGTATGATGTTTTACATGGCAATATGACTAGACTGATAGCACAAATGAGACTTCTGACTAACCAGAAGAATATAAAGTGGACTTTTAATGACACTTTAGTGTGCTCATTTAGTACATGCAACATCCTGAAAGACAGGAAGGTGGGCAGTGTAACACCATTATTTAAATAAAAGTCTAAGGACAGGCTAAATTACAGTTTTGTTAGTTTAGCTTCAGTTATGGGAGATGTGATAGATATTATTTTAAAGATTCAATGGGTGGGCATTTTGAAAACTATATTGTGATAAAACAAAGCTAAGATTTTTGTAACTGAGAGATTATATTTCACCAATGCACACTGCTCTCAAGACAGAAAGAGGGAAAAATGCACTTTGTAAACTAGTGAGTATTATAAAGAGGCATTTGGCAATATTTCCATGGCCAAAGCTTTAACCTGTAAAATGCACAATTCTTGATATGCAGAATGTAAAGGAAATTTAATAATGCTTTGAATAGGGGTTAAGAAATAGTAGTTATGAATGGATGCACTTTAGACCTGAAATAAGTTACCAGACACACAGACTGTACTTTAAAACCCCTAAAGCACAACATTAAAAATTAAAATGATGATAAATTCCTGATTGTGCAACAAATATTAAATGTGACCAAATTACAAGCCTTTATTAGGTTTAAGTATGTATGGTAAATTTAGTATCACTTTTTTCTTGAATCTAACCAACAGAAAATGTGATCCAGTGCATGGAAATATATAGCTCCTACAGGAAAAGAAAATCACATTGAAGAAACATATTAATGGATTGTAAATGTTAAAGTATTTATAGCTGATACCCAGATAAGAACTGCACTCTTTGTGAAGCAAAATAGGTATCCTAAGCTACATACCTTTTGAGGCCAAGCAGCTTGTTATCTTATGATCAACCTTTCAACAAATCAAACACAAGAATATTCCAAAGTTGTTTTTACACAGATGTGGCTGGTGTGACACATACATATCTATAAAATTGTCCAAAAAAATCTGACTACCGTTACATTTAAGTCAGAGAACATCTGAGAATTTGAGGTGATCAAATACCTGGGAACATGTGTATTATTACTTATTAATTCAAATTCACCACAAAGCCAAGAGGTGCTAGGAAAGAAGAAAACTGATAGTTGTATTCAGAACTACTTTGAAAAATATTTCACTTTATGAACTCGTGCTTCAGCTGACGGAGTCCTTAGCTTTTCGTTATAGCATCAAACAGATTCTTCAGCATGCCAGAGAGGAAACCAAAATTCTAGATTATAATTCCTTCAGTAAAATAAGAACAGCTAAGTAATTTCCACCTTTCAAGTAATGTGGAGTGATTATATGTATTTTTTGTCACTGTTTGCTAATAATGAATACAGCAGCCAATACTGATCAGTTCAGTGTTTTAGTCTGTATTCTTACCAGAAGTAGCTAAACAGGAAGATTTTAATTTGAAATGGATTGCAGTAGATTAAAGTGCTTTATTAATTTATCAGAGACACATAATTAACTGACAGTGACCTTATATACTGCAGAGCAGTATCAGCAGTACAACAAATAAACCTTAGTACTAGACACAAAATCCTAATTTATATGACAAGAAAAAACTGAACACCCCTTTATAACTAATCACCAGAAGTGCCCATCCTACTCCCCCTCCAAGTTACATGCACACGTCCCTCAAAGGCTGAGTGGGTTACACACACAGATGTGCACACACACACGAGTCTGGTCTGCCTGACCTCAGAAGGGGTTTCTGGCCACTGTGGGGACCATGCTCTGTTACCTGCTGTAAGGGACTACAAACTTGTCTCAACATTGGTGGCAGGCAACCTTAACTACCAAAGCCTAATCACCACGGCAACTGAGTGGGGCAGTTTAATCACCAGTTTCAGCCCATTGAGTCCCACCCCACAGGAATGTGTGTCCTGTTGTCTTGGTGTACACCTCCTCTGCGCATGCACCCGGGCCCAGGGTCGACTGACAATGGGGAGGGGGCTCGGACCCCCTAGAACTTTCGAGCATCCTCTAGTGACGGTACTGGGCATGCGCCCCACTGCCGAGTGGGAGGCGCGGGTATGCAAAACAGTCAAAAAGACAACCTTATGAAAGGGGAACCAGCGGAGACCAAAAGGGAGCGTCCAGGAACGTCTATCTTCCAGCAGATTTGAAGATACATCAGGCGCATCGGGCCGCACCAGCCGCACGGACCGCGTGGATCGCTCAGGCCGCATGGACAGCACGTAGACCCGTGATAGTGTGGCTATCACAACACTACCGCGCCGTTTGTTTCTCCCCCTCTCTTTCCCTTTCTCACTTTTCCTCTCTTTCTCTGCTTTTCTCTCGCGCATTTGTCGTTGGCCAAATAAAGTGACTTGACACTTGACTCCGTTTTGAGTCTTAATTCTGTTCCCGAGAATGTAACGATAAAACATTGGAGTTAATCAGAAGTTAAGCCCAGCCGCCCCCAACCTCCCAGAATTATCTGAGGTCGGTTGGAAAGCAGGGGGGTTTAACCTCTGCCAAATTGTTCAACCCAGTAGTGGATCATGACACCTGCTCTGTCTCCTCCCCAGTACAAATCTCCATGCTGCTTCTGTACTTTTCAAGCTTGTGCTTTCTTACTTCTAAAAATCCCTGTTTAATTCCCTGGTTACTCCTTAATCCAGTTGATGGGCATCATCCTCTTTAACACGATCATTTTTGGTTAAAAACCTCCTTAGGCAGTTTTGGGTGTCCCAGCCCCACACACTGGTTACATTGAGATTCCCATCTTAACTGCTGCAGTTATCCAAGACCTTTCATCAAAGGTGGGCCATGCAAGCATCCCCACAATAATTTACATACACAAGGAGGCATGTACTAATATGAAATGAAAAATATGATGACAGTTTTTTTTAATTTTCAGGGCCTAACTTTGATCCCTAAGTCATACAGTGTATTTTCTCCATAATTACTTACTCTGAAGCACTCATAGGCAAGATGCCTGCTGGAACTGGCCTTATCACTACAGAGATCTCAACATTCATTAGTGTCCTTCTGTTTCCACATTTTTCAAGATACCTGGAACATCTTTAAGACTGACTACCCTTGATCTTTCATTTGCTCTTTGTCACTTCATTCTCTTTAGTAAGGTTTCAGACCATTTTAGAAGATAGTTGCTAATGGACCTTCAGATCTTTGGCATTGTGGGCGCTTTTGAAGCTTTTATAGCATGATGAAAAGAAAAATCTCTGGGTTTACTAGTGGAATTATTTTATTAACAAAATAGACATAAGAGATGGTTGGAACTATGGGGCAGGCAACCTTTAGTTTCTGTTTGATTACATTTTCAGATTAAAACCAGAAAACCAGAAAGTATTTAGCAGATAAAGACAAATATTGGCAGGCTGAGTAGTATATTTCATGTAATCATTTTATATGAATAGTATGTTCTGAGAAAATTAATAGTTCAGTATATATGCAAAACTACTGAAAATAATACTTATGTATTCTACCGACTCCTGCTTGTCCAAATCATTTTCATGATTTTGGCCTAAGCCTGCACAGGGAAGAAATATCAGGGAGTGGGCAATTTCTTTACCCTATCTCAAATGTTGTGGCTCTAGTCAGAAATTCAACAGCATATTACAAAGTGGGCTCAGACGAAAAAGCTAATTCTTCACCCTATGATAGATATACAAACCATTGCTGCTGAAAAAAACACGGAGCTCAAAATAAGTTGAGATCAGGATATTGGAAAGCCAATATAAACCAAACCAAAAAAAGCAGCAGAACACAAACTTTTTTTATAAAACTAGTGCTTTATAATAGTTTCTTTTTAAAATATAGTTACATGGAAAATAATGGTTATTTATTTATTACTTTATCATAGGATATCAGTTGTCAAAACATAAATAGATTTCTTTAAATATTTTTTAGAATTTTTACTAATCCTGGAGTGTACCAGTATTTCAAGACAAAAGCAGTCTAATCACAAAATCAGTTGTGCAAATTAAATGTAAATAAATCTTAAATATAGGTCTTCAGTTTAAATGAGCATTGTTCACGTACAGGAGTTTGTACTGGTTTTGACTGGGATAGAGTTAATTTTCTTCATAGTAGCTCATATGGCACCGTGTTTTGGATTGGTGATCAAAACAGTGTTGATAACACAAGGATTTTTTAGTTATTATTACTGAGTGGGGCTTACACAGCGTCAAGGCCTTCTTCTGCTTCTCACCCTGCCTCACCACCATGTAGACCGGGAGTGCACAAGAAGCTGGGAGGGGACACAGCCAGGACAGCTGACCTCAACTGACCAATGGGATATCCCAGACCATACAACATCACACTCAGCGATAAAATCTTGGGGAAGAAGGAGGAAGGGAGGGACGTTTGGAGTGATGGCCTTTGTCTTCCCAAGTAACCATTACATGTGATGGAGCCCTTCTTTCCTGGAGATGGCTGAACACCTGCCTGCCGGTGGGAAGTAGGGAATTAATTCCTTGTTTTACTTTAGGTTTGTGTGCAGCTTTTGCTTTACCTATTAAACTGTCTTTGTCTTAACCCATGAGTTTTCTGCCTTCTACCTTTCTGATTCTGTCCTCCATCCTGCTGGGGGGACAGTGAGCAAGCAGCTGTGGGGCTTTGGGGTTTAGCTGCAGGATGGGCTTAAACCACAACAGAGTTGAAATAGAATATAATATAAATTTTTAAAAAATGTGAAAGAAATTATAATAATTTTTCATTTTCTTTGAAATTTTTTTCCTCAATCAGCTAGCTTCACATTTACAGAAAAAGAAAAAAAAAAAAAGCCTGATACAATAATACAAATATTGGAAATATTTAAACAAGTTTTTATCTGAAGGCTTAACATATAATGGTAGTATGGCTGTGATAGTTTTCCAAGGAGCAGCTGAAGTGGAAGAATTCAACAATATCCCTTTGAACAGTCTGTTATACTTCTCAATGATCCTGTAATAATTTCAATAATTACTTTCTTGTGGTAGCTTCTTTTTATGGGCTGCAACTCTGTCTGGTTAAAAAATAAAAATCAGCGAACTTCATTACAATTTTAAAATTTTTTCTTCATTTAGAAAAGCTATTAAATTACATCTGATTAGCTGTCGTAGACGTGTGGACTAAGTATATGGTACACTGTTTTCTAAAGACACATTGTGTTATATTTTATGTAATTAGGGACTCCTGCTGAAATATTGTTTACTTTTGCTAAAACTAAGAGGAAGTGGGAACTTTCATTTTATTTACATTTAGCTGTGTGTACGTGCATGAGTTTGAGAGTTATGTTATATATACAAATTTGTTTATCTGCGATTTTATTTATTACAGAATATTTTATTAGAGAATAAGATGTTGAAAACTTTTAGACCATAATTAAAATCCCAGTTTTGAGGAACCAGCAGCTAAAGATTTTCATGTTCTTACAGTATTCCCACTAACAGTTGAATGCTCTTGTGGTCTCCCACTGCCATTGAAGGACAAGGACAGTATTTACACTGTCAGAGTAACTTTGGTTAGAATTCACACCTGATGCCAAACTTCCTGATTCTGTGATTCATCCCCATGTCTAGTGCTCTCAAGGTATTACTTCTCTCATCTCACATTAGATGGATGTAATTTAGGTTTCTAATCCTCTACTTCTAATCTTGTCTTCTAGTGTCCTTTTTTAATCATTGGAGAAGGTTTCTCCAGACAGTAAATCATGCAAACCTGTTTCACAAATGACTCTCCTCATTCCCACCAAGTATGATATTCTCACCTGTTGTTTGCAGAGGATGTTATTTCCTTTGATATGAGAATGGCATGATTAGGAACACATCTCTACCTGGGTTACTGGGAGACCATCTCAGGCTTGATGTGTCTAGGCTCTACGTCATAGCGAAGATACTTGGATTTCTTCTCCTGGTTGTTCTTCTCAGGTATTCCTCCATCAAAAACAAGTAGTACCACTCTTCAGCAAGTTCAGTGTATGTTTTAGAGGCTAAGTAGAAATACAGTATTAGCCACAGTTAGTGTCCTATGAGGAGTGGCTAAGGACTTTGGGCTTGTCTAGTTTGGAAAAAAGGAGGCTGAAGGGTGACCTCATTACTCTCTACAGATTCCCAAGGAGGGAAAGTGGAGAGGGACGTGCTAACCTATTTTTCCAGGTATCCAGTGACAGGATGCGTGGGGACAGTTCAAAGCTGTGCCAGAGGAGGTTTAGGCTGGATATTAGGAAGCATTTCTTTACCAAAAGAGTGGTCAAGCACTAGAACAGGCTTCCTAGAGAGGTGGTCAATGCCCCAAGCCTGTCAGTGTTTAGAAGGCATTTGGGCAATGCCCTTAATAACATGCTTTAACTTTTGTTCAGTCCTGAATTGGTCAGGTGGTTGGACTGGATGATCGCTGTAGGTCCCTTTCAACTGAAACTTTCTATTCTATTCTGTGTACATGTATGTCTGTATATTTCTACATCAATCTACCTAGAATAAGTATATGCTAAGCTTTTGATTAAGAGGTGAATTTAAAAAAAAAAAAATTCTGACGATGTGTGGAATCAGTAATGTGTGAAAGAAAATTTTGTAAATAAATTTAATTTTGCAAGATTAGTTAAATGAGAATGTCTACCAGTAGCACTTCCCCCAGTAAAGGGCACTAGGAGTGCTCCTTTGATACTGAAAACAATGGCGGAAGCTGCTGGTATAAATGAGGGTATAAATAGAGCCAAAATTTCATTCTAGTCTGAAAGCTGGAATAGTTCTGAGACACAATTTAAGAACTGGTATTCATAAGAACATCCAGTTCTGATTCTGCTCTGATCCTTGTTGGTTTTCCAAGCATGCTCTCCTGCCTTTGCATAGTTACCATGGTATATACTCACATAAATGAGAAGAGAGCCAAACCCTTCCTTTGAATCTACAGTCTTTTCACTCCTAGCTATTTGAATTTCATTTTCCTACATCTCTCTTTCCTCAGATCTTTTTCTTGTACCTTGAATGCTCTTCCTGATCATTAAAAAGATTAAATTGAAATTAAACTATTCCTAATTAACATCAGTTACTTTATTTACACTAATTTCAATGATAATAAAATTATAATAAAAATTTGTTGCCAAATATCAAATTTTGTGTTTTCTTACCAGACTTACTGTCTTGTTTCAAATTAACTTTATTATTAGGTTATTAATCAAAACACTTCTAACAAACAGCACAACAAATACGGTGAGTGTATATTTCAGGTGAATTCAGCAAGTTCTACATTGTAACATATCAAAAATGTAATGTACTTGTGTATATGCTTGTACATACTTGTACTTAATGTACATATATATCTTCAGCCTGAATTTTTCTTGTTTGCCTTTCTGAAGTATCAGGTTAAAGTCCATACTATACCTATTAAAAGAAGCTGAAGTAAAATATGAAAAAGTTAAGGTAACATGCGTGACAGAAATCCCAGATTATCTGCAAATGTATTTTGACCACTTCATTTACAGAAATAGTAATCTGTAAATCAAGTCTCCTCTGAGCAAAGCTAGTCAGATCGAGATCTGTATTGTTTTGAAGGTTTGAATGTTTGACTAAAACTGTTTATTATAGCAGAAATTCATACAAGAACCAATCTTTTATAAAGACAACACACCAAGCTGTCTTTGTATTTTTTATATTTGACATTTTGCCACTAGTAAAAAAAGTGGGAAAATGCGACTCTTCTGTGACAGGTGACTGCAACAATACAAGGATATCAGAGACAGAAATAAACTTTGTCATTTGGGCTTCACTATACTGCAGCAGTGCAACATTCAAGGCAGGTGAAATTACAGGAGGCAGAGTAAATCACTTACATAGTCATACCTGTATGAAGTAAATTCTGACACTGTTCAAACCATGACAGTGATAAGAGACTCTTCTGTTTACTGATGAAAAATAAAGCTTTTTGGAATAATTTGTGTATATTACTGATTAAATTTGTACTGGATATGTTTTAAAGCAATATCTGGGCTCTAAACCAATGAAAAATCTCAGGGAAAGAAAAAAAAAGCAAGTTTGTCACCAGTACTGTTTCATCCAATGGGAATAAACAATATGCAGATTCCTTGAAAAGACTTTTTATTTAACTTTTCTCAGTGCCAGGTATTTACATTGTGGAATCCCTGTGAGTAAAAACTAAATATAAACCTCATTGGTGAATGACTACAATTCAAACTCTTTCTTATAATTACTGCTTTTTTAGGCTTGTTTACACATGTCAAATATGAATCTGCAATTGGTTGCAAAATAGAAAAAGATAAGCTTTCTGAAAGTGAAAGTCCATCTTCCAAATTCTCATTCAGCATTTACCATTTGAGAAACATTACAGAAAAAGCCAAGAAGTATATATGTAAGAAAACTATTTTTAATACTCTTCCATGAACTCCCTCTTGCCATATTTGGAGAGAAACCTGTCTGATACCCTCCTAGGAACTGGGAGAAAAAAAAAAAAAAAAAAAAATCAGCTCTTTGTATTTTTTATGGAGTATTTACATTATTTTACATTCATACGGCACACCTTTAGCTAGGCAAACACAAAATATATCTGTCTAAGTACATGGGAAACCAAATACTATAAGAGTCCTTCATCCCTGATGATTTACAGTCTAAACTGAAAAGGCAAACAAGAAGAAAAATATATCATATATGTCCAAATGTGTATATGTTGTGTATTTGATTTGCCCAATTCTACCTCATTTATACTCACTAAAGCTTACCAAATCTTGGTCTATTATTTCTAACAGAGAGAGTTTCCCAGGTTGCAGGGTGCTCCAGGCTGTGATTCAGCAGCTAGACAGGAGGAAGCCTGGAGCTGATATTCACAGGATTCAGCACCTCTTGTAACACCCTTCACAGGAGCTGCCTAAGCAACAGATAAGGAGGTCTAGAAAATGCAAACACCTGAGCTCAGCAATGAGCTCATTGACAGGAAATACCTAAGATGGCTTTTTTTTCTGAAACGGTGCTTTGTTCTAAGAATTGACCACTTAATTCTTGACAGTAATTCCTTTTCCCTTTTATTCATGATGTAAGAAAACTTTTGACCCCTTCTGTTGAAATTCTTAACATTTCTTGAAACTTCCTTTTTCATGGATACCAGAAAATGGTGCTGAACTACAGAGAAGGCATGGGGGATGTTTAGGGATGCATGCAGGATTTTTTTTAATTTAATACTCCAGGATACTGTCCTGTGGTAGAATAGCAATTTATATACAGTTTCAGCTGCAAAAGTAGTTAATTTATTTAAGTTAAACAAATTATAGACCATTCTTTCAAGAAAAAATAACTGTATCCCAGATGACTCTTCTAGTTACAGTACATCCCTCTTCTTAGCCTAGATAGCTAATGATTTCTTGCAAAATACAGAACAACTTTAGCAGTAGTTTAACTCTGAACTAGAGACAAGAATTACATCAAACGGGGGAGGACAAGTGGGTTAATGAAATGTCCTGGTTTCGGCTGGGATAGAGTTAATTTTCTTCACAGAAGCTAGCATAGTGCTGTGCTTTGGATTTAGTACTAGAAGAATGTTGATAACACGCTGATGTTTTTAGTTGTTGCCAAGCAGTGCTCAGACTGCTCAAGGACTTTTTGAGCTTCTCCTGCTCGGCCAGGTGCATAACAAGCTGGGAGTACAGCACAGCTAGGACCCAAACTGTCCAAAGAGCTATTCCATACCATAGAACGTCATGCTCGGGGGGGTTGGTGGGTCGGTCGGTCGCTCGGGTACTGATCGCTGCTCGGGACGGGCTGGGCATCGGTCGGCGGGTGGTGAGCAATTGCATTGTGCATCATTCGTTTTGTATATTCTGTATATTTTGTTATCATTCTCATTATTACTATTATTATTATTTTCTCTTATTAAACTGTCTTTATCTCAGCCCTCGGCTCTAACCTTTTTCCCCTTCCCGATTCTCTCCCCCATCCCACTGAGGGAGGGGGGGGAGTGAGCGAGCGGCTGCGTGGTGCTGAGTTGCCAGCCGGGTTAAACCACGACAGTCCTTTTTGGCGCCCAACGTGGGGCCTGAAGGGCTTGAGATAGCGACAGAGTAACCAGAGTATATTAAGGAATTTATATCTGTTAAATAGTTGTGGGTTGCAATTTGATTCATTTGTTCTTGATCTTAGCTTATCCGATCTGCACCATGCTCCCTCCTTTGCTGTACTTGTTAAAAGTTGGTGTTGGTTTTTGCAGTTTGTTATGCTCTGCGGTGACCAGACATGTTTTGCTTGGGAAACTTGTTATTAAAACAATGACCTTGAGCTTTATCTGGTATTTGGGTTTCATGTCGAAGTCTGTACTGCACTTTGGGTACCACCTTGCGGGGAATATTAGCAATTATACATGGGACTCTGAAAAGTTTGTTCTGGAGGAAATACAGAATGGCACTTTTTCTGCCTTCTTTGATGATGTTTCCTCCTTCACTACAATAACTTTTCAGTATCTTGAACATCCTTGGATAGTTAAGGTATATCTATTGATATCTATTTGGAATATTGTTTCAGTTTTGTCCAAAGTTTGTAAGCAACTTAATAATACCATCCAGATGTCTGCCCCAGGGCTGGATAGTTATGAGTGGAAGGGTATTTGGGGTAGTATGGGTAAATGCCTAGAACGATGGGCACCTCCAATGTTTTGGAAATTCACTCCTGAACAAGTGCAGAATCCTGAAAAACTAGTAGAGTATTTGGAAAAGGTATGCTGTCACCCTGGCAATTCTAAGCAAACACAAATCACTGCAATGTGCTGGGGCCTGGCCCATGCTTATCGAACCCTGTTCAACACGATTCAACACATCCAAAGGGAACAGAAAGTCTCTGGATCTGATGATAAGGCCACAGCCACTGCAGCTACTCCAACCCCGGCCACAGCCACTGCAGTTACTCCAACCCCAGTGATATGCACTGCGGCTACTCCAACCCCGGCCACAGCCACTGCAGCTACTCCAACCCCAGTGATATGAACTGCGGCTACTCCAATGAACCAACCCGTGCCAGTATCAGTCGCCCCTATACAAAAGAAGAAATCTTGGAAGCGAAAGTCAACTCGTTTAGAAAGGGAGGATGAAAAAGCGGGGCCATCACAAGGGGAGGAGGAAGAGCTCATAAACGAGACAGAAACCACCAGATCCCTATCCTTGAGTGAGCTGCGAGATATCCGAAAAGATTTCAGCCGTCGTCCAGATGAGCTCATTGTCACCTGGCTACTCCGATGCTGGGATAATGGGACCAACAGTGGATGAAATGGCTGGCCAGCTCCGCGAATATGAAGAAAGTATCTCTTCCCCCCTTGTTTCGGCTGTGGAGAAACTGTCCCAGAAGTTTGAACGACTCGAAAAGCGTATGCCCTACTCCCCTCCTGTACAGACCAGTATCTCAGCCATCAGAAGTAAGCGCCCTTTTGCTCAAGAAAAAGAATATCGAGGGTACACACCACGGGGCACTCTATGGTTTTACCTGCGTGACCATGGAGAGGACATGAGGAAATGGGACGGAAAACCTACCTCGGTCCTAGAGTCACAGGTACGTGAGTTGCAAAGGAAAACAAGCACAAAAGGGGGCTCTTCCAAGAAACTTGTTGCTCCAATTTACAGAGACTGGGACGACTGTAGTTTTTTCAGACAAAATAGAAGGGCTGATCTTAATTCTGACTGTGATGAAGGAACTTCTGACTCATACACACAAACCATGAGCAACAGTGACCAGGATTAGAGGGGCCCTGCCTCCAGCCAGGTGGAGGAAAGGGACAACAGGGTTTACTGGACTGTGTGGATTCGATGGCCTGGCATGTCAGACCCACAGAAGTATAGAGCTTTAGTAGACACCGGTGCACAGTGTACTCTAATGCCATCAAGCCATATAGGGGCAGAATCCATTTGTATTTCTGGAGTGACAGGGGATCTCAAGAGCTGACTGTATTGGAGGCCGAAGTGAGCCTAACCGGGAATGAGTGGCAAAAGCACCGCATTGTGACTGGGCCAGATGCTCCGTGCATCCTGGGCATAGACTACCTCAGGAGAGGGTATTTCAAGGACCCAAAAGGGTACCGGTGGGCTTTTGGTATAGCTGCATTGGAGGCAGAAGAAATTAAGCAGCTGTCTACCTTGCCTGGTCTCTCAAAGGACCCTTCTGTTGTGGGGTTGCTGAGTGTTGAAGAACAACAAGTGCCAATTGCCACCACAACAGTGCACAGGCGGCAATATCGCACCAACCGAGACTCCCTGATTCCCATCCATAAGCTGATTCGTCAACTGGAGAGCCAAGGAGTGATCAGCAAGACTCGCTCACCATTTATCAGTCCCATATGGCCAGTGAGAAAGTCTGATGGAGAGTGGAGACTGACAGTAGACTATCGTGGCCTGAATGAAGTTACGCCACCGCTGAGTGCTGCCGTGCCAGACATGCTAGAACTTCAATACGAACTGGAGTCAAAGGCAGCCAAGTGGTATGCCACAATTGATATTGCAAATGCTTTCTTTTCAACCCCTTTGGCAGCAGAGTGCAGGCCACAGTTTGCTTTCACTTGGAGGGGCATCCAGTACACCTGGAATCGACTGCCCCAGGGGTGGAAACACAGCCCTACCATTTGCCATGGGAAATGACATGAAACAAATTGCTTTGCCTTTCTCCTGTCATTGAGACAATACCTTCTGAACAAAAGTTATGATTTTTATTATTTTCTAACATAAATTCTGTCTTGAATATGTCTATATATTTGTGTTCAAAAGAGAACTGCACTGGATATTTAACAATTCCAGGAATCAGCCAGAACAATTTCTGTACTATGTAGTGATTTGTGCTTCTTATCACTTGTTCTCTGCAGAATAACATGGTTTCCTGAACAACAAAATTAATTTCCAAGTTCCAGGTTGAATACTAATGATGAAACTTGGAAATACACTGCCACAGATTCCTGTGGGGAAAGTTGTGGGGTTTTTTTTTTATACCCAGTAAATAAAGGGAATCAAAACAACTGGATGTAAGGCTGTCTATTAAGACTAAATTGGTATACCTTAAGAAAAAGGCTCCTTTTTTTCCTGAGATTCAATATTGTTTTTGAAAAATCATTATCTTTTTCATCCCATAGCCAAGAATATGTTATTCAATGGCTAGGATATGGTTATGCTTACTTGACTTTATATGCTCCAGTGGTGCAGGATGCATTGCTATCTATTTCCTAATTTTTGAAGAAACTAGTTTTGATTTTATCTCAGCAGCAAAACTCAGCCTCTGTTCTCTTTGAGTTCCATAACCAATTCAGGTACTTTATATGATGAAACAATACAGCTCTAGAAATCTTCAGGCCTAAGAGTGTGAATATTACATAGCTATTGTGTTGACAATATTACCTGAATGAAACACAAACATTGATTCTGGATCCATTTTACAATAACTGTATCAATGACAAAAATCATTTACGTAGTCATAAATGGGAGATATAGAACTCGTAAACAAGACCACTTATTCTCTACTTAGTTCAGTATCCTATGTGATTTTTTTTCTTAGGTAAAGCTGGATGTCAAAAGTAAGCTTAAATGGCTGTAAAGATTCCTAACCAGTGGTTTAATGTTTTCCAACATGCTAAGCTACCATCAGATTCTGTTTACTCCTATTTAATGAGTACTCAGCATGCATGAAAATAAGATTTCTTCCTTAAATATCTGAACAAGGAAATAAGACCCTAACTCTGACACTTTCTAAAAAAGAAATGTTAACTGTTTTGTTTAACCAAACATGTTAATGAAGTGCCTTTCACAGGAAAATTTTAGAATGACAGTTCTAAAAAGTGTATTGATTGGTATGGAGTAAAACACCTGGTCATTATTCAACACCTGTCTTGCATGCAGAGAAGGAGAATGACAGGCACAGAGCCAACCAAAGAAAAAATTAGTCAGGAGAAATGCACCTCAGGTACATATTTTAGAAACTGTTAATGTGGTGTAAGGGACAAGAGTTTCAATATTAGGGAAATCTTATTCATTAAATGTTGTCCAAAATGCTGCATAATGGGAATAAATGTAAATAAATTGGGATAAGCTTACCTATAACTCACCTTTATATAAAATAATATGAAAAAACACTTGCAGCAGGCTGGAAGCAATAATACCCTAAGCACGTATTTTAGACTGAGCAAACAGAAACTAAACAAAGTTTACTCACTTTGATTTTCTTTTCCATTGTACTTAAGAAAATGTCTTATGATCGCCCTAAACAACTGTTTCCTGACAGCTGGTGGCCTGACTTTAAATTGAACTTAGGCAATTAACACAGTTTCCATCATCTATTGCATATGCTTACAGAGAAAAACTGGGCCACTGTAAAGTAAGAATGATTTTACTTAATCAAAATGCAACAATACTCATTTCCCTTTTAGTGTAGCAGCTACAGCTGTGTAAGATGACTGACATTATTTGAGGATATTGTTGACTTACTGAAGATGGAGGAAAACAAGAACTGTCAGCACTATGGTGATTAGAATCAGGTAGATACATGTATTTTGGAGAGGTTTGAAGAATTATATGTGTACAGAGAGCAAGAAAGATTTGCAACTTTTAACCTTTTTATCTCCATTATGTACCAGCCTAGCTTTCTTTCTCTATTCTTATTCTGTTCCCTACACCGACTTTTCTTCTGTCTTTTAATCTTTCAGTATCTTCTTTTTTCTAAAAAAATATCAATTCTTCTCCTGTATCTGCTGACAGATTTGCATCCTTGAAGTTCTTTCCTCTGGTCAAGTGTAGGCACACAACTGGTTATATTGCAATGATGGATTTTAATTACCTTCTCTTCTGCAAGCCATGGTCCAAAGGTGACTTACTGATGTGGAAGGTCTTGGGGAGGACTGCCTTGGAAAACAGAAATGCTGTCCTTTGCCAAATGCTTACTGTTCATGCTGTGAATTCCCTGAACTCATTTGGCTTTCAGGAATGAACTTTATCTCAACATAATGGAGAAAATTCTGTCACTAAAATTTGGTTGAATTTCATGCTGTGAGTTCAAAAATAAGATTTGTTTTTATCTGTGGGAAACGAAGTAAAAAAATAAACCCTGGAAACTGAAATATGACAAAAGTAAACATAATACTTTTCCAGTAAGCTAGGTAAGTAAACCTCTCACTGGTTTTCTCTCTTGAGAATTCATTTGAAACTTCTGAGGAAAGTTTCTTACCAAAATAGTATCTTTGTGCTTTGCTGTTATCTTTGATGTGTAAGTCATTCATTTGGACAGAAAATAACAGAAGATTGAACTTACAAATGAACAATTAGCAAGCTAAATATGTGGGATTTCTCCTTCCTATGTAGGATGGGATGGGAAGATCCATATTTCACCAGACAAAAGTCACTGATGAGCAGTTCATTAAATCCTTAGACCCACCATTTAGGATTAGATTAGTCCCACATCTAATCCAGTAAACAGTCCACTGTGCAACAGGTCCAGATGACTCAGAAGGAAATATTTACCAAATAAGATGCAATTGTGAACGTTCTTTCAAGGAAAGCTTCCTTGCAAATTTTTTCTAATATCCATTCTAAAACTCTGCCGGCGCAACTTGAGAATATTTCCTTTTGTCCTATCACTTGTTACTTGGGAAAAGAGACCAACACCCACCTTGCTGCAGCCTCCTTTCAGGTAGTTATGAGCAGAGATGTTTTATTCCAATAAATCTGGCTGCAGAGTTACTGGACCATCAACAACATTGTAGAAATATTATTCTGCTACAGTATTTTTTATTATTTTTTTTGTAATAAATACTGTAAAATGCCTATGATAGTAATATTTGAGCAAAAGCAGTTTTTGTCTTTTTATATTTATTGTATTCATTGGTATTTTCTGAAGATATCAGAATCATTACTGCTTCTTACTAATTAAAATTCTAGCTTCCACTTAGTGCATACACAATGTTTATTTCATTTAAAATGTTTGGAAAAATGCATACTTTAAGAAGTCAAATCTGTTCTAAGCTCTGTCAAAAAAACCCGAACCTTAAAAAGCCCTTTAAAAATAAAAAAGAAAAAGCCATTAATAAACTAAAGAACAAAAAATGTGTACAGAATTACTGGACAAAGCTGAGATGATTATTAATATGTTGTGGGTTAGCTGCAGACCACAACTAAGCACCACACAGTCACTTGCTCACCCTTCCCTCTGCCAGTTGGTTGGGGGAAAGAATCAGAAAAGCAAAACTAGGAAAACTCATGGGTTGAGATAAGAACAGTTTAATAATTGATGATGATGATAATAATAATTTGTAATGAAAGGGAAAACAACAAGAGAGAGATATAAAAACAAAATCCTGAAAAAAACCAAATGATGCAAGGCACCTGCCAACCAACACCCTGCCAGTCCCTGAGCAGTCATCACTGACCCCTGGCCAACTCCCCACAGTTTATGTATTGAGCATGACATCACACAGTCTGGAATATCCCTTTGGCCAGTTTGGGTCAGCTGTCTTAGCTGTGTGCTGTCCCAGCTACTTGTGCACCTGGCAGAGCATGGGAAGCTGAAAAGTCCTTGACTTGGTGTAAGCACTGCTCAGCAACAACTAAACCATCAGTGTGTTATCAATATTCTTCCAAACCAGAACACAGCACTATGCCAGCTACTAGGAAGAAAATTAACTCTATCCCAGATGAAACCAGGACAGGTGAGTATATAATTACTGCTTCCTGACAACAAGAATTTGCCTTATGAGCTAAGGAAAGCTAGTTGAAACCATGTTGTACCATCCTATTGTTTCTCAAAAGAAGGTTGTACTCTCTGAGCTATTCTGAAGGAAAAAAAAAAAAAAAAAAAAGAAGGTTTATATTCTTATTTATAGTATGTGAGTAGAGGAACAGAGGTGTTTGCAAGAGAGCTCCAGAAGAACCTTACGCTTTCTGGAGGCCAGTATTTCAATGTGCTCCTCACTTTCTTGCCAGGAAGTGAAACTCTGTGCTAGAATGGTGCTATTCTACAAAAGACCACCCTTTGCGGGATCCCACAGAGTGGAGCATTCTGTGTCTGTCCTGAGGCTGAAAAAACAGGCACATTTATAGCTGGGTCACTTCCATCCCCAGGGGACAACTGCATAACAATACAATGTACCCTGGGAAAATCCACATTTCTATGCTACAAAAGTCTTTTTTATAGAAACTTGATTTTATGACAGGTGACTTAAATAGTTTGAGCCATTGATACATATGTTATTCTTCTCACTTTCGAGTTGCTACTTCACTAAATCCAGTTATCCTGTCCCACACATCAGGTTAACAACACACCTTTATTAGATCAGCTGAGATCAATGAGGAGACAGTACCGTAAGTATGACATATTCAGAACATAGGTTGATTTCTCCTGGGGCAAACATATGCCTGATTTCTCCAAAGAATCACAGAGACTGTTCTGAGTGTCAGATGAATGATTCATTTTGGGGGGGTTGTTTTGTTTTGTTTTTAACTTGCTTGTGGTTCAACTTATGGTCATCAGAAGGAACATTAAGATCTTTGAAGCCATGATACATTGAATATCTGTACATCCAGCACCAAGGAAAGACTTACAAACACCATATCCCACAAGTGCTTTTGTGATTCTAAAGTCATTATCTGTAAAATGCCCCTTAATAATTACATTCTCTTTCATGAGCTAATGATACATATTTATCCATGTCTTATGTAATTATAAATGTCTGTAATCGATTCAGACTAAATGTAATAAAATTCATGGATTAATTTATAAATAAAAGGAAAATGACATGGATGTAAAATGCTACAGATAGCGTGAGATTATAAATTTATAAAAAGCTTGAATCACAAACATATAAGTCTTGATTAAATTAATTGTTCTTAAGAGTTAGGCAGCTTGTATGATGTTCTTGATACTATTGTTCTTAAGAGTTAGATAATTTTGGATACCATCGAATTTGTAAAACATTTCTAGTTCTAATATCAAAGAGATCATACATCAATTTTTTGAGATTTTAATGGGTATTGGCATTTGGCTTTCTGAGACTCAACAAAATAAGAAAAACCTTGTGATTATGCCTAGAAAAGTAGTACGACAAAAAAAAAAAATTATGCAAACTACTGTTTTTTCCTCCAACCTAAACAAGCTGTGTTTTTCCAATTAAAGTTTATATCTATAATTCCAGCTTCAACATATATAATCCTTGTAAATATTTAGTGTTCAAACTGGTAAAAAAGTACTATGTTATTATTAATATGCTACAGTCTGGTAAGGAATTATCAAATAAATGAAATATAAGGGTTTTTTTTCCTTTTGCTATTAGTAGAAGTGTAATAATAAGTTAATATTTGGTGAAGACCAAGAGTATGTTTCGTGATTTATGAAACAGTATGGAGACAAAGGTCTTCCATCTTAAGAGTTTAGAAAAGAAAGTTGGATAATCTGATGTTCCTTCAAGTCTAAATTGCTATTGATGAATCACCTTAAGTCTAACATGGTAATAAATTCTTATACTTTCCTTCGTTTGGGTTTTGGTTTGGGGTTTTTTTTTGTGAGAGTTCTCATTTTATAATTTTTAATTACCTTTCATTTTCCCCTGAAGTGTGATGCAGAATCAGAATGCCAAGAGCTGCTAAATAGTACTAAAAGATGGATTGTACTCCCAGCCCACAAAATACTCTTCTCATGTGCATTAAGACATCAAGTAGGCTTCAGTAAACAGTTCTTTAAGCCAATATGCTTACCATTGGACTACATTTGCAAAAATCATGTGATGGCTTTGTTTCTACATATAATTTAAAATAAGTTTAGACACAGCTCTAATTTAAGCATTTCTTCCTCTTTTTTAATACTGTAGTGAATATATCATTGGTTAATAACCAATGATGATTTTCTGTGGAACCTATACGTAATATTGGTATTTATTCAGAGATTCCTCTAAGGTTTGCATAGAATGTACCTTGCTAACTTTTTTAATGGTACATTTTTTTACAAAATATCAAGCCATTTCAGTTCTGGTACTAATGGTCATTATGATATTTTATTAATTTCTCTTGTCTCACTGTGAAAGTCTTTATGCATTTTCATAAGGTATGCTAGAATAAAGCTTGAAAAGTGAGTCAAAGTCCCCTTGTTAAGGAGCTTCTTCGAAGACTTTGATGCAAATGCAGACAGTGTCATCCTTTCAATGATTTATGTCAAGGATTTGCTGAAGTTCACGAATGAGCTGTATGGCTAAGAGATGTAAAGTTTAATGAAGGAGTGTGTATTGCAAGTAAGAGCATCAAGTATGAAGGATTAGAGGACAGTGTTTCTTGATAAGTGTATTTTCATCTGTCAAGGTAAAAAGGTTAATGCCTTTGACTTTGCTAATAGGTTTTCTTTATTAATTCTATGACCCAAGTTAGTTGTATGGGAAAATCTAGACCAATTTATTTGGGTTTTATTAACATGCTGGCTTTATTTTGCTTGATTTTTTCATCCTTTTATACTTTGACTGTGGCCTTCTCCTAATTTAAGAAATGATATCAAGATGCATCATATTCAAAAGGACAATCCAGACCTCAAGTTTTGTTGGTGTATGGCCAAAGGAAAAAGACTCATTAATTCTGAGGTGGTTAAGTGCATGTATTTTCATTTACTTCCAGTATAACACAGTTGTAGGATGCAGGAGAGGATAACTCAGTGATCCTTCTATTTTGCTTTGATGATCACAATTTTTTGAGCATTCTTGAATTTCTTGAATTTCTTTCTTGAATTTAGGTTTGACATTAGGAAAAATTTCTTCACAGAAAGGGTTGTCAAGCATTGGAATAGGATGTCCAGGGAAGTGGTAGAGTCTCCATCCCCAGAGGTATTTAAAAGAAGGGTAGATGAGGTGCTTAGGGACATGATTTAGTGGTGGGATGGCAATGTTAGGTTAACGGTTGGACCTGATGATCTTAAAGGTCTTTTCCAACCTAAATGATTCTTTTCTTTACAGGCTTGGCAAATAGCTCACACGACCTATGACATAGCTAAGCATTGCTTTTATTTGCTAGGAAAGCCTTGTGTTCTTCTCCAGCTTAGAGGAGTTTTCCTCTTGCTCATTTTGTGGCAAAAGGCAGACACTGAACAGAACTTTATTCCTATTAATCTATCATTTACAGTGATTGCCTAATACCTGACTTGGCATATCACTTTTACATCTTCCATTATATCCTATATTGAGAGAGAAACTCCAACAACTCTATTGAATTCAACCTTATTGCCATATTATGTTGGAAATCAAGTCTTACTTCCTCCTATCAATTCCTAAAATTTGACTCAGCCTATCTAAAATCTGAAGGAACCATCTGGTTTTCCAGTCAAGGATAATCAAATACAGTGTAAGAATACTCCATATGTTTACAAGCTGCTAGCCATCAAAAAGTAATTGTCTTTTGATCAATATCCCTAGTCACTGACACTGAAAAGTTTAATTTGTTTCAGGAAACCATCCTACCACACAGTATATTTTAGAGATAAAAAGTTCAGATGTCAGTATTACACTTTTGGGGGAGAATTTCAAAGGTCTGTTAGGCCCTTTAGCTTCCTTCTAAAAAATAATAGAAGTATGGACCTTTGAAAAGTATTGTTGTTCATATATATAGTTCAGTCATTTTTTACTTGGTGTTTTGCAGACAAAAAGTCATGTTCTGTTTTCAGAAAGAATGAAACAACAAATACAAAACAAGATGAAGGTTGCAGTTAAGGAAGAGAGAAGAAATAATAATGAGGAAAAAGAAGGGAAATATCGCTTGTAGGGAAGACAGAGAAAGAAAGCTTCTGTCCACAAATTATGGAATATTTCTAGCGCACCCACTGAGGTATCATTGTTGTGGAATCAGATTACATGTTATTACTCACACTGATTCTTTTTTTTTTTTTTCCAGATACCATGAAAACAAGGGAATATGTCTAGATTGCTCTTTAAAATTAATCTGGCCAGATTAATTAAGAGTATTAGGTCTGTAATTGTTAATGATATCAATCTCTGGTTTACTGTCATGCTATTAATGTTCATCCTTTTGAGTGAGCTATGCCTGAAATTTTACCTTAAATATTTCTAAATCTTAAAAAGTGTATTTATAAAGTTGTTCCAGAGCCCCAGAGCCTCCCTTCAGGTTTGGTTTTTTTTTTCTCCTTCTTTTCTGTGCATTCTTTCTTTCTTGTAATTTTCATCCCATATATTTTCCTGACATTGCTTATTTCTAGGGGAACTGGAGACCAAGAAATGGAACTTTTTTCCCCATTTGTTATGTTCACCTAGGAGTCAAAAACCCCAGACTTAAATTACAATTTTTATAAAACTAAACCCACTTATTTTCTGTATCTTAAATAATGTATCAACCCAAACTGTGTATGAAATTTGTCATGTTAGCAAAGATATTTTTGCATCTTGACAACTCATTTAAAATTTTTTAATTGCCTGAAACAGCATTTTTTGTGAGCTTTAAAAAAAAAGTAATTTGTTGTAACATAGAAAAAAGTAGACATTTGATGTGTCAAACTTAATGTGATCTGTGGTTGTGAATCCCCAAGAGATAGAATGCTGAGCAGCTAAACAAAAACAATGTTTTGCAAATCTGATTGGCACCTGTCAGCTGTTTCTCAAGGGATATTGTCAGCATAACTTACCAATGGGATACATTCTTTCAGGATGATGTTTAGTCTCTTTTGAAAGCTGAAATTATTGAATCAACTAACATCTTGTTTTTCATGGAGAGCTAATTAGTGCCCTTGTTTAAAAACTCAAGCATTAATTTAAAATAAGACACTATTGAAAACCAGAATAATTTTGACAAAGGCAGTCAATGGAAGTTGGCATAAACGTCAGGAACAATTTAATTAAATATAAAACTGTGATCAATAAACTGAAGGTTGCCAGAAGCTAAATAAATTATATGAGAAATGCCATTATTAAAAATTAATCTTCAAAAATAACAAAATATATTTTGAGCTAGAAATAAAAATCACTGTTTCTCTCTCTTTGAGTAGATTTACAATCCTTTTTTTACACTATAAATAGTTAATAGTCTATAGGATTTTTTTAAAATGCTTAGGATTTATATCAATTTGTAATGACTAAATACTAAACTGTATACAGGATGAAGTTAAGAACAGAACTTGATCCTATCCTTGGCATAATAATCATGTGCAACTGGAAGTATGAATCTGTAAAGCTATGTTTTAAAAAGTAGCTATGAATATAGCCATGAACTTTGTAAGTTATTGTCTTTAGACACCATGAAAAGTATGGTCACTGACCTCTGTGCAGTCCATCGGCATTATGAATTCATGATTATGATAGATTCTTCGTGGTGTATATGCTTACATGTGCATATGCACATGCTTTCAGTAAAGGAGACAACACTAAGTAAACTGCTGGCACAATTTCAAAATTCAGGTTAAAAATTAGTCCCAAGAAAAAAAAAAGAAAAGCAAGACTTCTTGCCACTAAAACATCTAGTTTCACGTATAGGATTTTGATTATGGAGTTTGGCTAAAAAATGAGGATAGTAAGCAAAAGATTCAGATTTTATTTTGAAAAAAGTATTGTATGGTGCTGTTACTTCCCAATGAATCTCACTTTGCTATAAACCTTAAGGAACTGGATGCTCTGGATACCTAAATATTGTTTTCTGATATTTCTTAATGCTGTGTTGTTCATACTTAATGGAAATTATACTAATGGAGAACATTTGTAGGATCCATATTCCAAATCTAAGCATTATCAAGAAATTCTGCTGCTCCTGATGACCTTCCACACAGTTCTGTTCTGCTGAAATTACTGTATTTTGCCAAGAACCAAGATTCTTTGAGATATCGCAGGAGATTTCATAAGGTTGTAGTTTATTGACATTGGATTAAGGGGACCTCAGAAACATATGTGCTTCATTTGAAATTAATAAGGGATACAAAATAGAAAAAAAATGGTGGGAATAGGAGCCAGAACTGAACATTTTTCCTTCTCTGTATCCAACATATTTCTGTATAGTGACATCTCACCATTCTCTTCTTCTGGTTCATAGAAACTTTAATTCCTTTCTGGTTTTGCATTACAATCTGTTGTAGCTGGCAGATTAGGACACATAAGTATGGAACAGATTTGTATTACTCATGCTGGGGATCCTTTGAACCAAATGATTCCTTATCTAGACTTCCCTAATTAGTAGTAGCAGCTAGTAGTAGGCTAATAGGACTACACATTTCAGAAGATGCTTCTACAGCATTTTGTGTTTGATACCCAATCAGTGCAAGTTCTTGTTAGAACAGGATGAAACATTACTGTTCTTGAAGATGATTATGCACCTTATTGCAATGGTTGAAGTTAATGAAGGAACATGTTATGCTTTGATCATATTTGTGCTTCCAGTCCATTGTAAAGCAATTAATACAGCTTGTTGACAACATAGTACCTTATCAATGGGTGGTTTTGATCTTTGGGAGGAATGAAAAGTTATTAAATCTCTTCAGAGAAAGTATAGTTGCTGTTCTGGTCACACCCTTAAACAGGAAACTAGAGGTGTTCAGAGAATTCGACTAATACTGATTCTAAGTATTAAAGACTATATAGATTTAGGATAAATGTAATTGTTGGTTTAAGTGTATTTTACTTAAGATGCAGGCTGAGGGTCTGGGGATTTGGATTACAATTTAGTATAAGTAAATCTTAAAAGATATGCTGTAAATATATATATTTATGTTTTGCATTCTAACATTTCTCATGTTAGTGAATTGAACTTTAAAATACTGTATGACTTCTCATTTAGTAGGGAACCATTCAAAATTAATATGGATGACAGAATTTAGCCAACAGAAGCTCCCATAATCTGTTCCCAAAAGAAATCCCAGAGGTGCTCATTGCTTTCCTAAATAGCAGATAGAATGAAAACAAACCAAATATTCTTGCTTCTATTTGTGTTTCCAAAGCTTTATATAGTTTTCTGGGTTGATTAAGATGTTCTTTCACAACTTTTTGATGAGTCCACTTAATCTAGGTTTTACAAAATGAATCACCAAATGAGAATACTTGTCACTACAAAAGTAAAAAGCTTTGCATTAGATTTCCTTTCTGCTTGCTTCAGAGGATTTTAGGGAAGATTTGTTCTTCCTTTAAGCTCTAAACACATTAGTCACAGAAGATCACTTAACTTTTTTTTTTTTACTACAGTGTATCAAGAAGAGTAAAGGACACAGATGAGTAAAATAAAATAACTTTAAGGTTGACATTATGAAGAAATAGAATCAATAATACACAAATATGAAAGCTTCATATTATCTTTTAGTCTCCCCAGTGCCTATGTTTCACATTCAGATATTGATTGTCTATTGTACCTAAATATTTTCACTAGCATCGTGATGCATACAGGCACTTTTGTTCAATACATGTGACTCAGAAAACATTAGAAGCAATTTATTCTTAATTAAGTCAGTTTAAATTCTTCTATATGAAAAGCCTTCCGGTTTAATTTTTCTCTAGTTCTGATTCTGTTGCCTGAATTACCTGAGGGGACAAAGGTCAGGTAGAAAAAGGTAAAAAAAATCCTCTAGAAACACAGAGGGATAGAAACCACTTCAGCTCATTTTTTTCCAGAATGGATTGTTTATCATTAGTCAGTGGCATTATTGAGTGATATATACTTCACAAATATATAAATGGACTGAAGTTATGCTAGTGATTTGGGGGTTATATAAAATACAGGGTTCTATGATGAGGATTCCAAATTGACTTAATGGAAAAAAAATTTAATGAGTTAATAGTCATTAACATGGTTACACATAATTTCAGGGGAGGGAATGCCTTCACATGACGTATCAGAGTAATACTGTAATTTCCTCAGAGGTAGTGGCAGTTAAGAAGGCAAAGCAATAAGGTCAGGATTGACTCCTTAAAGCATTAAAAAGGAATAATTTTTTCAAGGGCGGGGAGGGAAACAAATTAGGATTTTACTAGAGCTCCAGTACATCCCTCAGAGTAGGGACTGAAGTTAAAAAAAAAAAAAAAAAAAGGTGTTTTCCTTCTTCAGGTACTGTTCTGTACAGATGCAGCATGAAGACATAAGAAGGGAGGTTTTGGCCAAAGTGGGGATTGCCTATCTACAAAAACTATTAAAGAATCCGGGGCCCTTTAGGAGGTTCTCATTCGGTAGAGTGAGAAAAGTGCAAGAAGTTTTAGTTTTCAACAGTTTACTCTGCCTGCAAAGAGAAATCTAATAGCTGTAAAAAACCTATAGCCAAATACTGGTGGAACTCTTGAATAAGAAGTATTAGCTCCACAGTAATTAGTGAGCATTTTGAATATGTTGATTATTTTGGAATAATAGTATTTCAAATTTGAAATAAAATGTCTTTATTGAAAACAGGAAAGATATTCCAGAAAAAATCCAGGCTGTATCATGGATAATTTCCCTGGATAGGAGAAAATTCTTTCAGACCTATCTATAAGCAGAAAGTTAAGTAAATACCTTGTGTGATGTCTATTAGCTGGACTTTGAGGAGCTCTTTCACTTCTAAGTGGAGAAAATAAACTTATCATAACTAGAACCCAGATAATTTGAAAACCCAGTTGTTATCATACTTTTACATTTGCATATTCATGTTATGGAAATAATTTCTGTTTCAACAGATTTCTTCCATTGTCTACTCCTGACACAATAATGTACATGAGTAGAAGCTAGTGCTTTCTAATACCTTTGGGAATAGTCATACCATAGTTCAACTCTTTTCATTATATGTCCTTGGAGCATAGTGAATGTAGTATGTTTTTCAGCACAATATAAGAGGTATGTAAGACAGTGATAGGTGAATTATTTCAGCAATAATACATCCACTGTAACCTTTCAAAAGTCCTCAAAACTAAATCGGAAGAAGAAAGTGATTTCTGTTGTATAGGTGTCTGACAACTTTTCCTCCTACTTTTCTTCAGTCTTTGGATTGATCGCAGTACTTTCACTCTCTCCAGAATTTGGAAAAAAAAGAAAAAAAAAAAAGTACTGTAGTCTATCTATACTTTCTCTAAATAAAAAAATGGAGCTATTGATTCCCTTCTTTAGTTATTTGACTTGGTTGATCTTCAAATAATTTAAGAATACACTGAATGAAAAACATCCTAGGGAACAGTTTTCCTTGCAAAATTAAAGAAACCTGCATTTTTTAACGACTGTGTGTGCTCCCTGCTGTGAATGTGGAGGAGGTTTTTAATTTTAAATACTTCCACTGGATTTACCACTATCAAGGTTTTTGTATACTACAATCTATCTGCCTCAGGCAAAGAAGAGGAGAAGAGGAGACTCTTTCCAAGACCCAGCAATTTCTTCTGTCTCCCCCTGGGAAATAAACAGGTCCAGTTGTTGAGACACAGACCAATAGAGTTGGTAAATTGTTTAAGAGGAAAAGGAGAGAGGTGCAGAAGTGTAAATTATAAGAAGCTATAAACACTCAGGGAAAAAATAATAATAAACCAAACCAGATTAAAACCCACAACATTGGCACAAGATCTAGCAAGACTATCTGAACAACTTCAGTTGGCTATAACATTGCATCTACCTTTAGTAAGATGCACAAGCAGCCAGGCTGGCAGTCATGTTAAAATAAAATTCCTAGCTATTAAATGCAAATACATATTTATCATATCTAATAATAGCTCTTCAGTTTCAGCTGAAGGAAATGTCCATTATCCATTTGCTCCAGGCAGGATGATAGACCTTTTTTTTTATATTTGAAGATTCAGAAATAATTTTTTTAAGAAATGAAAACGGTGAGTTTACTATCAAACCAAAAGAGGTGGATGTAGCACCTAGGGAAGAAAGCAAATAGCAAGACCTGTATAGAGCCATATAACTAGAAATGGTTTTCCCCTTCATTCATAGGGCAACACTGAAATATATGGAGAAAGATAGTGAAAAATAGCCTTTTGTAGCTTTTCAATAACCATGAAGAAATTTATTTTACTTTTATTTGGTAGATTGACTGGAGCAGAAAAGAAATGGAAAGCATGATCTGGATGAATGCAAATAGGTGTTTTTATTATAAAGCTGTCATATTTTTTCTTGATGAATATTTAAGGTACTTGAACACATCCAGAGGAGGGCAACAATGCTGGTGAAAGGGCTGGAAGGAATGTCCTATGAGGAGTGGCTAAGGACTCTGGGTTTGTCTGGTTTGGAAAAAAGGAGGCTGAGGGGTGACCTCATTGCTCTCTACAGCTTCCCAAGAAAAGAAAGTGGAGAAGGAGGTGCTGATCTTTTTTCCTTGGTATCCAGTGACAAGACATGCGGAATGGTCCAAAGCTGTGCCAGAGGAGGTTTAGGCTGGAGATAAGTAAGCATCTCTTTACCAAGAGGGTGGTCAAACACTGGAACAGGCTTCCTAGAGATGTGGTCGATGCCCCAAGCCTGTCAGTGTTTAGGAGGCATTTGGGAAATGATGTTAATAACATGCTTTGACTTTTGGTCAGCTCTGAACTGGCCAGGCAGTTGGACTAGATGATAACTGTATGTCCCCCCCAACTGAAATTTTCTATTCTCTTCTGTTCTATTCTATTCCATCTCATTCTATTCTATTCTAATAGTTTTAAAATATTAAGAAGAAAATGCATAAAACTAAATGTCACCAATTTAGCAATAATCTCATACAGAATCCCTGTAAATAACGAGTTTTAAATTATGATAATGTAATTTGTGTCAGTTTGATGTTTTAGCAAGAAATACACAACAATTACAGACTGAAAATTTCTTCACAGATAGATATGTGTCAAGGAGCAGAAGAAAAGGGCTGTTTCATGAGGAAAGGCAGCCCAAGAACCAGGGTGACAGCACAGGCAAGTCCATGATGGCCTGGACCATGGTACAGTCCCACAGCACAAGCAGAGTGAGCGGAACAAAGCTGGTGATAGCAAGAGGTACCATTGACAGGCCAGAAACCATCAGCCTAGGCAAGGTAAGAAGTCAGGTCCAGGTCACCCAAACCATCTCAGTATGAGCAGGCAATACAGCTGAACACAGGTATAACTACAATACAGATCAGACCAGGACTGGAGGTATTGAACTGAGTTTAATTGGGTATCTTGGTCCATGTGGAAAGAGAGGGAGAGGGTCCCAGGGGAAAGTGGTCAGGGCTGTTACAAGCTGTCAGTGTTCTCGGGGCCCTGACACCACCTCAGTGACTGTTCTCTTTCATCAAAAGAATGATACAATGATTGAATGTATTTGTTTAGCAATGGTTTGTGGTGATTGACATTATACAATGCTCCTTTCTCAGACATTTATAGTGCAAAAGGAAAGTTCAGTGTGCATAACCATAATCACAAATAAGAGCTGATCTTCATCTTCCTTCTGTTCTGCATGTTGGTGTCACACTCATTTTCATAAGTGTGTTAATAGTTTGACAATAGAGATATTTCTTAAGAAAGAAATGAGCTCAGATGCACCTAGAAATCAAATGTGGAGTACATGCTTATCTCCTCATATTATCCAAGACTAAGAACAGAACTAACAATTATATACCCATTAACCCATAACTAATTTCATTATTTCAATAATATCTCAAAGATATTCTCCATGTGTCAGAATGTTTCATTCTGACAAAATGAGGAAAAGGACAGTTGTGATGATCTGCATAAACAGGTCAACCGCAGAAAACGTCAGCAAATATAAAGTTTTTGGGTTGTTTTTTTTTTAAAAACATTCTTGAGATTTTTCCTTATGTACCTCTGACATTGAGAGAATAATAAATATGTGGGTCCCCAACAGATATAATCCATTATTTAAAAGTAATAGCAAAATCTTTCTTCCAAGATGAGAAAATCAAGTTACTTCCTGGCATTTAGTGCAAAGTACCAGAGATTTTTATTTCTTTTTCCATCAACATCTGCAGAAATTTTTTCTCTCAATTAGGGAGTTTAAAAACCTCTAATAGATTGTAATTGAAATCTTGAGTCTTGCCCAGTCCTCAGACATACTTCCCTTTTTTTTTTTCATACAAATACGTAAAGCCCTGAGGCCTAATTCTTGTAGAAAGAAACAGGTGTTTTTCAAAACCTGAAAAGTTACTGAAAGGAGTCTCCTGGATTATAGGAACCATTTTTCTTACAAGAAAATTTGTGCATCCATGGAAACTATCAAGTTGCTGATGACTTTTTATTTCCCTAAAAGGGAATTTTTCTTTACATAACACCTCAGCTACTGAAAGAGTGAACTCATTCTCTCAGGAATTATTTCTTGGAAAACATTCTTCATTTGAATACTGGAATCTCTACATTTAGCTCTAGTACCCTGTGAACAGCAGTGTCTGGTGGAACACCTATTGTAAGAGAAGTTTCTAGTTTCTTGGCCACACCCACAGAGTGTGCATATAGCTAAATTTTAATGGCCACTTTCTGTTTTTCACCACCTACAACATTCATAAAGATATTTTTTAAGGCTTGTGCTTGGTTACCCAGACATCTGGCATCATGGTCTGAGCTAGTACATAGTAGTAACAAGTTGTGATGTATTCAGAAATGCTGCCTATTTTTTAAGTAAATGTGCTCAGAGCAAGTAAGACTAAAGCTCCGTGGAAGCTTCAGGGTTTGTTGGGGTTTTTTTTGTTTTTTTCTGAAGGTGCTATCAGTTTTATTTTCATATGCATGAATGTTTAACGTGCAATGAAGTTTATGTTTGCTGAATATGTGTTTTGACTGTGTATATCTCCGCTTCTGTCTAGAAAATCCATAGACAAATGTAATTATAGTTCTCATACCTGCATCAGCTGACTTCAGAAACTGAGATGATGACCCCAGGTACATGATCTATCGCTTATTCTAGTGCCACACATCCTTCTTTCCCAAACAGGGACACCACCCTCATGCCTCTAAACCTCCCACCAAACAGGTACATACCAGAACCCTTATGTCTCTTTTTTCAGCAGCCTAGGTTCATTTCATCACAGAAAGTGTTTGCTCCTATTTCATCCTATTGATACACAGTCAGACAGGTATGCAGGTTCCAGATTAATGTGATGGGGTTCACAATCCTGATGTGACTAGGATAGAGGCTCCTTTTTAGTACAGCAATTACTTCATGGCCAAGTAACTTGACTGTGAAAACATATTTACCAGAAAGCTATTATGTCAAAACTTTCTCTAAAATAATTTTATACTTCACTAGTTATGGTTCAGTCTAGACATAATCAAACCAACTTTAAATGAATTCTCTCAGGCGTAGGTAGCAGTCTAATTTCATGAGCAGAGCAAGTTGCACAACCCACTAGAGAAATACAAGTGCTTCTGCTGAAATACATGCTTCCATCACTAGACTATACCTACTAACTGAACTAAACAATTAAATACCATTCATTCAGCTGGAAATGGAGAAGAGCTGATATCCTTGTCAGT